>CM060810.1:2400000-3600000 GCA_030704555.1 Heliconius charithonia
GCTAACACCATGCAAAAATTCATCATTTTCTGTCAGGTAGTTTTTGCGTGATTGACGCACAAACAAACCGACAGACAGACAGACAGACAGACAGACAAGAATTCTGCTGAGTGGTTTTTTAGGTTCTATAATCGACATATTAACCGACCTAATTTTTATTTTTTTTATATCTTTCATGTACAGAATTGACTTTTCTATCCTTTTATTATATATGGAGATTATAAAAATAATAAATTAGTTTCGATTTAATCATTTTTACAGGATGTCTGCGCTATTTATAAACAACTAGGACCCGCTCGCAACTTTGTCTGCTTAAACTATATGATCATTTATTCAGTAAACTGAATTGCATTCATATTTCATTATAAATTTGTATCAGACTTCGATTAATAATACAAAAAAATTTATACTGCGATTTTTTTATATTTTTTTGTAGTTTAGTTACCTTCTTCTTCTCTTCTCTTCTTCTTCTTCTTGGAAACCGTCCATCGTCTTGGACGGTTCAAGTTTTTTCGCATTTTCTAAATAAGATTTTTTCTTTCCTACGTATGAAATAATGCTTTAAAATTATTCAAAATACAAGTTATGTTTATACTTGATGAAAATAATTTTATACCAGGTTAGGACGACAATTTTAAAAAATAACTAACGTGCCTAAAGTTAAAGTATATTTTCGAGTTTTACCTCGATACTGAAAACAATAAAAATGACTCATTTTCTTGAGTGTGATCATTCTCACAATCGTAATGTTTACAGAGACGATGTGGCGTTGCATTTCGCAATCACTTTTGTCGTCGAATGTACATAAATCTACCAACGGCTCGAAAGAAAGATCTGCTGGGTAGAACTCAAATTTTAAAACATTAAATTATGTTACCACACGTGTTCTACTTAAAGTTAAAGTCACGCGGGTGATGAACGCGATGGCAAAAGTTGCCAGTGTGCGTTAGTTCTTATTTCTTTTTTTTTTCACTTTATAATTTACGTCACAGTTATAAACTATGCGGAATTTAGCTTTTGGTGGAACATTATTACAATTTTTGTGACCTGTATATCCATACAGTTCACCTCCCTTATCCCTTAATATATATAAAAAGGTAAATGCCAATGACGCAGAATAGATTATTGTTCTTTTTATTGGTGTAAATGAAAATCCTCTGACAAATTTTGGCATCTATACTATATATGAATATTTTAATATTTTACAATTTCAAGTTATTTTAGCATGAGCATATGTGTAATTTCTGTAGGTTTCACGCGAATTTATTGTACGAATTTTGACAACGGTAACGGCCGCTGGTTAGTTTTTTAACTTTTTTGTTGGTTGCGAACCAACGTTTCTTGGATGGTTGTTCGCAATATATTGTGCATGGCTAAATACAGCTATGCGGATATTTCACCATCTAACCAAAGCGGCTTACATTTGCAACTATATGTAACATGTTTTTCCATATTTAATTGTCATTTGATATCTTAGCTTACATTAAATTTAGCTTCGTACTTTTTAAAAATATATAATTTTCTTGAAATATATTTTGTACCTTTTTTATAAATTTAGATACCTATTTTCTTATCGCTCAAAACCTCGATAAGACAAAAAAAACAGATAATATACCTGTATATATATTCCTACGAATACTGTGTTGGCCATACACTGGTCAGTTTGATATTGTCTTCACAAGCCGTCGACTACCTACCTACTTACGCTTTCAAGGTATGTTCCAAAATGTTTCATTCGTATTTGCCCTTCAAATTGAAATAATGGTATTTTAGCGCTACTTTTTCCTTTGCTGTAATATTTTTTCTATCTAGATGAAGTTCTTCCTCTCTTTCCTCGTGGTAGGCGTTTTTGCTGCGGTGTGCTATTCTGCGGCTGTACAACATGACAGCAGTTCTAATTTGAGCGTTGGCTGTGTACGGCCGGGCGATGTATTGTTAGAAAGGTAGTGTAGAAATATTTATTTCATAAAGATTAATCTGATACTATTATAATATTGTTAAAAGAACATTTTTTTTAATATGAAATCAGTCAACATTTAAAGTCAGAAAATCGAATATTAGAATAAACATATTTTAAATTTTCAGCCTTTTGTAATCATTGAAAATAAGACTTAGGTATTTTTCAGTCAGGTATTTTTATCATAATTATTTCGAATATATAATTACCTGTGGTTACCCAGAGATGGATCCCGGCTGATGCGTCACAGTAAAACATTTGTACATTCTCTAAGGGGCCTCTACGTGTTGGACCTGTGTCCCCACGCAAGCCTTCCAAAGGACCGGGTTCTTTTGAATCCGAGTACTATGAAAGAGAAACATAATAATAATAGTAAGGACCGGGTTCTTTTGAATCCTAGTACTATGAAAGAGAAACATAATAATAATAATAATAACCCGCTCACGAGCTCCTCGTGATGGTGAAACCGGTGCATACCTCTCTACACCCTTAGCTGACCACGCCGATGTTGCGCCCAAGGCACTACGCCGCTTTGTGGGGGCCCATCTAGTGGGAGGCGAGTCACCGTCCGCCAACCGTTCAATTTGAGACTATTGTAAAGGCGGACGTCCGTTAGTCTCACTCAACAGCCCAGTAGCCAGTCCATCCAAATTTCATTCCATAGTCCTAGTTTACATTTCTACATTTTCCATAGCTTCTACGCATTAACCAGCGACCATCTCTGGACATTTACTTGTGGTTACCCAGAGATGGATCCCGGCTGATGCGTCACAGTAAAACATTTGTATATTCTCTAAGGGTTGGACCTGTGTCCCCACGCAAGCCTTCCAAAGGACCGGGTTCTTTTGAATCCGAGTACTATGAAAGAGAAACATAATAATAATAATACTTTATTGCACTAAAAAAAACGAAAAAAAATAACAATAATAACAATAATTACAAAAAAGAACAATAATTATAGTGAAAAAAAATATTTCTGATAAGTAGTCGATTTCATTGTGATAAATATACGTGTGTGCATTATCCAATAATATTATTAATTATAACATATTTTTTATATTGCAGGAAGCAAATTTTACAACACCACTCCCACTTTCCGCAAAGTTATTTCTACATGTATGATGGTGGTATTGGCGTGTATATATCAGCAGTGCGAGCATACGATAATTATAGAAGCGGACACGCATCTGCCTACCTTCATGACGGAGGAGTAGGATACAACAACGTGACTGTAGGGTTGCACTCAGAACAAGGACATGGTCTCAATTACACCATCGATGTTTATGGACGTTGATTTAAGTGTGTGACATTGAACTATGAAAAAAAATGTTTTGCTAGTTAATTGATCTTAAATGTTAAATAAAGAAATCATTCAAACTATGTTATTTTTATTAATAATACAAAAAATATAGTTATAGTGCAGGAAAGTCTGACAGGATTATTAAATAAATATTGTCTGCTATATCTACATACATTTTATTTGAGCAAAAAATAAATGAGCAGTTATAATTAACCAACTTAATGATTCGAGCCGAGTCGTGGCGTAGGAGTACAATTTTAAATGTAATTGCGACTGAATGTGGGTTCCCCATCCCCATTCGAGGAAATGAAACAAAACTTGGCGGAAAGTGGGGGGCGGAGTATCTTAACACCAAGTTCTCTCTGCCTACTCAACGGTGTGCAGGATTCAGCAGATTTTTTTTTAAATAATTAAAATTATTTCATTAATTAAGATGGTAAATGAAATTTCTAATAATAAAAAATATTGAAATGTTGCTTTGATATTTGTTATGGGCATTTTGCATTAACAAATTCGAGTCACATTCGCAAATAAAGGGTTTCATTATATAGGAGCGCTTTTTAACTATTTATTTTATTCCGTTTTTAGTACTTGTAGTTATAGCGACGACAAAAATACATCATCTGTTAAATTGTGGTGACAAACGGATAGACATACAAGCGAACTTATATCCAAATCTTAGTAATAGGGTCCATTTACATTTTACGCTTTGAGAACGATATACAATACACGTCATACTGCATACTGGGCTGATGCATTTAATGTGTATGTATGTATTTAATTTATTATCATAATTGGTGTGGATAATACAATGACATTCCCCGTCATATTATTTTGATCATATCAATATCCACATTAAAAAGAAAAACCAGACAAGTGCGAGTGGGGCTCGCCCACCGAGTGTTTCGTAAAACGATTTTTTACGAAACACTCGGCGGGCGAGCTTTTTCTGAAATTCAGATTTACTTTAGCCTTTTCATCTGATACCTGAACTAGCAGCTTTAATTACAAAATTTTGCTTCTTTTTAAGGCTATAATTTCTTAATTTAACAATAGATAAATAGTTTTTTGATTTTTTTTTATACAAGTACGTACTAGGTATAGCTGCTACCTGTCAAATTTCATAATTCTAGGTTAACTGAAATTACTCTATTAATTTTGATTCCCTTTATAATGTCAAAATACGCGTTTTTTGCTTTTTAAGGCTATATAATAACTTATGATTTAACTATAAATGTATAGTTTTCAGAGAAATCAAAGATCTTTTCACAACTCTATATTTTTTATTATTAGATGGTAAAAAAAATTATAGTTATTAAGTCAGGTCATTGGCATTTACTCTTTCAAGGAATATATTAAATTGGAAAAATGTTCCACCAAAAGCTAAATTCTGCATTGTGTTAATAATTCGAAAGTGAAAAAATAAATAAATAACAGCTACCACACTTCTCAATCTTCGGTCATTGCGTACACCCCTTGTATGAACCAAATATATAAAACCAAACCAAAGTGGTTTGGTTCTTTGATTATGGCGTTCTGAGCGTGCCAGTAGAGGCACAAGAGTGCCACTTCCACAATGTCACGTTGTGTGGAGAAAACACGAAGGAGGTTGTACGGTGAAAAAGAGATAATATCACACAATAGGAGAATGCATGTTAAAAAAAAAGATCCAGTTAAAAGTAGCCTTCACCTATAAAAAAACAAAAATAATATAAACATTATATACATAACATAGAGGGTAATAAGGAATATAATACAAAGGTGTTAGATTACAATTTCATTTTGTTATATCTAATATATTTACATAAAAATTTACATAAAGGACTAAACACAAACATTGAACATTAAGGGGGCGGAGAAGTTTATGGGGAAGAACATCGTATAAGGGACGGATCAGCTTAGGGCAAGGGCAGGAACGTGAGGAGGGGGAACCGTCGTCTAGGCCACATTCACACAGTGATTGGTCTCTGACCCTGATCTTGGCTAGGAGCACAGGTATACATGCATGTCCAAGGCGCAAGCGACAAATAGTTGATATAATCCTCCGTTCAGTAATTTTTTGAGAAAAAAACCAAAATCCCCTGGGGATATTGGGTTAAATAGCAGCATAAAATTTACCTTTCTGAGATTTTGACAATTCCAAGACTTCAGACCGTGACACGTCCACATGAATCTGACTCGAATTTGTTAATGCAAAATGCCCATAACAAATATCAAAGCAACATTTTAATATTTTTTATTATTAGATATTTCATTTATCATCTTAATTAATTAAATAATTTTAATTAATTAAAAAAAATCAGCTGAATCCTGCACACCGTAGAGTAGGCACAGGGAACTTAGTGTTAAGATACTCCATCCCCCACTTTCCGCCAAGTTCTGAAGGCATAGCGTGTTGTTGGCGAAACTCAACGCTGCACTTTACCTCGACACCAGAGCGACGAAATTAAATATAAATATTTCATTTCCTCGAATGGGGATGGGGGACTGAATGTGGGTTACATACAGTCTCATTTACATTTAAAATTCTACTCCTCCACGCCACGACTCGGCTCGAATCATTAAGTTGGTTAATTATAAGTGCTCATTTTTTTTTTGCTTAAATAAAATTTTTGTAGATGTAGAAGACAATATTTATTTAATAATCCTGTCAGTAATAGGTTACTACCTGCATTATAACTATATTTGAGGCCAGTCGTGGCGCAGTGGTACAAAGTGTGACTGTAAAACCGACTGGTTGTGGGTTCGATCCCCACTCGAGGAGATGAAATATTTACTCAAATTTATATTTTCATTTCTTCGCTCTGGTGTCGAGGCAAAGCGCGGCGTTGAGTTCTGCCACTTAACACGCAATGCCTCCAAAATTCGGCAGAAAGTGGGGAACGGAGTGTCTTAACACTAGGTTCCCTCTGCCTACCCTGCTGTGTGCGGGATATAGCGTGAAGCTAATTTTAATTTAATTTTATTAATAAAAACAACACAGTTTGAATGATTCCTTTATTTCACATTTAAGATTAATAAATTACCAAAAACCTTTTTTTTTCATAGTTCAGTGACACATGTGACTATACTTAATTTAAAGTCCATACACATCGATGGTGTAATTGAGACCATGTCCTTGTTCTGAGTGCAACCTTACAGTCACGTTGTTGTATCCTACTCCTCCGTCATGAAGGTAGGCAGATGCGTGTCCGCTTCTATAATTATCGTATGCTCGCACTGCAGATATGTACACGCCAATACCACCATCATACATGTAGAAATAACTTTGCGGAAAGTGGGAGTGGTGTTGTAAAATTTGCTTCCTGCAATATAAAAATTATGTTATAATTAATAAATAATATTATTGGATGAACGCACTCACAAATGTTTATCACAAAGAAATCAACCACCTATCATAGATATAATTTTTTCATCATAATTATTTCGAATATAAGAATATTAGAATTTTTAATGATCACAAAAGTGTTTTCTTCTAATATTCGATTTCCTAACATTAAATGTTGCCAGATTTTATAATAAAAAATATATTGCTCTTTAAACAATTTTATAATGGTATCAGATTAATCTTTATGAAATAAATATTTTTACCGTACCTTTCTAACAATACATCGCCCGGCCGTACGCAGCCAACGCTCAAATTAGAACTGCTGTCATGTTGTACAGCCGCAGAATAGCACACCGCAGCAAACACGACTACCACGAAGAAGGAGAGGAAGAACTTCATCTAGATAGAAAAAATATTAAAGCAAAGGAAAAAGTAGCGCTAAAATGCCATTATTTCAATTTGAAGGGCAAATACGAATGAAACATTTTGGAACATACCTTAAAAGCGTAAGTAGGTAGGTAGTCGACGGCTTGTGAAGACAATATCAAACTGACCAGTGTATGGCCAACACAGTATTCGTAGGAATATATATATAGGTATATTATCTGTGCTTTTTGTCTTATCGAGGTTTTGAGCGATAAGAAAAAAGGTATCTAAATTTATAAAAAAGGTAAAAAATATATTTCAAGAAAATTATATATTTTTAAATATATATTTTTTTAAACAAGATTTAATTTAAAAGTACAAAGTTAAATTTAATGTTAACTTAGAAGACATGAAATGACAAATAAATAGGAAAAAAAACATGTTACTTGTGGTTACAAATATAAGCTGCATTAATTAGACGGTGAGACGTATGCATATCTATATTTAGCCATTCACAATATATTGCGAACAACCAACCAAAAAACCAAACCAACCAACAAAAAAGTTAAAAACCAGCGGCCGTTACCGTTGTCAAAATTCGTAGAATCAATTCGCGCGAAAACTACAGAAATTACACTTATGCTCATGCTAAAATTACTTGAAATTATAAAATATTAAAATATTCATATACAGTATGGATTCCAAAATTTGCAATAACAATAATCTATTCTGCGTCATTGGCTTAAAAGAAAAAAAGGATAAATTCCTTTTATTTATTTTTAAGGGAGGTGAGCTGTATGGATATACAGGTCACAAAAATTGTAATAATGTTCCACCAAAAGCTAAATTCTGCATAGTTTATAATTGTGACGTAAATTGTAAAGTGAAAAAAAAAACAAATAAAAACTAACGCACACTGGCAACTTTTGCCATTTAAGTAGAATACGTGTGGTAACATAATTTAATGTTTTTAAAATTAGAGACTATTTCAAAAATTATCTTGTACTTAAGCAAATAGAAACTATAAAAATGTGTAAAGTTAACAAATAAATTAAATTTAATGCAATATTAAATAATATAAGTAATAATATAAGAGGCCAGTCGTGGTGCAGTGGTACAAAGTGTGACTGTTAAACCGACTGGTTGTGGGTTCGATCCCCACTCGAGGAGATGAAATATTTACTTAAATTTATATTTCCATTTCTTTGCTCTGGTGTCGAGGTAAAGCGCGTCGTTGAGTTCTGCCACTCAACACGCAATACTTCCAAAATTCGGCAGAAAGTGGGGAGCGAAGTGTCTTAACACTAGGTTCCCTCTGCCTACCCTGCTATGTGCGGGTTAAAGCGTGAAGCTAATTTTTATTTTTATTTGAATAATATAATTATATATTTGACATTTGTAAGACATTGATAAGAGCAACTATTGAGATTCTTACTGGTTCTTTCGAGCAGATCTGTCTTTCGAGCCGTTGGTAGATTTATGAACATTCGACGACAAAAGTGATTGCGAAATGCAGCGCCACATCGTCTGACTGTAAACATTACGATTGTGAGATTGATCACACTCAAGAGAATGAGTTATTGTTATTGTTTTTAGTATCGACATAAAACTCGAAAATATATTTTAACTTTAGATACATTTGTTAGTTTTTAAAATTGTCGTCCTAACCTGGTATAAAATTGTTTACATCAAGTATAAACATAACTTGTATTTTGAATAATTTTAAAACGTTTTTTCATACATAGGAAAGAAAAAATCTTATTTAGAAAATGCATAAAAACTTGAACCGACCAAGACGGTGGACGGTTTCCAAGAGGCAGGGGTTTAAATTCCACTACGTTAACTATTAACTAACTAAATTAAAAAAAATATATAAAAAATCGCAGTATTAAAATTTTTGTATTATTAATCGAAGTCTGATACAAATGTATAATAAAATACGAATGCAATTCAGTTTACTGAATAAATGATCATATAGTTTAAGCAGGCAAAGTTGCGAGCGGGTCCTAGTTGTTTATAAATAGCGCAGACATCCGGTAAAACTGATTAAATCGAAAATAATTTATAATTTTTATAATGAATAAAATAAATATTTCTTTGAAAAGATAATGTGATAATTTTTTTTACAAACATTATGATGATAATTTGCATACTGATTATTTTTTTCTAGTAGATTTGATCGTTTGAAGCTTCATATCTGTGAGTTACAACGAAGAACTGTCTTTCTGCGTAATACAATGTTGGTAATCAGTTGACACTATGAAAGTCATAGTCATAGACTCTAGCAAGCCAGAATACAGTAATTGTTTTAATTAAACATGAAATCAAATTATTAAATACAATCTACTAATTTCAATATCGAAGTGGAGCCTGCGAGTTTGTTGCTGGTTGACAAATCGTTAGATTTAGATTTTTTCGGGCTATTACTTACCTTTTTTTGAGCTACCAGCAAAATGAAGTGCGTGTCTTCAGTAATTGAAAGAATAATATGACGGATGAATTTACCCGTGACCATCTGGGGGTAATACTAAAAAAATATATACTTGTGCAAAAGATAGATTTCTTTAAACCTCTATGATAAATAAAATGGCTTAAGCTGAATACTTAATTTCAGAAAAATTTTGTAAATCTGAGATACATGATATCACTGCGATTTTTAAATGAACTATACTAGGCATTGGCGTTCATGATATAGGCACTGATATGAATGCACATACAAATGCATATACAAATTTGACGCTATGGCTACAATCCAGTTATTACCTTGGATAGAAATTATTTGTGAAGTATCTTATATAGGCTAAGAGCTCCGCTTTCTATTGTTATTTTAGGACCAAAACCAAATTTGTGTGTTTTATAAGAAATTTAAAAAAAGTAAGTGGATAATTAGTATTGGAGCACACGAATACGTGTTTATCTAACGGTCGCCTCATTAACTTTATGTGAATTTAGTTAAACAAATGTAATTAGTATTTCTGGGCCTACTATCTATTAATATACTTAATACAGTTCAGAAATACATTTAGATTAATGAAAAAACAAGCAAATAAATAAATCATAGCAACATATATCAATTCACAATATGCTAAGAAAATGTACTTTAATTGTGAAAATCTTTGTAATCAAACATTTTTTATATTTTATGAATACTTTATCTATATCCTCATCCTCAATACCTAAAATAATTTTAAAAAATCCTTTGATTTTTTTTGTGTGTTTATAAATAAATCCGTTTACTTTTTTAAAAAACGTATAAAAAATTTTACGTAACCGTACGTAGAATCCATTTAATTTCATTTCTAGGCCATTCATTTCATTTCGGAGGCTATTATATTCACAAAAAAAACAGATTAAGCGCGAGTCGAACTCGCCCACAGAGGATCCGTAAAAAATTAGAGGTCTTGAGCTTTTTCTGAAATTCAAGCTAACCATCACTTTTTATCAAAAAAAATATAGGGCTTTAGATATGAGTATATGGTTTGAATTTCAAGTCGATATCTCGAAGCTACCCTGAGGTAAAGGCTCTTGACAGACACACGGACGGACAACAAAGTGATCCTATAAAGGTTACTTTTTTCCTTAAAATGTACGGAACTCAAACTATATTTATATGTAATTTCATTGTCATCAGAAATGAAGTTATATTCCAGATCAATCGGATATGGTGTAATGTGTTAGTGTTATGTGTATAAAATCCATATGTTCAAATGTGAATACATGTTTATTAATTAATTATCTTTTTCTGGCGTGGGACTCGCATTTGAGATCTTTGCTATTTTATGTTTTATTAAGAACATAACAAAATATTTAAAGAGTTCTTATATATTATTTTAATATACAGATAACACAAAAATATTTAAAAATTATGAAAGCATCCAAGACTCCATTGAATTACATGATGATATTATTAGTCTGCAGCCACATTGCAATTCTAAAGGTTTATATTTACATTTCGATAAGAGTTGTATAATAAAATGACTCATAATAATATTATGAATACTGTTAGAAATCGGAAGTGGTAAACGTTTTTTTTAAACAAGATCTCAGGAACTCTTAGAGATATCGAGTTGAAATTTAAACCATATATTTAAATCTACTGTCTCATGATTTCTTTAAAAAAAATCTAATTTTGCTTAAAAAAAGATATGGTCGTTATAATCGCCGAATCAAAATTCATAGAGGAAGGAGGAAAAAAATTAAAATTATATAATTATAGTTAAAATTTTGAAAAGTAATACCCTATAAAAGGAATCTAAATTAATAAGGTACATCGAGTTAACCCATAGTTATTTATTTTGGTAACTAGCATCTACAAATGTACAAGTACAAGTTCAGGAAAAAATCTGAAAACTATACATTTATTTATATTAAATAAGACAAAATTTGGTATTAAAGCCGCTAGTTCAATTGAGGTATCAGATGAAAGAGCTCTGGCTAAGCTAAGTCTGAATTTCAGAAAAGCCTCCAATTTTTTTACGAAACCCTCTGGTTTCGTAAAAAATTGGTTTTTCTGAAATAAAAAGTAAAAATTGGTTGGTCTGGTTTTTCTTCTTAATGTATATTGATATGATCACAATAACATTATGGGGCGTGTCAATGTATTATCTACATCCAAATATTATAATATATTAAATACACACACATACATTTTATGCATCAGCCCATGTCATTATGACGTATATTATATATCGTTCTCAAAGCGTAAAATGAAAATCAACTCTGTTACTAAGATTCGGCTGTCAGTCCACTCGTCTGTTTATCCGTCTGTCATCACACTTTCACAGATGATGTATTATTGTCGCCTAAAAATCAGAATAATACTAAAAAACAGAATAATAAATAGAATGGAATGGAACCCTTGGTGTGCGAATCTAATGAATTGATCTGATCTGATAAAATTGCCTATTACAAATGTCAAGGGAACATTTCACTATTTTTTATTATTAAGTTAAATTATTTTAAAACAAATCAACGACAATAATCAGAACAAACGAGCCTCTAGGTTCTTTAAGTGGCAAATTGCCAGAGCAAGGTCCAAACTCGCCAAAATGGCGAGAAGGTTAAGAGCTACACGTCCGGAACTCATCAGTTCTGAGAGCTCTCAAAGCACTTGACAATTTTAGCCAGCCTTCGCTCACTCCACAACGCACAGGAAATGACACCTTGGTCCACACGGCAAAATAGATTTCCTGGGCGCTCCGTTTGCCTAAAACTCGACTTAGCATGACCAAGAAACAAGGCCGACGACCAACCCGCGGCGCCAGAGCTCAATGTCTGTGGTTAAGTCCACCCAACACCTGTTAGAAGACTCTGACTTGGTCAGGTCATCCGCAAGTCGAGCGGGCCAGATGGCGTCTCTCCCTGAGTTCTCCGTTCTTGTGTTCCTGAGCTGATACCGGTGCTAACGGGTTTGTTTTATGGAAGAGCGCTCTTATCACCCGGATCCAGAAGAAAGACGATGGTAGATGGAAGTTTAAAAAAAAATCAGCTTCATGCTGTATCCCGCACACAGCAGGGTAGGCAGAGGGAACCTAGTGCTAAGACACTCCGTTTCCCTCTGTATGCGGAATTCTGGAGGCATTGCGTGTTGAGTGGCAGAACTTAACGCCGCGCTTAGACTCGACACCAGAGCGAAGAAATGGAAATATAAATTTAAGTAAATATTAAGTTGGTTAATGATAACTGTTCATTTTTTTGTTTAAAAAAAATTATGTATATATATATATATATATAGCAGGCAATATTCATTTAATAATCCTGTTAGTAACCTACCTGCACTATAACAATACATTAATGCTATTTATAATTTTTTTGTATTATTAATAAAAACAACATATATTGAATGATTCCTTTATTAAAGATTAATTAATTAGCAAAATCATTATTTTTTCTTAGTTCAATGACACATATTTAATTCAACGTCCATACACATCGATGGTGTAATTGAGACCATGTCCTTGTTCTGAGTGCAACCTTACAGTCACGTTGTTGTATCCTACTCCTCCGTCATGAAGGTAGGCAGATGCGTGTCCGCTTCTATAATTATCGTATGCTCGCACTGCAGATATATACACGCCAATACCACCATCGTATATGTAGAAATAACTTTGCGGAAAGTGGGAGTGGTGTTGTAAAATTTGCTTCCTGCAATATAAAAATTATGTTATAATTAATAATAATATTGGATGAACGCACTCACAAATGTTTATCACAAAGAAATCAACCACCTATAATAGATATCATTTTTTCATCATAATTATTTCGCATATAAGAATATTTGAATTTTTAATGATCACAAAAGTGTGAACAGAAAAAAGTGTAACATTAAATGTTGCCAGATTTTATAATAAAAAAATATTGCTCTTTTAACAATATTATAATGGTATCAGATGAATCCTTATGAAATAAATATTTCTACACTACCTTTCTAACAATACATCGCCCGGCCGTACGCAGCCAACGCTCAAATTAGAACTGCTGTCATGTTGTACAGACGCAGAATAGCACACCGCAGCAAACACGCCTACCACGAGGAAGGAGAGGAAGAACTTCATCTAGAATAAAAAAAAATTCAGCAAAGGCAAAGCTGACCAAATTAAAACCTGATGGTACTGATTATAAACGTAGTTGATATTGTGTTGTCTGAGAATTAAAAGTAGCGCTAAAATACCATTATTTCTACTCATATTTGAAGGATAATTAGATAACGTTAAATGAAATGTTAAATACGAATGTAATATCTTGAAACTCACTTAGAAAGCGTAAGTAGGTACCTATTTATTTGACAGCTTGTGTAAGGCAATATCAAACTGACCAGTGTATGACTAACACAGTATTCGTAAAAATGTATGTACAGTTGTATAATGTGTTTCTTTTACTTATCGGAAGTTTGAGTGATAAAAATGTAAGTATCTAAATTTATAAAAAAGCTAAAAATATGATTCAAGACAATTTTAATTATTCAAAAAATATTTTCTTCTAAACAAGGTTTTAATTTAAGAGAACAAAGTAAAGTAACTAATGTTAACCTAGAAGGTATGAAATGAAAATTTAATGTGGAAAAATGATTTATTGCCGGAAACAAAAAGGATTTGTGAAACAAAAGTGAAAAAAAAGTGTCTCACCTTAAAAATATACGTATACGTATTTGACGAATCGTTTAGGCAATATCAAACTTTGTGTGGATAAGCGAACAGTACTCGTAGGTGTTTTTATACAGGCGTATTATCTCTTTTATTTCATATCAGAAAGTTTAAAGATTATTTTATGATTAGTATTTATGTACCTAAGTAGGTAGTTTGGTGAAGTAGGTATGTGAGTCCAGATAGGTATCAACCTTATGGATCTATATCTAGACTTATATTAAAATAAAAATAGATCGGTGTGGATAGATGGAAGATAAATAAGTAAAATAATGGTATTGGTGGCATTCAGTAATGTTATAGAACGAAAAAAATACTTTTTAAAATAAATTTATAATTTATTTTAGCCGATTGAGTTGAGATTTCACTTTCTTGTATTTGATACTCCCCTAATATGAAGTGCTTGTTATATTTTATTAGTTTGTGAATAAAAAATATACAATTCTTAAGCTGCTTCTGTAAAAGTAGATGGCTCTCAATTCGACGGAGTTGATTGTTAAAAAATATTCTAAAGAATGTTGTACGACAAAATTGCTCAACGCCACTATTTGCCTCGACACCAGAACGAAGAAATGGATATATACATTTAATCGATCGAACACACAATTGTCTCGTTACAATCAGATCCTCGTGCCTCTGGGGCCCGACGGCTTCTTAACATGCTATTAAGACATATATATTTTTTGTTTTATCAATAAAAACTGCACAATTTGAAAGATTCCTTTATTTAAAATTAATAAATGCTCAACATTCTTTCTCTGTATTATTAAATTAATAACACATATACTATTATATTTAATTTAACGTCCATAGACATCGATGGTGTAATTAAGACCATGTCCTTGTTCTTAGTGCAACCTTACAATCACGTTGTTGTATCCTACTCCACCGTCATAAAAATAGGTAAATGCGTGTTTACTTTAATAATTATCATATGCTCGCACTGCTGATATATGCACGTCAACATTACCACGACATATGTAGAAATCAGATTGTCGGCAGTGGGATGAGGTAAACTCCGTATCCTGAAGTGTTGAAATTATATAATAATCGATAATATAATGCACACACGGATATTTATCTCAATTAAGTCCACCACATTTCATAGAAATTCTTTTTTCATTTAAATTATTTCAAATATTAAGTGTGTTATTTAAAACTATAAATAATTATTCTTCTATTATTTGATTTTCTAATATAAAATTGGAAATCTTGCAAGATTTTATCATAAAAATGTTACTGCTCTTAGAACATACGAAATTAATATGCACCCAACGCTCAAGTCTGTTCTGCTATCATGTTGTACAGACGCAGAATACCATCAAAAAAGAGAGGAAGAACTTTGAAAGAAGAGCAATTTGGGAAAAAATTGCCAAATTAAAACCTAAACGTAAAACTTAGGTATATACTGATTATAGAGACACTTGGTATTTCGCTGTTTGAGAATGAAATTAAACGTCAAACTACTATATTTGACGGAAAATTAAAATTACCGTCAAATAATGGTATTTAAATTTTATTTCGATACGACATGGGTATCTCAAAAAGCGCGTGTATCTCCACTTTAAAGACATTCATTCATTCAGTCATTCTGACAAAATAAAATGTTTTTCGTTTTGATTTCGCAAAGCATTATATATTTATAGCATTTATAATTTTACGTAGTGGTTATTACATGATACGTTGCAATGGATTTATTGCTTCAAGGAATTGATTAAATAAATATATATTTTGATATAGCTCATTAAGTTTGATTGATTTTAATTAACATTTAATACAGACAATTGTGATAGCATTCATAGAAACCTTACTTTTCTTTAAGATCTTTTAAAGATAATTCGATAAATAATGTTTCTTAGTTATTATAATTTGAAGATAAAAATAATAATCTTACTATCATAGTCAGTGAGTTTATCTAAGCTCTTTCTATTAATAAAAAAAATATATTTATTTAGATTTGACTACAAATGCAAATACAAATTTTAAAACTAAATTGTGGTTATGATTCAAAAATACAATACAAACACCTCGGTCACTACATACCTCTTTTGCCTCGTCAACTGTCATCAACCTTTTCTATATACCCTCCGGGTGGTCCTGTTGCTTTTTACGTGACTTTTCTCCAGTATCTTTGATACTCTAATGTTGAATGGCAACCGAGGTCTTCCATTTCTCTTACTGTTGACTTTTTCGTCATAAAACTTTTTTGCCATTCTTTCATTACTTATTCGTCCGTAGTGCCCAAACTAGCTGAGCACGTTCTCCGTCTTTCACATCCTTCTTCCAGAGAGATGACTTATGCTGCAACTCGCATTCTGATGATGCAATGAGCACTACATCATCTGCGTACAGCGTGGAATTCACATTCAAGTCATCAATTTTCACTCCCATGTCTCCTTGGAAACGGAACCCTAAAAGCAGCTCTTTGTAGCTAAATACATCGAAAATGATTGGACGACAACCCAGGTCAAGTTATCAAATCGCTTATATTATTATCATCAAATGAAATCAAAACAAACCATAAATTAAGATTCACGACGAAATATCAGTGCGATAGGAAATGATTAATTGATATGTATTTTAATATGCGTTTCATAGAATAAAGAGTCTAGACATTTTTTATTATCAATAATGTAACGCCATTTTGTTGAATCTACACTATATTAAAAAAATTAAATCTGTGTGTCTGTACATGGAAAAAATATTGTTATTTGCAAAAATATTTGCAATGTACATTTAAAGCTGTCGTACCACAGGAGCGCAAGCATAAGATTATATAATGACGACGGTTGTGAGTTCAGTTCCCGCTCTTGAGTGAGGAATGAAATATTTTTATATTTTCACTTCACACATGTACATTACACACACGTCTTTTTGTGAAGATAATGAATTATTAAATATCCCGCATACATTGTCATTAGCTGCCGTTTGTAAACATCACGCACATCTTTTGAACTACTGGATCGATCTGAACAAACCTCTTTTTATTGTGTACCTATTAGATCTGACTATATTTGATTTTGAATCCATTAGGTTTAACTATACTAAACGAAATATTTAAAAACGTTCTTAATAAATGTTATTGAGCGTGATAAATTAAACTAAATATAATAATATAAAAACTGAAGATCTGGAACATCTCAAGAACAACCATGACAGTCCCACTAAACTATAAGACAGTGAAATTAAGATTTAGCTAAAGCTTTTGAGCCTGATAAGCATTTTTCATTGAGATATAACATTTGAAAATTGAATGCATCTGAAGAACAATCATAATAGTTCAGCAAACTAAAAGATATAATGAAATGTTTCCATAACAAAATATTTTGTGTTATGAGCATTTTCTAATAACATATAAATATTGAAGATCTGAGACATGTGCCAAATAAATCATATTAGATCAAATAAACTATACGAACCGAACCACTATGAGAACAAAACCAGCAAAATAAAGATCTGAAAAATGTGATGAAGCACATAATGTTGGTAACAGCTTGACTAAGTTACAAGAAATAATGAAATGTCAAATTTGAATTATAAGAATTAATGAAATGTCTTGGCATAATTATTTTCAGTACAGTGGACAATTTTAATCTTTATATATCTCTAGTTTTTGCGAGGTTACTTGATTTGTATCTGATAATTTGATAGATGACACACTTAGGAAAGAAAAATATACAATCCAATAATAGAGATAAATTATTATTGTACTTTTTATATTACGTTACAATTATATCTGTGAGCCACAACGAAGAACTGTGTTTCTGTGCAGTACAATGTTAATAATCAATTCAACATCTTTTTTCTTAGTGTTTTTAACAAATCAATCAATGAACCCTTCATTTGATATCCATATTAAGTGGGATGGACAAAAAAATGTAAAGCGCCATTTTGTCGCAAGGGTCAATTTGAATTAAGAACAATATTGATTATATGTAATTTCGTTATCATCAGAATTGAAGTAGTAACCAAAATTTCAAAAAATGTATGTATATTTATTATCATATTTCATTTTGTTCTATTATATAAAAAAATGCTTGTATACTTTATGCATATAGGCTATAATGTTTTTCCTATTAATGTGGAATATTGATATAAATTAAATAATATTATGAGGCGTGTCATTTTATTATCTACGTCGAATTACATACATACATTTAATACATCAGCCCATGTGCGTAATCATTACTCAATGACGTGCACCACATATTGCTCCCAAAGTGCTTCAAAGTAAAAAAGGTTCCTATTACGAAGATTCCACTGCCCTGTCGGTCCTCTCGTCTGTCTATCTGTTTGTCACTAGTCTGTATTTCATGAAGTGTAACAGATAGATGAAAAAAAAACACATTTTTACACATGATGAATTTAAAAAATCGGACAAGCGAAAGTCGGGCTCCCCCATATAGGGTTCTGTAAAAAAAAATTGAAAAAAGAACCCTTATAAGATCAATTGAAAAAAAATTGATCTTATAAGGAATCTTTTTTCCTTAAAATGTACGGAATTGTAAAAAATAATAAAATGCTCGCACTGCAGATACAACATACTCGTTAATATTACCACGATATAGATAAATTTGCCTCCTGAAATATAAATATACATTATTATTTCATTTTTTTTAAGAGATCACCGGTTGAGCGATCATGGCGGAAGCCATATCGACGGTCATTAATTAATCAGTGATTCTCCTGATAAACCAAGAGCTTTATATTTTTCTTGTTCTCCATCATCATAAATACAGAGATATGGTATACAGAGCAACCTAGGAACGTAAAGGTAATATACTCCGTATTTTTTCAAATTCTCGAAGCATTACGTGTTAAATGGTGGAACTTAACACCACTCTTTGCCTTACCATAAAATATCAAATATTTTATTCCCCTCAGTGGGAAGCGAATCCACAAGCGTCGTGCTTACAAAGCTTGTGCCCATTGTGCCACGATGGCCACGATGTAATAATACATTTTTTTTATATGTTGTCATATTGTAGACTAAATTACAAATAATTCACTCCACAATATAATATAAAATACAATACCTTATAATTATTATAATTGAGATATGTTTCGTGTAATTTCAAATAATAACTTGATACATATCAGCACATTTTTTTTTAAAATAAGAATAATTGATTTGTTTATTATTATTTTTATCAGTAAAAAAAAATCTATTACAAGTATTGGATGGGTTAAATAATACAGAATATAACGTAATGAATAAAAAACAATGCCATACCATCCAGGAATGCATATTTATTCAATAAAAAATAAGAATACATGAATAAGGCTCTATGTCTTCTTCGCAAAAAAATCTGAGTTATGTAAAGCAAAAAAATCTGTCAGCTTCACGCTGTATCCTGCAAACAGTAGGAGAGAGAGGCAGGAAGCTAGTGTTAAGACACTCCGTTCCCCACATTCTGCCGAATTCTGGAGGCATTACGTGTTGAGTGGCAGAACTCAATGCAGAGCGAAGAAATGGAAATATAATTTTAAGTAAATATTTCAGTCAATAGATCTACACACCAAAAATAAAAATTGTTCTGGTTTGAAGTATCCACCCTGGATACTCGGAAGGAAATTGTAAGACTGAGATATAAAAAATACAAAACCGTATGAATGAGATAATATTAAAATTACTCGAGTAAAGATGTGAAAAAATGTCGATACAGTGCTATAATTCATGTGTTCAATTTACTAAAGTTGAGGCACTTCGAATATTAATTTTTTCTGGTCTTTTTTAAAACGCAAAAAACAAAATATCACTCAATAAGGAGGTCAAAATATCCGTAATCTATTTGTGACTCACTTTTTATCTATGCTCAAAACTGCGATTCACTATAAGACTATAAAAAAATCGCAAAGAATTTAGGCATTCAGAATTTTGACAGAATTTTGACATTTGATACATTGCGCTGAATTGCTTAGAAAACATATAAAATGAGTCACTAAAAACAGGAGCCTTTCCTATTAAATGGTGAATGCTCCGATCCCAATTTTCCCACCTACCTGTCTTCTGACTTTTCATACCTTTCCTCTTTCCATGATAAATCCTTGCGTTCCCAGTCAAACCTTCTACTGTCAACACCACATCATACTTCTGGGTACATGTCAGACTCTTTTGCAGTTGCAGGAGTTCGACTTTGGAATGAATTACCCGAGCCTATTCGTAGATCTCCCTCTCGTGAAATTTTCAAACGCCGGGTAAAAGAATCCCTTTTCATAAACTCATAATTTTGTATTTTTTATTCTATCCACTCTTTTATTATTATTATATGTATATGTATATAATATATGTATATAAGTATAAATATATAATATAGTATATGTATATAATGGCTGTTGTATTTTGTATATATATATATATATATATATATATACATTGTGTGTATCATATATATTTAATATTGCATTAGCTTGTATATAATTATATAATATATTTTTGTGTATTTATTACATATATCTATGTAATCAATTTATTGCTATTCTGTTTTTTTTTTTTTTTGCACCTACACATTTTATTCTCCCACATGACTTAGGTTGGCTGGTAGAAAATGCTTTTTAGCGTTAAGCCCGCCTATTGTACATTTTTTTTTATGTATAAAATTTTGTGCAATAAAGAATAAAAAAAAAAAAAAAAAAATGCAAAGATTGTTCCTATTTTTAAAAGCGGTGACAAAACAAATGTCGAGAACTACAGACGTATTTTAATACTATCGTCGTTTGACAAAATTATTGAATCTTTAGTATATCAGAATCTTTTTTATTACTTTAGGCAACCGTTCAATGTTCACCAGCATGGTTTTATCAATAGTAGGTCTGCATGTACAAATTTAGTAAATTTTTGTGAAATATTAATACCTGAGGTCGACAAGAGTACTTTAGTAAAGCATTTGATTTAGTACCTACTCTCGTACTACTTCAAAAATTATCTACATATGGAGTCGTAAATTCTTTACGAAACTGGATAAAATCATACCTTACAGAAAGGCAGTTCTACATTGTAACTATTGGATATGAATCTATACAATGTAATATGACATCTGGGGTTCCCCTAGGTTCACATTTAAGTCCTCTTTTATTTAATATATTTATAAACAGTCTGCCAAATATTTTCCTATTGTCTACGCCATTTATGTTTGCTGATCACCTAAAAATTGTCATAACTATCTATAATCTCAACGATATTCGCTTACTGCAGGAGGATCTAACTAGTCTACAGAATTGGTGTAAGCTGAATGGCATGATACTTAATACCAATAAAAGCTCTCGTATAACAAAGAAGAAACGACTAACATTCACTAAATATTACGTAGGAGGCTCTCCTGTTAATACAGTAGAAACGATTAGAGATTTGGAGAGATCTTTTCGGAGATCTATTTTAGGTAAAAATTCCCCTATGTCTCGTGTTTGTAAAATATTAAATATGGATTGCGCCTTAGATCCATTTTGAGACTAAACGCAACAAACCGTCCCTAATGTTTTCTTTTTTCTATTTTATGATATTTATTTATATTACTAACGTCAGTTTTACCATTACCGTTATTTATTAAACTTTTTGAACAAAATTGTAATTTTAACTTGTACTTTTTAAATTTATGTAATTAGAGTTCATGTATATCTTTTACCAATAATTAACATAAAAACTTTTGTATACTAAGCTCCAATGTTGCCTGCGGTATTTACCTTAAAAGGTAATGCATTTGTAATAAGAAATTTAAAATTAAAAATATTACTGTAGAATGTATGTTATTACCACAGGTGAATCTGAATAAATAAATAAGTAAATCTCCTCGAATGGGAATCGAACCCACAACCGATCAGGAGTAGGATAAATCAGGAGCACAAAGTATGATTGTAAAACCGGGTTGGTTGTGGGTTCGATCCCACACGGACACGGAGATGAAATATTTACTTAAATCTATATTTCTATTTTTTGGCTCTGGTATCGAGGCAAATCGCGGCGTTGAATTCTGTCACTCAACAAGCAATGTCTCCAGAATTCGGCAGAAGGTGGCGAACGTAGTATCTTAACGCTGGGTTCCCTCTACTTACCCTGCTGTGTAAGGGATAAAGCGTGCAGCTCATTTATTATTTATTTTTTATAATATAAAGCCTATAGCATTCCTGAAGAACATAGTTTTCATACAACACCAAAAATAAGTTAATCTGACCCTGTAGATCCAGAGATCTTAGCGTTTAACTCTTACACTTTTTTCATATTAGCATAGACTAGCGACTTCGCCTGCTTATATCACCGAATTATTAATACACAGATTACGTTCTTG
Organism: Heliconius charithonia; assembly: GCA_030704555.1. NCBI lineage: Eukaryota > Metazoa > Arthropoda > Insecta > Lepidoptera > Nymphalidae > Heliconius > Heliconius charithonia. Next base: position 2,422,376 of record CM060810.1, read on the forward strand.
TTTTAATATGTAATGTTTGCAGCGCACTTTAGATTGCTAAAGTGATAATTATTACAATGTAAGGGTAGCATTTTTGTATTTTTTTCTATTTAATCATTTAAAAATAAAGAATTAGGTGTTCTTATTCTTGTTCTAAGAATGTATGGCCATCATATTATTAAAATATTTCGTGGTTGCAACGTATTAAAAAAATATACAATACATTTGTTTTGAGTATAAAATAATGTATAATTTATAAAATATATTTGATACTAGCATACTATGATTATTTCATGTATTTATTTATATGCGCTCTTGAGAAAGTATAATGTATAGTCCACAACCGTTATTGAAATTTATTCACATCACCGCGCTATCTAAACACAATATTAACTTTTATAAACTGTAAACTCACAATCAGAATTTATTTTCTAAATACATTTAGTTTTTATTGTATACATCGCCATTTGAGCTAGTCATGACCAATATTGTCGTCTAAAATCATATTAATGGTAGACTAAAAGACTATTAACACATTCTTTTTTATAAGCACATTCTTCTTTTAAATTGTGATTCAATAAAATGGGAAGACAAAGGATTTATTCGCCTGATTAAAATTATATATTTTAGCTTCACTTGCGTCGAATGTCTTTGATGAAAACTATCCCATAAGTTGCATAAGGATTTAAAATATAATCATGCCAAAATCCATTCAATTCCATCCAGTAGTTATCCGTATTTTAAGTAATTTGTATTTTTCGATTTTAATTTTTATTAAGAAAAACTTTCAAAAAACCGAGATGAAATTAAGAAAAACAGACAGACAGATAGATAAGAATTCCGCTGAGTGGTTTTTTTATATCTTTCATGTACAGAATTGACTTTTATATTTTATTCTTATCCAAAATATAAAATATTGTTACAGGACGTAATCTCTTAATAGTTTACTTTAAAATTCGATTAATATTTTTTTTTTTAGTTTGGAAAACAACCGATATCATTGAAAACTTGTATAATGGAGACATTAAATTTTTAAATCACTAATTGGGTCTATATAAATCTGTCCGCCGTAACTTATTGTAGTCACTGCATATTTAAAATGAACAATGTCCACTTTATTTTTGTATACGTGGTCAGTGCTATATTTTTTACATATAACAATATAAGCAAAGGATATTGTAAGGTAAATTCAATGCTATTTTGATTTATTATTACGCAATAATGTAAGTAGCAGTGAGGCAAGGGCAGAAGTGTAAACTCGACATATTATGAATTCGATTCCCTATCGAGGAAATTTTTGTTTCCCTACCAACTGAACTTCACCACCTATTGACTCATTCAATTTCCACTCATTTAATAGCTTAATACTAATGAAAAAGTGTTTTTTTTAAACAAAATAAATAAATAATATAATTATCTTTGTAAAATAAAACGCCATTTGTTAAGAATGACGCACACATATATTATCTATTAAAAGTGACAACATCACACACGCCGTATTCACGAAATCGATTTAAAAACAAACTTTCAACCCCTATTTCATTCATACCTTTAGGGTTAAAATTTTTGAAAATCCCATCTTATTATGAAAATAAATATTTGCCAAAAGGAGACTGAAACGATTCCATACATTTTTGGGCCCAGAATGTAAAGAGATGAGAATGGTATGATTTAATAGATTTAGGTAAATCATTCCCTCTCTGAAAAATATATAAATTTTGGCAATCTGAGAGCCGAGTTATTAGAGATTTCATAAAAGTGAGGTTAAGTTCGCAGCACAATTTTTTGAACATCAACTTCTATTAAACAGATGATTACTGAGTTGTTCTATTATTTAAAAGTAAAACACATTTTAATGAATATTTTATTCTTCTTCTATTATTACTAAAATGTCATCAAAAAATTGTGTAGGTGGAACTAAATTATTTTGGTAAGCCAACTAAGGTATAATAGTCATAACATGAGCACTGCAGCCTACCATTCGCCTTCCTACAATAAAATTGTAGTATTATATAGCAATAGCTTCCCTTCCTCGACGAGAGCTGTCAACTACAATGTAACAAAAATATGTTTTCCTGGTTATATGTCTGGATTGTATCCGACCTCTAAGTAACTTACTAGATTTAACCTACTAGTACTTCGAGAGTTGTCGACTTCCAATACCAGGTGGTATTGGAAGTCGACAACTCTCGAAGTAGGCTGCTACTGACCTCCCTGCACACTTCTATGATGAAACCATCGTTACCAATGAATTGGGTATTGCAGTTTTCAGTGGCTATCCCACAATTCACACAGCGGTCCATAACGTGGCTGTCGTAAGATCCAAAAGATTTCAGAGTCCAGTGGGGAAGCGAGGGTCGTACAAAAAGTGGCACATCGTCAACGTTTAGTAGTATGTTTGACGTAGTAGATCTTTACGTTATTACCGTTCAAGTAATTTAATCTATAACTTCCATTTCATCCATATATGATATTTCTGATTATAATTTTACATTTTATGTTACACTTTAAATTCATTTAAATATTTCTTTCAGGTGCAATATTTTCGATTTGAGCGGCCGAAACGATTTTTCGACACTGATTTTTTGGGAAACTTATCAGTAACGTCACGTCGAATGTCTCGTTCAGATCCCATGCATTACGTTAATATTACTTTTTATTTTCGAACTACACTGACTAACGAATACACGGTAAGCTCCAACACAACGTTCGTGATTTTTTTCCCATTGGGAAAAAAACTAACGAATACACGGTAAGCTCCAACACAACGCTGATTGATAATTTTTTTCCCATCGGGTAAAAAATCACGAACGTGTTGTTGGTTAAAAAAGTAGGCAAAGAGGAAATTTTGATGGCACTATAGTATATATTATAAAATTTTAATTAAAAAATCAGCTTTGCTCTATCCCGCAAACAGCAGCGTAGGCAGAGGGAACCTACTCGCGACTTTGCCCGCACACCGCCTTTAATATTTTTATTATGTTGCATTTGCCAACAGATTAATATATTCAATCATGAAGATCTTGTTTCATTAATTCTGTGAAAGTGCAAGCATTACTTGTTATCAGCGGCAAGGGCGCCCCCCGCGGGACTCGAGCCTAGACTTGTGGCCGTAAACAGTTAAATTATTTTAAGTGTACATTTTCTCGAAAAACTTACTCTCATAACTTTTAAAAGACTACCAACATTATAAATTTATAATTAACTAGCGGCCCGCCCACGGCTTCGCCCGCTTAAAGTGCATGATTATTGACCTAATAAACAAAATTGACTGACAATTATTTCTTATACGTATATTTTTTTGTAATATTACGTTCGTTTTACCTATGTAATGTAAGTTTCATCATATTTTTAAAACTCTGTTAAATTCGCTGATGTCACTGATTTTTTTAATTCACCTTTTCAGAAAAAGCCTCACATATTAAATTATTGATTTGAAAGATTCATAATATTCTTTGTAAAATAACTGTAATGATTGTACATTATTTTTTGCTATACAGTTTTTAAATTAGTTACATATATTATTAGCTACATGTACAATTGGTATGTATTGTATATGTATGTATATGAAGTTATTACAAAGTACACGTAAAAATAATGTTTTTAGACATTTTTGTATAGATTTATTTCAAACAAACAAACGACTATGTAATTATTTAATATTTCTTTGAAGATCAAATCGGTCTTTATCTATCTGTTGAACTAATTACGACTAAAACTTAACAGTTATGATTTATGAACGTAACCTTATCTAACAATTCAATTTTGTTTACTTTACTTTATTGTTTGTACTCTGAACGATAGTGCTTTAAAATATATATTTTTATCAACAGTCATATAACCCAGACGATTCGAATGTCATTCTTTAGCCAAGAATCTTACCAGCGCGATTGCTATATAATATTCGCAGGCAAACTAATGCCTTAAGTTCATTCAAATGACGATAACTTTTTTTTAATGAACCGATTTTGATGAACTAAACTTTAGAACTTAACTTGAGTTAAAACAAAGCAATTGGTGAATTTTCAAGTAAATCGGTTCAGTACTTTTAGAGAAAAATGTGGACAAAAAACTATCGACAGACAGACAGACAGACAAACAAGAAATTCAAAAATAATATTTTTGCTTTCTATTATTCTTTTTAAGTATCCCTCTATCCATTTCAGTCAAAATTACTAAATGTACAGACAAAATATTTTTACTGTCTTATTATATATAGAGATAAATTATTTTCCAAATTAAAAAAATAGTCTTGGTATATTTTCCACCTGAAAAACACCACAGGGCGAAAAAATGTTCAATAATACCACATTTGTGGTCGTATATCTATCTATATTTCTATACTAATATTATAAAGAAGAAACATTTGTATTGCATCATCAGTCACCACTCTGAAAGAAGGGTGTGAAAATAATGGTATAAGCCTCAATACAAATAAGGCATTCTGATTTTTAAAAGAGATAAAGAAAAGACGGAATGCAAATGAAATTGATTGTGCGATCTCTTCGTAAGATATGCGGAGTCAGCTTAGCTGATTGAATCCTCAATGAAGAGGTACACAGAATGGCAGGTACAAGCGAGGATGTCACGGTGAGAAAGAAGAAGAACGTGCTCAGCTGGTTTGGGCACGTCGAACGAGCGGGTGATGAAAGAATGGCAAAAAAGATTTATGATGGAAAAGTGAGTGGTAAGAAAGGTCGGGGGAGACCTCGGTTGACTTTCGAAAACACAGTATCAAAGATACTGGAGGGAGGTTATGTGATACAAAATCGTATAAAAATTTAATAGAAACAAGTCTTATGTTACACGGGAACCTACGAAAACTCAATACAATATAAATTATTATTTAGAAATTATTTCTAAGTAGTATTAATAATTTTATTAATTATTTATTTATTACATGGTACATTGGTATATTTATTATGAACTAAAGTGTAATATTAAGTAATGATCTATCCTGCACGATATAGTAACACTGGCGCGAGACACAAAAATGGTCGTTATATTTTTAAATTTTTATTTTTATTTTAATTGTTTTCAGCATAGCTTTAATTTCTACCAACTATTGTCAAACACCTATAGACGAAGTTTTGTAGAGCTACACTTTCCCGGCTGTGATTTTTTTAATTCAAAAAATATGTTCAGTAATGTTTTATTACCAGCATATTACAGATTACCAGTTTCTGAACGTCCGTACCCCACATTCAAATGTCCAATGAAGCCGGTAAGAATTATAAAAAATATTTTGAATTTTTTTATTAAAGGCCATCATAATACAGGGGGACGACGATACTTGTGTATTCGATTATTTGTGGATTTGATTTGTTCGACTCGCTTGCAAGGCAAATTACGGTATTAAGCTCCGGTGTCCAATATGTCAAATTTTAGGCGGAAAAAGAAAGTGAAATGGAGTATCTAGTATAAGTTTTTTATTTTCGAATAAGCAAATGTTGTTAATTTTGCACCACTTTTATATTCTCCTTACACAAATCACAATCGGTATTGACACCCTATCAATAACATAATCGTGAAATCAGAACCAAGTTCAATAAATGCGTCATTCCCGATATTATTAACAAAAGATTCGAGATCTGCACAAGTGCCAAGTTCTATATTCATTTACTCATGTTAATAGAAAATAATTTTATGTAATTACAATTAATTGCGTTTTAAAGGTTTTTTTGTATAAGTCGAAATAATTAAGGTGATATTCGCCTGAATTTTGAAAACGACAATCTGACCACCATTTAAAATCTTACTGTTTAGGAGAAAAGAACTATTAGTTGACGCTTTTTAAGTGTTTTTTAAGTCTATCTCGCACATAGCAGCATAGGCAGAGTAAAATTTGTTTTAAGTAAGCCGCCTGAATGGAGCCCCGAGCGAGTTATGTGGAACTCATGAACCGACAGATGTGTTTCTCACTTTGCGCCGAATGCTGGAGGCGGAATTCAACACCGCGCTTTGCCTCGTTACCAGATGATATAGTAATGAAAATATTAAAAGAAATAGTTAATTTTCTCGAGTGCGAATGGAACCAAAAATGATATATAAAAAATGATATATAAAGTTATAAGTAAATTACTTGTATAAATTTCAGGGCTACTATCGCTTCGAGTTACTAACAATAAAGGCAGAAAATGTGCCGGAAAATTTTCCTTTTACTGAAGGGCGCATGTACTATAATTTGTCTAATCGAAACAAAGTAGTTGCTGGAGGCAGCTTAGACTTTCAGTTATGCGTATTAAATTAAATATATACATTTATATAAATGTTTCTTATTTTCCTTATCCAGACAGACCGTATGTATGTATTTTGTATGGAACAAGTTATAGACTGCAACTTGGTTTGCATGAATTATAAGAAAAAAAACCTTGTTTTATCCTCTTATCCTTTATCTTCTTTTATTAAGTAACGCTTCAGTAATTAAATGTAAAATACATTTTGTAGATGTTAGATATAAATGAAACACAAATTCCGACAAAAAAGAGCCTATCAGATTCAACCCCGTATCAGGGGATGCTGGCTTAAGATAACTCGGTCTTCATTTCTATCATCGTGCACTGTGACCTCAATTTATTTTGAGGCTTTTATGGAACTCAGACTATCTGCCTCTTCCACTCTAGTATTCTCAACCTTTTTGGCTCTTGTTCAGGTGTCTCATTCAGTTTATTGAGCAGTTCCCGCTATGTGCTATTGTGCTTATTGAGTTATATACCCGCGCGTTTCCGCGCTTTCGTTCTTTCATCCCAATCGAGCAGTTTGTTTTGTGATTTCACAATGTCGCCAATAATTCCCGTGGGTAACGCTTCTTAGATGTTGTGTCTTATTGCGATTTTCTTAGTGCTACTATTCAATAGACTTATACAAATAGCGGGTCTAAATATTTGAGCCAAATTTGACAGGTTTAGGTGGAATTGTTATTGAGTTATGAAGGGGTAAAAAGTGGCTTCAAATGGTTCGAGTAAAATTACCCACGGTGCTGTTCGCCAGTTCTGTTTTACTGAACTTGAATAAATTTATGTCCGCAATTATTTCCATAGTAAATAACATCTTTAATATATACATTTCTTTTTATTTAATCACGTAATTATAGGCCAGTCGTGGCGCAGGGGCGCAATATGTGACTGTAAAGCCTGTGGGTTCGATCCCCACTCGAGGAAAATAAATATTTATTTATATTTATATTTTCATTTCTTCGCTTTAGTATCGAGGCAAAGCGCGGCGTTGAGTTCCGCCACTCCACACGCAATGCCTCCTGAACTCGGCGGAAAGTGGGGAACGGAGTGTATTAACACAAGGTTCTTTCTGCCTACCCTGCTGTGTGCGGGATACAGCGTAAAGCTAATTTAACTTTTAATTTATTATTTAATAACAAATAATCCTAATTCTATAGTAATCTATTACATTCGTCGCTTGATGTCATAACAGCCCAGATCTAAAAGTATCATGCAAAACAGATATGTATCTGAATGTAAGAGCGAAGCACTGATTGTTATGTGGTTTTGGAATATACACGTATTGAAAGGAAATCTTATACAATTAAAAAAATATGCTTAGATCTTTATAAAGTCACGCACCGCGGCATTCGATACCGTACTAGCGGACCACCGGTTAGTCGTCGTTGTGCTGTGTAAAATTAGTGAATCACCGTCTCTGAACTGTCATTTTAATAAGCAAATAAATATATTTGATTCTAAAATATTGAGAAAGGAATTATATACTGCAGACTGGGAGCGTATCGATAGTATGTGCACACCTTTACAATAACAATAATAATATAAATTTATTTAAAAATTTAGTTTTTCAAAAATAAAAAAACATTTTATACCGATAACAGCTGCAGTAGTACTGTCACAGCTTTATGCACCCACATCACAAACGCCGTTACATACGTAATATAACACTTAAATAATACATGTAAGGTAAGAAAAAAATAATAATAGTAAAATTAAATAGTAAGCAATAAAACATAATTTAGATACAAAATTGCTGTTTTTGTATGCGTGTGTGTATATATATGCTTGGTATCTTTTATATAAAATGGTTTGGTTGGTTGGTTGGTTTAGTTTCTTAAATGGGAGTTTTGGTATATAATATACACCAAAACTCCCATTTAAGTGTCCAAGATGTTTTCCGTTTGATCGTAAGTTAATGTTAATGACCAGTTAGACAATTTAATTTTATTCTGCGAGCATTGCGAAGAAGATCTACCTACTAGATCCACTACCGAAGTGGTGTTAGTTGGCGGAAACTTGAACGGTCATGTCGGTAAAGCTGCTGAGCCGTATGAACGTATTCACAGGGGTTTAGGAATACAGAGGGAGAAAATATCTAAGAACCTGTATTGCATCTGATCTGGCCCTGGTGAATACGTTATTCTAAAAGAATCTTCAGCACCTTATCACACTCAACTTAAAATGAATACCAGGTGATCACCTAGTCGATGTTATATAGGCCGGGTAAAGTAATTCCAGGCGAAAGTCGGATGATCCAACTTCGTCTTCATGTCATGGACTTTAGCGTCACTCTGAAGAATTAACTAGCCGAGAAACAGGCTTGCTGATTGGATCGATGCAGACCGACTTCCTAGCGGAGATGAAAAGTCAAAATCTCTTGACTAACACCGACACTGCTCAAGATAGAAGAAGACGGTAATCATTAAGGTGGGCAAGCGAGGTCTTGGTGTTTCTAAGGTACGATGTGTGATCGACAGGAAGATCTGACGGTGGAGTAAAAAGTTACAACAGATGATCTGTGAAAAGAATTTAAGTGAATGGCAGCAAACCAACTCTCTTCAAGACCGTCTGAAGTACATAGTAGCGAAACGTGCCAGCAAGAGACCTGTAGTCTAAGCCCGTAGTGAGAGTTTATCAGCACTATATGGTAAACTTAGAACTGTGGTGTAGCAGAAGCTTTTGTACAAACTGTCACGTGTCCGGTATAATGTGCTGGAAAAGGTACTTCCAAGAGCTGCTGAACACACAGCACTCGTGTAGTTTATCGTTTACGATCCGTCCTCTAATTTCAGATTAATTGCTCCAATAACCCTTGACGAAACTCGTAATTACCTTCGACGCATGAATAACGATGGAATCTGACGATATGCCGATCGAAGCGTGAAATTTGTTGGGCTCTCTGCATGTGCATGTCATATTTACTGATCTTTTTAACTATATATTGGATACTGGAAAGATGCCACACCGGTGGGGGCTTAGGTTGATTTATACTTCTATTTACAAAGGCCGTGTTCAAGATTTTGGTAGTTATAGGCTATACACTAAGCCTATGAGTCATATTATGAAGCTCTTCGAGCACATGGTTGATCACCGGCTCCGCCAAGAGTGTACAATTTCTGCATCTCAATATTGATTTCGGCCATGATCGGGCACTATGTACGCCAAGTGGGGCTCTAAATGTGGCCTTTTATATCTACAGAAGACTTTTGACGGTGTGCCTCATCAGTGTATCTGGTGGGTATTGCAATTCAAAAGGATCCCTGACCTATATTGAGATTATCACAGACATGTACCGCTACTCTGTTTCTAAAATTAGAACTGCTGTTAACTAAACCCTTTCAGGTTACAGCAGGGGTTCACCAGGGCTCAAATCTTAGTCCGTTCTTTTTCAATGTAGTGTTGGACTCTACCTTGGCTCACGTCCAGGACCAGCCTCCGTTTTCGGTTGATGATCTACGCCGATAACTCATTGATGAGAACCAACTAATGCTAGAGCATAAAGTGAATCTCTAGAAGAGTACGCTTAAAAACACACACATTGCTCTTCAAGAAAATGATGAAGAAGATTCTTCTACATATGGTACAATACATATCGTATTTACAATAATACTATTCGCTTAATCTCAGTAAAATTTTAAATTAAAAAAATAAAATTCCCTTTGACATTTATATCCCATATAAATTGAGAGTCAAAAATCGCTAAGAAGCTGCCCTTTTAATACAACATATTTCTAACAGATGTATTTTTTCGGTTCCTAGAACAATATTTCCACTAAAATAAATAAATAAATATATATTCACACCTATTCACCTGCGCCACGACGGCGTTTCAATATTATTTATTTAATTTTTTTTTACAAGATTATATGAATTATGTTTGTGCATGAATTAATCAAATATTAATTGATTAGACAAGTAAACAGTACCTAAATAGTGGTGTTTGTTTATTCATTTTGTATTATGATGGACAACAAGATTGACATTTATTATACTTTGTAAGAACATTTCATTTGGTAAGTACATATTTTAGTTTATTAATATTATCTAATTTCATTGTTTCGTTGTCTTTTTAATGATAATTAATAGATATATAGTTCTAGTTATTAACAAAAAAATATATTGGATTTAAATTATAAAAATACTTTCTTTTAAATAAAAAATATAATAAACCAGCTTCACGCTGTATCCCGTAGACAGTAGGCTACGCAGGGGAAATCTAGTGTTTAGACACTCTGTTCCCCACTTTCCATTGAATACTGGAGGCACTGCGTGTTGACTTTCAGTTCAGATATTAAACATTTAATTTTCTCCAGTAGGTATCGAACCCACTTTATTATTACATTTTTTTACAGTATACATACGAGTGCCCCTGCGCCACGACTGGCTTCAAGGTTGATTAGGTTATTTATAGATTTTTTTAAATTGATGAAATAAAATAAATATATTTTTAATTTCATTAAATATATTTGGCCAATAAAATATTTAAAAAAAAATATTTTATTTCATTAAGGAACCACAGCTGAAGGTGACGAGAAATATTCTTCCATGCTTCAACTACTGTCATTAACAGTTTTATGTAAGCCTTAAATAAATTTATAACTTTATAGATTTTGGAAACCCTATGTTTCGAACACTTTACAGTAGAGAGAGAGAGAGAGAAAGATTCGCTTGTCATCTTAGTGACCCGTGAGGACGGACTGCTGTAAAGTGTCCGAAATGTCGGGTTTCCAAGATGTATGATCTTAAATATACGCGGTTATTACGAAAAGAGTTTCATTTAACATGTGAATAATCGTGAAAATCAAAGAACTTATTGTTTACCTATCCTGTCATATGCGTCCCACAGCGTAAAACTGCTTATTTTCTTAATAAAATAATATTTTATACATTTTAAGCACAATATACAAATAACAAATATTTTTTTAGTCTGCATTTGTATCGTAATCTATAACTCAATTCAGTAATCGTAGCAGATTAATGTACATAGATTACATACATGTATACATGCGAGTACGACCATGCCAATAGTCATACAATTATTGCTTCAAATGATAAACAGTTAACTCTGTACCACATATGAATATTTAATTTAAAAGGAAAGCTTATTTCATATAAATTTTAATTTTTACAAATTTTTATACGAGTGAGACTTCCCAGTAAGTAATAAAGATACTAGTGACGGGAATGACTCGCTTCTTCATTGGATACATTTTAGTTTATCTTATTAAAAACAAATAATAATAAAATTAAAAAGAAATAAGAGATCAAAGCTTGTACCTGTCTATAATAATGAAAACTGTCTAAAAATATATATAAATACTAAGGTGACCGTAAGTGTTTTAGTTTGTGAGTTTTGAACTACTAACTTTTTGGCCTGGTTGGTTAGCAGATTTGTCTTGCTTGTGTTCGTAGAAAGTCAGGCTTTGTATCCTCTATGAGGTGATCGTAACGATGGTCTTCTGTAAAATTACGAGGTCATCTGCAAATCGCAAGTTAATTTCAGCATTTATTTTAATTCCGAACGTGTCCCAGTTTAATTTCTAAATATTTTCCAGCACAGAGTTAAAGATTATTGAGTCCTACCTGACTTTTCTTGGCTGTCATATTGGCATAGATCTTTTTTTTTAGTCAGATATATTTATTTATGTCTCTGATATATCAATGATGTTCAAATATATTTAAGAGTTAACCTGCTTGCTCTTTAGGTAGGTTACTGTATAGTACTTATTTAACTGCTCAAATATAATCTTGATGAATACTTTCTGCGGATTTGTTATAAGACGAAAGGTCTATAGCTATTTATGTCCTCTTTATCTCCCTTTTTATGTACAAGTATTAGTATTTCAGTAAATTAATTTGTAAGTGGTTGAAATATTTGATAAAGGTGAGTTTTAGCATTTATCTTATATTTTCCAGGTGATCTGCCTGCTTTTTGGGTAGTAATAGCTCTTCTATGGAATGATTTCATCATTCACTTGCACTTTCTTCTTTACTAATTTCTTTTGATTCGCTAGTTGCGACTGCTAAGATTTCATATGTTTTGCTTGTGGTGTATTTATTAAGTTTTTTATCTCGATGATTGGTTTTAAATAAGTTTATAATTAATAAAGTACATTTACGTTTTTCTGCATTTCTGACGACTCAAATTTTAATACCACCTACATAGTGCAATGTGTAAATGTTTCAAATTCTAAATTGAACAATTTTGTTACTTTAAGATTGTAACTTCAAAGTTATGAATTATATGTACGATATATGCAAACTGTTCCTATCCAGCTTTTAAACAAGCCACATCAGTTACAATCGGTTTGTCTATATACAAAAATGCCTTAATATTAACAAAACAACACACCAGCCAGCAGCTTTCGGCCTTTAAAAATTGACTACATTAAATAACATATTAATTAACACTTAAGTTTCATCAATATTTTTTAGTTACAGTTTGAAATTATGACGGAATGTGAAAAATGTTTAGTGACAAGCGAAATGGGACAAGTGCTTCGTTTATCTAGAATTTTTGGAATTGCACCAGTAAACATAACACGAGCTCGAATATCTGAAGAATTTAACATGACTGCAACAGTAAATTGCTACCATGTGTCAGCATCGAAAAAATACGGAATTATAAGTTCCGTATTATTATTCATTATCTGTAAGTGATCATAATAACACTTATTTGGTGCAACAATAACTTTATTTGCACTTTGTAATATTACAGGAGACGCAATGAAAGTTTGTAAATGATTTATGTTAAAATTGAGTTATTTAACTTTTTTTTAAAGAAAAGTGAAATTACGTCACTTAAGAATAGCACTAAAGAAGTTTCACGCTGTATCCCGCACACAGCAGGGTACGCAGAATGAACCTAGTGTTAGGTCACTCCATTCCCCATTTTCTGCAGGATTCTGGAAGCATTGCGTGTTGAGCGAACTCAACGCCGCAATGCCGAAAAAAAAAGTATCATTTCATCTTGTCGAGTAGGGATCGAACCCACAACCAGTCGGTTTTACAGTCACACTTTGTTCTCCTGCGCCACGACCTCACTAAAGAAGCGTTAAATATTTTTTTCCTTTCATATTCATAACTAGCAGCCCGCTCGCGGCTTCGCTCCCTGAAACTAACATGATTATTGATTTAATAAACAGAATTGATTGACAACTATAATGACTTCTAATGTTATTTTTTTACTACATTATCGTAATTTCTTTAAGAATTTTTGATTGTTTTGAATTAAAAAATACGACCAATGTTGATATTTGATATTTATAAAATACACATAACAGCTATTTTTTTATTATACGTATATATTTTTGTAACATTACGTTCTCTTTACCATGTTATGTAAGTCTCATCATAATTTTAAAGCTCTGTTAAATGTGCTGATGTCAGTGAATAATTTAATTTACTGCTTCAGAAACAGCCCTAAATATTAAATTATTGATTTGGATAAGGATTCATAATATTCTTTGTAAAATAACTGTAATGATTGCATATTAACTCCTGTACAGTTTTTAAATTAATTACATATATTATAAGATAAATATACAATTGGTAGATATGTAGTTATTACAGTGTATCTACGTGTAGATAGGGTATTTTAGGCATTTTAATATAGATTTATTTAAAACGAACGGCACGAACCAAAAAATCTATGTATGTACTTGATATTTGATTGAAGATCAAATAGTTCTTTTTCTCTGTGTTGAATTAATTACGACTTAAACTTAACTGTTATGATTTATGAAGGTAATCTCCACTAACAATTCAATTTTGTTTACTTAATTGTATAATTTTATTTAATTTATTGTATAAAATATTGTATAATAGTGCTTAAAAAATATATATTTTTATCAACAGACATATAACCAAGACTTTTAAAATGTCATTCTTTGGCCAAGAATCTTACCAGCGCGATTGCTATATAATATTCGCAGGCAAACTAATGCCTTGAGTTCATTCAAATGACGATAACTTTTTTTAATGAACCAACTTTGATGAACTAAACTTTAGTACGTTAGTTGAGTTAAAACAAAACTATTGATAAAATTTTCAAGTAAATCGGTTCAGTACTTTCAGAGAAAAATGTGACCATACATATCGACAGACAGACAGACAAGAAATTCGAAAAAAATATTTTTGCATTATTTTTAAGTGCCCCTCTATCCATTTCAATCAAAATTACTAAATGTACAAACAAAATATTTTTACTGTCTTATTATATATAGAGATAATTTTTATTTTTAGGGATTATATTTTTTATGGACTGTGTATATGTTATTGGCATAATGGACCCAGAAAAATCGATACGCATACGGACTGGATTATCACTGGTACTGTACGGTACACATAGTACTTTTCATGACATAGTAATGCTCTTTATGACTTTTCGAGGACTAAATAAAGTCAAGATGATAATAAGCTACTTGAATTATATACAAAAGGTATGTCCTTTCTTAGTAATACAATTCATTAGCTTTTTTATAGTTTTCTTACTTATTTAATTTCGTGCTGTATCTCGCATATACAGCAAGAATAGGACACAAAGACTCTTTTTCATTTTTTGCCCAATTTTCGAGTTGCCCCATGCGTCACTCAACACGTCACCCAAACTATCTACACTACTAGTCTTCTATCTATACTAATATAATAAAGCGGAAGAGTTTGTTTGTTTGATTTTTGAAACGTTAAGATCTCTGGACCTACTGGTCTGATTTACATATTTAGTAGTTTTGTATCAAAGCTACGTTTTCTTCAGGAGTATATGCCGTATAGTGCTCCTTAGTGCTCCGTTCTTGTGCTCTTGAGCTGACACCGGTGCTAACGCGTTTGTTTCGGCACTCGCACTTAGTCGACGTAGTCCCAGACTCATGGAAGAGCGCTCTTATCCACCTTATCGCAACTGCAACTGCAGGCCTATTGCTACTCTCAAAAGTAAGAGAAAGCTTTATCAATAGTAATTTATTTTAAGCAGATAAAGATTAAATATGTGACGCTGCTGTCACTCCTAATCTGATTGTTAAAAAGCAAATATACTGCCTTAAGCCAAGCAAAGTATGCACGGTGCGTGCACTCGACATCTGCATTGCACCTATTATATAATTTTGAAAACTCACAAACTTTGATAATTTTTCTTTAATTATTTTTATTTTAATTGATTAAAACCATCCATATTTATATTGATTAAAGTAATAAAAAAAAATGTCTTTACTTTTGAGTTTTTGTGTAAAATTGTGCTTATATAATCTTGAAGAAGTTTTTTTTTATAACTTTATTAACGGAATTTACCAAGTTACTGATACCACAAAATGTTTTAAAATATACCATTTTTTGAAACATAAAAATTACATGTACATCAAAATAAAATTAACATACACTGGATTGTTTTCATGTTCTAATAGTTAGAAAGTCTTTTATTGTGGTGGTCTCGTCAAAGTCAACAGGGAATGTAACAAATTTTTGGATGATCACTTTTTTTCACGGGCATCATAAAAAATCGTTGATGAAAAATTGCATGCTTTTATGAATTGAATTTAATTTATTATACCTGAATTATCATGCCAAGAATTTTATATAATACAGGGAATGAGTTAAATGAAATAAAAAAAATCGATACATTTCATTGACCTCGTTAATTTAAATTTATATTTTTTATTATTTTACAGATTAATTACAAGGTACAATGTGCTATTTAATTATAAGTAACAATGAATGAATGGATGTGTCACAAGCAGAACGCTTATGCTGATCATGTCTCTCTATTTGTTCTATTTATATTGCGTTCTCGCTTGCACGCTCGGCTCGGCTCGCGGAGTTGAGTTATGCCACTCAACACGCAATGCCTCCAAAATTCGGCAAAAAGTACGGAACAGAGTGTCTTAACACAAGGTTCCCAATGCCTACCCTGCTGTGTGCGGGATACAGTGTGAAGCTAATTTTATTTATTTATTTTATATTGCGCTTTCACTTGCACGCTCGGCTTAATGAATCATGTTTTGTATAGCTGGCATGAAGAAAGCAGTCAATTAGATTTATGTGACCACGGACGTCAATGACATTGCGAAAGCTATTAATCTGATAAATTCCAATCTATATACAATCAGTTCCTGGAGCAAGTCATTTGGCCTGGCAATAAATCCTAAAAAGTCACAGGTGTGTTTCCTTGGCAGTCGTCAACAATTGTCTAAATTAAATTTCCCTTCCTATCCTCCTATTATCTTTGACAATTGTAAGCTGGAATGTAGCAACACTGTTAAAAATCTAGGTATCATGGTGGACAACACTCTCTCCTGGGCTCCTCACATCTCTGAACTGAGCCGCAAGATGTACTATACTATTGGTAGGTTAAAGAGATGGAAAAATCTTTTGCCTATAGAAACCAAGATATCCCTGGCGTCCTCGCTCTTGTTACCTATATTAGACTATGCTGACACTTGTTACCTAGATGTTTCGCAACAATTGCTCACTACACTTGAACGCCTACAAAACCTGGTTATTAGATTCATTTTCGGACTGAAGAAATTTGATCATATCAGCCAGTATCGCGTTAGGCTCCAGTGGCTTTCTGTAGAAAACCGTCGGAACCTCCACACTGTCACGCTCCTCTATTCCATCCTTTTCCATCCCGATACTCCTTCCTACCTTAAGGAACGCTTTTCCTTCCTTGGCTCCAACTCCTGTATTCCTTTCAGTCTCCGCTCGAAAAGTGATAACGTGCTCGAGATCCCGCTGTGCCGCACTCACTGCTACAGTAAATCTTTTACTGTACAAGCAGTTAAATTATGGAATGCGTTACCACGAGATGTGAGACAATCGACTTCGATTAAAATCTTTAAGCATAAAGTTAAGCTCTATTATCTTCGGAAGTAGTTTATGTATACCTTCACGTATTATCATCATTTACTTATTTATTTATTTATTTTTTCTAATTGTATATATATTTAATGTTTATATATATTTTATATATATAGTTATGTATCTATAATTGTATAAATATGATATGTATTATATGTATATGTTTTATATATTTATTTATATATTAATTAAGTTTATTCACGTCGCTCTGCACCACATAATGCCCTCTCTTTTAGTTGTATCTTATCCCCAGATTGGTTGCCTGGAAGAGATCACTTGTAGTGATAAGGCCGCCTTTGTGCATATCATAACCCTAATTTAATGTAATCAATCCTGTTAAAGTGTGCAATAAAGACTTTTTATCTTATCTTATCTTATCTTAGCAGAAGCTGGTCTATCTATCTGTTCAGTGTTGCACGTTTATAGAATAAATTTGCCGCCTTAACTATTAAACGCCTTAAATATTAAAAAAAAACAGATTTTATGTGGAGATATTAGTATTCTTTTAATATTTTATTTAAACACCATCAAATTAAATATTTGCATTAAATAGTTGCAGTTCGCACGTTTTTATACTTACTGAAATTACTAATTATTTAACCTTAAATTTATAAAAATCGATGTCTGGTAAATTTTTATATGTTCTATTTTTTTTTCAGTTAAATCAGGCTTTAAAAAATAATTACTTGAACTTAAAGATAAAAAAATCTAAAACAATGATTTGGGGTTACTTTCTATCAATAATTATTATAACCTTTATTTTTATATGTCAAAGGACCCTCGACGTAGTAATTGGCAAAAAGAGTGGTAAGTATCGGAAAGTACAAAAAAATCAATCGATTTTCAAAATTATACTTACAAGATTTAAAAAACAAATACATATATTTTAACCTCCTGAGGCTTAGGAAAAAAACAATCTTAAAAAAATATGATGTATCTAAATTAATAAAATACGCAATTAAATAAATGTATTGGAAAAAAAATTGGCTGGAAAATGTAGTTTTTTCTCTATATCGTTTATATAAGACATCAGTTTCCAATCCCAGCATTATTTTGAGTCATATATAAAAAGAAAACTAAAATATAATCTTAAATTAATAAAGATTGAATAAAATATCTTAATATAACCGTGTTTAGATGTTTATATTAACATTTTATAGCAACTATAAAGTAGTCAGTTAAATAAATAACAGTCAGTTGATTTGACCTTGTTTTTCAACTTTAACATTTTTTGGTACTTTACCAATCTATTTTGTATTTGACAAAAGTCATTGTGTACTTCGCTTTTCCGCACCTATTTATATTATATATTTTTCAGAGTAATCGATTAAAGTTTTAGCTTTATGGTTACGTGAAATTTCCGTAGAAGTAGACGAAATAAAGATGAGCGAATTATTTAAATGCTTGAGCCATTATGAGTATATTTTTATTGTTTTTAAACCGTAATTCCAATTTAAATAACATAATGTAATTTTAGACAACTTAAGGCACGCCATAATTTACTGTAAGGAACCTGCGAAAACCTACTCCAAAAAAGATTCTTTCCAATTTTAATAAAAGATATACTGATTCCTTGCATCACCTATTTGCCCCAAAATATCACAATTTACTTATTATTTAAAGAGGGCTCTCATTATCACCAAAGATGGGGATCTTTGGTGATAATTAAATTATATCTTGGCTAAAATGTATTCTTAGAAAACGGCTGTTTCAATTGTTGTCTACTGGTGCTAACGCGAAATATCTTATTTTTAATCCACCTGGAGTTCTAAAATAGCCTTTGAAATGCACTTCACGGACTTCAGACCGTCTTGATCTACGACTCTACATTATGGGTCATTTTTATCAGTCAAATCAACTTTCAACTCTTCTAATGTTTCAGTTATTTCTCATTTACGTAAGTAAACCTGGTTAAATTACCATAAAAATAATTGAATAAAATAATTAAATAAAGCAGCTGCTTGCGAACCATGTTTGTCATGTTTGTCATGTCATACAGGTATTACATTGGAATTCCTTCTATTCACCTAGTAATTGAGAACTCATGTGATAGTTGTATGACATAAAACAATGATAAGGAGCTACTCGTAACTCGTACTCGTAAACGTTAAGTGGATTTTAATGAATATTAACAAGTATATAAGAATGCTAATTAAAAATAAATTAATTATATCTAAATTCCATTAAGGAATTTATATAATTCTATTAAAAACAATTGAAATACTGACCACGTGCTATAGACTGACGCCGACACCCATTTGTAATGAGAAAAAAAAATGTAATTTTGTCAATTAATCATAGTTTAAGAAGATGAGCAAACATTTAGTGTATCGAACCACAGTAACAGTTTGAACAAATATGTCTTATATAAATGACGCGAGGCGCCAGGAGGTTAAATAGATAACACAAGATAACCTGGGCATCTAGATATAAGTGACTTGCTAGATAATCTATTAATCAAATCAAAACATTAAATTAAATTTATTTTTTCAGTGGCCATCATCATAATGCAATTGTTGTACTTCTTATCATTCAGCATGCATATATTTATACAGCTGCAGTTTGCTTTCGTCGTGTATTTACTGAATGCGACGATACGTGTTTTCAACGATCGCTTAAAATCTTGGAACTACAAATGGGACTACGGTAAGAATTATAATAGGAGTATTTCAAATGCCATAAGGGCTGGGTCAAAATTTAATATCTTAGAAGATAGTAATGCTTGAGGCTTGTAAAAATAGTTTTAAATCATTCATTGCTGCGCGTTGTTTCCAAAATTTACATGCAGCATGTAAGCTACGTGGCCATCTATTTATATTTCTAAAAGGGGTCCTCATGCTCATTTACCAAATTTAACTGAACAGTGCTTTCGTCATTGAAATGGCTTCAAATATTTTTTTTCTGAAATGTGTTGTTTTTTTCTGCCAGTAGACCACTTCTTCTAGTGCACTGCTTTTATTAACATGTAATGTTAATTTTCAGAATTCAACAACATAATAATCTCCAAAAGAAGGCACGTTAACTTTCGACGTCTCTGTCAGATCTATTTGTCTATTTGTAAACTAATTACAAAGATAGACAAACACGAAAGTGTTTTCATTTTCCTTTTATTAAGTTACAAAGTTCTAGACCTGCTGGACTCATTGTATCTTATTATGTCATCTATACTGTATTTTACTTTAGGTAAGTAAGTTTCTATTGCTCTATCGCTCAAAGACACTGTAACACTCCATTTATCATTTTCTTTTTGTATAGTCAAAAAAGAGCTGGTTATAAAATGTAACGCATTACTGAAAACTCTGAATTTACTTTTACGGGCTTCAAATGGAAATTATATATTATAAGTATGGATACATGCAACGTATTTCCCAAATTTAAAAAACCTATTTTTAAATTTGTAGATCCTGCCAATATCGTAACCGGTACACTCATAGACTTTGCGGTAGAGGTCCTTTGGATTATTTACAGAGGAGCAGCACTTGTACTTTTGATAGAACCTTTCAATCAGACCGATACTGAGGTATAGCCATATAGACATATAATAGTAACTGTAACTAACATAGCCACCATACAGAAACTACAAAAACATCACATTTCTCAAGCTAGCTAGCTGGCCGGCCGTTTTATCCGTTGCTGAATAGATATTTCTCGTTTATCGAATATATTATGTAAAAAATAATTATAGTGTTAAGGCACTCTTTTCCCATTAAGATATTTTCTCATTCATTACCTGTTGAGTTGAAAAGGAACTCAATGTAGCGCTTTGCCTTTTTTGAAAGTGAGAAAATGAAAATATTAAATATTTTATTTCCACTAGTAAGAATCGCACACTTGCGCCTTTTATGTATTGTGTAACTAAATTTTTGGATGTTTTAAGTTTTTACAAAGATATAGATAGAATAAAAAAACATTACGAACGCCTTGATATATTTCAGAGCCAATTTTTCTTTTAACAACTTTTAAATAAGTCTTTTTGTTTGTAACAATATTCATGATATTGTTTTTAATTATTCTTACCGCCTATTGTATGGATTGTTTTAGAGACTCCAAGTTATCTTGGCGATTAGAGTAAGCCTTCCGCTATAAAACTTGAATAAGATCAGGACTAGATCCAGTCTTCAGCTCTATTACAGTCCGGAACGTTCGTTTTTAACCAAGATTGAATGAAACAAACTTTATGACACGGCGTTAATGGGGTTATTACTTTCTCAAGCAGCATAGTATCTTGATACACTTGTGCCGATGTCTTGATATTTTTTTTTAGAAAAAATTGCTCATTCGCTCCATTATCCCTAACACTCCATTAAATATCACTGAGTTGGATAATGCCAAGGTTTCATTAGAGCTTTCAGCATACATTCATTTTGTTTGTTACAATAATGTGGTCATTTTATTTGTTAAGATATTTGTAAATTTGCTTTACGTCCTGAGTCATCGTTTGAAATAAGGTGCATGGTTCTAGGTGCTACCTTCATCTCCCGAGATAAAATCGTTTGGTTTCGGATTAAAATCGTTTGCTTTGATCACGAAAAGCGTGAAAAACTACGAGGACGGCCAGATCTTTTCCTGTCACAAACAGAAGTTTCATTTGACTAATACCAAGAATAAAAAGGATTTTGAAAATTGTATTTGGCTCCTTACCTACTTTATGTAATGCAATCACGGCGATTCGGTTCTCTTTATCACCACACTCCATTTTAATATAACAAAATATTTTACATATATTATCACGAAAATACCAAAGTGTGACTGCAAACGCGACTGGTTGTGGATTCGATCCCCACTCGAGGAAATGAAATATTTATTACTCTGGTGTCGAGGCAAAGCGCGCCGTTGAGTTTTGCCACTCAATGCTTTCAGAATTCGGCAGAAAGTAGGGAACGGATTGTATTAACACTAGGTTCCTTCTGCCTACCCTGACGTGTGTGTGATACAGCGTAAAGCTTTTATTTATTTATTTTTAATTGTAACAATATTTATGGCCAGACTAAGTATAGCAAAAAAATTTAGAAGCGTTATTACTTGTTTTAATACATACTATCACATTGCCACTGAACGTCTGCTATTGTCCTCTTATTACTAACCTTTATATACTGACGTGCGGTCTGAGAGGCCCCGGCGGGTGTTCCACGAAACAGCAATCACCGCTTGTAAGTAGCTGCATCAGGTCAGTGCTTACGTTGACATCAGAGCAGGCAGTGTTATTATCACGCGCATATTTGGTGAATAATTACGTTATAAAATTCTAACGCGGCATTTTAGGCCTCACGTCGTTGTTACGTTTTACGTTTTGTTTCAGTAAACTGCTATTTTCACATTTATTATGAAATATGGATAAACCAGGGATAATAAGCAAAATACTTGTGAGATAGATTTCCAGTCATTAAAGAAATCTAGGATATATATAAGCTCGTCAACGTTGGCGAAGATTTAAGTCTTTAGCAAGATTTAAGTAGTAAGCATACGGATACTATTAGTAATATCTCTAATACTGACAAAACTACCACCACAAAGCCTGGAAGCGACGATGAAGATACTGACAATTCTTTACCTTTGACATTCTTTACTGGGTCTTGAATATTAGTTTCTAGTAGTCTCTCAATTCTCATCTTATGTGCAATGTATACGTGGAAAAATAAACTGATAAAGACACATTATAAAAAAAATATGTATAAGAGCATATAAAGCGAAGATTCTGTATTGTAATTCATTTGGACACAAACTCAAAATGGCGCGATTGTAGTGTTGCGCAGGCCACTGCTCGGAATACCAGCGTGCAAACGTCTGTGGGGTAAGTCACACCCCGCCACATACTTTGTGTATACATTTTTTGCCATTTTTTTAGCTTTTGCTTTGGTTTTATTTATTATTGATTTCATTTTTATTTATTTACGATAACAACAGAAGTTTTTACGAGCAATATCTTTTATTTACTTGCCAATTATTGCATTTTTTGAGATTATAAACAAAAATGTCAGTGAAAAGCAGTGAAAGAAGACTTATGTCATTGCTTGACGAAGAAGATTAGAGCATTCTTCAGATGAAGGAAGCTTCATCTCTTCAACAAGATGATAAAATTGATAAGAGAACTGAAGATAAAAAAAAGGTGGAAATTATTACGTTTTATAACTCGACGAAAGCTGAAGTAGACGTTGTCGTCGAACAGAGCGCAACTAATGATGTCTCTCGCAATAGCAAACCATGGCCATTACGATCTTTTATGGACTTCTAAATCAACAATTTATCAATCCTAACATCATTTTAGAAAATTCTAATAAAAAGAATAAACGCATTTACAGTTACAAGGAGATCAAAAAAATATCCCTGTGTACATTCGTAAGAAAATTTCTTCTCAAACAAGAGTACCGCTGCGACCAGTAGCCCAAAATGAACCCGGACGATATACTCGATGTGCAGATCGTCCACGCAAGCAAGATACAAAAAACGGACGTACTAGATGTGGAAAAGCCATATGCCTACATCATGCAATTTTTTATTACAAAAAATGTACTGATTTTGAATGAAAATACTAAAGTGTTCCTAAAATATTTCATAATGTGTTATGCTCTTATTTTATCTTATCTCTCATGTTCTTTTAAGTTTTGAGGGTTTTTTGGCTTAAATAAAATTTGTTATTTTTTTTATATTGTTAAATAGAGGTCATATTTTTGTTACCAAAAACAAGTGCCTTGCTCTCATTATGTGAATTAAATAATAAAAAATAAAATATAACTTACCATATTATTTCGTTTTCATTCCACGTAAATATACTTAATATAATATATACCACTTATTTCATTCAATTAAATTGAAAAGCACATTTTAAATGCCGTTTTGTTTTCGGGTATACTTTACCCCTTATCCTTTTACCCTTCTACATACTTTAAGTAACTTTTCTTCACCACACTCCCGCCGGGTTAATCGTCAGAATCTATTTTTTTTATTGTATAATCACAGAATTATAATATATTGCTCGAATGTTCATAACTTGCGCATCCTATAGACTGAAGAATCGTTCAATATTTCTATTTTTTTAGTGCCTATAAATGTATGAGTTACAGCTGTATCTATCACATTACAGCTTCTAGCACTGAAATCGCGACTTAGCCATTTAATTTTGATGACAAACAAGAATTATAAACGAGAAAAACTTTTTATCTTCTGTCGTCAACTAATAATTAATTTGCCTGTTTTTTCTCCACTTGGCATATGTTCTTTCAGAAGACATGGACTAGTAACGGTAAATATTTAATATAATAACTTTTTTGAGGCACATAGCGTGCGACTATTAACACAAGTTGCGGGTTTGATTCCTGCTCGATTAAATTTTGTATTTAATATTTTCATTACCTCGCTGGCAACAAGCTGTTGACAACGCGGCGTTGACTTCCGCCGCTCAATACGCAATGCCTACAGAGTTTGGTGAAAAGTGAGGAGCGGAAGTACAATTACTCTGCCCACCTTCCATCCGGGATAATTGTGAAGCTAAAAAAACATAGTTTTAATAATCCTAATACCTATTATGCGTTCGGGACAACCGACATTTTAACATTTTTATATTATTTTCATGATGGGGTACATTATTATTGCTTTTTCAGATAATTGGAGCGCTTTTCACTTTTGTAGTTATTATCACACAATTTCACCTGCGAGATGGATTTGGATATTAATTTACAACACGTATCAGTTATAAACAATGTGAAGAAATATGAGTGTAGAATGTTTCTTTCAAAGTTATTGTTAAAAAATAGTAATAAAAAAGTAAAAAATATAAGTAAATAATATTGTTAAAAAAATATTATTTACTTATATCTCGAAAATAATAAAACTACGGACCATGCATATATGGTAAAAAAGATTGGTAATGACCACCTCTATCGACTGTTACAGTTTGTCTTTAATTATACTGTTTATTAAAAAGTTTCGAAGCAAAGCCGAAAATTCGGTTGCGGTTTCGGTTTTGGTTAAAAACCTTGTTTCGATCGGACATTAGTTTTCATAATATAAATCCATTTTAGCTTCACAGATGTGTGATAACAAGTTTAATTTCCATGTAAAGCTATATTTGAAACATACTGTTTTTTATACTTATAGATGTATTGTAGAACAATGTAACGTTGGTGCCCTAATAAATAATTAATTACATACTAGCTACCAATACTATTATGAGCTAATAATATACAATACAGTATACTTTATTGCACGTAAAATTTAAACAAACTATGTATAAAATAAGCAGAAACATGAACAATAAGGCTTTATCGCATGGAGCGATCTCTTGTAACCTTTCACCGTTGGAGTTGTACAAAAATTAAATATATATATATATATATATATATATATATATATATATATATATATATATATATATATATATTTATATATATATATATATATATATATATATATATATATATATAAAATTATCATTAGTTTTATTATATTTTTATCATAAGTAATATTAAAAACTCTACATTTGTCTGTTTCTAGTCTTAAAAGAATATATTTTTTATGTACACAGTACACACAAGTACTGACACAAGTTTCACATTTAAGAAAAATACTCAGTAATTATATTAGGGTTTTCCAAATAAAATAAAAAACTTACAAATCACTCAAAATCTAAAGATGTCAAAATAAAGTAAAAAAACGACAAGACTTAGCCGCGGCGTTGAGTTCTGCCACTCAACTGAATTCGGCTGAAAGTGGGGAACGGAGTGTCTTAATAATACGTTCCCTCTGCCTACTCTGCTGTGTGCGGGATACAGAGTGAAGCTGATTTTTTTTTATATAGTTCATAGTACATGGCCATTAATTAAAATATTTCTCGAACATACTTTAAAATGTTTAATTAAGATTTTTAGTATTATTTACATTTGTTTATTTATTTGGATACAAAATCGTGTAAAAACTAAATAAAAACGTGCTTTATAATGTAACACGGGAACCTACGAAAACTCAATACGAATTAGGTTATTGTTTAAAAATTATTTGTAAATAGTGTTGATTTCAATTTCCTTCAATCATTCCTGATCGATATGGCACATGTATGTACAGCTGAATGTCATGTTGTATTTTAAGAAATTTAAAATTCGGATTCTATTAATAACTTGAATTATTTCTTGAATATATCTGCTTATACAATTTTATTGAAGGATAAATCATGGTTTGTAACAATTACATCTTTATTTATGAATTGACTTGTAATCGTAACTTTTTAAGTAATGAACAGTGTCTATAGATTCCAAATTTTTTTTAATTTATTATTTTTTCAATTTATTATTTTTACTTATATTTATTATTACTATAGACTTTGTTATTAAAATTTAAATCTGTAATGAAATCTAGTATTCGTGTAGAATCAATTGTTAATGGAATTATATTCGACATACGGAACGGAAAGTAACATTTTATTTTATGCAAAAGTCAAAAATGACGCCGAAATGGAAATAAAGAAAATCGAATAGTAATCAGTGATCTACAAAAAAATCATAGTAACTATGCCACAAAAATGTTGGTAATTATTACATTACATTACATTATTATTTTACATATAGTATGTGAATTGTATTATATCTAATCTATAAAATGCATTTATAATTAGTTCCTAGTATTGATTTATCTAACAACCAATCGAAGTTATTTTATAAGTGGCTCACTCCAATAACATTCATATGTTTTAAGATGGATTCTTGCCTTATAAAATTACAATAAAATGTACCTCCTTCTATGTTAATAGTGAAGTGCTTCGTTACGCTGCTGGCTACGATTTGCATTAGTGAGTGGAAATTGTGGTACGAAGTAGAAGAAGAAGAGAAGAAGTTTGAATTTATGTCAAATTATTTATTTTTAATTTTTATATATTTGTTAGAATAACGCACTTGCTCGTGACCATATAGTATAACTCAAGATACGGTGAAGCATTCTAATCACAAACTTAGTCACTTAAAATTGAAGTGAAGTAAGTTTTATAATAAATTTAAATGTAAATTACTCGTAAAGTGCAGTACACCACCAGTCCGCTGTGGAGTGGATAAACTCCACCTTTATGGATTCGACTCCCATTGAAAGATATATTTTTTTTATTTCGTTCTGGCAAGTTTTCACTTGAGTCCGGTTCCTTGAGTTCCTTGAGCAGAATTAACCTTAAAATTAAATTTTGCTACTCAACGAAATAATTACGAGAGAGTTAATTTTTTTTTCCTAGTCTGTACTGTCCTATTGTTGGGCAAAGGCCTCTCTCCATTTCTTCCATTCTAGTCTATTTTGTGCTATTGAACACCAGTCAGGCTTGTAATGGTCCAGCTCGTCTCGACATCTCCGTTTCGGTCAGCCAATTCTCCTTTTAGAGTTTGGAATCTAGCTTGTAGGAGATTTCGCCCAAGATTTTTTAGGCATGCGGCAGACGTGGCCGGTCCAGGGCCACTTCAGCTCAGCGGCTTCAGTATCCACATCAGCAATTTATGTGCGAAAGCAGTTGGGTGTTTCGGTTTCTATCCATTAATTTGACACCTAAGATGTTGCGCTCCATCGCACGTTGGCAAATCTTGAGGGCCAATTTTTGTAAGTTGGTCAAAGGCCACGTCTGGGCACCATAGGTGAGCACTAAGAGGATGCATATGTCCATCAGCCATCGTTTATGTCGCAGGAGAAGGTCTCCTTTCATGAGATCACCCATAGACCAACAGCGCCTCCAGGCATTTTGTATAAAACTAAAATAAAAATAAATTATTTTTACGATCCAGGTAGTATTTTTTTCGTTTTAATTTATAGCTAGTAAGTAGAAGTAAGTACTAAGTACTAAGTAAGTAGTTGCTGTTATGTATCACCGAAATGATAAATGTTTATAATACACGTTGTGCTATTATTATTATATTTAAGGCTCGTTTTTCTGACAAAAAAGTTAAATAGAATAATTAAAAACTGAATTAACTCCTAATCCTAACAAACTATTATGCTTGTTTTTTTGTTAATTTTTTATGCAGTCGAACTTTTATTTTGACTACTTTGTCCCATTTTGCAGTAGTAACATAAAACTCGTCCGCGATAATTTATTTTTAGGGTTCCATACCTCAAATGGAAAAAATGGAACCCTTATAAGATCATTTTGTTGTCTAACAGACTATTTATCTCGAGATTGCGAGAACCTATTAAGATGAAAGTTACATGAAATATTCAAGTGTATGGTAAGCATAGAAAAAATCAAGCTAAGTCAATATAAGTCAACTCAATCAAAAGATATTTTGTATGAAATTCGCCGCGAAATAAAATACTTCCCGTGCATCTCGAGATATAGTTTATTTTAATATTTTATAAAAAAAATCATTACGAATTCCCGCAATCAAGTGTGTCAACTTTTATAAGTTGTACTTCCCGTGAACCGACAATCCTCGAGTTGGTACTGAAGCTTCGATGAAAGCGTCCCACGGGCACTTAACTAGTTTTCTCCTTTTTTAACAGCTTTTTTTATTTTTTTTTTAAGTTATTCTTTAAATTAATATATACATTCCAGAAATTGATACGGAACCCTCGGTGAGCGAATGCGACTCGCATCTGGCCAGTTTTCTTTCTCTCTTATCTCTGAAGAGTCCTGCATATCCCAAGATGATCCAAGAGATCACATCTTTACAGCATTCACTTTTTTTACAATCTTTTTTGTAATATCCGTTTTGCTTTTCTCGTTTTACTGCATAAATTAATCAAATATATATTATATCAACAATCTATTTATTATAATTATATAAAAATACACTTAGATTAAAATTGTCCTGATTTTTTAAGTCGTAGTAACGGTCATGATAAATAGTGTTAAGGTATATTATTTTCTGGGATACATTTATACGCAATTCAGATTCCTACCTAAAATGTACATAAAATACATTTACTGAATATCATCAAATATATTTTACAGAATTGAAAACACAATGAAAAATAAACACATTAATATTTCACGGCCAATTTGTTTGTGAAAGATAGGGATGCAGCGGTCACTTTCTCTATCCTTGAAGTCAATTCCACGTCATAGTATAACAAAAATCTATTTATTTATTATATATTTCTTCTATAATATCTTATTATTAGTGTTACTGGGGTAATTAATAAACTCGTTAAATACGTATTTAACTGTATTCTTACAACATCAATAATGTCCTTGTATTTAAAAACTATATATTATAAGACTACTATAAAAAAGGACTAAGTTTGGATTTTGTAAATTATTAAGATTATATTAATGTAAAAGTTAGTTATTGATATACAGTAACATGAAAAATATAAGTAACTGACTTATAGTTTTTTTTATCAGCAAGACAAGTGATGATACCAAAGGTGATTACGAATTTTACCGCATATAAATAATGATTTAGTTTTTTTTTTACAGCAGTATTATTGATTCCTTTAATAAAACAATAGGTAATTTTGAACAATGTCTATAAAAGTAATATTACTAGTGACTTTATTTAACGTGCTTAGTGTAAAATGTGGAAAAATATTAGGAGTGTTTTCTATGCCATCGATTAGCCATCAAGTAGTTTTTCGTAAGCTCAGCCAAGAGCTCGCAAAGAGGGGTCACGATTTAACGGTAATCACTACTGATCCAGCATATCCTATTGGAAAAGCTCCTTCAAATTATAGAGAAATAGATGTCCGAAATGTGTCCTATACTACTTTGCAAAAAAACTTTCAAGCCAATTATAAAGTTGATCAAGATATTCAAACATGTTCCGAGATACGTGAGGGGTCTTTAATATTGTCTGCTCTTCTAGAAGCTCAATTACAGACTGCGGAAGTTAAAGAATTATTAACTCAAAACAAATATACATATGATTTGATTTTAATTGAAGCTGTTATGCATCCAGCAATAGGATTGTCCCATGTTTTTCATGCACCAGTGATTTTAGTTAGCTCAATGGGAGCTTTTTTCAACAATCATGATCTTCTAGGATCACCAACACATCCAATACTTTATCCTTCATTTATTCATAGAAAAATTTATAATTTAAATATTTGGGAGAAATTAAACAATTTGTACTATCATTTTTGTTATAAATATGTTGTTTACTTAAATGAAGATTACGAAAATAAGCTTTTGCAAAAATATTTGGGACCAGATACTCCTACTTTAAGCGAGTTATATAATAATGTCCATATGTTATTTATAAATCTGAATTCTATTTGGGCTGACAACCAACCAGTGCCTCCAAGTATTGTTTATATGGGAGGCATTCATCAGCTTCCAGAAAAGGAATTACCAAAGGTAACAAATAGGTATTCCAAGTATTCTTTAAAGTTAACAAATATTGTTAAATCGTAAAAAATAAAAATAGTTATAATCATAAGTTTTTCGTTTATTTTTTATAACATGATCTTGAATATATATATTTCGAATGTACACTAAGAAAGATATTTCAAAAGTATTATTAATAATATAAATACTTTTAGGATCTTAAAAAATTTTTAGATTCATCAGAAAAAGGTGTCATATATTTAAGTTTCGGAACAAACATATTGCCACAAATGTTGCCTACTGACAAATTACAAATTATGGTGAAAGTTCTTTCTAATCTTCCTTATGATGTTTTGTGGAAATGGAACAACGATGAACTTCCGGGAAAAGCTGATAATATTAAAATTTCTAAATGGTACCCACAATCAGATCTATTAAGTAAGTTTTATCTATTTTATACAATATTATAAATCAAAATCCAAAAAGGTCTTATGTTAAAAACTAAATATATTATTTTTTAGTTATTAAAACTTTTGATTACAGGGCACCCTAAGGTAAAAGTATTTATTACACAAGCTGGTCTCCAATCTACAGATGAAGCTATAACAGCTGGTGTACCCCTTGTAGCAATACCAATGTTAGGCGATCAATGGTACAACGCAGAAAAATATGTTAGGCACGGTATTGGAACTAAGGTAGAAATTGCAACCCTTACTGAACGTGAATTTAGTAATGCTGTAGAAACTGTTTTAAATAACACAAGGTACGTTAAGATTATTTCTTATGTTGGTAACTCTTTTTCTTTAGTATGCAGAATTTAACAGACTTTATATATTTTTTTAGTTACCGTGAGAATATTATCAAATTTAGTAAACTGATACGAGATCAACCAGAATCACCTCTAGAACGAGCATTGTGGTGGTCTGAATATGTTATAAGAAATAAAGGAGCAAAACAATTGAGAGCGCGTGGCGCCAACATTTCGAGTGCTGAATATTTTGAATTTGAATTAATATTAGTTATCCTATTAATAGTTTTATTAGTATCAATATTATCAATAATACTTATTAAATATATCTTCATTTTTTTACGAAATTTGTTTAAAAGTAAAAATAAAATAAAATTACACTGATGTAAACAATGAAAAAATAATCTATAATAATCAGTTATAATAATGAAAAAGTAGGCTATCATATCTTGATGTTTGTCGATAATCCCAAGGTTCTTCCACCAAAATGACTTTGGCTGGTGTTTTGAACACTTAATCTATCTTATACAGTTGATTTCATTCATGGTGACCTAATTGTGCAGTAGGGTGGGTACTTTTTTATAAGTAGTCGATTCTTAATAGCGAAAATATGTTGAAGTTAGGTATCGCCCTATATATAAACTCTTTAAAATATCATTAAAATATTTTAAGTGGGTAAGCCCGAGCAACGCCGTTGAAGTTTTGAAAAAAATTGATCAAGTGCCCACTTTTGCACCTTAAGGTACATGTTTGCTAAATAAATTGTGTTGTTTGTTAAAAAAAGATTATTTCAAGTAAGAATATTAAGACAATTGATGTATCAAAATAGTTGGTTTCTTGTGAATTGTAAATTTAGTAATTCTTGTTTTAGAACCTCGGAGTTTTTTTTTTTTCATTATGCCTAATAATAGACAGTCATACAAGTGCCTTATATTTAAAAGATTTAAAAGAAAATTTGTTACCAATATAGAATGTCATGAAATGTTAAAAGTGGAATAGAGAGTACAGGTGAAATGAATAACGGCAATAACAAAAACGAACGGATGGAGCCATTTTTCAAAAATTGCAGAAATTCTAACTCGGAAAGTTGAAGGAGTATAGCAAAAAGCATCAATCCATGTACAATCAATTCAGCTTCGGTAGGCAGACAGAACTTGGTGTTGAGACACTCCGTTCCCCACGTTCCACCGAGTTCTGGAAGTATTGCGTATTGAGTGGCGGAACTCAGGGAACAACTTTGCCTCGACACCAAAGCGAAGAAATGAATATAGATGTAAATAAATATTTCACTTTCTCGAGTGGGGATCGAACCCACAACAGTCAATCGATTGTTGAGGGACTTGCGAAAAATCTTACGGTAACACTTTGTGCCTCTATGCCACGACTGGAATAACATGCCGTGTGGTTCTAAATAAAGACACACTTAGCGTGCAAAGATTACGGCAGCTTTGGAAATTGATCAAAAATTGTTTTGATAAAAAAATGATTAGGAAATTGTTTAAAAGTACATATAAATCAATCATAGATCTTTTTATCCAACGGAACGCACATGTAGGATAAAACAAATAAGAGAACTTACAGCTAGAAGAATTCGAAGAGCGCATATTTCATCTACCATGGGAAAACTGCCACGCAATTTTGAAGTGCCTAAACTTAATTTTGATGTTAAATAAAAACTTGCTTCAAGGAAAGTTTTGCCGATACTTTTAAGGTGTACTTTTTATATGCATTTTCAGAAATGTCTATTAAAGAACTTAAAATGTCGATGCGTATACGCGGGCTGAAGATGTATTTTTATTTATATTTTTTTCGCTTAAACTAATTATATACTACAAAATAATATCAATATTAGGATTTGGTTCAAAAACTTTTATTTTTTTTATACTAAGGTGACCCACCCTATTCAGCAATACTTTGTATTTTTTAACATGTTATACAATACATTTCTTTTTTATTTCCCGGTGTATTCCTCACATAGCAGGATAGGCAGAGGGGAACTTGGAAATCTAGTGTTAAGATAGTCCAGTCCCACAATGCAATTATTTATTTATCTTTAAGAAACTTAGTTCTTGTTATACTTTTAAAATTGTCGTATGTGTTGCTAGTCAGAGTAATAATATTTATATCATTTGCATAAATGCTCTTTTTTCGTCAATTTTATGTGTAATCAATAAATATATAAGTTTATAATATAGCTATTTATGAAAATTAGTATGTAATTTACAGCTATATATGTAGATCTATAAGTAAAATTATAAAAAAGTAAAATTTATTATATTATGATGTAATTTGTACACCAACCAATATCCATATTTTTTTTTTATCTTTTTTTGGTACGGGTTGCCTGG
The DNA here is from genome assembly GCA_030704555.1 of Heliconius charithonia. Lineage (NCBI taxonomy): Eukaryota > Metazoa > Arthropoda > Insecta > Lepidoptera > Nymphalidae > Heliconius > Heliconius charithonia. Next base: position 2,455,763 of record CM060810.1, read on the forward strand.
ATGAAATCACCTGAGAGGCCGCTCATCATCCAAAATCCACCATAACACCATCGTCATAATTTTTTATCTTGTATATGTTTTATGTTTAAGTTAGTGTAATAAAGTATTAGATAAATAAATAAATGATATGTTTTTTTCACAGTTCACATTTTAATTCTTAATTTGTTAATAAAACAACCAAACATGCAGCTTAAAAACAAAATTTCATAATTGATAAAATCCGTAAAAACCTTCTATAACTTCTTGATTTTTTTGTCTCATATTTAAATGCACCGAGAAATGATGAAGATATAATTTTATCTTATATTTAATTATTTTACTTACAATTATTCCTATAAGTAATATGCAGTAGATAAGTTTACTAAGATTTTTTTAAACGATTGTATAATAGGACTTAACTTGACTTAACGTCACGCTTTATTCCTAGCGGGGTAGTAAGAGAGAATGGAGCGCCAAACGCTACTGTCTCTACATACCTCTTTCGCCTCGTCCACTGTCATCAACCTCTTCGTACATGCCCTCTGTGGAGTCCTTATGCTTTTTACCTTCCTCCAGTATATTTGATACTGTGTTTTCGAAGGTCAACTGAAGTCTCTTCCTATCTCTCTTACCACTCACTTTTCCATCATAAATCTTTTTTGCCATTCTATTATCACTCATTCGTTCAACATGCCCAAACCAGCTGAGCACGTTCTTCTTTATTCTCACCGTGACATTCTCGCAACTATCTGCCACTCTGTGTGTCTCTTCATTGCGGATTCGATCAGCTAAGCTGACTCCGCATTTTGAAGAAATCGCTTCTCCACGGCATTCATAATTCATTTATTTTATTATATGTATGTAAGTATGCATGTATACAATATTTGTAGGCTCATTTTCATATTTATAAATATCACTGACATTTTAGTGTTAGTCTATTGTTACTGAAATTTTTGATTTTTGTGATTCATGATATGCCGACTGATAGACGGTGGCATTCGTCTATCAGTTAACATAATTATTATATCAAACTACCGTTAACAATTTCTTAATTGTCTCGAGCACTGCCCTGGATTCTTCCAGAATGAGCCGAATGTATCTTGCCTTCGAGTGTGGTGGATTTATTTTATTTTATTTTATTTATTTGGGACAACAAACATTTGTACAAATGAGAAAATATATCTTGTACAATATAATAAACTTAATCTATGTACAAATCACACCGTTATCCACTACTTACTATAACAATAAAAATTAACTTTAGGAGATATTGTAATGAATATTTAAAAAATAAATAAATAAATAAATAATGATAACAATATTAAATATATACATAACAGATATAAATACGCATACACAATTACACACATACTCACATAATAATATATATATATATATATATATATATATATATAATATATAGTTCAATTTTATTGTTACTTTTAACAATTATTATTATTTACTTTCTCGGTAATGGCTTTAATTCTTTTTTTATACGCACCTATTGTTAACCCAAAAATATCAGTGTTATAAAATTCAGCATTGTACGTTTGGGTTCGTTTTGATTTGAGACTTAAAAGATTTTATGAGTAGGTTCCAGGTGATAAAAAGTTTCCAACCGTGTTCTCTATTGAAATTGGTTTTATATTTCAATAGCCTCACAGATACTTACACTAGGCGATATGTTCCTTCAATCTATCACAACAGTTTCTCTTTATACTGAGCCACTGCTATATATAAGCCACAGTCACAATCTAGTTTGTATACACTTGCTAAGATATTGCTAATCCTAACTGTAACCTCCTTCACATATGGTAGAAGTGCTGAGTGTATCTCTACTGTGGGTGGCTTGTCAGTTGTCTGACAACGCTGTCAAAGAACTGGCAGTATGTTCTGAAGAAGGGCAGTCTTCACCTATCGAAGCTCGCCCCCTAAGTGTTTAGCGTCACAGAAATAATGGGCTTACTGAAACAAAGATTTGCCAACGGTAGATAACTATATAGTGTATGTGGTGGTGATATTCACCATTAAGGTATCTATTGGTGTACTTGGTTCTCCTACATGCTGTGTGGCTTACTGTGCCATGGGGATTTCTTATGACTAAAACATCGAGGAAAGGAATTATTTGACTGTAATTCTATTGTGAATTGAATATTGTCATTAGTAGAATTAAGGTGATACAGGAATATATGAATATTGCCTTTAGATAAAATTGTAAATGTCATCTAAGTCTTATATCCTAGGTAGACAAAGACGACAGCTAAGAGCTATCTCCTCAAAGTGCTCCATGTAAATATCTGCTATTATTGGAGACACAGGCGAACCCGCAGCATAGCATGTATAATACTAAATATAAGCGATTAATCCTGTTAAATAGTTTTAGTTTACTATTAATGAAGTGTGAAAGCGGGTTAAAATCTCTACGATATCATCTACCTCAAAGAAAGAAAGAAAGAAATATTGCGACATAAGACGGAAAGCTAATTCTAATAATGAAGCTAATCTTCTTTTTCAACTTCACGCTGAATCCTGCATTTAGCAGGGTAGTCAGAGGGGGTAGTTAAAACACTCCGCTCCTCACTTTCAGCAGAATTCTCAAATATATGACAATACTAAACATTTTATTTCCTCAAGTGTGAATGGAACTAACAACCTGTCCTGCTTACAATCACAAGCTTGTGCCTCTGCGCCATGACTGGCCTAATAAAAGTAAAAAATAATATTATAAAAGAAAAATATATATTTAAAAAATGTTTAGAGACAGCCCTGTTAAATTTTCCGTCCCTAATTGTAATTCTTAATAATTTCTTTTTCATATCAAGGAAACATTTTATATTTAAAAAAGACTAATAACAAATAAAAACTTTTAAATAATATTAGTAGAAGATTATTACTTTTTATTTTTTATATAGTCAAATATTCTATAACCAATTAAGAGATCATAAAATATCTTTGTAAAATAAAATATGAAGACAAGAACAAAATATGACAAAATATTATAAATAGTTTAGTTCAGCTCAGTTCTTTAATTATGGAGTTTCGAACGTGCCTGTTGAGTACAAAATCACTTCGCCAGTGTCACGTTGTATGGCAATATTATAAATAGTGTTCGAAATCGGAAGTGGGTAACGTTTTTTTTAAAATAAACACGTTAAAAAAACACATCGTCTATATGATTCTAAACTATTTGGAACAGAATACTATGTAATTGCAATAAGTGATATGTATCACCTACTAACAATACTTCACACTAGTTTCCTTCCAATAGGGGCCGTCACTTACAAGCAATTGTCCCCCGGTTGACACAATTCCACTGCTTTTATAGTTATTTTTCACCTAAATCTACACTATTTTACACGAATACGCTAACAATAGCTATATGATTCAGTTGAGGTAAATGACGTTGAGCGTATGTAAACAAATTTCATTATATCACGTATATTGAACTACGGCAAAAGATAAGTATTTGATACAGGTGTCACTATTACAGATAAGGAGTAGTGGATAAAATCAAGTCTCGAATATCAGCGTATTAAAAATTTACTAAATCAAGATTAAAAATAATATCATCGTCAACAATATGACGATGATTGATTTTGGCCTGATATTTTTGTTCCGAGCGCGATCAAACTGAGACAATTATTAAAATCACTAAAAAATAGTTTAAATATCAAGATTGTACTAATGCTTTAGAATTTTTATCTTCGTTTAAATCCAGAAGTTTCTGTTCTGTGTACTTAGTATAAAGTCATCAATGTTTCGAATATTGTAAAATATTATGCAATTTATGGAAAACTAGGATAATGATGGTACGTCTAATAATTGCTTGTTAATTAGTAATCAATATACATTTGACGCAATCATGACATAATTAGGCAAACGTGACCGTTTTGTTAATATTTTAATTTAGAGCGCAAAAAATTTAAAAATGATATATTGACAGTAGCAGCTCAATACATTTTTGAAAATGTCATGTATGATTACACATGTATCATTGTACAGTTAAGAAAAATAAAAGAAAAATACTACAGGCAGGCTCGTAGCACCATTAACAAAGAACAACAACAACAGGGCAACACAATAACATTCCTGCCTATTTAATGGCTGACTTTTGCCAGGGTATGCCTTCCTACTCAACCTACTCCACTTTGCCCGGTCCACGGTCTTTAGCGTCCTCAAAGGTTAGACCATTGGCTTTCATGTCCTGCATCACGACAGCCAACCAACGCTTCCTTGGGCGTCCGAGAGGTCTCACTCCAGGAATTGACATAGCAAGGCACCTGCATCCGACATAGTTCTTAGGCTGGCGCGTAACGTGACCAAACCATCTCAGTCATCATTGCTCATCATCATCATCATCAGTCATCATCATCGCTCTTGGAGCTTATCCGCTACGTCACAGACTCCTAGACTACCTCGAATGAATGTGTTGCGAATGCGGTCAGACCGCGTTATGCCAGACATCCCCCTCAGCATCTTCATTTCCGTGACGTGAAGCTCCTGAATGTGCCGAGATAGTGCTGGCCAGAATTCGCTGCCGTATAAAGGAACCGGTCGGATGATGCTCTTGTATATCGGACCCTTGGGTTTGGGTATCCTGCGATCGCAGACGCAAGCAGCGCTTATCCGGTTAAAGACATCGTAATTGATGCCTCCAGACTCGTGCAAAACGGACCCAAGGTACTTGAATTTTTCCGGCTTAACGGCTGATTCAGGACCTATAAGGATAGTCCTCGAGACCGGGCTCCCGCAGGCCATGTGCTCGATCTTCGACACATTGAATTTAAGACTGCCGTTCTCAAGCGTACCCTTCCACAGGTTCACTTTACGCTCCAACACCAGTCGGTTCTCGTCAATGAGTGCTATATTATCGGCACACATTATCAGCCATGAATTCATCAGCTCGGTTTTAGTCAAAATATTATGACTTTTCCCCTCTGCCAGGAAGTCGGTTTGAATCGGTCCATTTAGCAACCGCTACTTAATCTGAGGCCTACGTTTCTCAGCTACTTTCTTCTTCGGAGTGATGTTAAAGTCTATGACAAGAAGATGATGTTGGGATTTCGCCTGGAATGACCTTACAATTAGTTACCCTGCCCATACGATACCGTCTGGTCAATAAGTATTTTTTTTGAGTTAAGTGGGACCCGCTCTTATATGTGATAAGGTGCTGAGGATTCTTTTGGAAGAACATATTCACAATGGTCAGATCAGATGCAATACAAGTTCTCAGAATATTTTCTTCGTCTGTATTGCGAAGACCGTACCCAAAACCCCCGTGAACATGTTCATGCGGCACAACAGCCTTACCGATGTGATACGCGCTTATTTCAAAATGCATAAAATTTTAACTCAAAATCAAACGCTCCTCGTAACTCAACGGCTGGCTCTCATATATCAGCGGTGACAAGTGACACGTGTGCAGGTTAGTGCTGGCACTACTCAAAAAAACTCCAACAAAATTTCTTCTTGAAATAGCTCTGTTAACACATATTTTCAAAGGTGCCCCTGTTCTAAACTACCCTCTTCTCCCCTATAATCCAATTGTAAACGTGCAACAAAGTGTTATTATTATTTTTAGATTGCATTTGAACTTTAATCTATAATTATTACTATAACTTATTATTAAATAGTAACAAATTAGTATAAATTACATACACGCTTACATGCAAATGATGCCATGCCTATATTCGAACAAAGAATATTTCTGTACTTCAATGTATAATCGTTACTTCAAAGGTTGACTCTCTAACAAATTCTATTATTTAATTAAAACAAGCAAACAACAAAATTATTCATTTAAATTTTTACAAATTCAGTCGCGGAGACTTTCAAGTAAGTAATCAAAGATAATTGTGTTGGAAGTGACTCGGCGTCCACGATGGAAAGCTTGCCCGCAGCAACCCGTGCCAGCCCTACCTACGAGTGCTGCAATGTTACATCTGCTACGTGCAACCTGCGAGAACGCACTAATGCAGCGAGTCAGGTGGCGATGAATGCGGCGTTTGGGACCACCACCCAACGCGCCATGAATGATGATTTGTATGAATGATGATTTGTAGGTGTGATTGAGACTAAGCGAAAGGGCAATAGCACATTCGATTTACGAGGCAACCGGGTCGCCTTCAAAGCCGTCGTAGCAGGAAGCAAACCGGGCTAAATTTTGTAATTTGCAAAAACAGGAATTTGTTTGTGAGAATCATAAAGGGAAAAGTATGATTGATATATCAATGGTTACATCAATCAGTGGACCAGCGTATTTGACGCCAAGTTGTAGACTCACGAGTGTTTCGGGGTTCTGATCGGGAAACAAAACCCCGAAACACTCGTGTGTCTACAATACATTACCTAGCCGTTGCTTAAATGAAGGGTCGGTTCGCTGGTCACCGCAGGTACACGAGGTGTCCAAACTTGTAGTCGAATTATAGCATAAGCCATTAAAGAGGAATATTAGGAAACTGCACTGAACAAGCTGGACAGTAGTGAATCTGAAAATATTAAATACACTGGAGCAGCGACAGGGGTATGCGGATAAGGAAAAGGGGGTTTTGCGCGAAGAAGCGCAACCAATGGTGGAATTATGAAATGCAAGATGCAGCAGAAAGGAAGAAGAAAGCATGGCAGGATTATAAAAGCCTAAAGCAAGGATTTATACATAGGATATAAATATATATAAGTATGAAGGAGATAAAAAAAATATAAGCTTCAAAAGCACCAAACGAAGATACTCAAGATCAAGTCAAACAAAGAAAGAGATTAAAGTCGTTCGTAAACTACAGGCAAATCATAAAGTTTTTCGAAAAGTTAGTGTTTCTTGTGGTTGCTCAATAACATGTGGAAATTCTTGGCTGTTTACCAAACAATTTTATGTGCTTTTGTGAATTTCGAAAAGACGTTAGAAAGAGTTTCGAGAACAAAATTATGGGTGATACTACCACGGAGCAATGAGCGGACCCTTGCTACAGACTATGAAATTCTTAACAGAGATCACTCAGACTGCGTGTGAGTAGAAGGTGACATATTGCCTTGATTTGACATTTTCTTTGAGACCAACTTCACCTTGCTTTCCAGATAATCGCGATACTGACAGTCGCTCGAAATACTGAGGCCTAATGTGCTGTCACTAAACGCGGCTATATAGGTTGAATTGAACCAAGAGGTTCAAAGTGGAAACGTTTCCTAACATTATTCCAAAAAGATTCCAGAGGCCAGTCGTGGCGCAGCGGCCCGAGGTGTGACTGTAAAACCGACTGGTTGTGGGTTCGATCCCCACTCGAGGAGATGAAATATTTACTTAAATTTATATTTTCATTTCTTCGCTCTGGTGTCGAGGCAAAGCGCGGCGTTGAGTTCTGCCACTCAACATGCAATACCTCCAAATTTCGGCAGAAAGTGGGGAACGGAGTGTCTTAACACTAGGTTCCCTCTGCCTACCCTGCTGTGTGCGGGATATAGCGTGAAGCTAATTAGAATTAAAATTAAATTCCAAAAAGATTAGGGCTACATTCTTTATCCGCCCTGCAAGAGATTGGAACTCAATGCCGGCATCTGTAATTCAAGCCGCATTTCGGATTAATCTTTTCATCATCATGATCTGATACAACAATCGATGAGTAGCGAAATCGCCACGACTTTGTGAGAAATGCTATTATGCAACAGTAACTTCACTGAATCACTTTCTACTATTGTTGGCGCCAGTCGTTATGGTAAGACCTTATAAGGTTTACGATTTTCCCGATTATTCCACATTTTTAAATAAAAGTAATTAACAAACAATTCAAGATTTTATGAGTGGGTCCTAGGTTGTAGAAAGTTTCCAACCATCCTCTCTATTGAAATTAGGATGATTTTGTATTTCAATACCCTCGCTGATCATATTAGGGATATATCTGTTGTCCTTAGCGAGGATATGGGGCTTATCAAACCTGTTGTAATTGCTAGGCTTATCCACGGTATGCTCACAACTGACTTTGATACACGCTCATTCTTGATATCGGAGATGTGTTCTTTCATCCTAAAGCCGATGCTTCTCTTTGTTGCCGATGTATGATAAACCACAGTCACAATCTAGCTGCTTCTTACAGCGCTGCCGGGCTAACGGTTTGTTCTAATGAAGGGCATTCCTCACGTGAGATTCGATCTCATCCCTAGGTATTCAGCGTAGCAGAGGTGGTGGGCTCTCTGAAACAAAGATTTGCCAACGGTAGATAACTGTGTAGGGTGGTGATGAGATTCTCCATTGACGTATCTATTGGTGTTCGTGGGTTTCATATATATTTAACCATAATTTAAAATAAGATAGTATATTAAATATTTTTTTAGTCTAACATAAATATCATTTTAAACGACAGTAACCCGACGATTGTAGGTTTGATCCGCACTCGAGGAAATGAATTATTATTTATAAATAATTCTTCGCTCTGGCACCAAGGCAATATTCCGGCATACAGATCTGCCACTTAACACGCATTGCCGCTCAAAAATGCTGCAGAAAGTGCGGAACAGATTGTGGAACACTAGGTTCACTCTGTCTTCTATGACGTGTGCGGGATACACGTGCGTAAAGCAGATGTATTTTTAATTTGCACATTAGAACTTGTATATTAAAACAGGAATGTAATTCAGTGTATTAAGTGAATAATGCAGTAGTTTAAGCAGGCGAAGCCACGAGCAGGTCACTAGTTTTAAATATATGTGATTAATTCGATTAAATAATTTCATTTAAAATGCTTACACCTTTATTAATTAAGAAATTATTGGGTCAAAACCTTGTGCAGTACAGCGCGTTATAATTGGATCGCAGGCAATACCAGGGCAGTGGCTATATCACCTAGGTAGCTGCGGGCCCCCCGTCTTTTTTCACGAATCGTATTCATATGCTTTAGTTACAGTTAGAAATTATGACCGCATGTGAAAAATGTATAGTGACAGGAGAAATGGCTAGAGCGCTTCGCTTATCTAGAATTTTTGGAATAGCACCAGTAGACATAACTCCAGCTCGAATATCTGAAGACTATAATATGACAGTAACAGTAAATTGCTACCAAGTGTCAGCATCGGAAAAAATGAGAATCATAAGTTTCGTTTTATTGTTTATTATATGTAAGTAATCATAATATTATTATTTTGGTTTGCACTACTTGATATTACATAAGACACGATCTCTCCACATACATTTAATAATTAAACTTAAAAAAAAACACACACACAATTACGTCATTGTAGCACTAAATGAGCGTAAAACGTCTCATTCGTGTTTCATATGCTAGTTTTTTTAGGGCTTACAGGATTAGTGACGTTTGTATATTTTATTTGCATAATGGACCCAGAAAAATCGATACGCTTGCGGACTGGATTATCGCTGATACTGTACGCTACCCATCATACTTTTAACGGCGTAGTATTGCTCTTTATGGCTTTTCGGGGGCTGAATAAAATCAAACTAATTATGAGTTACTTAAGAAATATACAAAAGGTAAGTTCATACTTTTCAAAACAATTAAGTACCTTTTTAGCCTACTTCGGCGAAGCCCAAAAAGAAGTTTATATTTTAGCGCGTATAAATGTTTGTATATATTCCTTTCTTTGTCTTATTGTAACTGCTAAACCAACGAACTAATTTTAATAAATGATATGTCGTGGTTTTGTTTGGTGGTGCGTGTGTTACTGGATACATTAATTTAATTTATTAAGTCGTTTTTTATTTCGTTTATAATTTACTTTTTAAATGAAACTATTTAACCAGATAAATCGTGCTTTTTTTAGTATTATACTTTTTTGGGAACCCGATGTTTCGAACACTAGCCCGTATAAACTATATATTCAAAATGTTTAATAATCGGGAAAATCTCGAATCTAATCGAAAAAATATCGGGAGATCCTTCTTTACAATTTACTTGTTTTATGTATATCGCATATCAGATCAGACATTCATTTGAATATTTTCAACAAACATACTTCGTCTTCAGTGGCGGATCCCAATGTCGCGCTTTTTTTAAGAATAAGGAAATCGAAATGATTCATTGCTACGAATGTCACACTCACAGACAGACTTTTTTTTATTTGTTATCAAATCACTTGTTCCTATTAACATCGTCATGTAAAAATTGGCAACTTTACAGGAAAGCCTGTCAAGAGACCGTTATTTTTAGGGTTCCGTAATTTTTAAGGAAAAAGAAACATTATAAGATCACTTTGTTGTCCGACTGTCTGTCCGTCAAGAGCCTTGATTTCAGGAACGCTTGGAGATATCGAGTTGAAATTCAAACCATACACTCGGATCTATAGCGCCATGATTTCCAAAAAAATCTATATTTATTTAAAAACAAGTTATAGCCGTTTATATCACAAAAAACGCGCATTTTGACACTTTCAAGACTAATCAAACTTCATAGTCCCCTAAAAAGTACCTTTCCGGTTAACCTTAAATTGGTAGCTGATGAAATTTGGTAGTTCGTTTAGTAGCATCTATAGGTTGTACTTGGTCACGAAAAATTTTTAAACTATACAATTGTGGTTAAATCCGAAAAATTATAGCCTTAAAAGGAGGCAAAATTTGATATTAAAGCCGCTACTTCAAGTTAAGTATCAAAAGAGAGGGCTCTGGCTATGCTAAGCCTGAATCTTAGAAACGCTCAAAACCTTTTTATTTTACGAATTTTTTATAGAACCCTCGGCGAGCGAGCCCGACTCGCGCTTGTGCGGCTTTTTTTATTATATACAGCGGTGGTCAATGAAAATCTATAGAGCTTTAAACTACAAAAAAAATCCCTAATATTTCAATATGAAAGCATTTTCTTCATATTCAACATGGGTTTTAAAAAAAAAGTCGTTCAGGTTTTATGTGGAAATAATATTAATACAGTGTATGATTTAAAATATTCTTTTAATCTTTTATTCAAACAAATATTATTGTATCACTTCACATGTAATTAACATGCTTAATATTATAAAGTAACGAATTCTGGTTAATTTTAATATATTCAGATTTTTACAGATAAATCAGGCTTTAAAAAAAAATTACTTGAACATAAAGATAAAAAATTCTAAAATAATAATTTGGGGCTACTTTCTATCAATATATATTATTTCCGCAATTTTTATATGTCAAACGACACTGCACGTAATATTTTTCAAAAAGAGTGGTTAGTATAAACATATATATTTATATACGTATTAGAGATTCAAATCAAAACATCCAATTATTATTTTTTCAGTGGCCGTCATCATAACACAATTATGCTACTTTGTATCCTTCAGCATTCATATAATTTTTCAGTTACAATTTGCTTTTGTCGTCCACTTACTAAATGCTACCATACGTGTTTTTAGCGATCGCTTACAAACTTGGAACTGTAAATGGGACTACGGTAAGAATTACGATACATCTAAAGCTATCATAACAATGCGTCCATTTTATAATCGGTGGAAAGTGGGAAACGGAGTGTCTTAAGACCTAGGGTAGGCAGAAGGAACATGGTCTTCTACTGTCTATGGGGTACAATCAATTGGTTCACTCGAAATGCAATAAACATTTTTGTTTTTCTGAAATGTATTATTTTTCCGCCAGTAGACGATTGAAAGAAGTGTAGAAAGACTTCTTTAAATATAATGTAATTTTTCTTTTCAGAATTCAACAACACAATAGTCTCCAATAGAAGGCACATTACTTTTCAACGTCTCTGTCAAATTTATGTGTCTATATGTAAACTAATTACAAAAATAGACAAACAAGAAGGTGTTTTTATTTTTATTTTATTGAGTTACAAAATTCTAGACTTCCTGGACTCGTTGGGTCTTATAATGTCGTCTGTGGCGTTTTTTACTACAAGTAAGTACAACTGGTTAAAAAGCAACACAAAAATATAAAATTAAACAGTTTTTATAGAGAAATATATATTATAAGTATGGTTTCCTGCAATGTTGCTCGTAAATATTTTTTTCCCTTCAACCAATGTATCCTGCTGCCAACTCATCATTTGTTACGCTTTGCCAAAATGAGGGAATGGAAAAATTAAACTTAATTAATTAAATGAAAGGAAGGTTTAAAAACCCGACAATTGCTGAAACAGATTCATTATAATAATAAAATTAAATTAAAATGGCATACATCACATATTATCCTTAAAACACTTTCCCATCAGTATGACATATAAATATATGTTAAAATATGTGAGTTGTTTATTCAACAGCCGGTAATTTTTTAATAAATAGTAATGATTTCAGCGGAGGGTATTTTCGTGTTTCATACTTTATAGAACATGTTTTAGTAGTCAGATTCTATTTTTTAAACCTTTTTTTATTTATAAACTTGCAGGATCTGCCAATATCGCACCCTATATGTTAGGTGATTTTGCAATAGAGGTCCTTTGGATTATTTACAGAGCTGCAGCACTCGTTCTCTTAATAGAACCTTGTAATCAAACTTTTACTGAGGTATAGCTATGTAGACATGTATAATACTCACTTAGGAACAATATACTATAAAATATTCATCATATTACATTATATATACCAGGCCGTAAATGACATGGCTTTTAAAAAATTCGTTCCCCACATTCGCCGAATTCTCAGAGCATAACGTGTTCAAAGCATTGTGCGGAACTCAACGCCGCGCTTTATCTCGTTACCAGAGCGAAGAAATGAAAATTTTAATTATCTCCTTTTCGCAAGGAAGAATTTTGTCATGGACTGAATTTTAGGAATATTCGTAAAATTAGTTGACAATCGTTTTGGACAATTTTTAAATATAACAACAAAATTTTAGAATGTGACTCCTACCTACCGTCGCAAGACTACTCATGTCGTAATACTATACAACTCATGGCCATCTGCTATGCATTAACTTCTTATTATTAACAAAAAAAATATAAATAGATAGTAACGTATTACAAAAAGTACGACAGTTCGTACATTGACACTGTTTTAGTTATTGCAGATGATTGTATTTTGTTGTGGATATTACAATCTGATAATAATAATTTTGGTATGTATGATAAAGAAAACTACTCAACTGACATTCTAATACTTTAATTGCATAATCTCGAAATTATATTCGATCGAGGTCGAATAGATCGATTCTATATCGAATATGATCTCTGATTGAGAATAATAATTTACAAATTCTTAACTGATATAAATTCAAAGTATATCAGTTAAGAAATGTGGATGTGTGAATTGAAGAATCGGGCTTCCTTTGATATATTCGTAGTAAACATAATCGCTATGTAAATTCATATCTCGATTTTTTATTAGAAAAATATATCTTGGCCCCCTTTTTTGTCCTCAGTTTATATCACTACAACGTCAATATGTACAATAGCAATAAGAAAATACATCTTAAGAAGTGGCTATAAGTGTTTTATTTAAGCTGTATCTATCAAATTACAGCTCCAGAAACTGAAATTGCAGGTTAGCAATTTGATTTGCACAACGAATAAGAATTATGATCGAGAAGAACTATTTATCTTCTGTCGTCAACTAATAATTGATTTGCCTTTCTTTTCTCCTCTTGGCATATGTTCTCTCAGAAGACATGGACTAGTGGCGGTAAATATTTATATAACATATATTTTTAAGGACAATTGTGGCGCTGTGGCGCAAACGTGCCACAGGTTGTGGGTTCGATTCATATTGGAAGAAATAAAATTTTTAATAATTAAATTTTCTCGTCCTGGTAACGAGTCAAGACGCGGCGAAGAATTCTACCATTAACCAAGCAATGCGTCCAAAATTCGGCATATAGTGGGGAACGGAGTGTCGTAACATTAGGTTCGGTTGGAAAAGCGTGAGCCACAAAAGTATTCAAATTATTGAAAATATGTATCAAACCCACAACCTTACGCGTTTCCAATATCAATCTTGTAACCTGCGCCACGACTGGCCTTTAAATTCGTGAAAATCACCTAAATTATGATAATTTTATATTTTGCTTTTTTAGGTACTTAGTGTACTGATCACTTTCTTAGCTATTATCACACAATTTCGCCTGCAAGATGGAATTGCATAGTGTGTGGAATGTTTCTTTCTAAATTATTGAATAAAAATATTGTATGTGTATAGATATATTATAGAATAGAATTCTCCATAATCGTCCTCATCACTTTAGCTTTTTTTATTCTTGGTGTTACTCTTAAGGTCTACAGGACCATAGGACACTTCGTGCATACAGTAGCTTTTGATCTGATCGCACTAACCACATTGACATCATAATATGTTATTTAAATTAAGAAACGTAACTGTGTGATGATTGTTCCTAATAAAAAAAATATGATCACTTTTGGTTTTGCTTGTAATATTCAGCCCAATATAACATAACAATCAAACATCATATTGATGGATTGGCGATTAAATTCTGACTATTCACTGTCGTGGAAATGGCTCACCTTGTTTACTTTAGCTACTTTCATAGTATTATGTTCTAAGGCATTCTACTTTGAATGCAGTATTCTTTTTTCTTTGTAATGCAACCAGTATTAAATCAATTTTTGTCTTGCAGAAGCGAGCTATTCGCACAATCTGTAACTTAGATCCTAAAGATTCAAGTTCAAGAAATGTAGCAAGGGAAAATTGGCTTTACCGGGCCAAATTATTCAGACTAGTGATCATAAAAAACATATTATACATGATACACAAATAGATCTCTGCAGTCATTTCTATTGTGCTAGCGAAATTATACAGCGTATTACCGGAGCTTGTAAATCTATAAACACAAACAGATTATAAACATCGACATGATCAGATTGCTTGCATTATTTACCAATATTTAACAAAAAAATATATAGTTTAATTTGTGAAAGCTTGCCATATTATAAATACAAATCTCAGGCTATAACAGATTCAAAAGATTTTAAGCTTTCTTGGGATAGGACTATAATTACTGCCAGAAGAATCCATCATAACTGGCCGGACATAATAATCATTTTATGTGATAAAATAACTAAATACACTATTCTTTTAAAAGAAGTTAAAATAATGGCAAAATAACATATTCAAAATAATGTCCAGCACAGAAGTACACAAGCACAAGTATGAACTTTCTTATTAGATCACGAAAGTAATTTAGATGAGAAAATAAATAATTGTGAAGTTCAAACACACACACAGGGTCGCTAGTAAAATTATTCAAAAAAAGTACTAACTATCGTTGTAAAATAAAACGCCATTTATTTACTGACCCACACAGCTAACCTATCAAGGCTACAACATCGCACACGGATCATACAACAAAATCGAGTCGTAAGTATTGGCGGTGAAGTTGAAAGTTGTTTAGATACAATATGTAACAAGTATTATAAAATAATAAATAAAAATAGCCTTTATTCTCTGACCCAAGTTTCTTATATCTAATTATAGAATATTTTATATATTATATTTTATTATATTACTAAACTTATTTGCTTATTATTTACATTGCACATTATATACAAGTATTAATATATTTTAAATTTAAAACTCACTTAGTTTACTTGTGAGTTAAGGAAATGATTTCCAAAAAAATAAAATATTTGCAGAATATTATTTTACTAGATGACATAAACGCAAAAATTTTAATATTAATCTCTAATGAACTGGAAAAGTGTTACGGGATTTCTTGGCCGACGAAGGCTTTTATAGGTAACTTTAAACGTAAAAAACGTTAAAAGATTAGGACAATTATACTGATAGGTCAATTATTTGCGAAAGACAGATAAATTTAGTGTGTGCTTCTTTTAATTAAGGATTTAATTTTGAAATACTGGATTCTATCTTTATTAAAAAGTATGTTTTGTGTACGTAATCTTTTTCTTGAATCAGTTAAAACGGCGAATTTGGTGTGATGAAAATGATGAATTCGAAGTGTATAATTGTTAATTGACAAAAGTATGCATTTGGAATTAATGACTTACATATTTGGACACTGTACTAAAACCAAATAAAGAATTAATCAAAGGTTTTTAGATTAGAAACAAATAAGGTATTTATATTGCTTTATTTCAAAACCACAATTATAATAAATATGAAAATTAAAATAAAAAAATCAATATTCTTCAGTAGCGTTAGGGGTATTTGCGTTGCCCATAAAAGAATCAGCATTTAAAATGTAAGTTTCACAAAGATTCTTATTGTTAAACGTTTCTAAAATATCGTCATCTAGATGGCGATTAATAATAGCACTGCATTGTAAGTTCTGTGCAGCAAATGCGAATGGGGAGTTTAATTGATATTGTATGACTTTTTGTAGCGAGTACTTTTGCAAAGCGGTGACGTTGTTTTCGTTGCAGTCATTATGAGGTGATGCCAGAGATGGTCGCAAAGATATAATCTTGGATCGAAGTTGACGTGGTTGGGCATTATATTTGCGAGCTTGTACAATTCTTTCATACGATGCATTAATAAGTTCCTTAGCATATTGATTTGAGTACATGATTTGGCCACTCATGAAGTGGACGCTCAAAGCCACCTTTTCTTCCCACGATAGATTTTTTTCGAGAACCCTGTCTAAATCATCTGTAACTTCTGATGAGATCAAACTAAATATGTGGCGCAAAACAGCATTTTGCAGTTTTTCTTTAGTATTAAAGTTTTTAAGTTTGTCTTCGAAGACGGCTTGGATTTCAGTAGGAGAACCACCGATACAGAAAACAGTACCAGTGATACCTGAAATAAAATTAAAATTAGCAAAAGTGAAAATGCAGGAACAAAGAAATTATTATAACAGATTTTAACATAAAACAGCAGTCGTGGTGCACTGAAAACACGATGTCATTGCTCTGTTAAGAAGGCAAAGCGCTCTCGCTTTGCGTCGAGATTTCGTCGGAAAGTAATGACCATTGGAAATATTTTGATGAGAACAGAGTGTCAGAACACTAGGTTCCCATGCTCCCTCTGCCTACCTTGTCATGTGTGGTATACAGCGTGAAGCTAGGAAAAGTCAAAGTTTTACGGAGCTTTAAAATAGATCCCAGAAAACGTCAGAGATTTTTCTATATCACAATTTTAAAAAAATTTGAAAAGACGTTTGTGTCTTAAATGTTATTACGAAATAAATGATTTTGTAAATGATAACACGCCTTGGAAATGAAATGCTCGCTCCAGTCTGTTCTGTATATCAAAGGTATCATTGTCACAGATAATTGAATCTGTATTTCTTTAAAATTGATTTTAAAAAAATAAGTCCCGCCTAGTTTCTTGCGCCGATTTTTTTCAGGTCTGAGGCATTAACTTTAGTGAACTGGTGGTAAATTATTTGACATTCAAAAAATGAAGCATGCAAGCATCAGAAATCAATAATATATGCCGTAGCAATGATATACTCAATGGAAATTCGGCGGAATATCCTAATATTAGGTTCTATCTGCTTAGCCTTCTATATGTGGGATAAAGCGTGAACCTAAAATAACATTTTTGTCATTAGTTTGCATAAAAGTTATACTGAAATGTAATAAATACCTTGGCCTTCTAAAATTGCTGCTATTTCCAGAGCAACTAAAACTCCACTTTCATATCCCAGTAAATAGAATTTATTTTTTAATTTCGTCTTTTTTAAGAGGACCTGAAATTATGAAATAGAAATGTGTAATCATCATATTCAAATGTACAGTGGCAAGTAATTGCAAAAAGTAAAGAAGGCACTTTTAATTTAAATAAGAAAAGTCAAATTTGCAAAATAAATGACATGGAACAAGAAAACATATATATGATTTAATATCAGATAGAGACTATGTGACGCAGGGGTAGAAGTTTGTGACTGTAACGCGACGGTTGTGGATTCAATTGCTACTCGAGGGAATAAATTATTATTCATTAATATTTTTATGTCTTTGTTCTGGCACCAAGGCAAAAGCCCAGCGTTGAGTTGCGCCACTTACTAGCAATACCTAAAAATTTTCGGGGGAATGTGAGGATCGAAGTTTCTTAAAACCAGGTTCTCTCTGATGGGATAGCTTATGAAGCTGATATGATACAATATCAGATGATATATCTTTTTTTTAATTGTTAATCATAAAAAAAAGACAATTAAATCAGCTAAATTAGCTTAATGTTAATCACAATCTTAAATCAGCTAAATGTTAATCATAATCTCATTTTCAAATGATTGATTGGTTACTGTAACTTTTTTACGAACTTCAATAAGAATGATATTATCAATTGGACTGTACGTTTTTGTATGTACGCTATTTATATTTATCTATTCATGATTCTTGTGTTGTATCGTAGCACGTGTCTTAATGGTAGTCCCATATACATTTTTTCGTACTAGATTTAATATTTTTTGAAAAATCTACAAAATCCAAAAAATATAAAAATATAATGTTTACGCGTTTCGTGTTTACCTACACTTTTTTGTGTTCAGTAAACATTGCTCGCTTTATTATTTAGGCGTACTATTTATGTTCATTAATTGCCCAGACATTTATTAATATATTTTGGTGATTCTTATTTTATATGATAACCCATGTTTCACAGGTTATCTCATATAAATGTTAAGTTAATTGGTTCAGCACTTTTAAAAAAAATAACAACATCAAAAAAGTATGTTTACGCCTCTCCGTGGAAAGTTGTTAATTTCGTTCTCTCTTTTTATTTAGGCGAACAAACGTGTTTGTAGTTTTAGTTTATTATCTGACTTTTAGTTAGTTAGTTAGTTAGTGGGGAACGGAGTGACTTAACACCAGGTTCCCTCTGCCTACCCTGCTGTGTGCGGGATACAGCGTGAAGCTGATTTATTTATGATTTATTTATTTTAGTTTTTTCTATTAAAAACGAAAAAAGTTACTTAGTATGGAAACGGAAAAAGTTGGAATTACTACTAAATATTAAAGTATATGGTTTCTTTGGGCATTTATACATCGTTTTAGCTGCATTTTGCATGAAATTTGCCATATAGTTATATATCTTATAGTACTAAATCCAATTTAACAAAAAAAACATTAGAAACTTATATCTATAGTTCATTCCATACAAAATGAGTTACATACGCCTGTAAACTTAAGTTTGTTAGTTTTTATAAGTTATATTTCCCGTAATCCTGAAATTGGTACGGAAATAAAAAAAATAATGAAAAAATAAATAAATTAGCTTCACGCTATATCCCGCACACAGCAGGGTAGGCAGAGGGAACCTAGTGTTAAGACACTCCGTTAAGACACCAGAGCGAAGAAATGAAAATATAAATTTAAGTAAATATTTCATCTCCTCGAGTGGGGATCGAACCCACAACCAGTCGGTTTTACAGTCACACTTCGTGCCGCTGCGCTACGACTGGCCTCTAATAACGAAAAATAATGAAAGTATATAATATTGTAAATACAACAAACCTTTGCATATCTATCTGCCATTTCCTGAATGGTTTCATTGGGATTATCAAGACCAGGTTGCAACACAAGAGCGGGTAATTTGAGGCGCTCACACAAAGTTTGGAAACGCAAATGCAATCCTTCAACTCCTGGCACCACGCATAAGAATGTTTGGTTGACATTAAATTCATCGTCACGCTAAAATATTTATGTAACTTTATGAAGAAAATACAAAGGATGTGTATATAAACTATAAGAAAAACTAAGATACATAAGATTGGTGAAAGATTTTAGTGTAAGTATTTTAAAATATATTGTATTATTTATTTATTTGTTGTGATGCAACTTTTTGAGGTAGTACCAATGTGTACCAGAATCTGTAGTTTATTATTTTATTTTTATTAGTATTAAAATTTTGTAACAATCGTAAGATATTACTTACCATTGCTGAACTAGTTACTAGTGTTTGTAAAAATACCATTTCTGTGGTGGAAAGAAGTTCATCATAATCCACATATGATAAAAATGTCGACAAACCTTCAGTTTCTTTTTCTATTGTTTTTGATATTACCTTGTCCTCTAATGCATGTAGTCTGTTAAATTAATAGAATAAAAGAAGTGAGACGTTAATAATCGGCTTCACGCTGTATCCCGCATACAGTGGACAGAGGGAACCCAAGGTAGGTAAAGGTAACTTAGTATTAAGACACTGGATCCACTTTTCACCGAATTCTGGAGGCATTGGGTGTTGAGTGGCAGAACTTAACGCCGCGCTTTGTCTCGTCACCAGAGTGAAGTAATGAAAATATAAATTTATATTGAGCTATATGCCATCTTCTCGAGTGGGGATCGCACCTACAGCCAGTCGATTTTACAGTTACGCTTTGTGCCAACGACTGGCCTCATATTTTATAGGTTATATTGTATTCCTTCACTTTAAGACGTTTTTGTTATTATAACTATAAAACATACGTTTGAATAGTTACTGATGATATATTATTATCGTCTAAGTATACATGGTGTTTATTTTTTAAGAACACTCGAAATGCATCTAATTTTGCAGGATCCCGACACAAGTCCATGATATTAGTATCTTCTGGCATATCATCTGAGATATTAGTACCTAAAAATATATAACATAAATAAACAATTAAGTTAATAGAAATAAAATATAGTTCATAATGCGTAACGAAAGAAATTTCAGTTGTGGTGCAGGGGCACAATATGTGACTATAAACGCAACGAGTTGTGGGTTCGATTCCCACCCGAGGGAATGAAATATTTAATGTTTTTATATTTTCGCTATGATATCGAAACAAAGCGTGGCGTTGAGTTCTGCCACTAAACGCGTAGCGTGCTCCCAACGTGAAGACAAAAAAAATACCTACCTGTTATTCTAGAAAAATCTTGCACAAAAGAAACTTGAGAAGATTCATGCAAAGAGTGTACAAGTACTGTGCGTTCGTTAAGACACAGTGCTTTCTCAATTGCTTCAATGGCATTGTTAGCTGAAATGGCCTCATCATTTCCACTATTATCTTCCTGCAAATTATAGTATATACAAACACATACAAATAGGTAATCACGATGACTTAAAAAGAGCATTAGCAAAAAATATATAATAAATAATAAATATCTATATCTATAGATATATTTTAATTTATTAAATTATTAAGTTCATACGAGCAAATAAAATCTGTCTATATGTCTTATAAATTGTATGCAACTAAAAACATTGCATTGAACTGAGGCCAGTCGTGGCGCAGCGGCACAAAGTGTGACTGAGAGGAGATGAAATATTTACTTAAATTTCTTCGCTCTGGTGTCGAGGCCTAGCGCGGCTTTGAGTTCTGCCACTTAACACGCAATGCCTCCAGAATTCGGCAAAAAGTGGGGAACGGAGTGTCTTAACACTAGCGTGAAGCTAATAATCATTATTTTTTTTTAATTATTCATTACAATATCTCCTATAGTTATTATAATTAGTATGATTGTATTGTAATATCTCTTTTATTTCTATTGTTATAGTAAGTAGTGGATAACGGTGTGATTTGTACATAGATTAAGTTTATTACATTGTATATGATATATTTTCTCATATGTACAAATGTTTGTTGTCCCAAATAAATAAATAAATAAATAAATAAATAAATAAACAAGACAACTGTCAATTTGAAGCAAACTCGTTTCCTTTTCGAAGGCGACTTAAAATTGTATTTTGTATTTTTTATTTTTCTGCTGATGATTACTGAGTGACAAAAGAAAAAAGGCGTGTTATTGTAATTAAACTCATTTGTATCTATGTATTTGGACGTTCAGTTTAAGAGTAGCAGGTCTACTTATATATACGTAAAAAACTTTTGCATTTTTCTTTATTTTACCTTTTGCATGAATTTTAATGAAGGCAAACCTATCAAGGTGAGCTTGTGACTGTCGATTTTAAGCACAGTTTGGCCTCCAAATTCATTATCTTCAATTTTAATCACAGCAAAATATCTGCAATAACATTTAAAATGTTTACTCGCGAACTGATATTTAAAGTAAATTAAAATATTTGGCGATAGATACTAGAACTTACTAGAATTAGAATATACTTACTTTAAAATTGAACCTAATTTTAGTGACAATGAATGGACATGTTCTAGCATTCTTTTGTTATTTTCGCCGATTGTGCTTCCAGACATGATATAATATACTCCTTCAACGCTTGGTAGTAATTTCATATCATCCAAGACGTGTACTATACTGTTTCGATTGACGACATTGTGTGAAATCGATTCAACGTGCACTCCTTGCTTTGCCCACATTCTACGAAATAAAGTATTCATGGTATGTTTTTAATATTATATTTTGTAAATATATTATTAAAATATAACTTAGTTAATGTCAAATCTACCTCAACTTCATTGATAAGAAATTCGAAGCATTTGAAGATATAAGAATAACTCTTTTAGCACATCGGTCCACTAATCTGTCAACTAATTTCAATCCCAGCAATTCGTTTTGTGATACTACTAACTGGACTAATTGGGGTGAACAATTTATTCTGAAACAATAAGAAATAGGTAAGATTTTTAAGAAATTAATATTTTAGAGACTCCTCATATATCATATGTACCTGGTCTGAACATAAGGAAGATCTTCGTTTATGCTGAGCAGTACACGACCGCGATGACGGCTGCTGGCTTGAAGACATAAAGCTCGAGATGCATCTGGTGCCGCATACGTTATACGTGTCAAAGGACGAATATATCCTCGAGCAATGCCCTCGCTCAGCATTAACTGCAGATTCTAAAAGATATCATCTATATGTGTATAAATTTTATTTTAAATGAAATGCTGTTGAACTGAACTGAGCACATACAATATTCCAACAAAATCAGAGTAACACAATTTGTAAGCGTAAGAAGTGTAATTAATTTATCTATTAACATTTGTGATATGTTCTACATAAGCTATGCATTCGAGCCATATTTACTTGCTTGGTCTACATTTATTATTGAAACAACAAAACTTTAAATAAAAGTGTAACACTGTAGAATTTTACCTGTAATTCATCATCCTTTGGATTTTCTAGCATTAAACCTAAATTCAGAGTGGTGTAAGAAATTGCCTTCGTTAAATATTTCATTCCAAAGTCATATTTTTCCTTGTGCGGCAACAAGGAAACATCAACCACGATTCCTGACGAAGCGCGACAATTTAAAGAGGTCTAAAAACAGAAAAAAAGTTATGGACTATGATATACACTATTTTAGCGCTATTACATTTAATAGCGCAAATATAATATATTATAGAAATATCGGTCGAGTAAGTTTATTTTGACCTTTTTTCATCGACTATTTTTGTGTTTTCTGATATGTAATTAATCATATAACCTCTTCATGTAATCAGTCGCCTGAAAGTTGATGTTGAAATTTTTTGTTTTTGGTGACAAAGTGTGATATGTAAAACGCTCTGAACTAAGCTTTTAATCCAGCCGTCTGTATATTGTATTTCAGTTTATTTGGTGACAAAGCTAAATAATGTAAAAATGTTGTCACAAGTCGTTATATTCAATTGAACTTGACTTCATAAAGGGTTCCACAAAAAAATATGCAAAACAAAATTGTACTCATTTTTAAACATTCTAACTTTGTTTTCTTTTGCTTGGATAGCAAATAAATATACTTTTAACTAGTATTTATTATTACGTAATTAAACTGCAATTTTATGAAATTCACTCAAAATTACATAATAAAGGTATATGTGATAATATTTTCAGATTTATTTATAATTATGACTTCTTATTTTTTTTCTGACTTTGCATTTTAACTCCTCAGAAGTGCCTCCACTTAAAAGTAAAAGTAATGCTGACACTTCTACCCTGTACAATAGTAGTAATACAAAATATATTTAGAAAAAAAATATTCGACCATGACAGCATGGTCTCAGGATAAAAATGGTTGGAAATAATCTTCTTCACCATCTGTACGACTTTGTCTAATCATCATCAAACCACATATAGTAACAGATTACAATAATATTCATCGTACAAGTTGAAAGTAAAATTATAGAATATATAAACATCAAAATGATATTATAGCTTACATTTTTTAGATCTCCTTTTACACACGAAACTATTATATGACAACCTTCACCCTTGGTAGCATGTAAAATCATATCACCAAAGCTACTATCACGTGAATTTCCGATATTACTTTCTGAAACCGAAATCTATTATTTAATATACATGAGTAAGCTTAATTTATATTCATAATGCTTAGTGACTATCTATAGTACCTTTTAGTTCTGGAAAAAGTCTTCGTAAAAATTTTTTTTTCTCATTATTGCTAACAGTAGTGAAAATTTCGCAACTAAATGCTAAAGCGATCGATATAACAGCTTGACCCAGAGCTCCGACACCACCATGAACTAAAACTCGAATTCCTGGCTTCAACTTTCCCTTGATACACTGAATGTAAATAAAATAAAATAAAGTAAATATTTAAATGAAATATATAAATTACATACATAATAAAATATTACCAAGCTGTAAAGAGCAAGACAGTATGCCAATGGAACGGTAGCAGCATCTTCCATACTCCAATGTGCCGGTACAGGCCATAGAAGTTCTGGTTTCACTTTTACGTGTGTACGGATTGACTTGGATATTGCAATCCCCATAACACGAACCCCACTATCAAGTTAAAAAAAAATTATATAATTATATTCTATTAAGTATAGTAGAACAAATTATATTTAATTTGGTATAAATTTATTTAATTTTGTTTACTTTTTAGTTGTTCCGCTGAAATCAAAAATTTGAGTATCTTCTTTATTAAACGCAGTAATTCCTAAATTCTTCTGTACTTCAATGTCATTCACTCCAGCATAATGTACCTATAAGTATTTTAAAAAAGACTTAATTTTTACAAGCAAGCATAAATATAAAATAAATATAATTATTATTTCTTAATATTTATTCAAGTACCTTAACATCTATGCCTTTGTCGTCTAACTTCGAGGCTTCCGTCCAGTGCAAGGAATTCAAATCTCCTATTTCTTCAATTTCAAGTTCCAATTCTCGGCCTTTGATAAAAGCTTTTTGTATTGGCAAGTAATATTCACCACCCCACTGACCCTAAAATAAAAAAATAAATAACCATATAATAACACATAGTTAAATTCGTAGTCAACAAATTCGTGAGAAGTGTGACAGCGCTTGTACTGTTACAGTGTAGGTCTGGATTCGATTTCTACTAGGAAGATTTAATTATTTTCATTTTTCCATCTTGGTGAGACAACTGCAGCGTTGAGTTAATTCGCAGAAAAAAACGTGAAGCTGAAAAAAAATCTAAATTGTTCAATTGTAGTAATTATTAACAACCATTATATTACTTACATTTTTTAGGATATTAAAAGCAAAATCGGTAAGTGGTATTTCATCCAGTATCTGATCACTTAATAAATTGTCATTGATCATAACTAAAGTAATCTTACGACCTTCTTCGTTTCTCCACTTCTTCACTTTAGATTGTAACCCAGCCAACGGTGGATAAGAGGTCAACAAGATCAGACGTTGATTTAAGGAAATCGCTGCTCTTCTTGAAGTAAGTAAGGCAAGGTCTGATTCTGTATTGACTGTGACAGCACTGGTGCCTGAATTTGATTGAATGGGGCGCCATATAACAAGTTCTAACACTGTTGTTTTTATAGTATGCGCACAAATTTTTTTATATAGTGTTAATGGACGGTCATTTAAAATTTCTGATGCATATTTTTCATAATTGACTATTAATGATTGACATTTAAGATTCCGGTGAAGCAATTGGCACATCTGTAAAAAAAATAATAAAAAATAACAAAAATAAAAGTATTTTCAATTTTATTATGTTGTAAAAAGCCATCTTAAAAGAGGTAATGATTTTTTCTTCGCTCTTTCAGGCAATCTGCGGCGTTGAACTCAAATATTCTCTTGTGGTGGAAAGCTGAAACTAAGGTGTCCTTACACTAGTTTTTCTAGAAGTAAGAATATAAGAAAAAGCGGAAAAATAAAAATAACAAAAATTAAACTTACATTATTGTCATTTGATAAATTTGTAACTAAATACAAATCAAATTCACCCGATAACGCGTTTTGTCTTATGGCATTTTCTCTATTGATCTTCGAAATGTTTACTCGTACTCCTGGTATTTCAGATAGAACTTCAATCTCTTCTAGAAAGTCAGAGGTACCGTTTTCACATATGTCACAGATATTTAGCTGTTGCTTATTTAAATTCTGTGCTACAATTTGTATATAAGTAGAGAAAGCCGACGTTTTCTGTAAATCAAATTAAAACAGTAAAAAAGTATAATAATTGTTCATTAAATCTATGAGTTTTAAAATTTTTGTCTGTATGTACATGTACATCTCTTGAACAAATATATAAATTTGAATAAAACTTTTCTATTGTCTAGTCTATGTCTCATCTTAAAGACTGACACTCCTGGTGCAGAATTATAATAGTCCAGACAAACTATGATAATTAATCAAATGCTCCCAAAAATGAACACATAAATTGATATTTTACAAACTCCGATGAATAACAAAAACAGACCAGCGAATCTAAGAAATAATGAAATGTCACCTTAGCTTAAGATCTGAAACATCTGCTAAATAACCATAACAGTCGAGCTAAATTATTAAAAATAATAATGAAATGATCATCTTATTTTATGAAGAACAGCATGATTATTATATGAAGAATAGCAAAATTATTGTATACATACATCTATATAGTTTGTCGTTTGATGTGGAACAAATTTTAGAGCTTTTAATCCAATATTTTTATGTATGAATGGTAAATCATTAAACCTTATATCGTTCATTATAATGCCACCGCATCTAAAATATTAGCATTATTATAAATAAATAAAAAAAGCCCAATTCAATTATATTTTACTGTCCTATGTACCTTGTGTAATCTTGAACTTCATTAATTTGAGCTGGGACTACATTTACTCCGTCTACTTGGTAGGAATTGTAGACAGCATGCTGATTTACGTCAATTATCATCTTTCTTATAAAATTAAGCTGAGATACTGTGTCATGAACTATCCTCAACATGTTTAACTGAAGCATACCATCTATGAGAGTTACCCAATTTTTATTCCATTTTAAATTTGCTTCAGATAGTGACAAATTAGCATTATGAATACTACAGAATTCTCCCCTGAAATATTATTATTAGTCTAATTATAATATCTTTACTTTTAACATTTTTTTAAATTGTTAACTCATTTTTGTAAACTTACGAATAATTATAATCTCTTGTAGAAAAAAGTTCATAGATATCATTTGATTTTAGTTCCATTTTTTCTTCAACCTTTAATTCGTATTTTTCTATGGCTTCTATTTTTCCTTCTACGTAACCTGTCATTATGTTAGTACTTTCATCTAATACCTAATAATGTTAACATTTTGCTTAGTTAGTTTAAATAATCTCATCGAATAATTAAACAAAAATATTAAACTTACTTCGAAACGACCTGTTCCTCGATGTAAAGTAATGTTTAAGCGGAGGTTTTGCTGATCACAAAGAAGAGGTTGTGAATAAAAGTACACGTCGTTAAATTGAACAGATAGCTGTTTTTTTTCAACACCTAAAACCATTGCTAGTGTATCCCAAACTCCGACCAGCGCAGCAGAAAAGGGATACAGGTTCTTTTCTAAAAATAATCCATATAAATTTTAATAAAAATAAGTAACATTAAATATGTATTACTTAGGTATAAGGTAAGACATAGAGTTATTCTGTTACCATTAAATTAAATTCTTTATACACTTACTTCCTAAAACGTGACTTTTTAAGTAAACGTTCTCATCGTCGTTAGTGGATATCACAAATTTTGTAGCGGCTGCTGTTTTTCTAAGAGCTGAGACATATAAAGGTAAGTTCCTGTAAATAACATATGAATTTATACTGTGTAAATTTAAAAGTTATAAGCAAATACCTTTTTAAGTTAAATATACGTTTACTAATATTTACCATCTTTCATTATGTGCCCATTCCACTAAATGTGATAGCATTGGTGTTCCAGTGGACACAGGAAATTCGATTTTTGGATAAAGCACTTCTACTTTAGGGTTAAGTCCTCCCATATAGAGCCTGCAAAATATATTGTGTACGATTATATTGTTTTGTTTTATTAGTAACTGTTTCACGACGAAGATGCCACGTAAAACGTGTGAGATGATATATTTTTTATCAATAAGTTATTGAGTTCATTTTTTTATTTTTATTTATGGAAACTCAGGATTCAAACCGTTATTTTTTAAATTATAATCATTGGAAAGTTACAATTCTCTTAGCTCAAAATTTCAATATATCATGTAGGTATTTCGAAGGTGATTTCAACATTTTATTTTGTAATATATTTATTGTCTGGTAAGTATTAATTTACTTTAACACTCGAGGAAAAGAAATATATATTGTTTTTATTTCTCCACTCTGGTATAGAAGCAAAGCGCGACGTTGAGTTCTGCCATTCAACACACAATGCCCCCACAATTCGGAAAATTTGGGAGATAAGTGTCTTAACACTAGGCGGGATACAGCGTGGAGCTGAAAAAAAGGAATAGTTATAGTAACGATTTTTTATCCTTGATTTTTTAATTTTTTTGTTGCAGGGTTTGGTAAATAAATTTGAAAATTAATTTAACATGTTTTGATGGGTAAAATAAAACGGTAAAAACAATTTTAAAACAACAAAAAACAATTTCAGACTACAATTATCAAAGACTTCATACAAGATGATGAACAAGATATATTGGATGTTGACATTTAGGATGACACTGAATACCAACAAAGAATAGAGCCATTTTTTCTAAATTACTTCAATTTGTGTAAATACCGAAGGGTTTGGGGTTTATAATTACAGCATTTAGAATGTATAAATATATTGACAATTTCTTTATGTCACCACTGAATTGACATATCGCAATACGAGAGGAAGTGGGAAGTTATTCGAACCACCTTCCACCAAAAAAACCTACATAAATTAAAACATACTTTGATTTTGTTACACGGAAAGATTTTATAATTTTGAAGTTAGTGCCAAGTAAAACAAACAACCTTAGTAATTCGATATTGTAGTAATCATGGAATCCGTTGGCGTGATATTGAGTTATTCGTCCATTTCTTGCGCACATATCTAATATAAGTTTCACACTTTTGTGATTTTTTCACAGATAGCATTGTCAACCGAATCCCACAATCAAAATCCTTTCAAATAAAAAAGAATTGAGCTCTCGGTTGGCGTGGTATTGAGCTCATCGTGATATTCTGTTAGATACCATTGGCAGAAATGGACAAAAAAATGGGACCACGCGGGAAGCATGGGAACGCACGAGAAATAGCTTTAAAAAAAAATCTAAATCGGTTCACGCATTCAAAAGTCCTGAGGTAATAAACATTAAAAAAATACAGTTGAATTGACCTTATTTTCTTACAGAAGTCGATTAAAAACTACGTGTTGATAAAAAAATAAATGTGAAAATATTCAAGGCAGCTATTACTTCAATTAAATGGACAGAGGCATGTTAATTGATTTTTTTTTATAGCCTATTAATAGAAACACCGTCAAGATGGTTAGATATTTCAGTATCATATTTTTTGAGGAAGCAGAAAAAGCCGACAGCGTACTCCACAGGATCCCGACTGGCTATGCAGTGAAATGAAGGACAGTATGGTGCAGGCGTCATATGGCATATCCAATGTTGATTACGGCTCCCGGCTCGTTATCTTCCTAAACTTGCTTTACCTTAAATTCTAATCTGATATTGAAAATATAACCAATGAATATATATATGAATATATATATAATAAATATAACCAAGACATTTAATGAAGTCCAGTCCAGTCCAGTCGAAAATCTGTAAAGAAACCTGTAATATTTAGAGCCCAACATACCTTCTAAAATATTTCACACTTTGCCACTGAGTCACGACGCAGTATCTGACTGTAAACGCGACAGTGGGTGCGATTCCCCCATCGGAGGAAGTAATTAGTCTTGATAATTATTTCAGAAAAGTGGAGTGGTCTTTCCACAAGATTCGTTTTGTCTACTCTGCCATTTAGGAAAACGAAGAAGCTAAGAATACTATAGTAAAATTGAACTCAATTCAACTTACTTTCCAATAGCATCAAGTAAATGCCGGGCATTATCCGTATGTCCGCGCCTAGTAAGCGGTATGTGAAGGCACGATTCAGGTAGCGACCGTTTGACGATAGCTTGTAGTAATCCATGTGGAGCAATCTCAATCACTATTGCATTTGGTGGAATCAGCCGTGATGTCTCTTCGAAGAGTACAGGGTTCTATCGCGAACAAATTAAACAAAAAATATATATTAAAAATATAATTTACGTTATAAATGAGGCCAGTCGTAGAGCAGGGGTAAAAGCGGTTGTGGGTTCGATTCCTACTCGAGAAAATAAATTATTTAATATTTTCATTTCCCTACTCTGGTAACGAGGCAATTGGCAGCATTGAGTTCCGCCACTCAACACGCAATGCCTCCAAAATTCGGCGGAAAATGGAATATGGAATGTGTCCTAATGGGCACGAAGTGAGAAACAACATTACGTTTTACTATAACTCTAAATTTATTTATATTTAGGTATAACTAACCAGTAAATTATTTGTATGGTATTCAGCTGAAGAATATTTGGCAATTTCTTCATCCCATCTGTCTTGTGGTACAGAGGTTGATACCCATTTTTTACTCCTAGGCTTTGGTGCTTGAATAACTTCACTTAAGTATTTAAGCAGACCAGGACCTTCAAAACAGTATAAATTTTTTATGTAATATAAATTCTGATATAGTTTGAATAAAATAACTTTTCGAACGAGCTGTTTACCTGCTTCAGAGATGTAGCGTGAATGATATGCAATATTGGAACACGGTACTTCCTTTGCGAAAATACCTTTGGAAGTTAAATTTGCTACGAATTCTTTCATTGCGACTGCTGGCCCAGATATAGTACTAGAGGCAGAGCTATTATGGCAAGCAACTTCTATTTCTTGTGGGCATATTTTCAGAATCTACAAAACATATGTTCATTCAATTAAGTCTTAATTATGAAGTACTAAGAATAAATATTTTTGTTATTAATTATAACAATTGCGATACTAATTCATAAAATATTTCTGCCTTGCCTACGACCGTTGAGGCGTATCTAGTAATTAAACGAGACTAGTAATGATAATAAATAAATGAGATTGGAGGGGGAATTATTTTTTCAATAAATTTAAAATAAATATGCGTGAAGATACATTAATAAAAGTATACCTGTTGATATCCAATACCGACTGCTGCCATAGATCCCCTAATAAATTGTGTTTGCAATGATACCAATCCACGACTATAGGCTGATAAAATCATTTCTTCTGCGGTCAAACATCCATCAGCATACGCACAGCCCAGTTCACCCACACTGTGTCCTACAAAAAATAGTTTCAAATTTTAATTAATAAAGTAAGAAAATAATAGTCTGGTCCAATTTAAATAAAGATGTACTGAAATACGTACCTATAATATTATCAGGGACAATCTCCAAAGCTTCCAAAATATCGGTAAGTCCTATTTGAATCGCTGCGATTCCCACGAAGGAGTGTAGAATGTTATCAAATGTATTTTTATCACTCGAAGTTATTATATCAACTACATTAATTCCTTTAGGTTCCAGAGCACGTTGGCAACTGTTTTTGTCAATAAATACGCATATTAAAAAATATTGTGTATTGTAACTGCACTATAGCAGTTGAGAACAGTAAGTGCTAATAATTAATTCGAATTCCAAAGTATTTTAGTTTCTTAGGAAACTCAAAGGGACTCAGTCGCTCAAAGACATAAGCGTGCAACTGTGAACGTGACAGATTTTGAGTTCGATTTCTACTCGAGTAAATTAAATATTTTATAATATGGCAAAAAATAGAGAACGGAAAAGTGTCTTAATGGAAACGAAGTATCTTATGGCTTTTTAGGTTCCTCTTCCAACCCTTCTATATACGGAATACAGCGTAAAAAAAAAAGTTTCCTACAAAATTTACATATTTTCGATTTCCCCAGTATCGCTAAACAAAGCGCAGTTGTAGATATAAAGAATATTATGAAGGTGCTATTTCTGAATTTATAGGAAAAACTGAAAATGGTGTAAATCACTATGTTTAGTATCTCACAAGATTTTCTTTGCCTGGAATTGTTAAGGATAGACGTGAAGAAATATATGTCATATATATTACCGTTCTATAGCAGCAGCAAATATTGGTATACGCATAAGTTCTTTTCCCATTCCTGCCCACTGAGATCCCATTCCACTATACATGAACCAAACAGGTCGCCTTAACTCATCGAAATAGTCAGTTTCTTCGGTTAGGCTAATAGTACCCTTGGCGTTAGAATCTGAATTATATAAAAAGGTATGCTATATATGTATATCTATTATAATTAGTAAGCATTTGTATATTCCCATTGCCCAAGCTTATTACATTTCAATTTTCCAACGATCAGTTAGCAAGATAAGAGTTATATAGAGATATAAAGAAGAACAAAATTATAATACCAACGTACCAAGAATTGTGTATCCCCTGCCCAAATGCCCCATGATGTCCGTTTTGTGAATATTACGCAATAACGCCATTTCTTCAGGGTCAATAGGACGTGATTTCAAATCATTTATTATTTTTATTACTGAAGATTCTTGTCGACCTGATAGAGTTACTAATTGCGGAATATCAGATTTGTAACGTGAGGGGTCCTAAAATTCCATATTTGTATAAGTAAAATATTAATAACTAGCGGCACTAGCTGTATGAGAGGACGTCATCGGCGGAAAGGGCAACCCCTGTAGAACTCGAGCCTAAGCTTGCCGTAGCAGCAGCCGTAGCGGCCGTAAACAGAGCGTTGAATTATTTTAATTTTACACTTTCTGGAAAAGTATACACCCAAATTACACACTATAAAAGCTGAAGATTGTCTTTATTAAATTTCCTTAATGATGAAATAACTTTCGCTCGTATGTTTTAATATACATGCTAAATAAAAATCGATAAAATATCTCCTTACAAATTTAAATTATTTTTTAACTTATTTATAAGAAATACAGTGTCGCGGACTCTTTTAGATCTAATTTAATTGAATATTTTAATCATACAACGTACTGACATATATTTAACTGTATTTGCAGCGCACGCGCTTGAAGAAATTCGATGGTGTTACTTATTATAGTTATTTCGTTATTTAAACCTAACTAAAACGTACACAGTAATGTTATAACCTATAGCACTCCTGAAGAATGCAGCTTTCATGCAAAACAAGAAATAAGTCAATCGGACTAGTCGATCCTGAGATTTTAGCATTTAAACAAAGTCTTCCGCATTATTATATTAGTTTCATTAGTATCGATATTGTAGATTTAATGGTAATTTAAAAAACAAAACAAAATTAAAATCGTTCGTGGACCATATTTATGCTTCTACGGACCACTGCTATAGAAGAATTACAAATTCTTTTTATTCCTTCTCAATAATACATAATAAATGTTCTTCAGACAACACTCTATACTACGATGGCGCCCCTGTTCTAGTTAGTGTACACATTTTCTTATAAAAATAATTACGATGGCATAACTCAAACAGTTAGACATATGATATCTAGAACTTTTTTGTAGATATTTATGTCTTGATATTGTATTGTTGCTCTATTGCCAATAATTTCCAAAGAGTCAAGAATTTTATTTGTATTTTTTCATACGTTAATCGTCTAATGGATTTTTTTCTTCATATAATAAAGTATATACATTATATAGTGTATTTTAATATATTGTTCCATACCTTGGGCTTATAATGGCCTTTTAATAAAACATGAGCATTCACACCAGTAACTGATAGATTATTAACAGCTGTGTAAGAGTGATTGATGTTTTCGTGGTCGGTGACAACACGCATTCGTCCTTCACGAAGAGCTGCAATATCCTGGCGAGGTGAGTCACAGTGCAAATTTGCAGCAATTTGTCCAGTGTGGTAGGCTAAAAGTACCTGTTTTAAAAAATAAAATATTTTTTTAAATAAAATTTTGTTTGATAAGGAAATATCAAAATATCACAATGCGGTATTGGTCCCGTAAGCTGTAGCAAAACTTGGGTATTATTGAAGAAGAATAAAAGAAAGATAAATTCTGTGGAGATGCGATCTTTTCGTAGGACATACTTACATGCATCTTAGCTGATTGAAGAACACAAAATGGCAGGTACTAGCGAGGATGTTACGGTGAGAATGAAGAAGAACATATTAAGTTGGTTTGATTTAGGAATGTAAGGGTGGCAAAAAAATATAAAAGGAACGTGAGCGGTCAGAGAGGTAAGGGAAGGCCTCCGTTGACCTTCAAAAGTATCAAAGATACTGGAGGCACTGCCCCTAGAGGGCATGTATGAAGAGGTTGACAACAGTGGAGGCAAAACAGGCATTAGCGTTTGGCGCTCCGTTCTCACTGACTTTATCGCTAGGGATACATTGTGTCTTAGTCTAAGTTTTAGTTTTTTATAAATATCATAAACGGGCGTACCTTCGTGACAGCAGATATTCCCGATGCGGCTTCTCCATATCCAATATTAGACATAACACTACCGATTTTTAAAGTATTATTTCTATTCTTACAGAAAACTTCTTCAATAGCTTCTAGTTCCGATTTGTCAGCTTCAGTGACAGCTGTTAAAGTATTTAAAAAATAAAAATTAAAATTAGCTTCACGCTATATCACGCACACAGCAGGGTAGGCAGAGAGAACCTAGTGTTAAGACACTCCGTTCCCCACTTTCTGCCGAATTTTGGAGGCATTGCGTGTTGAGTGGCAGAACTCAACGCCGCGCTTTGCCTCGAGACCAGAGCGAAGAAATAAAAATATAAATTTAAGTAAATATTTCATATCCTCGAGTGGGGATCGAACCCACAACCAGTCGATTTTACAGTCACACTTTGTACACTGCGCCACGACTGGCCTGTATTCGTATTAAAGTATTCAATCAATAAATACATACAAAGATTAATACTATGAACGTAAATCCATAAAAAATATTATGATTTTAATTAGAGCTTCATATATGCGAAATTTAATATGAATAAAACAACAAATATTAACTCTATATACAATTTTATATATCCAAATTATTAACCAGCGAGTAAAATACCTGATCCAAAAGCTTCAACATATTCGACAGATTCTGGAGATATATTGGCTTCTTCATAAAACTTTTTAAGAAAATTGGCTGTAATAGCAGGATTTCTGTAAAATCCATACTTCGGTCCTCTTTCATCTTTTTCTAATTTCGTAAATTCACATTTAATGTAAACAATTTCAGCGTACACTCTGTAGAATGTAATATTTTATAATTATGTAATAAAATTTAGTATAAAATTATAGTAAATTCTTGTATATAACCTTAAAGCATCTTGAGCTTTTTGCAAGAAAAGAACATTTATCGCTTCAGATTTTGCACACCCAGCGGCGTTACAATCAAAAGATTTTGTTTTGCCATCCATACTCAATTGCATTATTCTGTAAATATATTAAAATTATTATAAGTAAAATTATCTCAGTCTAAAATCCGGGTACTTTTTCAAATTATATAAGTGACATGTCTCGAGTCTCGAATGTCTCGATAGTGGGGAACAGATACTCTTGACACAAGGTTCCATCTGCTACCTTTGCTATATGTGCTATACAGCGTAAAGAATAAAAAAAACTATACCTTGCATAGTGAATAGAGGATTGCGGGTGTAAGCACAGGTTTGATCCTCCAACTATAGCGGCGTCACAATCCCCTCGAGTAATCGCTAAGTAAGCTAGTTCTAATGCTCCAGCTGAACTACAGCATGCCTCGTCTACACCTATAGATGGACCTTTAGCATTCAGCCAGTACGAAATACGATTGGCGAACATTGTCTTACTGCATCTACATAAACATAATCGACGAAAAAAATGTAAGCCTGAATAAGATATGCGCAAGCGTTTACAACACTTTTAATTGATTGCACCATTTCGAACTACTTTTGAGTTGCACTTAAACTACAATCAAGTATATTTGAAATACATGTATACATGTTATTTAGTATATTCAAATCTTTAGATACTATTTATTATATTAAATAAAAAAATAAGATTCACTATTGCGTTTTTTTTTTATTTATGACTTACCCTGTGATACCTAAACCTGTCCTGGAACTGTTGACGTAAAAACATGCCTTTTCAGTCTCAGAAAAACAACTGCCAATATATACGCCAACTTTTTTGCCGTAAAGTTCGACGGGACTAACGCCTGTATTGAATAATGATATATTACGATTTTATTTAAAAATTTTACCATCAAAAAATTATGACCTGTCAAATGTTATAAATAATTTATCGGAAAAATAAAATTTCTCATGATAACTTTCGCAATAATCAAAATGTGAGTGTAATGAGTTATCGGAGAAAATCTAGTGTCAAAGCACTCCATATCTATTCGATATTGCAAAAGTATTTCAAGCTCACCAGCATCATAAATTGCTTGGTAGGACTGTTCCAATATTTTACGTGCCATTGCATCCATATTATTTCCTTGACGGTAGTGCACTTTAAAAAATTGTGCATCAAATAACATCAAATTAGGTACTTTGCCCGTGTATTGAGCAACTTCAGGATGTTCATATTGCCAACGAGAATGTTCTGCGTTAACAGGGTTAATCTGTGAAATAATGCTTTTTGATAGATTTCATTTTTATTTAGTTGTACACGAATATCATTTAAAGGTTCACGTAAAGGCAATGTGTCCAACTCAATAAATAATCTATATATATTTTGTACTAGTGGAATTGCAAAACATTTGACAAAAGTAGCAGATGTTGAGTTTATCACAGTCTCAAATTATTTAAAATTAGGTAAAATTACAATGAAAATCATAGAAGAGAGAAAGTAGCTTTTTTTTAAATTTTTAAATATTGTTACTTTTTATTTTTATTTATTTAATGGGGAACGAAAGTCCAAATAATATTTTGTACAAGTGAAAATAAAATGTTATGTATTTAAAAAAAACGTATCTCAAAATATTATAAAGTGATCTCATCAAATATTTAAATAGTATAAAAAGAGAATTAAAATTGGGGCTATTGTCGGCTTAGCATCTGATTGTGAACGCAAAGGTTGCGGGTTTGAGTTTAATTAGGGCAAATTAATTATTTTCATTTCCACTCTGGTGACAAGACGAAGAAAGGCGACGTCTACCACTCAACACTCAATAGCTCAAAAATTAGGCAGAAAAAAGGAAGGAAACAGAGTGTAATCTCGTGTAAAAACAAAAGCTAATAATCTTTATCTTTTAATGAAATATTTATTTAAATTTATATTTCCATTTCTTCGCTCTGGTGTCGAGGCTAAGCGCGGCGTTGAGTTCTGCCACTCAACACGCAATGCCTCCGAAATTCGGCAAAAAGTGGAGAACGGAGTGTCTTACACTAGGTTCCCTCTGCCTACCCTGCTGTGTGCGGGATATAGCGTGAAGCTTTATCTTTTAATTAAATTCTTACATATCTGTTAAATGTGAACAACTTATATATATAATAAACTTTATAAACCTCACCTTGTTGTATAAAATATTCGAGAGTTCCTTTACACTATGAGATTCAGGGTATAGACCTGACATCCCCGTTATAAACACTTTTTCCCTTGATCTTTCCCTCATATCATTTTCTGTAGGCTTCACAAAAGTACTTGTTATAGGCGCCATTTTCTATAACTGAAAATGTTCTATATTTCATTTTTTTCATCATTTTTTAGAAAATTTATATTGACACTGGATTTTAATTTTAAATTTGATATTTAAATCTACAAGTTCAAAGTGTTTAAATGATGAAAATAATTCGTGTGTAATCATTTTCAGAGACCGTCGTGACACAGCGTTTGACTGTAAACACGATAGTTGTGTGTCGATTCCCCTTCGGAATTATGATTTGTTTTCATTTTTTTGTCCTTTTCTTTAGTTTCATCGGCGTGAAGTCTTGATGACATTTTTCTCTTTTTATTTACTTTTATAAAATTTTTACAATGATACGTCTTATTATATTATTTTTTATATATATAGATTGATGTAATTTATGATAGATGTAAATCTAAGAAATATACCTTCTAATGTTGAAACTGTTTTACTGAAAATGTTACAACCACTTTCGCCCACAACAGGAATTCTTATAAAATTTATAAGCCCACTGCAATCCCTATTAATAAAACAATAATGCTCTCATTTGAATTTCGCAATAATTTTATTTCAACCTTTACTTATAAGCTATTAATATTCAATTTAAAAATGTCAAAAGTTTGTGTATATTTGAATATATTATGATATAAACATAAACCAAAACATCGTCCTTGTATAATAAATATATTTTTTATTAAATTTGTTGGTGAAAATGAAAGTTATAAATTGTAATAGTTTTTACATCTTAATCGGTGCGTTGTAAAAGTTTGAGCCATACTGTTTTTCAGTAGATATATAATTCTCTAAATAACATACAAGTCAATATAGGCGAATACAAAGATACAACTTAAGCATTAGAAGTTGCGGAATTATATATTCAATTATCAGCTCTAATAACTTTATCGTCTACAACTAGCCTTCTGCAAATCCCTATAATATTTGACAAATGTCCCCTTACTTTGTAATCGTTGAGGAGTCGTCTATCAAGGAGCAAACACATAGTAACATACAAAAAATGGTTTTGGTTGGTTTTTCTTAATATGGCATTCGGAGCGTGCCAGTTGAGCACAAAATCACTTCGCCAATGTCATACAAAAAATGTATACAGGGCGTAACGCGAGCAACACATCAACGGTTTGACGTATCCATAGACAACCGTTATATCGTATACATATTTAGTTATTCCCATTTATGATAAAATGAAATTTACAATATTAAAAGAAAATTTTCAAATTAAAATTTCACATAAAATTGCAACACGTAATATGACACAAAACAAACTGGTTTCATTATCACCTGATAACAAATATGGACAGCGCCCCGGGGCTTACATGGTTCCTTACTTAATAAATAACTTGGACACTAAAATACGAAGTAAAATTACTGAGGGGAGTTTAAATCAACTAGATAGATAGATAAAACTCTTTAATGCATACATGGAAGAAATATAACATTTTACAAGAGAAATAGGAATACCATAAGAACATAAAATTACTGAAAAAATAAAATAAAGAAAACATGTTGCGCACAGAGGTAGTATGCAAAGGCGACCTTATCACTATCAGTGATCTCTTACAGGTAACCTTAACTAACATAAACTTACAAATAGTACAGGATATCTTGGTAGTGCATAAATAATAAAGAGTAGAATGAATACAAATAAATAACATATGATATTATTATATTATACATACATATATTATACATAGACGATATTATACATACATATATTATACATAGATATTACATATACAAATTATAATATATACAAAAGGGTACAACAAGATGACGCTTTTAACAGTGAAGGACTCTTTATAACCTGTCGTGTTGCATAAAGGTATCTTTAATTTGTTGTTACTATTACAGACATATTATTTAAATTTATAATTTAGACGAATTAGGTTACTCAAGACAAAACTTCATGGATTTTTGTAGTGCCTTATTATTGTAAAGTATATTTGTATGGACATTTGATAGTAATAATTAATTAATTAATCAGCTTCACGCTGTATACCGCACACAGCTTAACGCTTATGTAAATACTCTTATCATTTATATATTTCTTTATTGATTTTATATTTACGCTAATATATAATAAATATCACATAGCGATTTTGTTGTGTGTACTTGGTATCGTAATATAAAGAATACTTTTTCCACTTGCTTCATCCCAGTCAAATATTTTGATCGCTTTATGCATAAACAAAGACCTTGCCATTATTATTGACATTGAGAATACTGTAGCGCAGAGCTACAACATCTGAATCTAAACGATGGTTGTGGGTTCAATATGCATTCGAGGAAATGAGTTATTTTCACTTCCTTGCTCTAGTACCACGTAATGCTCCGAAAGTCGACGGCGCATGTCAAATTGCTTCTCTTAACACTAGGTGCATTTACCTACTCTGCAATATGCAAGAGCTA
This sequence comes from Heliconius charithonia, assembly GCA_030704555.1. Classification (NCBI taxonomy): domain Eukaryota; kingdom Metazoa; phylum Arthropoda; class Insecta; order Lepidoptera; family Nymphalidae; genus Heliconius; species Heliconius charithonia. The sequence continues at coordinate 2,495,695 of CM060810.1, forward strand.
AAAAAAATATTTTTCTACGTGTCAATATAAAATAATAATGTCAGCCATTATTATTAAATTATATTCCACATTAAATTTTTTGAGGCCAGTCGTGGCGCAGCGGCACAAAGTGTGACTGTAAAAGCGACTGGTTGTGGGTCCGATCCCCACTCGAGGAGAGGAAATATTTGCTTAAATTTATATTTCCAGTTCTTCGCTCTGGTGTCGAGGTTAAGGGCGGCGTTGAGTTCTGCCACTCAAAACGCAATGCCTCCAGAATTCGGCAGAAAGTGGGGAACGGAGTGCCTTATGATATAAGGTTCGTTCTGCCTACCCTGCTGTGTGCGGGATACAGCGTGAAGCTGATTATTATTTTTTTTATTAAAATTTTTGTAGTAATTTTAATATATTTTAAGAAATATAAAGTTCATCAAACTTCAAAAATAAACATTTGCTTTATTCAAAAGATGCATTTATTTAATTTAAATACAATTTGTATTCATATTTAACTTAGTGACCTCTGACTTGTTTATTTTGCATTGTCGAAATGGTGCAATAAGTTATTCTAATGAAGTGCATATGACATGAAAATAATAATATTTCATATAATAGATTTTTTAATTTTAGTGTCATGATTCATAAGCCACACTTAGAAACATATACATATAACTAAATTGCTCAATACTAATACTAATATTTATTTGAATTATAGTAAAAGTTCAATGTATGACCAAATTTTATTTTTTCTAATATCCTCTTGCTTATGTTTCAGTTTATGTTTCTTGCGCTTAAGAGAACGAGCAATATAGATTTACATTTTCCGTGCTACATTTTTGGTTTATAAGTGTTATAATTTTCAATGAAAGACAAAAATACGCGACTGGTTGTGGGTTCGATCCTCACTCGTAAAGAAATATTAATTTAAATTTATATTTTCATTCCTTCATATCGAGGTATCGAGGCGTTGAGTTTGGTCAGTTTCCTGCTGTGTGCGGGATACAGCGTGAAGCTTAATGAATGAAGAATATACACATTAAAAAAAAAAAAAATTCAAATTAATGTATACAATAAGAGAAATCAATCGGACATCATAGCACAAATAAACACCCACACACACACATAATAAAATATAAAATTTTATGAAAATTCCATAGTACCAATGACAAAAATCCATATTGCTATCACAGACATTGTCCTGGTAGAAATTCTGAATGTAACTGTACTATTTTTTTCTACCATATCACCGCTCACTGCTGCAGTCTATGATTGGACCATTGATATCAAAAAAAAATAATTGCTAAAAGTAAATTTTATATTTATTTTCAATATTTTATTACTCTCGACAGAATATTACAATTTTGAGAAATAATAAATAGTTCAAATTGATATGAGCAATTAATGTGAACATGACTACAATGATTTATAGTCAGTTAAACAATGTCAGATACATGCGTGTCACATGAAGGCTAAAGCAATTTATCTATATATATATATATAAAAGGACATGTACCTGACTAAATGAGGTAAGACGCATGCACAGCCGTAACCGCTGTGCGTAGAAACGTGAGATTTTGGACAGACGTTTATGCTTATAATCTGGACATCCACTATTAAAGGATTTTGAAAATTTTTTACCCTAAAGGGATGAAATACAGGTTGAAAGTTTGTATGGATTTTTTTAAAACAGCACCGATTTTTATAAAATTTGAAATTCAGACTCTTTTAAATATTTCATTGAACGTGTTTCATGGTTTTTTTAAATTTGTCCCCTAAAGGTGCAAATAAGCAGGCGAAGCTGCGCGCGCCCGCTAGTCTGTAATAATAATTTACGATCACATTAAACTAATCATTATGGGCCATTATAGTCCTATATTTAATTTGTAAAAATGGACCAGCACATGAGATTTTAGTGAAATCAACTTTATGGCTATTTTCTATTTACCATCTGTTGTCATGGAATTATATTGGCAACGATATTCCGATCTCTAAATTTGATACAGTACACAGATAGTACATGTATCTAAGAGTATTTAGAAAATATTAAGACACTCTTTTCTCTATTTTCTCATCTTCTAACTCTTATTAATTCTTTTAATATTGCGTGCAGTAAATGAGGATGACTGAAACAAGATTTTCATCCAATACCGAAACTGTCCAATACGAAACTTGTTGATTTCAATTAAAATTCCTATCTTAAAATCTAAGGCCAGTCGTGGTGCAGGTAACAAAGTGTGACTGTAAAATCGACTGGTTCTGGGTTTGACCCCACTCGAGGAAATGAAATATTAATTTACATTTACATTTTCATATTTTCGCTCTGGTGTCGATGTAAAGCGCGGCGCTGAGTTGCGCTACTCAACACGCAATGCCTCCAGAAAGGCAGAACTCGGCGGAAAATGCGGAAGGGACACTTAAGACTAGGTTCCCTTTGTCTACCCTGTGCAGTGTAAATAATAGATTCTCTTATTTTCTTTTCCCCGCTTTAAAACATTGTATTTATTTATTTTATGTATCTACATAATTTTTAATTTAATTTTCATAATAACAGTGGAATTAGAAATGGAAAAAAAAGAAATAAAGAAAGAACGGAATGTAAAATTGTATTAGGATATGACATTTATTTGCAAAGATATATAGAAATAATAAATAATAAAACTATACTAACATGGCATATACTTTAATTTTATAATCGAAAATCTATATAACCAGAGGCTAAAAGTATATTCTTGTCTGTTGCATTGTAATACACTCGTCCTTCTCGGATTGGGGTTTCCTTAACAAATTTATTTGATGAAAATGCCAAATTCTTAAATTGATATAAACCCTGAAAATATATATATTTTTAATTATCAAATCAAAATTTTACATTACATAAGTTTTACTATGGGGCCGTTCAAGTATTACGCAAGCAATTTTTTTGCAATTATTGACCAGACCCCCCCTCCCCTCCCCTATGTCATCAAAAATAAGCAATCCACTTACTCCCACCTCCCGTGCTTACGTAAACATTCCATATACATTTTTTTAAAGGTTTTTTATTGATTTATATATATATAAAAGGACATGTTCCCACTGACTGAGGTAAGACGCACGCACAGCCGTAACCGCTGATGGTAGAAACGTGAAATTTGGGCAGATTTTTATTTTAATAATCTGGACATCCACTAAAAAGGGATTTTGAAAAATTTTAACCCTAAAGGGATGAAATAGGGGCTTAAAGTTTGTATTGATATTGTTTTAAATCGGCATAGATTTTTATAAATTTTGAAATGAAAAAATAAATAACTTCTGCTTACGTAATTACCAGCTAGACCCCCCACGCCCCATGTCATCAAAAATAAGCAAAACCCAAGACCCTCCCCCCACCCCCGTGCACGCTTACGTAATACTTGAACGGCCCCTATGACTTTATTTAGCTAGTAGGTACGTGTTACAATTTAATTTACATATGAGTTAAACTAACAAACACCCATTTGACCCATTATAGAGCTTAAATCTTTATTGAAGTTCTTTAGGAACTTACTTAGTATACAGGGTGGAAGTGTCAGCACTACTTTTGGATTCTTTAATTCGTAAATATCTTTGAATTGCTTTTTATATATATAAACAATAATAGCTTCGATAATATTAAAATCAAATATTAAATTGATCGTATTTATATTTTCTATTAATCACTAAAAAATATTACAATTGTTCCAAAATTGCAGCACTCATGATTTTGAAAGGTTTAAAATTTACTAAAAAATATTTTTATACAAATTGTTATTGTTTTTTTTATAAATAAACAAGGACACATTTACTGATTGAACTAATAATCTCTATAGTTATTATATATCTAATATTTTGGTCTATATACAAATGGCAGATACTAAAATACTTTTATATGTAGAGTAATTGTAATATTTTTTTATTTAATATTAACACCTCTCATTATACGAGAAAGAGATTATTATAAGTATATCGTTTCGTCACAACTTATTCAACACAAAAAAAACTAAGCGTTACCAAATTGGCACAGCAGTTGCGCATAGGTTAAATAAATACGAAGTGTGACTGTAAAACCGACTGGTTGTGGGTTCGATCTTCACTCGAGGAGATTAAATATTTCATTAAATTTATATTTCTATTTCTTCGCTCTGGTGTCAAGGCTAAGTGCGGCGTTGAGTACTGCCACTCAACACGCAATGCGTCCAGAATTCGGCAGAAAGTAGGGAACGGAGTGTCTTAACACTAGGTTCCCTCTGCCTACCCTGCTCTGTGCGGGATACAGCGTGAAGCTGATTTTATTTTATTTCTTCAAAAAGGGCACAAAAAGCTAGGGTGAAAAATTGTTTATATATATATATAGCTTACGGGCACTAATGGACATTTTAGGATGGGCATAGGTCGTTCTTCTTCCGGAATTCGGGCGTAAGCTTCTTGTATAGGCCGAGAAAACAAAAGATTTTTTTCTATAAAATCACACATCAGTATGTGCAATTCAATATGAGTATTCGTGTACACGTTCGTAGAATACATTTTATAAATATAAAAGTTGTGCTGAAAATAATGTAAGTTTTAGTTAAAAACACAGTAAAATTTCCGTTCAGTTATGGTTATGGTACGCGATACGTTAGATTGTTTAAATAGTAGTAGTAATGTTAATTTAACGAAAAAAATTTTTTTTTTCAATTACCTCCTTTTTGTATTATAAAAAATAATCATAATTTAGTGATAATCATTCAGTTCAATTCATAAAAGTATGCAATTTTTCATCAATTTCATAAGGAATTGATGAAAAATTGCATATAGCGTCATAAGACGGTATCACGTAAAATATCATCCGTGAACCGATTATACAAACAACCAGTTTTTTTTAACTTTATGCTGTGCCCCGCACATAGCAGGGTATATCTTCTCTAGGTCAAAAGAATTCTAGAGGTATTGCGTGTTGACTGGCGGAACCTAACGCCGCGCATTGCTTCGTTATCGTATCATATGAAAAACGTGGAATTAGGAAAAGATTCAGCAAAAAAATAAATAAATTGGGCACTAACCTGCACGTGTTTCCCATCTAACTTTTTAACGAGTTGGAAAATAATCGTAAGATAGTAAAAGTGATCAGAGCGATTAAGGCGTCGTATAGCAACTGTGACATTGCTTAAATAATTTTCGTTGTAGTACAATATTTTAGCATGTTCCAGACTCATATATTCCTTTAATAGATAAATAAATAAATAAAATATTAAATGTTATATCTGTAGATATCGATTCTGTAAGTAAAAGCGCGGCGTTGAGTGCCGCCATCGAACTTGTACAGTCTTTAACCGTGGCGAAAAGAGAAGAATACAGTGTTTTGTTGACTTTTGACTCATAAGAAATTGTTTAAATATATACTTTATAGGATTCCGCACCTTTTAACGACAAAAGGAACTCTTATAAGATTTGAAGATCGTTGTCCGTCCGTCTGTTTGTTTGCCTGTCCGTCTGTCCGTCTTTCCGTCTGTCCGTCTGTCCGTCTCCGTCCGTTTGGGTCCGATCCTCATACGAGGAATTAAAATATAAATTTATATTTCAAATGTTAATCGTAAAATGTTACTCGGGTGATTGGATTAGATATTTCCACTTTTCTTAGCGTTACTGCCATTCTAATACAGTAGGACAGTAACGTTATGGTTGAAAGTTCAATTTACAGTCGGAAGTATAAATTATTTTCATTTCCTTGCTTTGATTAACGACTAGAGAGAGTAGACAAAAGATAGACAGTTGGATACATCAGTATACTTTAAATTTATTTAAAGAAAAAAACAACCATTGTGAACGTACCTGCTTAACACATTCTGTCAAAATAGTAATAGTCAAAAGGCTAAAGATAATAAGGCACAGAGTAAAGTAAACTTTTTTAAACATTTTAAAATAAATTGGGCAATGTGTCTGTACACTGGAAGTTTAGATTTTAACTGATAAATAATAATACAAGGACTGACACGATGAAACCGATTTATTATAATTTGTAATTATGTTTTTTAGCCGACTTCAAAATTTAAATAATTTTATTACATACAGTTTTTTTTTTAGATTTTGATTTTTTTTTTTCACGCTGTATCTACCTTATAGCAGTGTATGGTGTTTCATTTTCTTCTTTGGTAACAACTACAGCGAAGAAATGAACATATTCATTCTTCTAGTGGGAATCGAACCTTCTGGGTTCGATTCGTGGTGCTTTTTTAATCATAACCCTTTTGCTTAGCAGAGTAATAAAAAAAAACTATGTAAAACGTTAACATCCATGTATATGTACGTACTGTCATCAATCAGCCCTTTGAAATGTCCTTTTACTTATGTCACGGACCTTCCTTTTGCAATAACTGTATAATTGAAGATCAATCGAGATTCCATAGTACCTTTCCGAACTGTCACTTTTGCATCACGTAAATCTTGCATAACTCATCTTTTTAATGCGCCTAAATTATCCAAGCATTTCTCTTTAGTCCTATAATAAATGCTTATCATACATGTTATTCTGTGAGACCTTTATAGTAGATTCCATCAGCTCACCGTGTGGCTTAGAATAGCATGTACGACTTGATTTCGAAATGAGGCGTATGGGGCAGTTTACCTTAGATCTTAGTTTCGTATTAGGTAATATTGCTTCTCCTCCATCCCTGGAGTATAATAGCGGCATCAAAATATATTACCTCAAGTGGGTATTAGCACCTCCGTTGTTGGGGAATCCTGCCCGGGGATTCCCCTAAGTCAAACAAACTCACGCCGAATTCGGGAGAAGATACAAACCCGCAATACAGACAAAGCAACCGAGGCGTGCGCTCCACAGCAACCCCTACCACGCTCAATTTGGACATTTGTAACATCAGGACTCTTCATTCTAAGCTGAGCCGTCCACCACTATCTTGAGATGACACGGCTGGCCTTGTTATTTCTGACGGAGACTCAGATTGCCCGACCAAGCGACACAGTCAATCTTTAATACACTCAAAATTACAAATTAGAAGATAATTTTATGGCTCATACCAGGGTCGCTGTGTTCGTAAGGGAGGACTTAAGTTTCTGTCGCCTGTTAATTTTGAAAGTCAGGGTCTATCAACTATCTGGCTTTGTGTTGATTCGAACGATCGTGTCCGAATTTACACCTGTCGGTACAGGTCTCACAGTGGTAATGCAGAAACGGATCGGTCAAGGAGCACATGCAATCGGTTATCGACAATATGCTCACGAGATCGTGAAACTTGGTGATTTTAATGCACGCTGGCACTGGTCTCGCACCACCGACTACGCGGAGGGCTGCATTAGACGTTGATGAAGCGAACGGTTTGTTCTAATTGGTTAAGTTGGAAACCTAGACCTTGACAGCCCCGTTCGCTCTCTGGCACGACCGCTAAGAAAGCGACTCGGCTGCTCAGTAAGTCGATTGTCATTGCCTCTTCGCTTGGTCTCAGTCTCACAAACATCATCCAAATCTAGGTCATCCATCACATCTAATAATTAATTCATCTTCTCTTACATTCCACGTAGATATGTTTAGCCCTCTACCTCCCGGTGTTCCGCATATAGCATGTTGGGTGGCAGTCCCCAACGCGACACGCGTCAGCACTTGGCACACCAGGGGATGCACTGGTGTGTGTCGCCTTAGGGGGACGCCCTATCATCGCATCAGTGCGCTCTCTCGAGGCGCGAGTAGCGGATGAAACATTGCAGCTCTCATAAAGTCTGGCATGGGTCGATGCGGGTAATCGTGGACCCCCAAAAAAAATACACTACCGTCGTCACACGCAATTTTGACGAATGACGTAGAATGGAGAATTCCGTGATTTCCCGTTTCCGTAGGAATTCATTTCCGGATTACGACTTTCTAAGTTCCGTCTGTGCGTTGTCTGTTGTACTTACATAATAACGGTAGACTATATATACATATATATGACTATATATGTATATGACTAATAGATAATAGATTTTTTTTATATTTCAAAATATCACTTTTTAGTAATTATCTTAATTTACTATCCAATTGCTATGTAATAGGAAATAAAAAAGTCATTGTACAAAATGAAAGTTACATATTATATTTATACGTAACGTACGTATAAATAAGTACTGAATCATTTAAAATTGCCGGAAACATTTTAACATTTTTATATTTGAAACGTTTTATAATGTGCATATTATATACTATTGTGTATAATATTATACACAATATATAGTATATAATAATGTAAATGCACATTCCATATAAAATTTTTCATTTACTGATTGTGGTCTAGCAAACATACTACAATTTTATCGGCAGAAGTCGATAACCACGAATATTTTAATTCAAAAATTCAATTTCCATAATTATTGAAATGGAATTGCCTAGTTTAATATATATAATAGTGTATTTCAAAATACACAAAAAATAGATTTGGACGATTGCGTTATAAAGTATTCTTGCTTTTCTTGTAATCAACAAATAACAGGATATTGTTAAAAGGTGATATGGTGTCTAGGAGTTATGACATCAAATACATCGAGGGGTCCATCCATTAGTGCACGAAAATATGTTTTTATATACATAGTTATGTTCTTCCGTCTGTTCGTTGGATTATATTCTAAGCTTAGTGACAACATTATGTTTATCGTTACAGCAAGATTGTACTGTATTTATTGTGTTCTTGTAGCCTTATATAAGCATCTGCAACTATGGGACTTTTTGGTTAAGAGGAATTACATACTTTTGGCCGCTCAAAAGTTAATTGTTTATATAACAATCGTCGTAGTGTCAATGGGAAGCGACGGTGAACACTTTACCATCTATCTCAAAGAATTAGAAAGTATTGATCCATTGACTTTTCTTCATTGGAATGATAATCTAATAATTTCTAGGTCAATTTTTGTTATGATAGCGTCACTGGGTATATATCGAATATGGTTTCTTTTATTTTTCCGTAGTTTTTTTACGTTGCACGATGTTTATATAGAATCGATTGTTTTAATGGGAATATATTCGAGTTATATGAGTAGAATAATGATGTTTGATTTGTTGTTGTCACGTTTGAGATGCTTAAACTTAACAATGGAAAGTAACATTTTATTCTATGGTAATGTTAGAAATGACGTTGAAATGACAAAAAATAAAATTGAACAGTATTTGTTGATTTACAAAAGAATTTTAGCAACTATGAATAATATTGGAACTGGTACAAAAATTTTGGTAACTATAATGGTGTTACATAAATTATTATGGTACATATAATATGTAGGAATAGGGCCAGTCGTGGCGCAGGGTCACAAAGTGTGACTGTAAAACCGATTGGATGTGGGTTCGATCCCCACTCGAGGAGATGAAATATTACTTAAATTTATATTTCCATTTCTACGCTCTGGTGTCGAGGCAAAGCGCGGCGTTGAGTTCCACCACTCAACACGCAATGCTTCCAGAATTCGGCAAAAAGTGGGGAACGGAGCGTCTTAATACTATAACACTAGGTTCCCTCTGCATACCCTGCCGTGTGCGGAATACAGCGTGAAGCTGGTGTATGTATGTATATAATATGTAAATAAAATAAATGAGAAATTTGTATTAGGTATATTTAATCTGTGAAATGCACATATAATTACTTTTTACTATCTATTTATCCAACAACCAATCGAATTCATTGTATAAATGGCTTATTTCAAAAACTTTCATACACTTTAAATTGCTCTTGCCTTATAAAATTGCAATAAAATATATTTATTTCTATCCCAATTGTGAAGTGTTTCGTTAACATGCTGGCTACGTTTTGCATTGGCGAGTGGACATTTTGACGTAATAACAAGAAGTCATTGTTTGAGTTTATAACAAGTTGTTGTCTTTCATTTTCAGATATTAGTTAGCCTACCGCACTTGCTCTTGACCGTATTTACTATAGTTCTAGATAATGTGAAGTATTCCAATCACAAAGTAAGTTTCTTAAAGCTGAGCTAAAGTATTTTCTGTAACATATTAAAACCAATTTATTTCTATTCGATTTACTTATAGTGATGCAGGGCACTCCGTTCTACATAAATCAACGTGACCTTTGGGGGTTGACACCCCCAAAGAATGAAAATATTTTTTTCATTTCGTTCTAGCAAGTTAAGGCTTCGCGTTGAGTTTTCTGTGACTAAATGCAATAATGACAAAAGGGTTAAAATAAACAATATTATTAAAAAATATCAAAGTATCAAATTTCTACTATCCCGCTACACTTTTTTTTAATTTAAAGCTAGTAAGTAGTTGCTGTTATGCATTGTGAAAATAATAAACAAAATGATCAATATTTATAAAACACATTATCGAATTATTAATTTATTTAAATTTCTATTTACTGAGGTAAAAAGTTAAATTTAACGTTAATTCAAAAACTGTAAATCCAGTTTTTGAATTAACTTTTTATGTAGTCGATTTTCTTCAAAAGTCAAACTTTCAGATATTTAAAACAAAAAAAAATTACAAACTTATATTTGTCCGTAGCGTTTGGCGCTCCGTGCTCTCTGACTACCCCGCTGGGGATAATTTCATACAAAATGAATGCATATGCGCCCACATACATACTTAATTTTGTCAACTTTCATAAGTTGCACTTCCCGTTGACCTACAATCCTGAAATTAGAACGAAAGCCTTGAGTAGCGAGTCTGAATGCACTTAACCAGTTTTTTTCTTTTTAACCACTTGGTCCATATAATTTCCCATTCTCGTACAATGATAGGTGCTAACTTTACCTATACTTTTAATAAACCAAAAACTAAAATAAAATTGAAAGATTTAGACATGTTACGTTGCTAATCACTACAAGAGATTAAGGCTGATTATCACAAAGTGGTATAAATCAATTTCGCCCAAGCACACTTGCTTGGGAAAGGTCATCTTAGACCTCGAGGTCTGTAATAAGTTCAAGTTTATCTATATTTTCTCTGGGCAGATCAAGGTTCAAATTAAATTAGCTTCACGCTATATCCCGCACACAGCAGTGTAGGCAGAGTTTAAGACACTCCGTTCTCCACTTTCTGCCGAATTTTGGAGGCATTGCGTGTTGAGTGGCAGAACTCGACGCCATATAGTAAATATTTGATGAAATTTCTATTTTTATTACAGGCAGACAGTCTTTATATATTTGATAGTATAATGAGTATCACATTACCTTGCTTTCCTGCATTACTAATAGAATTAGCAAATATCGAAGTGGACAAAATAACATTTAAACTAACCACTGGGCTCCTGCAATATACAAGTAAGAACGATCTTCTATTTTCAGTTATCTTACTTTAATTAAGTTATCTTAAAATAATAATATAATATTTATACTAGCGGCTCGCCAGCGGCTTCGCCCGCGTAAACTACATGATAATTGATTTACTAAGCAGAATTGATTGACAACTAAAATGACTTCTAATATGATTTTTTTACGGCATGATCGTAATTTCTATAAGAATTTTTGTTTATCGGACTAGAAAATACTTCCCATGTTGATATTTGATTTATGAAATATACATAGAGCTAATTATTTATTATACTTATACTATACATATATTTTTGTAACATAACGTTCTTTTTTCCTATATTATGTTTTTTATAACTCTTAATGTGCTGATGTCAGTTAATAATTTAATTACCTGCTTTAGTAGGTAATGCATATTAACTCCTGTACAGTTTTTAAATTAGTTACATATATTTACGAACGAACCAACAAAAAAATCTTTGTATATACTTAATATTTCTTTCAAGATCGTTTTCTCTCTTTCAATTCAATTTCGTTTACTTTATTGTATAATGTATAAAATATTGTACAATAGTGCTTTAAAATATATATATTTTTATCAACAGTCATATAACCAAGACGTTTGAATGTCATTCTTTAGCCAAGAATCGTACCAGCGCGATTGCTATATAATATTCGCAGACAAACTAATGCCTTGAGTTCATTCAAATGACGATGATTTTTTTTTTAATGAACCGATTTTGATGAAACAAACCTTTAGTAGTAAAGTTGAGTTAAAACAAAGCAATTGCTGAAATTTTAAAGTAAATCGGGTCAGTACTTTCAGAGAAAAATGAAAAAATCTTTTTGCTTTCTATTATTCTTTTTAAGTGTCCCTCTATCCATTTCAGTCCAAATGACTAAATGTACAGACAAAATATTTTTATTGTCTTATTTTATATAGAGATTAAGGATAGGAGGATATTAAGGATAGTTACGTCGCCAACAATGGCAACACGAATGCGCAGATTCAACAGGATTATTACCACCGTCGGCATTTAAAACCGTTGGATATGAATTATCCCGAACCCCGTCCTGAAATATGACAACTACTAGATTTCTTCTGCCTACCCTGCTGTGTGTGTTACAGCGTGAAGCTGAGTTTAAGTCAACGCTATCAGAAGATATGAGCATTTATGTATATTATTTGCTGCAGTCTGTATGAAATACCAAAAGAAAGACCAAAAAATATGAGATTTGGAATGAAGTGAGAACTTACAATATAAGTATATAAGAAAAAGTCCATGAAATTAAAATTTATACCTAAGAAATCATTACAAAGTTGTTATTTAAAACATTTAAAATCATTGTTTTTTCCCTTTATTTCATACAAAACGAGTGCATACAAACCTAATCAAGTTTTTAAAGTTGTATTTTCCTTCAATCCTTTAATTTATACGAAGCTCTCATGGGCTGACTCCTACTCACACTTGTCTAATTTTTCTCTATCTCTCTCTCTTTCTCTCTCTCTCTCTCTCTCTCTCTCTCTCTCTCTCTTATAACTGTAGAGCCCTGCATATCCCATCAAGAGTTTACACCTTAACAGCATTCACCTATCTTAGATTCTTTTGTACCCACGTTTACTACGTGTACGGTCAATGCAGCTATGACACCGTTAATTCTCTTACCGGCAGCAATACGCCCTTCCGCATTCATAGCTCATCTTTCGTCACTACTAAACATGCTCCTAATGTTTTTTTTTAACGATTACTAAAAAAATATTTTATTAAAATTAAATTCAATAAAAAATTAAATTGACTTCGCGCTATATCCTGCACACAGCAGGGTAGGCAGAGGGAACCTAGTGTAAGACACTCCGTTCCCCACTTTCTGCCGAATTTTGGAGGCATTACGTGTTGGGTGGCAGAACTCAATGCCGCGCTTTGCCTCGACACCAGAGCGAAGAAATGGAAATATAAATTTAAGTAAATATATCATCTCCTCGAGTAGGATCGAACCAACATCCAGTCGGTTTTACAGTCACACTTTGTGCCACGATTTGGCCTCTAATAAAAATATTTTATTTTTGTTAATTTTAGATGAATCCCTGCAAAGCAAAATAGTTGACGCTTTGAAGTATTTGAAAATTCGTCCACCGAAATACACAGTTTGGCGCACTATTGAAATCGACATTTCACTACCCCTATCTATTATAAGCATCGCTACTACCTATACAATTGTGTTAATTCAGTATTTGACTGCATAAATTTGTTACATATATTATTTTACTACAATCTAATGTATTTATTTTATTAATGATAAATTAAATGTATTTATAATAACCTAATTATTTTATAACTATATAATAATACACTTAAATTTAAATTGTCATGATGTTTAGTAGTAATGATTATGTTAAATAGTGTTAGCTTTACCCTGTAGATGGTGTCATGGTATAATATTTTTCTGTGATACATATATATATATACTTAATATATTGGCCGAATATCATCAAAATATATTTTACAGAATTGAGAAATATAAATAATCATTGAATATTTCACGGCCAATTTCGTTGTGAAAGACAGGATAATTGAAGACTCGTTAATAAAACTGCTTAAATATTGAAATATGTATTTTTAGATTTTTATATAGTTCCCTCATAACATCAGTAGTGTGTGTGTTAAAAAACCCGGTCTAGTGCGAGGGTTCCGTACAAAACTTGGAGGTCTCGAGCTTTTTCTAAAATTCAGGCTTAGATAAGCCAAAGCTCTTTCATCTGATATCTCACTTGAACTAGCTTTAGTACCAAACGTTGGCCCCATTCAAGGATTTTTTTAGGATTTAACCACAAATGAATATTTTTTTTTAATTGTTTCCTGTACCAATACTATCTGTAGATGCTAGCTTAACTTGAAGTAGCCTATCAACTTTGATTCCCTTATAGTATCGAAATGTGAGCTTATTAAGATATCAACGACCATTTTTTTTCTAAGTGAAATATGATTTTGAATTTCATATAGAAATATGCTTTTGACCAGCAAATCATAAGGACGTAGATCTTAGCATATAGATTGAATTTCAACTCGATATCTCCAAGTGTTCCTAAGATAAAGAGTCTTGACAGACAGACAGACAATAAAGTGATCTTATAAGGGTTCCTTTTTAAACGCTATTAACCTGGTTTTCTTATATAAATTGGTAAATTATCACATATATTGTCCGCGTGTTCTCTCAAAACTTTCTTTTACTATACCCCGTAAAATACCTCGGATACCAATCCGTTTGTTTGCACAGCCGCGACGGAGAACTAAATTGGGATCAAACTCTGCTATTACAAGGCTTTATAGGAAAGCAATAAAATGTGTGTAAATTATGATATAATTGTTGCTCCTGGTAATATTGTTTGTATTAGCTTATATTATATTTTTATATAATTTTTATCCGTTTTTATATATTAGCAAATCTATGTTTATATAAATTACCGTTTCACGATTGTTCACAGCCACTTTATTTTGCATGCATAAAATAAAAAATACCTTTAAAAAGTACGGAACCAAAACCCAACCCAAAACCAAATTCGTAAAGTAAATATAACAAAAACACAAATAATGATAATACTGTTCCGTTCAGTTCTTAATTTATGGCGTTTCGAGCGTACCAGTTGAGCACCAATCACTTTCGCCAATGTCACGTTGTATGGAAAAAACACGAAAGAGACGGTAATAAGGTACGGTAATAATATACTATACTACACAATAGGAGCATGCACATCAAAAAAAAGTCCAACCCAAGTAAGTTTAGTAGTAATGATTATGTTAAATAGTGTTAGCTTTACCCTGTAGATGGTGTCATGGTATAATATTTTTCTGTGATACATATATATATATATACTTAATATATTGGCCGAATATCATCAAAATATATTTTACAGAATTGAGAAATATAAATAATCATTGAATATTTCACGGCCAATTTCGTTGTGAAAGACAGGATAATTGAAGACTCGTTAATAAAACTGCTTAAATATTGAAATATGTATTTTTAGATTTTTATATAGTTCCCTCATAACATCAGTAGTGTGTGTGTTAAAAAACCCGGTCTAGTGCGAGGGTTCCGTACAAAACTTGGAGGTCTCGAGCTTTTTCTAAAATTCAGGCTTAGATAAGCCAAAGCTCTTTCATCTGATATCTCACTTGAACTAGCTTTAGTACCAAACGTTGGCCCCATTCAAGGATTTTTTTAGGATTTAACCACAAATGAATATTTTTTTTAAATTGTTTCCTGTACCAATACTATCTGTAGATGCTAGCTTAACTTGAAGTAGCCTATCAACTTTGATTCCCTTATAGTATCGAAATGTGAGCTTATTAAGATATCAACGACCATTTTTTTTCTAAGTGAAATATGATTTTGAATTTCATATAGAAATATGCTTTTGACCAGCAAATCATAAGGACGTAGATCTTAGCATATAGATTGAATTTCAACTCGATATCTCCAAGTGTTCCTAAGATAAAGAGTCTTGACAGACAGACAGACAATAAAGTGATCTTATAAGGGTTCCTTTTTAAACGCTATTGACCTGGTTTTCTTATATAAATTGGTAAATTATCACATATATTGTCCGCGTGTTCTCTCAAAACTTTCTTTTACTATACCCCGTAAAATACCTCGGATACCAATCCGTTTGTTTGCACAGCCGCGACGGAGAACTAAATTGGGATCAAACTCTGCAATTACAAGGCTTTATAGGAAAGCAATAAAATGTGTGTAAATTATGATATAATTGTTGCTCCTGGTAATATTGTTTGTATTAGCTTATATTATATTTTTATATAATTTTTATCCGTTTTTATATATTAGCAAATCTATGTTTATATAAATTACCGTTTCACGATTGTTCACAGCCACTTTATTTTGCATGCATAAAATAAAAAATACCTTTAAAAAGTACGGAACCAAAACCCAACCCAAAACCAAATTCGTAAAGTAAATATAACAAAAACACAAATAATGATAATACTGTTCCGTTCAGTTCTTAATTTATGGCGTTTCGAGCGTACCAGTTGAGCACCAATCACTTTCGCCAATGTCACGTTGTATGGAAAAAACACGAAAGAGACGGTAATAAGGTACGGTAATAATATACTATACTACACAATAGGAGCATGCACATCAAAAAAAAGTCCAACCCAAGTACTGCCTTCACCTATAAAATAAATATATATATATATATATATATATATATATATATATATATATATATATGATTAGAATATATACATGAACAGAGGTTAGTAATAAATAATATTATACAAATGATATCTTTATATCTAATATGTTTACATAAAGGACTAAAGACAAACATTAGCAGACATTGAACAATAAGAGAAGGAAAACTTTATAAGGAATGACATCATATAAAGGGTGGATTAATTTAGGGGAACCGTCGTCCAGGCTACATTCACACATTGAGTGGTCCCTGACCCTGATCTTGGTTAAGTAAAGTTTACGAAATCCTCCGTTCAGTAATTTTTTGAGAAAAAGCGAAGGTCGCCTTGAGATATTAGGTTGTACTTACGTTTCTGAGATTTTGACAATTCCCAGAGTTTCAGGATCTGCCTTCCTGCTAAATCTACTCCACTTTGCACGGTTTTTAGCGACATGACACCTCCAAATTAATTTGTACAAAAGACAACCGATCCTGCGCCGCAGTGGAAGAGTGATCCAAAGTGCAACAACGTATGGCTAATTTAGCACAAGAGTCAGCAGATTAATTTTCACTGATTCCAGAATGCCCTGGAATCTATGCCAAAGTAATATCCAAACCCTTTGGATAACATGAGTACAATTCTTCACGAATCCTTAAAATTATGGAAGACCTTAATTTACTATGAAATGGATTTCCCTTTATAGTCGATATGCAACTTAATGAGTCAGTACAAATAATAATCTGCTTAAAATCGTGGGAGAGTGTAAATAGGATTGTTTCCAGCAAAGCAACAGCCTCTCCTGTAAAAAAAAAAGATTAAGGAGGACACTAAAATTGTAATATCATTTAAATTTTTTGTATCCAGCAAGCTGCATAAACACAGCTTTCCTTTGAAAGCGTCGATGCATCTGTAAGATGAGGACATGGTTTGGCTACTTTTCATTTACCATCGATTGAAACTTTGTATTAGTGTCCCTTGGATAGGCCAAAATTAGTGATAACAGAAAGATAGTGTACAAAATTTTTTTAAAGCTTAGGCCATAGGGGATGGGAAGACTGTAACATTTTACCTATAAATCAATTAAATAGGAATTGCCGGCGGATAGGAAGGAGGATCCACACACTCCACATTGGTGGAGCATTGGCTAAAATAATCCGTAGGTACTTGTACTGGATTCAATAAAATTTTTCAGCAGCAACTTTATTGAAGGGATCTAGAGCAAACCATCCATAATCAATGTTTTTAGCGACATGACACCTCCAAATTAATTTGTACAAAAGACAACCGATCCTGCGCCGCAGTGGAAGAGTGATCCAAAGTGCAACAACGTATGGCTAATTTAGCACAAGAGTCAGCAGATTAATTTTCACTGATTCCAGAATGCCCTGGAATCTATGCCAAAGTAATATCCAAACCCTTTGGATAACATGAGTACAATTCTTCACGAATCCTTAAAATTATGGAAGACCTTAATTTACTATGAAATGGATTTCCCTTTATAGTCGATATGCAACTTAATGAGTCAGTACAAATAATAATCTGCTTAAAATCGTGGGAGAGTGTAAATAGGATTGTTTCCAGCAAAGCAACAGCCTCTCCTGTAAAAAAAAAAGATTAAGGAGGACACTAAAATTGTAATATCATTTAAATTTTTTGTATCCAGCAAGCTGCATAAACACAGCTTTCCTTTGAAAGCGTCGATGCATCTGTAAGATGAGGACATGGTTTGGCTACTTTTCATTTACCATCGATTGAAACTTTGTATTAGTGTCCCTTGGATAGGCCAAAATTAGTGATAACAGAAAGATAGTGTACAAAATTTTTTTAAAGCTTAGGCCATAGGGGATGGGAAGACTGTAACATTTTACCTATAAATCAATTAAATAGGAATTGCCGGCGGATAGGAAGGAGGATCCACACACTCCACATTGGTGGAGCATTGGCTAAAATAATCCGTAGGTACTTGTACTGGATTCAATAAAATTTTTCAGCAGCAACTTTATTGAAGGGATCTAGAGCAAACCATCCATAATCAATGTGCGTCAAGTCACATTGATTATGGATGGTTTGTTCTTGGATGATTGTTTTTTTAACATATTTTGGTAACGTTCGCTATGATAATATTAATTTTCTGAATCACTTAAAGAAATAGTTTTTTAAATTATTTTTCTTGAGTTCTAGAAATAAACAAATAAATAAAATGAATTCATCAACTTCGAACTTTATAAATAATAAGTGATTTATCGTATATCACATGATAAAAAAAACACACAAACGCAAATAAAATGTTGGGCTGAAACATCCTGTAGCAGTTCTAATGACCAAAATGTAAATAGAGATAGAATAGATTTGACTACTTTACTGATAAGCTATATGAACTTATCAGTAAAGTAGTCAAATGGAAAAAAGAAGGAGTTGGGTATTATGTATCACATATTTTAAGTGCTTGAGGGAACTCCGTCCGTAGGTACAGTAGGTTACTAATGAGAGATTAACACGGCTAAATAGATGTCTTCGATTGATTATACAACATCTTTTTCTTTCTGGCATTAATGCCGGATATTGCCAGGATCTGCCTTCCTACTCAAATTACTTCACTTTGCATAGTCTTTAGCGTCCTCAATGGTTAGACCATTGATTCTTATGTCCTGCATCACGACATCCAACCAGCGCTTTCCTGGGAGTCGGGGATGTATCATTCGGAGGACTGCCTGACTGCAAGGCACTTGAAACCGACATAGCCTTTAGGTCGGCGCGTAACGTGGCCAAGTCATCTCAGGCAACGCTCTTGGAGCTTATCCGCTACGTCACAGACTCCAAGACTACTCCTGAAACTCCTGATTATGCCAAGATAGTGCCAGCATTTGCTGACATATAAAAGAAACGATTTTACGATGGATTCCGGCATAGAAAGTATAATATAATTCTGATTACTGCAAGTGTGTATGTGTTGCACTTGCAAGGTCAATCATCAAAGTTGCCCGGGACATTTGGTCTCTACAGTACAAATAGGAACAGCATATGTACATAGATTGATAAGCACATTATTCTCCATTGCATTGCACAGTCGGATAAAAAGTATCAAGTCTGTAGTGGTTGTATCAAATTAAGGTATGAAAGTGATCTACCATTAAGTATATGCATATGGAAACCTTTCAAGCATATCTTTGTTTTAATCAATGCCTGGAACATTTTGTACGCAATCGATATGATGACATTATTAAAAACGTTGGTATTATTATTTGTTAACGTTAATTGGTTTTTGTTAACTCCAAAAGATATTTTCTAAGTTTCACTTCTATTAAAACCTTATATAGTGTGTGTATTTAAAAACGTTAAATGGCGTCATAATGAAGGTACGTTAAATATATATAAACTAACCTTAAGGCCGTCGTGGCGCAGTGGTGCATAACAAACATGCGCCACTGCGCTACAACGGCTGTCACTGTAAACGTGACAGTTATGGGTTCGATTTACCACTCTTTGAACATTCATCATTGAACCCCCAACCGTCACGTTTACAACAAATAATTACTTATTTACTGATATTTTCATTTCTTCGCTCTGTTCACAAGGCAAAGCATGACATGCATTTCCACCACTCAACACGCTATGGCTCGAAAATTCGGCGGAAAGAGGGAAACCTAGTGTATTTACACTAGGTTCCCTCTGACTATATGCAGGATAAAGAGTGAAGATGAAAAAAAAAGCTTGAGTGTTAATTCATCATGTCAGCGTATGTATTTATGTGTTGTATTTTATATTTTGTTCTATAATCAAAGTCATCAGAGGTAAAAGAGAAGAAAGCGATAGTTACGAAGCCATTGGCACGAGTGCTGTACATATCGAGGATGTGTGGAATAGCTCCGGTGTCCATATCGCAGTTGCGACAGTCTAATTTGATATCTAAAATTTACATCGTCTCTCCTAGCAGAAAATATGCAATTATAAGTTTAATTTATTTTACATTACTGTGTAAGTAGAAGCTTATATTTTATTATAAAAAATTTTAATCCTCAAAAAAAAAAACAATTAAAAGTTACTTTTTACATTTAAAGAGGATGGCAGTAAAATTTCTGTAAATTATTCCAGTTACGTGTTAAGGTAACGCAGGTGCCAATTGGCATAAAAATGATAATAATGATCAGCTGCGTGAATCAGATTATTTGACTTTTTTTTGGTTCAAATGCCTTACTTTGGATAAAACTAAATATACCTTGCAATTATACAGCAGGGTAGTGAGAAGGAACCTAGAGCTAAGACACTCCATTGATCATTTTCAGCCCAATTTTGGAGACACTGCGTGAAGGGTGGTGGAACTCAACGCAACGTTCTGCCTATATATCAAAACGAAGAGAATTAAAATATTAAATATCTTATTTCTTCTAGAGGATCTCGAAATCCAACGCACACGCTGTCGCATTTACAATCACACTTTGTGCCTATGCGCACCGACTAGCCTCAAAATTTTTATATAGAATTTATATATACAGATTTTAAAGATAAAGTGAATTCTGATATTCATCACGCAATGTCTCAATAAATTGAGCGGCAACTGGTGATAGGAGTGTCTTAACACTAATTTCTCTATTCCTATATTCTACTGATATATAATATACGAGATATAGCGTGAAGCTATAAAAAAAGAAAATTCTACTTATACATACGACTATTTCTAAAATGTTGGAAATTATAAAGAATTTCTTTTTTTTCCATACATGAAAGTAATTTCAATAACATGTACCTTTCAATTAAACTTGTTTTTCATCTCTTATTTTATAAATATATTTTATTTAGTGGGGGTGTACATAACGGATATTGTGTATAATCAAATTTTCGTCATCAACGCTAAAGAAATTCGTGTTAGAACCGGAGTCTCTTTAGTAATTCATATAATCCACACTGTGTTTTTCTGTGGCGTGATGATTGTCCATGCTCTGCAAGCATATTATAAAATGGAATTTTATGTTAGTTACCTAAATAATATAGAAAAGGTAAGTCATTCTTTTATTCATGAGCTACTACGGCCTCAATTTTTTAGACTGATCTGGCCTAAATATTGTTGCAATTAAAAATATACAAAATATTACTTTTGAATTTGAAAATCGTAATTTTTATACAATTATTATATAAAAATTACAGTTTTCAAATTTAAAAATAATAAAGTAGGGTTCCTTTTTCCCCTAAAAAGTATAAACTCTAAAAATATATATATTCTTTGTAACAATATTTATGGTAAGACTAATTAAATATATATTTTTAATATTATACTCTAAAATATTATCTCAGACTTATTAATTTGATAGTAAATATTGAAATTTTTGTAGCTTCAATGTATTTGAAGTGTGAAATTGCAAACCTGAAGTTAAAAAGTATGAATTTGAAGCTTAAAACAGTAAGATTGGCATGAATTTCAAATGTATTTCACATAGAATTTGATTATATACAGAGTGTTTTGTCAGCACCACTTTAAATGAAACCACAGTCTTAACTACTCTAAATAAGTCTAATATAATTATTTTTTTAAAAAGATAAAAAAATTAAAAAGATATTTTTAAAAACAAAATAAATAATAACATTATCGTTGTAAAATAAAAAAAAACATCGAGTATTTTTGTAGTAGTATGTATTTACGTTATTGGTATCTATGTGTAACTGTGTCACACGAAATACATAAACATCGTGAAATGAAAAAAAACCTACATCTAAACTGTTGAGGTATGTTGATTATTTTCTTTAGGTATGGGTTTATAATATTTTACCCTATACGGTGTTACCGTTAAAGAGGCGCTGACGCTTCCACCCTGTATATGTTACAAGTTAGTTGATACAATTATTATATGAATCTACCGCCAACGAATTCTTTTCTTACCTTGTGGGTCTCAAGTGCAATTAGGATGTTTTTGTATTTCAATAGTTTCGCTGAGAATTCTAGAAATATATCTGTTTCCCTTAGCGAAGATATGGGGGTTTTCAAACCTGATGTTATGATTTGGCTGATCCGCTGTATGCTCACACACAGCTGACTTCAATACTTCGATACTTGTCCATTCTTGATATCGAATAAATCAATATGACTGTATTTATTTGCCGAAAACACGTTTTTGGATTTTCTGGTGCAAAATATTTTTAAATGAGTTTTGTTCTTTCTTGTCTATTTGCAGCTGAATATGGAATTGGATAGTATTTTAACGAATATCAGGGTGAAATTCGCAAATATAATTGTAGGACTACCATTATCTATAATTTATATCGTTGGATCTGCTTACATGTACCAGAGGATTAAAGAAATGTTAGTTAACAATAAGGACGGTGAGTGTTTTACAATGTTTATTTGTTGGTCATGATAAAATAATAAATAAAAATATTATTAATTAAAAAAACATTAAGATTTATTTTAATTTCGTCGCACAGATAACTCCACTGAAAGTGGGGAACAAATGTGTCTTAATGAGAACGATTTGTCTTAGCACTAGGTTCCCAGGTTCTCTCCGCCTATTGCTATGTTCGGGATACAGATTAAAGCTAAAAAATATATTATAAATGATTGGCAATCAATTATTACCTAACGTAACGTGAGTGCAATTAAAATAAAAGTTTGGCCAATTTTTCAATGTGTTACAGGGGCGGGTTTTTTGAACAACGTGTTACGAAACATTGTCTTTTTTTCCTTATTTAATTTTAAAAAAAAGTAGTGAATTCAATCACTTCCAGAACCATAAGGTGTAAGTTGAGTGACGGAATACTTAAACGGTGCATTGCATATTTCCATTAAGTAATAGTGATATAACAATGACACACACTAGTGCGGACAGTTCTTATAATGGGCAATAAATATTTTTTAATAAATTTAAGTTTCGAGTAGTTTGAAAATGAGAATAATAAAAAACTCAGCGTCACGTTCTATTTATTTTATTAGACTGATCATGGTGAACCAAACTGTCTATTTTTGAATGTTAGGACTTAATGTCAAATGAGCAACTTTTATACGTTATTCAAATTCAAAATTCAAATTCAAATTCAAAATATTCTTTATTCAAATAAACTCTTTATACAATTATTAAAATGAAGTTATTTGTCCATATATTATTTACAAGTCATTGTGTCATTAATGTAATCATTAATTGAGAATAACATATTGTTTATAAAAAATAGTCTTAAAATAAATGGCAATTATATATATAAAATATATAAATTTAATGAATCTACTCAATTTACAATTTAGTGTCAATACTACTATGTATAATTAAATTGATAATGACATGCTCTTTTAATGCACTAAAATAGTATATGATAATAAATAGAAATATTCCATATGGTCTTGCTAGTGCTGTTTAACATATATTCACTGTGTACATCGAACAATAAAATAATACAATATGGTTGTAGGTTAAATCCTCTTTTCGGCAATGTTTATAAATAAATGATTATAATATTTAATAAATTTGGCATGACAAAACGCGGCGTTGGGTTCCGCTATCTGGTATGCAGATTGTATCATTAATATATTTGTTTATTTTTCAGCGTCAATTTTCGTAAAACAAGCAATTTACTTCATATGGTATAACTGCATAATGTTGATTCAGTTGCGATTCATGTTTATCATATTTTTTTTGAATGGAACAATAAATATTTTTAGTGAGCGTTTACATGCACTGAAGTTTAAGCTGAAACTGTATAGTAAGTGTTGTATAGAATTATTATTTTTAAATACAAAAAAGACCCGCTGAGTATTTTGCAAAGGTGATATGTATGAACTGGTGGTAAATTATTTGACGGTTAAAAAAATAAAGCATGTCATTTCTTGTATTAAATAATAAAAGCAACGTTCACTCACTCACTCGTCCTCCTTCAGAGGGTCCAAAATAAATTCCTACGAATGGCATCTGGATGCCCATGGTACGTGCGCTACGTCGACCTACATAAAGACTTTGAGATAGAATCACTCAAGGAATTCTGCAAGCGAATGGCCAAGCGCTACTACATTCAAAGCTACTAATTGACGAAGCGTGCAAGTACGCTCCTCATCCACATCCGCATCTTCAACGCCCTAGAAGCGTCCTTCTGGACCTCGACGATCCAATCACTGCTGCCAACGCCCAATACATAGGGAAGATTCACTCCTCAGTCCCACATCCCACTCTCCGGCGTCGTAAGAGGCGGCGAGGCCAGTCATATCTCGCGCCCGCGCCTCGGCGCAGCGGGGCCCAACGGTCGAAATCCCCCATGATCAGCGTACGCGGGGTGGGAATACCCCGCGATCGCCGACAGCGTCTATCAAAGCTCGTATTTTTTTCGCTCGTATTGCGTTTCAATTTTCAGTAACTGGTAAACGTAAAACTTTACTGCCCCCAACTTTCTTTAGCAATTTTTTTTTAAATCTCGAAATTTTATAAATTTCTATTATTCACGTGTTTTTTACGGGGCACAACGGGCGACTGTAATATTTATTTAAATTTATATTTCCATTTCTTCGCTCCGGTGTCAGTGCAAAGCGCGGACACTTAACAGGCCATGCCTCCAGAATTCGACGGAAAGTGGGGAACGGACACTCCGTTTTCCACTTTCACACAAGGTTCTCTCTGCCTATCCTGCTGCGTGCGGGAAACAGCGTGAAGCTGATTTATTTAATGTTATTAGGCTCACTGGAAAACAAAAGTGCAAATACAGCATACACAATGATACAAAGTCTCTGTGGAACATACACTTCTATATGTGAACTTGTTAAAAAAATTGAAGAGCAAGAAGGAAAATTAATTTTAAGCGTCTTCTTCTTTAAATTAATTGATATAATGGACGCTTTGTTCCTGATACTTTCATCATTTATGTCTAGAGGTACCATCCACATTGTAATCAAAATTTGTCTGATTTCTTATGATATAGATTTAATAATAAAAAAATAATAGCATATTTAAATACAGTACTAGCGGCCGTCGTGTCACAGCGCTACAACGACATACTGCCACGACGATTGTATCTTCGATACCCAATGCGAGAATTTATTTACATTTCTTCCTTCTGGCGACAAGACAATGCACGGCGCTTAGTTTCGTCTCTCAATACACAATATATTGAGCACCACTAGGTTCCCTCTGCGTACCCTACTATTCGGCATTCAGCGTGAAGCTAAAAAAAATACTTTTATAATACATTTTCAAGTATGCTGAAATTCCGTATAGGTAAGTATATTATAATATTAATTGTTAATGTGTAAATATATTTTTTCAGAACACATTACAATAGATTTTTTCACAGATAATATGTTAGAAATGTTCTGGATCGTCGTCAGAGGGACAACTGTGGTGATATTGGTAGAGCCATGTCATCAAACTCGGGCAAAGGTAATAAAATATTATTTATCAGCTTCACGCTGTATCCCGCACACAGCAGGGTAGGCAGAGGGAACCTAGTGTTAAGACACCCCATTCCCCACCTTCTGCCGAATTCTGGAGGCATTGCGTGTAGAGTGGCAGAACTCAACGCCGCGCTTAGCCTGGACACCAGAGCGAACAAGTGGAAATATAAATTTAAGTAAATATTTCATCTCCTCGAGTGGGGATCGAACCCACAACCAGTCGGTTTCACAGTCACACTTCGTGCCACTGCGCCACGACTGGCCTCATTATTATTTATCATTTTTCAAAAAAGATATAGTTTGCAGTAGATTTCAAATAAAAAAAATCGGAACTCACCCACTGAGGCTTCTGTAGCAATTTCAGAATTGTAGGTTGACGTTAAAGATCGGGAGTACAAGTAAGAAAAAATAACAAACTTAAGTTTGCGGACAATTTGCATTCCTTTTGTTTGAAATAAACTACAAATGTAAATTTGTAATAATGTTTGTTTATGAAATGCTAAACGAAAACGATTTTTTTTTCGGATTTTTTTCCTTTATAAATTCTCACTCAGTGCCATATTTCATAACTGTAGTTCCACAGGAAGTACCCTGTAGGTTTTGATTGCGCGGCGACTTTCATATAAAATACAGCAAAATAAATGTATAATTGCTTTATCTTTTGATTCCGTTGACTGCTGCGTTATTCTGTGCTTCAAGGGTCTGTAGAATTACATATTTGATATTAATTTCATCTTGTCACATCAACGCGATCTCGATATAAATAGTATGGACAAATACGAATAGACAAACGGACAGAACAAAAAGAATAACGCTAAAGAGAATAATATATACCAAGACTTACTTTTATTTGGTCCGATACTAGAGGGGATCGATAGAAAAGAATACCATGAAACGATTGAACGATACAATAACTTCCGATCCAGTAGTAAGATCGAGACATTTACAATGAGGATGTAATCAAAAAAATGGACTGATTTAAAAATAAAAAATAAATAAGGGAACCTAATGGTAAGACACTCCGTTCCCCACTTTCTACCGAATTCTGGAGGCATTGCGTGTTTAGTGGCAGAACTCGACGCCGCGCTTAGTCTCGACACCAGAGCGAAGAAATGAAAATATAAATTTAAGCAAATAGTTCATCTCCTCGAGTGGGAATCGAACCCCCAACATATACATAATAAATATACTAAGTTACTTATTAAATATACTAAGTAAATATATATAAATATACTAAGTTACTAAGTTACTTTTATTACAGCTGGAAGCACTTAAAGTTATGATTAGTGAATTATTGTGCATTTCCACAAATATAGAGGTTAAAGAAGAATTACACAAATTTTCTCGGCTGCTGTTGGTTAATATACCTGTATTTTCGCCTCTTGGAATGTTTCCTTTTACGAGACAACAGTTGGTGTTCGTAAGTAATAATTTATTTTAAGATTTCCTCCAAAGAAAATTATGAGGAGAGGAGGAGGAGCGCCCACAAACCGCTATATAATTAAAATATACTTTTCTTTTTCAGTTGAGCGGTGTACTCTTCACATTTATGGTTATTACTACACAGTTTCGTCTAAGAGATCAAATTGGAAATCAATCAACGAATTAAATATGCCTCAACCTTATAAATAATATAAAATTTCAAAGTGTTTCAAAAATATTATCAGCGCTACTATCTTTTTATTGGTAAATATTCGTGACAGTGACATTTCATGATAAACTATTATTATAATAACTGATAAGGCAAATAAACAATCGCCATATGTGGTGTGTATTTTATTGATTTATGCTTAAGCTACTCGTCACCCGCAATTTTTTTTTGTGTGGAATATAAAACGTGAAATAGAAAATGTACTAATTTCCGTTCCCGTATAAACCTTAAGAATTCCACTCTTCTTCTTCTCTCCACGGCGTGAATGGACGGGGATTGACGGGAATTATCGAGGGTTGACACGACGCGTGGTCAGCGGTCACGATGGCCACTCTCTGGCAGTCGTCATTCAGCATCCACCGACAGCGCACTCATTTTAAATTATATAGTTGAATATACAGTTCACCCAAAATTCATTATTTTAATTAGATACCCTCTTACCTTTTTTTCAGCTTCAGGGGTTGTATTATGCATATAGCAGGGTAGGCGGACCTGGGAATCTAGAAAAATGTTTATAAACTTACGTCACGGTAAACAGCTAAATCTAATAATATAATACTCAAGCTAACTGTTCGTTGATCAAACTAGATTTTTACTTAGGCAAAACATTAAAAACTGAAGGAGAAACGAGAAAAGGTAACTGAAAATTCCGATAGACCGTATTCAGAGCCAGAATACGGTCTGGATATTACGGTAATCACTAAGTTGCAAAAAGGTTTTAAAGAGTAAAAATCATTTGGTAAAAAGACGCCATGTCGAGAATGCTACCATTAAATTCATATTTCTAATGGCTACTTCCAAAGGCACATAGTGAGAACTTACAACTTAAAGAGAAAAGTAAAAATCCAAAAAATGAGAATTCTCATTTTTCGGATTTTTTCTTTTTGTGATAGGTAGTAGCCGATTGGTCGATCGATTTTTTTATTTTCAACACTAAAATTATATCGTCACTTCTACAAGCTAGTGCGGCTAACGAGTTGTAAAGAACCAATAGATTATAATTTTATTTACAAATGAACCATTCGGTATATTTACATGGGATTTCTGGTTTTTATAGACTCTTTCATAAAATGTATTGGTGTAAAATAATGTCCCAACACTATTATAAAGATAAATCACTGTGAAGAGGAAAAGTCGAAAGGATGTTTTTGGCATTGAAAGTCGTGTCGTGTGTATGTTTGACTAACGCAGTGAACGTGTTAAATTATTGATCGTCTAATACTGTGACCTTCCCTCACGTGTATTGTAATACACGTAAGGGAAGGTCAGCGTGTCTGGGCAAGTTAAAAATTTAGAAACGCGCTCTGATTTTTAATGTACCGGCCCAAGAGTCAAACCAAGCTAGACCTTCGTTATGTGAAAAACCTGAAAGATTTTTGCGCATATACCTGACACTGGTGAGTATTATATAAAATTTGGTTGGTGATGACTGTGTCAGTTATAAGGCGCGTTTTATGCACATTATAATGTGCATAAAATAGAATTTAACTTTCGTGAAGTTAAAAAGCTCAATTTTTATATATTTTCTTTTTGAATAATGTTAGAAATTAGGTTATCATACAATATTATTACCAGACACTTGTCATGGTTTTAACTGCCTACCAGACACCTCTAAATCCTATTAAATTACAAGCACCAGCAGCGCGAGAAAAGTGCGGAACGGTGTGTCTTAACACTAGGTTCCCTCTGCCTACCCTGCTGCGTGCGGGATACAGCTTGAAACCAAGCGCGAGTACTATTGTATATGTACAATATACAAAAAAAATCTAAAAGCTGATAATTATTGATAGTTGTTATTATCAAGAAAATGAATAAAATATAAGCAATGAAAATTATATAAAAGAAACGTAGGTAAATAATAAAGCAATATAAAATAACAAAGTATTAATGATTAATAGCAATAATTTCTTTACGAAATACAATGATAAAAACATTAATGTGAATTGTGATCCAAAGTAAATGTCAAAAAATGCTTCGTTCTCGACTTCACCGACCAAAGAATGAGATATCAATGTGGTTGCCGAGTTCTATGTTTATTCCGGATAAAATTCAAGATCTAAACTTCACTTGGCTATTTTTTATCACCACGCACCACAGACGCAGCTGGAACTGTACTAACTACATATATAATAAAATCTATACGTAAACAATTTGTTTGTTAAATACATAAATATTTTTTCTTTTCAGTTAAATAAAACATTGCGTGGATATTAACACAAAAAAATTATAAAATAATTACGTGGGTTTTCTTCTTATATATTATTGCTGTATTCCAAGGGTACTTGCTAATTAGTGATTTCTCCCAGACAGCCCTGAGGTTAGGAGATATAAAAATAAAAATATAGCCTAAAAGTATAAAGCGAGACGAGTGCAGGCATGCCGAGGTTCGAGTCCCGCAAGGGACTTCCTTGCCGCCGTCGACATCCTCTCGAGCAGCCAAGTAGAACTTGCAATTTCTCAGGGCCACAATGCACTCTTCCCTACCCACTCGGTGTCGTTTATAGACCAATATGGCTAAATGGTCAATATGGTATTAATCTCAGGCTCGAAAAAAAAATCCTTCTTTTTCTTTCTAGCATTTTGTTTGTAATTATCTATACATTTAATGAAATTGAGGGCTCTGTTTTTTATTTCATTAAAACCGTTTTTTTAGGTGCATACTTACTTTTGATTAAAGAAAATAACAACGAAAAATAGAGAGAACATAAAGACTATATAGGATAATATATTTTTTCTTAAATACATTTAAATAAATATTTATTTAGTGGAACACGAAGCCGAGCAGAGGCCGCTAGTTTTTTGATAAAGTATTATTTTATAAATATTTTTTTTAGTTTGCATTTGTATTGTAATCTGTAACTAATTAAATCGTACTAGATTAATGTACATAGATTAGATACATGTAAACAAGCGAGTGACGCTATTAATATAAATATATTCAACATATATTCAATTTTGTTTGAATAATATAGTATTAACTGCAGTTTAAACTGCCAGAATCGCGATCATCTACAAATGCAAGGCGAAGTTGGCCTCGAAGAAACTCGGGTTCATCAACAGAGCGAGACGGTACTTCACGCCAAAACGTCCGTTTTTCCTATATATAGCCCAGGTTCGGCCTCATATGGAATACTATTCTCATCTGTGGGCTGGTGCACCCCAATATCAGCTTGAACCATTTGATACAACGTAGATCCATACGAATCATAGGAGACCCAATGATCTGTGAAAGGCTTGATAATTTGACTTTGCGTAGAGACGTCTCCTCGCTGGGTGTTCTCTACCGCATTTATCATGGGGAGTGTTCTGAAGAACTGTTTGATCTGTTATCTGCCGCCGAAATCACTTACCCTCAGGTGACCCGAACGCCCGTTTTGCCTTGTCTTTTTCCATAAAAAAATCATTTCTTCAATCAATGTAGCAAATATGAATATTTGATAAAAAAAAATATAGCTTTATTCATATATTTTTTTACAAATTGAGTCGCTGATACTAACTTGATTGTTTATCAAGATGAATACGTTTGTGTTGGAAATGACTCGTTTCTCTGATTAATAAATTTTAGCTTAACTTATTAAAAATTAATAATCCATACTAATATTATAAATTTCAAAGTAACTCTGTCTGTTTGTCTATCAGTGATGTAATAACGAATGACTAAAGCGCTGAACTTAAACATTGTTCTACAACCATAATACCCTTTAAAACACCCATATAAAAGTCTTCGATCATATACCATGTTTATGTCGCTTTCTATCCTTTGGAAATTATCCTTATTAAAAAGCCACCTTTAGATTTGCATCTAGATTGAAATTGTACTTTACTGTACATTATTATAATAAGTACTTTAATGACTGACCCGAACGGGTACGGGTACGGGTACCCGATGTTAGACGGCTATTTGCTGTTTGTGAATAATTCATATTTTTGGCTAATTCTCTTGGTTTATTCAAGTAGTAAATTCATTTGTTTTTTTGCTTGGTTAAGTATTTCGTATTACTTAAAATTTTGATACTTTTAAATGTTTATTTTAGGTTAATAATATTAATTATATGTAAGTTTTGTTTACTTATTTTTAAGTCATTATTATTTATTCCAATATTAATCACTCCCTTTGGTTACGTTTACTTATTATTTTTTGTTCATTTAAATTAACAAAGAAAAGGACAAGGCGTTGGAGTCACCTGATGATAAGTGATTACCGCCGCCCACGACCCCGTGCAATTTAAGGTGGGTTGGGCACCTGAGCCCGGCCTTACCTGATGCGAAACGCAGTGGCATAAAGGCACAGTTTAACGCCGGTTTCAAAAAACGGGGGTGGTAATGATCCGGTCGAGTCTGCTCATGCGTGTCGCCATTGCTGGCGACGTGACTTTACCACACGTACTTTAGTCGCCTCTTACGACACTACCAGTACAACAAATATTCTAGGCTTGGATCACACGGCACAAAATCAAATTAAATCAATTAGTTATCAAATTCTGCAAAAAGGTTAATCACATTAGGCATATAGGGAACAAACTTGCATCGTGGTCCCTATCCAAATCAGTTGAAGCGAACTTCGCTCGCCCTTCACTTCCTCCACTAGTAAAGCCCAACGGGTCACTAGTTAATACCAGAGAAGAGAAAACAACCAGTTCTCAAAAAGGGCAGTCGCACCTACGTATATCCCTTTATCATCTTCTAGGAGGCAGATTGGCTAGCCCTCTGCCTTCCTATATACTGTGTGGCCTACTGTGCTATTAGGATTTCTTATGACTAAAACATAAAGTAAAACTGAGGAATGATTTGCCTGTAATTCTATTGTGAATTGTATCATTTATACTATTGATGTGGTTTAGGAATATATGTACAGGGTGCAGTGCGACCGACGGATCAACAGTCTATGAGTATAATAATAGGGTTTGCGATATATGAGGCCAGTCGTGGCGCAGCGGCACAAAGTGTGACTGTAAACCGACTGGTTGTGGGTTCGATCCCCACTCGAGGAGATGAAATATTTACTTAAATTTATATTTCCATTTTCTTCGCTCTGGTGTCGAGGCAAAGCGCGGCGTTGAGTTCTGCCACTCAATACGCAATGCCTCCAAAATTCGGCAGAAAGTGGGGAACGGAGTGTCTTACACTAGGTTCCCTCTGCCTACCCTGCTGTGTGCGGGATACAGCGTGAAGCTGATTTATTTATTTTATTTTTGTTTGCGATATAAACGGTATTTTTTTAAAATAAATATAGAAATACGTTTTTTATGACAACAAAGTGATCCATAGGATAAGAATTTCTTTTTTTCCTACGTTTTCGTACCTTAAAAAGGTACGGAACCCAAAAAATGTTCAACTTGTTGGAAATGGAAAGACTGTATATGAGTAACATCGAACAGAGTTACAGGATTATACACACTGGGTTACTTTCAGGTAAAAACGGTGTGGCTTCTGAAGAGGTTTAGAATGGGTTTCTTGAAGTTAATCGTCGCTACGATCGGTTGATGCAGGTAAGGGTGCCGATTTAGGGCGTTACCACAGTAGCCGTATGAACGAGTTAACGGGGGTTTTGGACACGGCCTTCGTTATACAGAGGGAAAAAATATTCTGAGATTCTATTACGTTTGATGTAGTGATAACTAAAACTACAGAAAACTCTTTAATTACATTTTTAATTTTTTTTTTACTTATTAAGAATTTCGAGGAAGATACGAATGTATGGCATAGTTCGTCAGAGCGCTTGAACGGTTTCCAACGAGACCCTAATTCAAATCCCGCTACGTTAAAATTTTAATATGTTTTCTTAATAAGTATTTTTCTTTAGTTACAGTTAGAAATTATGACGGAATGTGAGGAATGTATTGTACCAGGAGAAATGGGAAAAGTGCTTCGCTTATCTAGAATTTTTGGACTAGCACCAGTAAATATAACACCAGCTACAGTATCTGAAGAATATAATATGACAACAAGTGAAAATTGCTATCAAGTTTCAGCATCGAAAAAATACGGAATTATAAGTTCCGTTTTATTATTTATTATTTGTAAGTAATTATAAAAACACTTATTTGGTGCAACAATAAATTAATTTGATCTTTTTAATACTACAGGAGACGCAATTAAAGTTTGTAAATTATTTTTCCACATACATTGATTAAATATTTTTATTACTATTTTTAAGTGCAATTACGTCAATGTTGCACTTAAGTTAGCGTTAAATTACTTATCTATTTTTCACATTCTTAATAATTATATTATTTTTAGGTCTTATATGTGTAGTGATGTATGTGTATGTTACTGGTGTAATGGACCCGGAAAAAGGGATTCGCATCCGGACTGGATTATCACTCATACTGAACGCTACGCTAAGTATTTTACACGAGATAGTATTGCTCTTTATAGCTTTTCGAGGACAGAATAAAGTCAAGCTGATAATGGGTTACTTAAGTTACATACAAAAGGTAATTTTAAGCCTACTTCGGCAAGGTTCGTTCCTGTTTGTTTGTCTTTGTAACTGTTAACCAGTAAATCAATTTTGATAAATGATTGATCGTGTTGGATTTTTTTTTGTTTATAATTTACTTTGTTTTATTTCGCATATATAGTAGACATAGGGAACTGTAGTGTTCAGACACACCATTCGTCAATTTTGGACATATTTAGTGTTGAGTAGCCAAATCCCATGTTAAGCTTTTTTTAAAAGTGGAACTGAACCAATAACCATCATACTCACAGACAGATAGCCTCACAGTTATTAACTATCAAATCGCCTGTCCATGTTTGTTAATAATTATATCGAATCTTGTCGAATGAGAAAATCGGCAACCTTACAGGAGAGTCCTTCAAAACTTAAAATATAAACATATTTGTTTTTGTATATGGCCGTGGTTAATTAAAATCTACAGAGTTGTTATTTTAAGTAAAAAATATATATATTAAGCCACGACCGTATATATAAAAAAATATTTTAAGCTTTGACGGGTTCTCTTGTAAATTTTTTCATACGATTTTCATATCCGACAATGTCAATAGGGACAGGCGCTATATACCATCGAGGAGATAAAATATTTACTTAAATTAATATTTCCGTTTCTTCGCTCTGGTGTCGAGGCAAAGCGCGGCGTTGAATTCTATCACTTAACACGCAATGCCTTCAGAATTCAACAAAAATGGGGAACGGTCTTAACACTACGTTCTATCTGCCTGCCATGCTGTGTGCGGGATACAGCGTGAAGCTGATTTTTCTTATAGTTAGTGAAATTATTAAGATTTTATACTTAAAAATAACGAGTTATTGTATTTTTATCAAATATTCTCATTTTTTCAGTTAAATAAAGCTTTAAAAAATAGCTACTTGAACATAAAGATTAAAAAGTCTAAAATAATTATTTGGGGTTACTTTCTAACAATGTATATTATTGCCTTAGTTTTTATATGTAAAAGGACACTCGACGTAATATTTGGCAAAAAGAGTGGTAAGTATCGGAAAAGACAAAAAGAAACAATAGTGCTTTAAAATTATAATTGAAAAACAAATACATATTATATATATATATTTTTTTTTTATTGTTATTTTTTAACACTACAGACACTTGGTCCGTACCCTTTTTAAATGTATTATTATATCTAATTTCCTTATCATATATATTAATTACATTACATTAGTTTACATACAATTAATACCTATAATAGGAAAATTATATTTTTAACTTTACGTTATTTTACAAAATGTTACTTAGATTTAAGGTTAAGCGAATGTTTATATCTGTATAACCACAGTTGTAAAAAATGTTTATATATATAAATATAATATGTTTTATATACCGATATAAAACATATTATATTTATAGATAATAACTGAAAGTGTGACTGTAAACGCGACTGGTTGTGGGTTCTATCCCCAGTCGAGAAACTGAAATATTTATTTAAATTTATTTTTTCCTTTCTTCGCCTCAAAAATACAGTATACAAGGTGGAAGAGGCAGTGCTCCTTTTACGGAAACAACATATAGTGTAAAATATTTAAGAAATTAATCAAGATGTAATCAAGATTAAGACCAGTCGTGTCGCAGGGGCCCAAAGTGTGACTATAAAACCAACTGGTTGTGGGTTCGATCCCCATTCGAAGAGATGAAATATTTACTTAAATTTATATTTCCATTTTCTTCGCTCTGGTGTCGAGGCAAAGCGGGGCGTTGAGTTCTGCCACTCAAAAAGCAATGCTGCCTCCAAAATTCGACAGAAAATGTGAAACGGAGTGTCTTAACGTTAGGTTTCCTCTGCCTACCCTGCTGTGTGCGGGATACAGCGTGAAGCTAATTTAATTTTTTTTTTATTAATTAAGATGCCTGTTGAGGCATGGCTTGGACGTAGGATTTTTTTTTATTTCACGATTTTTATCTATACATGTATTTCGTCTAACGCACTTTCGCATAAAACACTTACTACTAAAGGTTAAACAACTTTGAATTTTATCGACAATATCTACGACTCGATTTCGGAGTGAGGCGTTTGCGGCGGTGTTCCTTTTATAGGTTTATGCGTGCGTGCGTCGTCTTTACAAATAGCTTTTTATTTTAAAACGACAGTTTTATTATTATTTTTTTTTTTTTAAAATCACTTTTTCATTTTTGGGGGAAAAAATGTATGTCTTTTATGAAGTAGTTAAAACTATTGTTTCATTTAAAGTGGTGCTAACACTTCCACCCTGTCGTGTATAAAATCTATTAAATTCTATTATTGGGATTCAATTAAGAACATTAAAATTATTTTTTTCAGTGGGCATCATCATAATGCAATTATTCTACTTTGTTACCTTTAGTATGCATATACTTATACAGTTGCAGTTTGCTTTTGTCGTGTATTTACTGAATGCGACGATACGTGTTTTGAACGATCGCTTACAATCTTGGAACTGCAAATGTGACTACGGTAAGTAATATATTAAAAGCCATCTAGGATTGGATCACTCATAATGGGATTTTTATTAATTGTTCTATCAAATTAGTAAAAAATATTAAGTTGTAAAATTTATTATTTTTCTAATATTCTATTCATGTATTTTTTTTCTAAGCAACCAGAGGTCTTTAAAGACTGTATTGCCTGGAAATTGAGAAAATAGTTGCGCCAAAGTTCATTGTTTTCGAACGTTTGCACTTTGCATGCAGCATGCATTTCATCGAGCTACGTGGTTACCTATTTAAATTTCCAAAACCCAGATTCAGGCTCATAAAAAATTAAAAAAAAAATCTAGTGCACTGCTTTAAATATAGTGTTATTTTTGTTTTCAGAATTCAACAACATAATAGTCTCCAATAGGAGGCATATTACTTTTCGACGTCTTTGTCAAACCTATGTTTCTATTTGTAAACTAATTGCAAAAATAGATAAACACGAAAGGGTTTTAATTTTTCTTTTATTAATTTACAAAATTCTCGACTTGCTGGACTCATTGTACCTTATAATATCGACTATAGCACATTTTACTATAGGTAAGTAAGTTTTTATTGTTTAAAAAAAAAGGTATCACTCGGTTATTTGTTTTCGTTTTTAAAAATGCAAGCAGCTTCAGCAGGATACTACTGTGCAAGGGATACAGCCCGGGCAGAGAAAACCTAATGTTAAGACACTCAATTCCCCACTTTCCGCCGAATTCTAGAGGCATTGCGTGTTGAGTGGCGGCACTCAACACCGCGCTTTGCTTTGACACCGGAGCGAACCAATAGAAATATAAATTTAAATAAATCAGTGTCATGGCAAATAAGTTATTCGCTAACAGGAGTGGCAGCACGTTTAGTGGGCGGATCCATATTACATTCTACACTGAAACTGCCAGTACAGAGGGATGGTAGAATATTGCAAATGCCTATTGTCACTGGTAATTACTTGTAATTAATGCGGGAACAGTGGCAATATATTAAATATTTATAATATTTGTGTATTTGGTGATCTAATGCAGTTTCCTCCTGTGCGAGGAAATATTTTTGATTGCGTTGCTTCTCTTTCATTGAATTGACTGAAAATATGAGACAGCAAAATAGAAGACAACTTTCAAAGACCTGAATGCATTACGAATTGGCGAACTTCAAATAGACTATTATGCTATTTCAATGAATCGGCTTAACAAAGAACCTACTGACGAATTTGCGATTAAAAAAGCTCTGCGAATTTATCCCACTAACCAACAAGTAGACAATCACAACAAAACTGTCCTCGAACATTTTCAAGCTCGTGGTGTAACTATAAATAAAATAATAGCACAGAATAGTCTAGTACATTGTACTCGAAAACTGACATCTTAGATCTCAATTATATTATACCATCCAATATTAACAAGACAGGAGGGCTACCTAAGGAACTAAAAGTAGTCATTGACGCCAAAGTGATGTTGTTTTGTATAATGTAGATGTCTCCAAATGTCTGATGAATAGTGCCATTGGACCTATTACAGAAATTATATGGCCCTGCTTCCAACAAGATAAATCAAAGATTCAGATCATTAAAAGATCTAGGTCAGTTAAGACAGGACTAGGTTTGGCTATTTAGATTTCAAAAAAAAAAAAAATTCTATTGGTCAAGAAAAGTTTGTTGATAAATTAATGTATAAATTTGATCTGTAAAACTGTAAAAATGTAGAAACTCGTATGGAAATTAATTTGAAATTGAGAAAAGAAAAACATCATTCTATTTTAAATTACCATCCGTGCGTTTTATAACCTTTGGCGATTGACCTTTAAGAATCTACTACATGTATCAGCTTCACGCTGTATCCCGCACACTGTAGGGTAGGCAGAGGGAACCCGGTGTAAAGACACTCAGTTCTGCACTTTCTGCCGAATTCTGAAAGCATTGCGTGTTGAGTGGCAGAACTCAATGCTGCGCTAAATATAAATTTAAGTAAATATTTTATGTCTTCCCACTACCAGTCGGTTTTACACTTTGTGCCCCAGTGACACGACTGGTCAAAAAAAATCTACGACACAAAAAGTAATATTTTTTAATTTGTAGGGTCTGTCAATATCGTGCCCGCTACATTAGTTGATTTTGCGGTAGAGGTTCTTTGGATTATTTACAGGGTAGCAGCACTCATTCTCTTAATAGAACCTTGCAACGAAACTGTTACTGAGGTATAGCTATATAGACATCTACAATAATAACTAAGGAACAGTAAAAAAAAATACGCTGTATCCCGCACACAATAGGGTACGCAGAGAGAACATAGTGTTAAGACACCCTGTTCCCCATTTTCCCCAGTGGCGGAACACAACGCCAAGATTTTCTTTGATTGCAAAGCGAAGAAATGATAAGTATAGATAAGTATAACCCACGACCATCGTATTAGTCACACCTTAGTGCCA
This sequence comes from Heliconius charithonia, assembly GCA_030704555.1. Lineage (NCBI taxonomy): Eukaryota > Metazoa > Arthropoda > Insecta > Lepidoptera > Nymphalidae > Heliconius > Heliconius charithonia. Next base: position 2,534,425 of record CM060810.1, read on the forward strand.
TCTTATTTTCAAATTACCTGGGCTGCTAATGTATGGCAAATCCCTAGAAGTTTCCTCGATGTATTGTGTCAAAAATAAAGTAAAAGTATTGTGTAATTTAGGAAGATACCGATATATATATTTTTTTCCATTTTGCATAATATTTAAGTTTTTATCTTTTAAATCTTTTATTCCGATCCGTTTCTCGTTCGATAATTATGTGAAAACAAAACAGAAAAAATAATATTTAAAATGATTATTACACGAAAACTTCAGTCAGCATTTAGTCCTTTTTTAACTTCATTCTGTAACTACAAACTACCTGGGGACCTAGTGATTTTTTTTTTTATTACTATTATACACGTAATGTTAATAACGTTGTAGTGACATAAAATTCTATCTGAAAAATATTAATTTTCAGGAGAGGGTTTATTTTTTAACAAACAATAATTTTTAAACAAACAATAAAAAGAGGGTTTAATTTTTTAACAAATATTAATTTTTACAAACAATAAAAAAATACGACATTGAAAGCTAAAAAATCCAGATATAAATTTACTCATCGTCTATGCTCCTATTAATATATAATATCTAAAGAAGCCCGATTCTGATTCTGATGATGAGTGGTTTCCAATATCACACAGACCAAAAGTCTTAATGTCAGAAGTAACCTTTCTTCCTTTAGTAAAATTCTAATATCCACAACAATCATCTGCAACAACTAAAATAAAAGCTTTTAATAAGTTTCACCGTGAAGGCTGCCATTAATTTAGCAAAATATTGCCATTTTTTTGTTAATATTAAGAAGATAAAAGCAGACGGCCAGCAGTAATGTAAAGAACTAAAATTTTGTTGCTATATTGAAAAAATTGTGAAAAACTGTTGTCAGTAGATTTTACGTACGATTTCTTACAGCATATTTTCTTATAGTAATTTTTTCGCTCTAGTAACGAATCAAAGCGCGGCGTTGGTATCCTCCACTCAACACGCAATGCTTGAAGAATTCGACGAAATTGAGGAACGGGAGTGTCATAATAGGAACGGAGTTGAAGAGCGTCTGAAATAAGGAAAAACTACGCTACACAACAAGATAAGGCAAAGGGAATAAATAATATAAAACGTGTAGTCTTATGAAGAAAAAATTATTATAAGAATTATAAAAATCACCCGGTAAGAAAGCACAGAATGTAATATTACGGATTACAATAGAATTTAAAAGCGAAAATCTCAAGAAATAAGAAAGGATAATTAGCGATAGAATTTACATAATTACCAATAGGAAAGGTAATTACGGAACTAAATATTGTGAGTAGGGAGAAAGACTGTATTAGCAGCTGCGGTGACCGGTTCCGCGAGAACAAAGGATTAGCGGTCGCTTGTACGGTCAAGCGGGAGCCATATTGCTTCATAGATACGCGCATCTGGATTTCACCCGCACAAATAAAATTAATAAGTTAAAACTACATATGATAACAATATAAAAAAACCGTGTAAAGAACGATTGCCACAGAGTGACTTAACACTAGGTGCAATAGATTGAAGTTAAAAAAAGGTCAAATGTTGACTAAAGTTTTTGTGAAATAATTATTTTGAATATTTTTTTGTTCATATTTCGTTTCTACATAATTATGGAGCGAGAAACGGATCAGAATAATTGATTTAAAAGCTAACAACTTCATTATTATGTCAAATAGAAAAATACACATAAGTATCTTCAAAATTTACACAATATTTTTTTTTTACACAATACACTGAGAAATTAATTCTAGAAAACTAACCATCTATAGCTTAGAAAAGTGTGACTGTAATGCGAGGATGGTGGGTTTGATCCCCACTCAAGAGAATTACTTATTATTTATTATACTTACACTTTATTTCTTCAAAATAAAATGTTTTTTCCTTCTTTTTCCTCCTCAAAATTTATATCTTGCAGATGTAAATTTGTGTGACTACAATGTATAGTATAGTAAGTAATAAAAAATTCAGCCAAACACTTATAGGTACTAATTAATAAAGTAGTGCCCATAAGAGTTTTAACTACAGCTGTACCTATCAAATTACAGCTCCAGGCACTGAAATTGCAGGTTAGCAATTTGATTTGGACAACAAATAAGAATTATGATCGAGAAGAATTATTTATCTTCTGTCGTCAACTATTAATTGATTTGCCAATTTTTTCTCCATTTGGCATATGTTCACTTAGAAGACATGAACTAGTTACGGTAAACATTTTAAATAACATTATTTTTGAGGTGTTTACAGTCACATGCCTATGCCCTTGCGCTACGACTGTCGGTCTGTATCTTTTACGAATTCGTGAAAACTTTCTTAATTATATATAATGCATTATTTTTTTAGGGTTCCGTATTTTTTACGGGAAAAAGAAACCCATATAATATCACTTTGCTATCCTTCCATCTTTCTTTTGGTCTGTCTGTTTGTCAAGAGCATTTATCTCAGAAATACTTGGAGATATTGAGCTGACATTCAAACCGTATACTCAGATCATTGGTTTCTTGATTACCTGGTAAAATTATTTTTCTAAATTTACTATATCGCAAAAAACGCGTATTTCCACACTGTAAAGGGACGTATAATTAATAGAGTACTTCCGGTAGACTAGACTAGACTAGAATTATGAAATTTGGCAGCTAGAATCTTCAGGTAGTATTAGTTACGAAAGACTATTATTTTTTGATTAAATCTTAACAAAAAATAATATCATTAAAAGAGGGGCAAAACTTTGTGTTACAGCCGCTAGTCCAAGTGAGGCAATATTTCCAATTTGTACAGAACACTTAGTAGGCGAATCTAACTCGCGCTGGTCCGGATTTTTTAAAATATTTTGTCAGTGCTATCTATATGTCTAGCACGTAATAATGTTATTATTGTTTTTTCAGATAATTGGAGTAATTTTCACCTTTCTAGCTATTATCACACAATTTCATCTGCGAGATGGAGTTGTATAGTAATTTACAACACGTATTAGATGTAAATAATATGGAGAAATATGAATATAATATAATAAACAAAACACATGAATTATATAAAAATTAAATGAAAATAATAATTATGAAATAAAAACTATAAAGATTAAAATATAGTATGCATATAGTATAAAAATATTTAAGTATTTAAGTAACGTGTACATTATATATTTTGTATACATTCCATGTTCCTTTTTAATTTTTAAGCTGTAATTTAGAAAGAAATAAAAGGTATTTTACTTATTACGTGGTTGGTCAAAATATTTTTATTTTTAATATTTAAATAATTCGTTTAGATTTTGTGAACAATATTGTACTTTAAACGTCTGTATGAAAAAAGAAAAAGAAAATCAATTCAGACTACAGAGACTGATTTGCTACTTATTTTTATAAGATCTGTGTACTATTATAAATTTTAGCATTGTTCACATATATACTCGTACAGAATTTTTTCTTTTAATTGGTGAAAAATAGTGTTTATTTTATTTCCATGGTTATAAGAGTATACATTTTAAATTTGTGTAAAGTTTATTTCATGTACGTTTTATTTCAATGACACAAAAGACTACATCGTTGACATCATAATATGTTGTTTAAATTAAGAAACGTAACTATCTGTGACGATTGTTCCCAATAAAAAAAAATTATTACATTTGTTTTTGATTGTAAGATTCAGCCCCATGTAACAAACGCCCCTGTAACCTGTTTATTCGTCTGAATTTGTTCATGTATATCTACTCTACAAAATGTATTTCAAATTTAAATACTGAATGGTTACAAAAAAAGAAAACAAAGTTTCTCAAAAAATAATAAAAAATCGAAATGAAATTTAGATTTTTTATTACTACTACGGTGGTGCACGCTTGCCTAGTACGTACCTGTTGACTCTGTTTTTGAAGACCCTCATATTAAAAGTCATAGGAAATACAGATGCCGATAATGAGTTATGCAATGATAAATTATGTAGTGTTTATATATGTAATAAATTAATATATTTAAATAAATTAATATACACTAAGATAAAAGAATAAACACTACATAATTTATCATTACATAACTCATTATCGGCATCTGTATTTCCTATGACTTTTAATATGAAGGTCTTCAAAAACAGAGTCAACAGGTACGTACTAGGCAAGCGTGCACCACCGTAGTAGTAATAAAAAATCTAAATTTCATTTCGATTTTTATCATTTTTTGAGAAACTTTTTCTTTTTTTACATTTTGTCTCAAGCTTAAATGAATAATCTGTAAATAGATGTCAAGTAACTCAATATTTTTCGAATAAATATGAAACTTGTTTGCGTACAAAATTAAATAAATTCACGAGAGACTTAAATGTTTTATTTAGTGCATAACAGTATAGATAACAATACTAAATTATATATTTTTTTAATATATAAACTTAAATAAATATTCATATACCTTAAACGGGCAAAGCTGCTTTGCCCGAGCTGCTACTTGATAATTGAGCTAGATGTATTTTTTATCATTGTATAATACATGAAATAATTTGTTGGTTTTAAATATATTATTAATATATAAAAATATATAATACTTTTTTTTTGTAACTTTTTGAGCTTCACAAGTTCACGCTGTATTAGAACATAGCAGAGTACGCAGAGGGAACCTGGGAACTTAGCATTAAGACACTTCGGTTCCGCATTTTCCGCCGAATTCTGGAGGCGTTGCGTGTTAAGTAGCGGAGTCCATTGACGATTTACCTCGTTATCAAAGCGAAGAAATGAAAATTTGTCGTTTGCTCGAGTGAAAAAAGAAAACAAATATACACAAGGTCTTCCACCTTGTGTATATTTGTTTTTTTTTTCTTTTCGTCTGCGCTTCTTTTACGGAAGCAGCACATAGGGTAAAATATTTCAAATCCAACCCAAAAAAATTGCCAAGATACCTCAACAATCTTTTTTTTCATTTCACGATGTTTATCCATACTCTATTTCGTGTGACGCAGTTACGAACAAATACCAGTAACGTAAACACCTACTACTACAAAAATACTACTGAACGTTGCCGATCTGCCACTTTTCATTTTCAAAAAACATACTAGAACGAGAAAAGGTCGTTCTATTTTACGCAATTCAACATCGCCGCCATTACCTACGATTGTGTGCTTGTTCTTGACATATGGCGTTTTACTTTAAAAGATAACTTTATCAATTTAAATTGTTTGAAAAAATAACTTTTTCATTATTGGTAAAATCTCTTTTATTTTAATTGTATTAGGTTTTTATTGAGTAGTTAAAACTGTGGCTCCATTTGAAGTGGTGATAACAAAAACACTCTGTATATTTGCAACTAGTATATTAATATAGTATTTAATTTTTTTATTTTTTCTTCACATGAAAAAAAATAAATCCAACGAATAAGTATAGAATATACAAATTATTTAAATTTTAGTACAAAGATATAATAATATTATAAAAGTTATTAGTTGGTCTGCAACTCAAAATCTAGGTACCCATTAACGACCAATTTATTTTTTAATGTAAGATTGTAATAAGCACGCCCTTCGTTGAAAGGAAAATTTTTTGGAATATACTGTGAATGTATTTTTAGTTTCTCGAAACGATAGTAACCCTGGAAAAAAAACAATTATGATATAAGTCCATTTACAGAGAATTTAAAAGGCTCGATATTTGGTAAAAAAAACTATTTTTATCCTTCAAATATTATTGGACAGTATAATTTTTCGCAGAGTTTTTGTTAAAATCCATTTTTGCTGCAATATTATTTCCAAGATTTAAAGACCGATAGTTTTTAACTTTTATATGATACAAAATGCCTATTACTGAGCTATATTGAGGAAAAATCCCGCAGACTCAACAGTCGAGCTGTATTTGCTGATTTTCGCCAAGGATGACTAATTCCCAAATATCTGCTGAACCACTGAAACCTATCCAACGTTGATTCGTCAATCCAGTTACACCTGTATGTGTTACTCGAAAATTTAAATGAAAAACTAAAAAAATTACCGGTATTAACGGACATTGCCATAACGGAGAAACTCGCTCCATAACTGGCAGTCGATAGTAAGCTGGTATTAGTGTAGTACTAAACATGTTCTCTTTTTGGAACAAATCGCAAGCACTGAAATGTAGTTCTACAAAGCTACGCTTGTATACATTGGAGAGAAGTTGATAAAAATAAAAGCTGTGCTGGAAAATATATTAAAAAGAGAAGATGTTATCAATTCCTTTTCCATGTAGGTACAAGAATTAGAAAGGAAATATAAATACTTTTGTATTACAAACACCATTCGTAGTGTTGCCATATCGAGGAAACACTTTAATGTTACTTCATAGATAATCATTTCTTCTTTAAAAAAAACTAAAAGCAGCCTACATTTTTTCAAGCTTAAATGGGAAGGTAGCGGGAACCTAGTGTTAACATTAGTTTCCCTACTTAACGCTCTATTTTTTGAGCCAGCTACTTCAAGAAGTTGCGTGTTTAGTAGTGGCACTTAGCTTGTCTACGGGAGGAGGAAAGAAATCAAAAATAAAATAAATCATTCCTATAACTGTCATCAGATGCACTGTGCCACGAAGACCTTAATACTAAAAAGCTGACTGTATCGAAAAAAATAAAATTAATAGCAATGCGTTTTTCTACAAAAAAAACCAATTGTTATTCCTTTTAATCAAAAATATATTATTATTCGATTATGTAAATTGCATTTGTATATATTCTTACCTTATATTCATTAATCAATGTCTTTTCCAAATGAAAAGTTAAATTAACATAATGTACAGGATCAGAACGACTAACCCTTTGAGATTTGAAGGTTATGTTTGTGATATATTTAGTGTTGTAATAAAGCAAATGTGGTCGTTCCAAACTGAAATATTGACCCTGTGAATGTCGAAAATATAAACAAAAATAAAGATGCAATTGTGGCACAGTGTACCGGCTGGGTACGTTTGATGGCCGAAAGCCTGGATTCTAATCCCCGAGCCGTCCACGATCCCTTATCCTAAACAGCCACGTAGGTAGTGATTTCATAAGAAGATAGAGAAGTTCTTCCCTACCTACCCGGTATTGCTGTAAAGGCCTGTACTAGCCGTAATTTAAAATATAGAAAAGTCACAATACTGCCGACTGACTTGTTTATTTTATAGTAAAGGCAAGGCAAGCGAGCGTTCGGGTCACCTGATGGTAAGTGATCGACGCCGCCCACGACCCCGTGCAACACCAGAGGAGCTACAGGTGCGTTGCCGGCCTTTAAGGTGGAGATAGATGCAAACTGCAAACTCTGCCGCGGGTAGGCCATCCCACTGTTCCGTGGTGCGTGAAAGGAAGTTCCTATGAAACCGCACAATAATGGAGTGCCACGTATCAAGGTGGCGATATTTAAGCTTGTGACCTGTATGAACTGTGCGGTTAGAAAATTCGGCGGCAGGTAACAGGTCAAACTGTTCCCTAGAACACTCCCCATGACAAGTGCGGTAGAGAACGCACAGCGAGGAGACGACTCTACGCAAAACCAAAGTGTCAAGCTTTTCGCAGATAATTGGGTCCCCACTGATTCAAACGGTTCAAGCATCAGCTTGAACCAATTTACCACTCTAGTACCAACTGTACCAGCTCATGGGAGATAGGAGCAGTACTCCATACGAGGCCGAACCTGGGCTCTATATAGAACTAATCGGTGCTTTGGCGTCAAGTACCGTCTCGCTCTGCTGATGACCCCCAGCTTCTTCGAGGCCAACTTTCCAGGTGATCTCGATACTGGCCACCCGAAACATTAAGGCCCAATATACTGATATTGGGCGAGGGCGGGCGATACGACAAATGGGGTTTTTAGAGGTTAACGAGCGAACTTGTGTCTTCAGGGGCTTGAATTGAACTAAATTCTAAGATGAACTAACAAATTAAAATTACCCTTTTGCAATAACTTTTGCTTTTTTTGTTAAAAGTGAAGAATAATATTATAACACACAGCACATAAATAAAATCAATTTTAAAATAACAAGACATTCTAAAAGACTTTACAAAAATATATATTGAAATAAAATGTAATAAATATGTTGTTTATATTGTGCTATAGAACTTTGATATGTGTAAGTGATAACCAATTTGACTACTGAACTTGTAACTAACATATTGTGTTTTGAAAATAGTTAAATATTCTCTATTTTTCACATAATTGGCTGATTTCTATTCATCATAGATTTATGTATATAAAAAAAATATTAAATCTTGTCAGTTAGTTTAATAACATAAATATATACAATGTTTAATTAAATTTAAAATGTTCTTTAGTCAAATAGACTATTGAAGGCACTTTAGAATCGTCAAATGAACATACAATAAATCCGGTTGAATGCGAATCAGACATGTCGATCAAGTCTTCCGTACCAATTTGAGTTTGAGAATTGTCAACAGGAAGTGCAACTTATAAAGTTGACAAATTTCAATTTAGGTATGGAACCCTAAATAAAGATACTACCAGCTCGTAACGTAGCTTTACTGTAGCTTCATAACTTAAACGTACATATTCTTTGCTTAAGTAACTTGGTGTTCCCTTAAAAGTAAGTAAGTAAGAATACTCGGAGTTTTCAATGTCTTTTTTGAAAAGACCCTTTTGTTCCTAGAGTTTTAAAATACCAATTATTTCTACATTAAAAATACTTACCATTTTATGGATTTAACGTGTGGCTGTGCAGGGATACTGTAGTAGGGACAAGAGCTCGAATAAGGAAAAGAAGAATTACCTTCTTTCTGCTTATTCTACTATAAGAGCAAATTTACAACTAAAATAGGTTCGAAAATCGCGTATATATCCACCTTTATGGCCGGCAACGCACTCCTCCTCCTCTACCTGTATTACACGGGATCGTGTGTGGCGGTGATCACCTACTATCAGGTGACCTTGTCTTTTCCTTAAAAATGTGAAAATATACGTAAGCATATACGTAAATGACATGTGTATTAGATAGTTAAGGGTCGATTGCACCTATTACTGATACAGTGACTGCCCGTCAAGCTATAAATTTTGGTGTGTAATCAACAAATTATAGCTTGCCTCGGATAATCAATATCTGGTAGAGATAGTCGCTTAAGTTATTAAAATTCTAATTATACATATAAAAATCAATCTCAATCAATCAATTAATCCTCTTTTATCAATTAATAATGAGGCCAGTCGTGGCCAGGGTCACAAAGTGACTGTAAACCGACTGATTGTGGGTTCGATCCCCATCCAATAAAGTGAAATATTTACTTTAAATTTATATTTTCATCTCTTCGCTCTGGTGTTAAAGCTAAGGGTGGCGTTGAGTTCCGTCATTCAACACACAATGCCTCCAGAATTTAGCGGAAAGCGGAGAACGATGTGTCTTAGCACTAGGTTTCCCTCGTCCTATTCTGCTGAGTGAGGGCTACAGCGTGAAGCTGATTATGATTTGAAACAATTATCAAATGATATTTGACGATATGATAATTTACGTAACAACAAAAGGCAAAAAATATCTTTTTGCGTTGTTCCCCTTCCGTCAACTAATAAGTGGGTTATTATTGTCTACCAAATTAGTTACCAAGGGTTTGATGGAGAGAGGTGAGATATCATTAATTATCTGGTTTCGGTTTTTAATTTTTGAGTTAGGAAACCCTAAAAATAAAAAATAAAACTCTACACTAAGTACTCATATATGAATATGTGTTTTTTTTTTAATTATTTAATGAAAAGTGTGCGGGAAGTTATTATGTAAATTGCACAGATTATTACAGTATAATTAATTTTAAAGTTATTGAAAATTGCAGGAAGTGTGTTACTATTTCTATAATAACAATTTTATATCTCGTTGTGAATGTAATTCAGTACCTATTTAGGAATTTTAAATATCCTATTATTTATCATGATTGTTAGTCTTTGAATAGCTTTGAATTTTAAGCTGAAACTGCACAACCAATTAAACATACAATCTGATTTATTAATTAATGTAATTTCAAATATGCTTATATCCTAAAAAAAGAGTAAACGATAAATCGTTGTAAATCGTGTTCATAATTTCCGTACTAAATGGACAAAATCATATTTATAATTTAACACAATTTTTCATATAAAAGATATTTATCTTTGTTAATGGATATAAGATGAGTAAAAAAGTTTGAATATGTTTACAAAAATAAAACACCATGTCATTATGCCCTTATTTATAATCAATAAAGTCCAATGATTAAAATTCTTTCTTAGAACAGTTCGACGAGGAATAAATTAGTAATGAAGACAGAAAATAAATAGCACACACATTGCAATAACGGTTTTATTTACAACTAAAACTTTGCGGGCATATAAACTTATTTTGTATGAAATGAACTACAAATATAAGTTTGAAATGTTTTTGTATGAAAAATCTATAAATAACTTATCGGTTTTTTCCTTTATTTGTATTAAAATATTTTACTTCGTCTTATATTTCATAACAGTAGATCAACGGAATTATACACTATAGGTTTTGATTACGACCAAAATAAAGTCGCAGTACCGTTTGAAGTTTGAAGACATATATTTGTATATAGTATTGATAACGATTACGATGGTCTAATTGGCTCAGATTTATTCACGCAGCTTGACGCAAACATAGATATGAAATATCAAGTTCTTAGAACACGCGACGTGGAAATTCCATTTATTTATGATCCACAAATTTAGTTGTGAATAGAACCTAGATTTGAACCACGTAGGCAACTACCAACAGACCTTTGCAATAGTACTGGGATTATAGATTATAGAGAGTTTGCGTAAGGGGTTAGAATGCCAGCTGCCCTGGTTAACTGTGTCAATGGACATACTGACACAGTTATTTAAAACCTATTGGAAACATTGGTTAACCTAAATATAAACAAACTTACATAAGTGATTTCATATGAACCTGAGCAGTGTGACACTAACATATTCTGAAAATAAATAAATAAATCATAAGTCAATAAATCGGCTTCACGCTGTATCCCGCACACAGCAGGGTAGGCAGAGGGAACCTAGTGTTAAGACACTCCGTTCCCCACTTACTTCCGAATTCTGGAGGCATTGCGTGTTGAGAGGCAGAACTCAACGCCGCGCTTTGCCTCGACACCAGAGCGAAGAAATGGAAATATAAATTTGGAATCGAACCCACAACCAATTCGGTTTTGCAGTCACACTTTGTGCCGCTGCGCCACGACTGACCTCTGGATATTCTGAAAATGATTTGGAAAAAGACGAATATCTGTCGAAAAACATAAAAACTACGACTTGATCACATGAACAGTGAATAGAGACGCGTTATTAGTAAATTATGTATTGAGTATAAAAATAGTATAAAGGTCGAGGCAAAAGTATTTTCGTATTGTTTATACAAAGGAAAATATTTTTTTTGGTATAATTTTTTATTTAGTTATAATATGTATGTGTCGTTTTGATCGATGACTTGTTGCCGTTTTAAGGGTAGTGCCGTGAACCCATTCCTGTAGAAATTTTGAGATTTTTGATTAAAAAAAATCTGATAGTTAGTGTATACAGTGTTCTTTTGAAGTTAGCTTTATGCTACATAAAGAGTTCTGCAATGACCGAAACAGGCGCAAATGTGATGTAGCAAGGTCACGGCTATACGGAGGATTTAAAGATACCTACTCATTTATTTACGATTACTTTTTTATCAAGCAAACATTTTGTGTAAAAGAAAAGTTTAATCAAAAATTTAAAAAATATAAATATTTGAAGATAACTACCCTGCCCTACATACATAAATATAATTTAACAAATGAAGTTGTCAAAAAATATCGTAGTAGAATAACATGCGAGGACGACAAATATTATTTATTATTAACTTAGACAGTTAATGTAGACAACGTTGATGGTACTTAACGTTTCAATATATCAGATATATTTAACTACGGCCTAAAGTAAGTTCACGTACAATTTTGTATGACATGATTTTCAACTTATTCAAAATTTACATTATGCAAATTACAAAAACATAATACAATCGTCAAAACAAAATAAATTATTTTACATGTATCGGTATTGGATCATTATTTAATCGTAGAAGTACTATTATTTAATTCCCAAGCATTAATTACAACGATACAATGTAACGTTAGTGTCTATTTAAAAAATAGTTAAAATATCAAGATTGTACAAATGCTTTCAATTTTTTATCTTCGTTTTAATCTAGAAGCAATCGATTGATATAGTTTGTATGAATTCCATAATAAATGCGATAGCTGCGTCGCATCAGTGCTTTTAAAATATTATGCAATTTATAGAAAACTAGGATAATGAAGGTATGTCTAATAATTGCTTGTTAATTAACAATTAATATATATTAAACAAACACGATGTAGTTGGGATGTTTGATAGTAAGTAGATTTTTTTGATTTTTGATAGGAAGTAGTTTGGAATGGAATCCGTATTCAAAATTTTTTCTAACTGTAAAGTAAAAGAAACGGAGTTAGATTGTTTTAACTCACTCTGCAGAGACTTTTACATTTGTGAATAAAATATGTAAAAAAATAATTGAATTCCAGTTCAACTCAATATAATATATTTTGTGTTCGGGCGGAAACTAGAGATCGGAGTATCTTGATACTAGGTCTAGTTTTTGTTTACTATTTGTGGCAAAAAGCATACGGCTTCTTATTTTGTTATTATTAGTAGATAATCTACTATTAAAAACAGTCATTATTTGTTAAATTTACGTAATACTCTATTATGTAGAAATTACAGATCATAAAAAGAGAAGTAAAAGAAGAAAGTGTCGTCCCTAGTCAATTAATAAAAATATTTTACATATGGAGGTTGTACGGCATTGCACCTGCAACATTAATTTGTATAAAAACGTCTTCTAGCTATTATTATATATCTCCTAGTCGGCGTTATGCTATTATGAGCTTTATTTTTTTAAGTTCATTAAGTAAGTTGCTTTTCTATATTATGTTTCTACTACTTTAAAGATGAAATTAATTAATTAAAGGAGAGCTATCTTTTTTTTCATAATTATAATTAACCAGTACATCAAACATAATTACCATCCAGTGCATCAAAATGCAAATAACGATACATTTGAATCTAACAAGAAATAGCACAGAGTGTCTTTGGAGCGTGAACTAAAAATTATCATAGACTTTGAATCGAAAATAAAGATTTTTGAATAGGCAAAAAAAAAATATCTACCGTAATCAATATTCCGAACGATTGTAAAACGTAAAAAAATATTGCGAAAGTTGTGAGGGGCATTCAATCTTTAAATTCGAGTATGGTGTGATAACCAAATCATTCACTACATAGCTAAGCAGATTTTTTGAGAAACTAAAAAAAGAAACTGGAGAGGCAGACAAAAATTAAGATTTTGAAGTTACTAACGACTGGCTTAGTCTATTTACAGTGACAGTTGGTACGAATGCATCTGGTGATTGTAAATTGAAATTTCTGTTAGTTTATCGCACAGAAAATCCTACAGTCTCGAAAATCAATACGACGATAACGACAAAAGGACGTTAAAATCTTATGATGGTTTGCCTATAATTTCGAAATCTAACGCAAAATCATGGGTGACAGATACTTTTTTTGAAGAAATAATTTATCATTTTAATTCTGAAGCCGAACCTTAAAGAAATTCTACTCAAGGTAATGCTAATAATTCACAATGCGCCATGTCATCCTCCTAAAACTCCAATTCATCGCAATTCACGGGTGGAACTTGTATTTTTGCCAAAAACACTTGCTTCGACTAATGGACAATGGAGTCATTAAAACATTTAAAGGTTACTACGAAAGCCCAACATTTGTACTTCGAAATGAGACATAATAACGAGCTTTCTGGGAAAGGCTTTTGGAAGCTGTTCAATATTTTAGATGTCGTTACAATTATTGGACAACCTTGGAATGGGATTTCACAAAAAACTTTGAATAGCGTCTAGAAGTAGCTGTGTAATATTTTTTTACCACATAAACCCAAGGATAATTACTCCCAGGCCCTGAACTAATCATTAGTAAAAGAAAAAGTAATCGATATTGCTAAACAAATTAATTTATAGATGGTGATTATGTCCAAGATTTGCCAAATTCACACAACCAAGAGCTAACAATTCACGAGCTTATGTAAATGCACTAATCAGTCTTCAAACTCCGTTGTCGGATAATCAAATTACAATCGCAAACTTAGTAGAAGAGATTACAAATAAAAAAAATATTACTACAACGAAAATTTTCGTGAGAAGAAAAAAAATTTAACTCATCAGGGGACATAACAATGTTTCTATTCTAACAAAAAAAATATGAATCATCTCCCGCACACAGAGGGAGGCAGAAGGAACCTAGTGTTAAGACACTCCGTTCCCACTTTCTGCCAGATCCTGGAGTGCGTGTTAAGTGGTAGAACTTAACGCCGCGCTTTGCCTTGACACCAGAGCGAAGAAATGGACATATAAATTTAAGTAAATATCTTATCTCCTCGAGTGAGGATCGAACCCAAAACCAGTCGGCTTAACACATGTTTCTTCTAAATCATGGTTTTCTTTAGACTTTGGTCAAGATTACATAGACTTTATGTTTATATTATTATATTTTATCGTATGATTTACCATATTCGAACATCTGCACGAGAAAATTTAAACTTAAGTCAAACATAAAATTCAAGTATAAATGAGTAGTAACCATTATCTTATGAATTCTTTTTTTGCAGTTACAACTTATATGATATGTATAATATATAACACAATTTTCGTTGACAATGACAAAGAGATACGTGTACGTACTGGAATTTCTTTTGTAATTCATGGAATCCATATTGGTCTTTTTTGTGGGATTATGTATCTTTACGCTTTTGAATGTTATAATAAAATGATTGTCTTAGTTGAATATATGAATATTATAAACAAGGTAAGTCGAATATATGTTCTTATATATTCATCATATCTCTAGTGGATTAGGCGGAGAGAATGGAACATTCACTTCCAAATTTACAATCTGGATGTGATTTCTTGATAGGTTCCTATCGTACTTATAATTAATTAACTTTCTGTTTAGTAATTAGATGGCAACATCATATTTTCATAGCACTTACATTATGGCAGAATAATGAAAAAAATAGGAGCACCATCTGTAATAAATAGAACATACTATATTTTTAATGTTTCGTGTAGATTCTTAAATAAATACATCTAAATAACTTAAAAATCATTGATACTATTCCGAAACAAATATACTATAGTCTATTCATTTTGGCATGAAACATAATGTTAACAAAGAAATACTGTTATGTTACTTTTATTTGCTCCTGGTTTAATCATGTTTTATAATATAAAAAAAACAAAATAACAACAAAAAACTTAATAATAAATAACAAAACTAACAACGGTATCACAACAGATGTTTTGTTGGTCGATATGTGACAGGCTTATGAACAGGCTGAGCGACAAAACATTTTATTGTAAAATATCCGCAGTACCTGTGCTCTATAATGATTTATAATAGTTTATTTTTATAGTTATTTTTTATAGTAAATTTTGGGTTTTGGGTGTTTTTGCATGTCAAGTTATTATTAAAAATGAAGAAAATAATTTATGACATTTTTGATAGTAAAAAATGTGAATAGAATTTTTTTTGAAATTTGATTTTTACATTGTTTTTTTTTCTTTGTTTAATGTCTTAAATATGAAACCAATATTTACTTTTCATTATTGTATTCGTTGTTCTTCTCTTCAAATTTTATAAAATAACATATATTATAAAAATAAAATTTTCATCATAAATCAATTTTAAATCATAAGTATTATTTATATTTATACAGGATGGAAGCATCAGCGATCTTTTTACGGGAACAGCATATAGGGTAAACTATTTCAATTTTAAAGAAATTAATCAAGATACCTCAACAGTTTACACGCAGGACTTTTTTTTCATTTTACGATATTTATCCATATTAGATTTTGTGTGACGAAGTTACGTATAGATTACCATTACCATTAAAGTAAACAAATATTACTACAAAAATATTACTACTATTATTTTTTGCATTCCTATAAATCATAACTGAACGAGAAAGAACGATATCTCTCGTTATTTTTTAGACAATTACCTATTTTTTACAATAAATCTAAACAACGTTCAAAGCTCTTATTAACATTGCTTAATATAATAGGTACATATTGATTTTTATAATATGTCAATGGAAAGAGACGATCACTTATAAGTTTAGCTGGACCACTACGTTTCTACATCAGATGTGTGATGTACCACAGACAAACAAAATCGGTCGTGGCGCAGGGGTACAAAGTGCGACTGTAAAACCGACTGGTTTCATTTCCGCCATTCAACACGCAATGGTTACAGAATTCGGCGGAAAGTAGGGAACGGAATGTCTTAACACTAGGTTCCCTATTCCGCTGTGTAAAGATAAAAAAAACTAACAGTCAAATAGATATATAGATAAATTATATGCGCGAACGAAGTCCCGGGCACTGCTAGTTAACTAATAAGTTCTATAGACAACGTTCAATAATATTATGTACATCCTTAAATTCATAGATCTTTTTACTTAATATACTATATTATGCTCCATCAATCGTAATCTATAATTTTTTTTTATTTATTTACCTCATGGCTTCGTAAATATAACTTTTATTTGATGACATTTTTTATATTAGGTTATTATTTAATTTAATTTATATTTTTTTCATTATGCACTTAAAAAAACACCTAATTGGTTTTTATATTAATTATTGTATGTTATGTAAATGTAACGTGTTTCTTTTTTCTACAATCTATTTAACTTTTTAATTTCTAAATAAATATCTCATATCTTATGTTCGTCTATGTTTTTGAAGCTACATCAGGAAATAAACAGCAATTTTACAAATGTGAAGATCAAATATGCAAATATACTTGTAGTGGGCCTATTGTCAAGCGTATGTATTATTGGATCTATTTACATGATCGACTTAATACAAGATATCATAGTGAACCATAAGGATGGTAAGTGATTATTAGGAAACAAATAAAAACTTTTAACTTTTTTCTTTGTTTTTTAGTAATTTAGAGGTTTTTTTTATGTATACCAATTGGTGTTTAGACGATTATAGAGTAACTGCTAATTTAAGCCACTGTGAGCTTTAACATTTTGAATTTATAATTTCGCATAATTTTATTTAACTATAAACAAAATAATGTTTTTATAAAACATAGTCATTATGTATGTTATTTTATATATATTTTTTTTAGTGTCAGTTCTCCTTAAACATGTCATTTACTTCCTATGGTACCAATGTGCAATACTAATGCAATTCCGGTTCATGTTTATCGTGTGCTTAGTAAACAGCATCATAGACGTTCTCAGTAAGCGCTTACAAGAATTGCCATTCAAAGTTATGTTATATAGTAAGTACTAGTGTTTATGAGTTTATGAGTTTATGACTACGACTACCTGTAGTAAGTATATGATATCCAAAGTGAGGGGCAATAGTACAAAGCGAAAAGCAAAAGTTTGACATGCGTATTCCATTAGACCTCATTGACGTAATGATTAACGCAATGACAATAATTATAATGATAAAGATGATGACAATGATAATGCATTTAATGAACCGACTAAAATCGCTCTGCATCAATTGAGTTGCAAGCACTGACTAAAGTCATTAAATGTGTCGTATAATTATTAAATATACGATGCACCAATTGGTCGCTTTACTAAAGTTGTCAAGGGAATAAGTGATTATGAATCTCGAGAAAATTTATGGATGTCTTAGTGACCTAACAAAATAGATAGTAGTTTTAGTGCAATTTTTTAAGTCTCAACGTCGTTTTGGTTTTTTATATTCTGTTTTTTTTAGATTCACTAGACTGTAAAACTTTAAATGAATACGTTGCAATACGACGATTATCAAAAACGTATATTTCTGTATGCCAACTCATTAAGAAAATTGAAAAACAAGAGGGAGTTCTCATCTTAAGCATATTTGCATATAAATTAATTGACATTATGGATGCTCTATTTCTTATAACATCGTCTTTTATGGCTGAAGGTATGAAAGCAAAAGGTTTTTTTTTTAACATCTTTGAAAAATAATTTAGATTGTTTACGTGTTAGATTATAATCGTAATGGGATTTATACTTGACGTGTGTTTTTATACTCCATGAAAGAATACCCACGTCGACAATACTATTAACATGGAAACAAATGATAAAGCGGATAGTGATTTCCCCTTCCTTTTATCACAAGTGGGATGCAGAAGGTATGCACCTAGAGATGCAAATAAAGATGATCGAGACACGTCATCGAATAATTTGTTATATCTTATGCAATCTTTACTGTCACGACTTTCGAACACCTCTCAGTCCTCTCAAAGTTCAAATAATATGTTGACACATCTAATCCAATTTGATTCTGACGATGTCGAAACCGACATAGAAGGTTGGTTTATACTAACGAAAGAAATATTTAACAGTGGAAAGCTAGATGGTGCAGAGCTAAAGTTAGCTCTCACATGCGCTTTGAAATGTCTCACAGCAATCTCCTTACGGCTTGTTGTGTATTCTATTTGTAGCAAACAATGTCATGTATAACATCAGTGTACCCAGAACGGAAGGGGATTAACATTAGCCGACAGATAGCCGGGCATTACACATAATAACTTATTGTACCTTACATGTATAGGACAAGATAATGGAGAATAATGCGACCATAAAATTCTAAGATCTATCAAAGTTCAAAGCAGTATGTTAGAGTTTATGTTTCATGTGGTGCTTGATGCATCGATTAGTGAATACTTGGCAGAGATATTTTAGATAAGAGTGTTACTGTCAAAATAAAATTTTGTTCTTTGACGTTGACGTAGTAGAAAACGCATAATCAACACTATCTTATTAATATAGATACCGATTTACAGGGCATAGAGCATATTATAGAACAGTCAAATACCACAAGTGCTAATAAGACATTACATAAAATAAATTAAACTAAATTTGTCCACAAATTTGGAGATTATTAGGATATGATAAAGTTCAAAAGTCTTTATTGTGCACTTGAAAAGATACAATACAGTAAGTTATTAAAACAAAATACTCAAAGCCGGCCTTGTCACCATCACAAGTGATCTCTTCCAAACTACCAGATTCCGGAAGGATATAAATGAAAGTATGTAAAAGTGGTGCAAAGTGACGCAAAAAATTTACACATATTTACTTTACGAATTTGGACAATTCTTTTTTTTTTGTTTTTAGTTATTTTTTATTTTAAACCGGCGTGCTCTTAATTTACTTCTAAGCAGTACATGGATATTATTTTAAATTGTGTGGGCTGGCATTCATCGAAATAAGGTAGGAGGGTCATTACTTTTAAGGTAATGCTATGAAATTTTTGTCGACCAGATCCCCCATATATCGTAATATGTTACAGAGATGCAATTTATAGATACAAAAACAAGTGAGACACTTTGAAAATTAAAAATCTTGCTATCTCAGATAAAAGAAATTTAAGCGTTCCGCAGATTTAACATCACTTTGCGGCCGACTTGATTTTATAAATGAAGCGTGCGAAGCGTGACAGGTTAGTGTTTGTTTTCGTCAGCCTTTACAAACGATAATTTTGACATTTTGATGAAAAAAACACTCTGTATATACAAAAGAGATTTTTCCAAAAATAAAATAATTAATAAAATTATCATTGTAAAATAAAACGCCATTTGCCAAGAATGACGCACGCACACAAACCTATCGATGACGCCGAACGCACCTCATTCATGAAATCCAGTCGTAGGTAATGGCTACGTTGTATTGCATAAAATAGAACGAAAGTTATGCCTTCATCGTTCTTATATGTTTATTGAAAATTAAAAGCGGCATATCGGCAACGCTTAGTAGTATTTTTGTAGTAGTAGGTGTTTACGACAAAACAGATGTTTACACAAATATGGATAAACATCGTGAAATGAAAAAAAAAACACGAAAGTCAACCATTAACTGTTAACAAATTCCACTATAATAAACTATTGTAAATATGCTTATAAATTTCTGTCGTAGGAAACATCACAATTTCTTTCTTTAGAGAAAATGTATTAGAAATAACTTGGATAATGGTCAGGGGGTTTACGATATTATTATTTGTAGGACCGTGTCATCAGACTCAGGTGAAGGTAAGAAGCTATCTATTAGTTTTGTTTATAGTAACTTTGTTCCATTACATATGTCTTTGGGCAATATTCCAGTTGGAGAACCTAAAAGTTACGATGAGCCACCTTATATATGCTTCGAACAAGGAACTAAGAAAAGAATTATGTAAATTTTCTAATGAGCTCGTAATTAACAAGCTTCCTATAATTTCTCCTCTTGGAATGTCTCCGCTTACAAGGCAGCAACTAGTGGTTGTAAGTAACAATACGATACATTATTATATAGTGTTAATACAACATTCTAATTTGACACCTTAGTACAATAATATGAGACGACTAAACATGAATGTCGTAGCCATCGAAAGAGAAGCTATACAAAAGATAGACTAAATTGTTCTGAAAAAAAAAAATATTGGTGAAAAAATGCTTGGTGCCGTTGGAGCTCCCATAGGATTAAAAAAATAGATTTTTTACGAAACTAAAGCTTTTTTACAAAACTTCTTGTCACAGTGTGATTTTATCGTTCTGACGAATAACTTATAACTCATGCCTGAAAGGCTTATTAGGGCAATATTATATAATGTTAACTTTTCAGGTAAGCGGTGCTCTTTTTACATTTATGGTTATTATCATACAGTTCCGAGTTAAAGATTTTATTGTTTGAAGATTAAATGAAACCTCCGTACATTAAGGGAATTAATGGTTAACTATTCTTCCAAAGGAGCCAAAACTGATACGGCATGCAAATCTACATCGTGTGGCATTTACTCTGTGTGCTCTTTATTTGAAATTAATTTTACACCTGGCAAACAATTTAAAGCATAAATCATTTATAGCGATTAGTTTTGAATCTTAAAAAAATAAAGGTACAAGAACTCAAGATGTTTGTATTAAATTCTTATATAATTAAATAGAATTAAGGTGTGGTGTTGAAGAAAGTAGTTTCAAATATTTGACATTGATGTTATTCTTAAAATAATTAAATAATTAACAAAAAAAACAATTGTAATATTATTTTTCACCTTTCATCACTAAACACATTGTTCATAATTTTTTTTCATTAAAAGTGGGGAATCTATCGCATACAACGTACAGCCATTCGAATCATTGGGGACCGAATTATCTGCAAAAAGAATGACACTTTGGCTTTTCGTAGAGATGTCTCCTCGCTGTGCGTTCTCTACCGACCCGAAATAAAACAAAACAGTTTCCAAACTTCTTACATTTCAGCAAAACGACTATCGGTTTCATATAATCATTAGCTCTAAACAGAACAAGAGTACCTACTTTAAATTGAATTAATTAAAGACGTAAGTTACTGAGTGAGGCCAGTCGTAACGCAGTGGTACAAAATGTGACTGTAAAACCGACTGGTTGTGGGTTCAATCCCCACTCGAGGAGATGAAATATTTACTTAAATTTATATTTTCATTTCTTCGCTCTGGTGTTGAGGCAAAGCGCGGCGTTGAGTTCTGCCACTCAACACGCAATGCCTCCAAAAATTCGCCAGAAAGTGGGGAACGGAGTGTCTTAACACTAGGTTCCCTCTGCCTACCCTGCTGTGTGCGGGATATAGCGAGAAGCTAATTTATTTATTTTAATTTAAAGGCGACTCAGGCTCGCCCACCGAGGATTTAAGAAATAAATCAATCAATCAATCAGTCTTAGTCGTGAGCTTGTTGTTTTACTATAATTATTATTTCTTAATATTTTCATTTCTTCTTTCTTCTTTTTTCTCTGGCACCAAGGCAGAATGCTTTGACCTTTGAGTTCCGTTACTTAACACGCAATCCCACGAATTTCGGCGGAAAGTGGGGAACAGAGTGTCTTAGCATCAGCTTCCCTCTGCCTACTCTGGTGCATACGGGGTACAGCGTAAAGCTGTTTTATTTATTTTCATAATTAATTTATGTACTAGAATGGTTTAAAAATGTATTATGTGTTGTAAATCTTTGGGCAACCCTCTACTTATTTTTTTTTTTATTTCATCGTACATGAACTGCCTTTAACTCATGCATCCATGATGCTTAATATTTGCCACATGTAAAAATAAAAATGTCTTAATTTCATTTCATTCATTTATTCAATTGTAAAAGTAAATAATATTTAATATTGCTACTAAAGTGTTTTTATAATAAATATAATGTGTTTTCTAATTATCCTTATCGTAGGGTGAACAGTAAAACTATAATAATTGAGTTGCTCTAAAAAGAGATTTATTACATAGATAGATTCCAAACAACCTTAATCAATCAAAAGCTCACCTGAAAAGAGAAACAACATTTAAAGCTATGGTTTCACCAGTTCATATAAATTAAATATTAAAATATATTGGTCTCGTCTTTAAGAGACATCAATGTCATAGCAGAATTAAGAAGTGTCACTCACTTCGCTTACATAAATATGTAAATCAATTTATTGTGCTAAAAAGTTTATAGGACATGGACATTTAACTCAGTAGAGTTACTCTGAAACGGCTAAACAGATTTTAACAAAATCTAGTTTAAATGTCGAACAGAACACAAATTAACATATACATGTAGTAAGTACAGTGGCACAAGGTGTGACTGAAAACCGACTGGTTGTGGGTTCAATTCCCACTCGAGGAGATGAAATATTTACTTAAATGTATATTTCCATTTCTTCGCTCTGGTGTCGAGGCAAAGCGCGGCGTTGAGTTCTGCCACTCAACACGCAATGCCTCCAAAATTCGGCAGAAAGTGGGGAACGGAGTGTCTTACACTAGGTTCCCTGTGCCTACCCTGCTGTGTGCGGGATATAGCGTGAAGCTAATTTAATTAATTTTTTTATGTAGTAAGTAAAATACCATGTTCCACGCAAACGGAGTCACGGACGTATTTAGTGAAGAATATAAAATATAAACACGTACTAAATTAAACACATAACGAGATATAAAATTGTGATTATTACAATAGTGACTCACTTCCTGCAATTTTCAATAACTTTGCAATTACTTTTACTATAATATGTCCAATCTATACAATTACATTCGAGTTCAAAACAAGTTAAAAAATATTTTATAGATGTATGTAAGCTTTGTCTCTGTCTCTTGTCTTTAATTTTTTTTTGCTTCACATTGTATCCTTCACATAGCAGAACCATAGGGAACCTGGGAACTTAATGTAGATACACTCCATTCCCATAAAGACACTTTCATTCCCCATTTCTACCGAATTCTCCAGGCATTGCGTGTTGAGTGCAACTACTCAACACAGCGCTTTGCCTTGTTACCAGAGCAAAGAAATGATTAATTTCCCTAGATATAATAAATAATTAATTTCCCCGGGTACAAATTGAACCCCCAACCGTCGCGTTTACAGTCACTGCGCCACAACGGCCTCGCTTATCTTTATTTTACTGGCTTTTACCTGTGGCTTCGGACTCGTGGTTAAATGGAAGTATCTAATCGTTTACAATACATGACGCATTCTGAGTGTCCAAGGTACCCTGATTGAAGTAAGGGTGGGTGGTGGGTCAATTAACTAACTAAAAAAACTATAGTTTTCCTCATTAAATGGACTATCCAACACAAGAAGAGTTTTAAAATTCAATCTAGTTGGATTAAGAAATAGGCAAAAGGCAAATTTATTCTAGGAAATAGTTTTGGTAACCAGTTTTTTGCATTTATTTAGGATCACTTTGTCATCCGTCTGTCAAGTGTATTTATCTCGTGATTGCCTGGTGGGATCGAGCTCAAATGGTCTGAAATGCTGAAAACGCCTGGTGGTCCCTTGGTGTACAGAAAAAAAATCAATCTTCCAAGTCAAACACAATCAAAAGATTATGATAAAATTATGATAAAAGATGCATTAGTGCATCGTCTTTGTTATAATTTGTCAATAAAAACTGTAGGATACTTTCCCATTCTTCAGTTATGCAAAATACAAATAAAGAAAAAATCCGAAAAGCTAAAATTAATAAGTATTTTTGATAGAAAAATAATAATTACAAAATATTTAATTCATTTAATATAAAATGAGTGCTTACGCCCGCAAATTCAAGTTTATCAACTTTTATAAGTGGTACTTCGACTAGCACTTGACCACTTTTTGTTATATAGCTTCCTGTTTACAAAAAAAATCCAATAGGCCAGTAATTTTGACCTGAAATCTTTAATAATTTTTACCGCATTTGGAATCTATAGGACCCTTTCCTTTATTTCTACACAATTTTTTATGCTTATCGGCAAATAGGTTTTATCATCTTCTCGCTGTATCCCGCAAACAGCAGGGTAGGCTGAGGGAACCTAGTGTCCTCCGAATTCTTAATGTTTTTTGCATGTTGCTTTACCTAGACACCAGAGCAAAGAATTGAAAATATAAATTAAAAATAAATATTTTATTTCTTCGAATGGGGATCCAATTCACAACTAGCCGACTGGCCTCACCTATATAAATTTTAAAATTGTATTATTTAGTTTTATGCCATAAATTATAATAATTCTAAAAAGTGTTAAAGCGATAGTATGTTTGTATAATTTATGTTCTACCAGACAAACAGACAAGATTAAATATTTTTTATATATTTAGAAATGTCGAATGTGATTTGATCAATTCATATTCATCATACATAAATATGGTCAAATAACAATATATTTTTAACTATTTTAAAAATATTCATGTAAGTTTAATATATATATAATGTATTAGCAATTACTACCAAATTGGCGTATACGTATCAAAGTTTTTAAGCACAGTTTTATATTTTTTTGATCTTATAATGTCTTATCATTTTAAATTTGATATTATTTATATGTTATGTGCAATATACTTCACATATTACTCAATAAGCAAATGCTATTGCAAAAAGGTATTTTCCCTTCTTTGTTATTTTAATTATGTTACATTATAGTAAAATAACAACAAGCGTGACCCGTGAACAAAACTGTAGGCGCAATACATTGTGGGTTGGATTTCCACTCGGGGAAATGTGATATTTAAAAAAAAAATTCTTCGCTCTAGTGTCGAGATGAAGCGCGGCGGTGAATTCCGCTACTCAATACGCAATGCCTCCAAAATTCGCTTTAGTATTGAACGAAATCCGGTCAAGAGTTGAGTCCGAATTTCCCACCGAGAGTTCTCAATTTCAGGTCGCTTCTGTAGTCACACAGTTGCGCTTCTGCGCCACGACTGGCCTCTAGTATGAAATGAACTATAATTATAACTTTGTAATATTCTTTATCAGTAAGTTTGTAATATTCTTAATCAGTAACAGTGGAACTAAAAGATGAGATCATTTATGTTTTTTTACTATACTTTTTTTTTATGCAGTCATTACGTTTTTTTCAGCTTCACGTTGTATCGATCACATAATGGGGTATAGGTAACCTGGGAACTTAAAAAAATATTTAAACAATACACAATGTCCCACGTTGGACTCGAACCCACACTATTTCCAACGACAGTGTATTTTTTTATTTTTACTTATACAATTATAATTACAGGATCAATATATAAGTCTCGAGCGACCACATTTACTTTATTACAACGAGGTATTCGTCACAAATATAACGATCAAATCGCAAAGAGTTAGCCGCCGAGACCCCGTGCATTATGTAAATATATCGTTTTATTTGAAAAAAGTTGCCAATAATGACTATAAGGTAGATTATTATATTATATTTATGATATAGTGAATATTTTTTATTAATGAACTGATTAAAATAAAACAAATACTAAATGCTATGGAAGTTTGTTAAAATACAAAAGTGCACTTAAATCGATTAAACTGTTTCTGAGATTAGCGTGAATGTCGGATAAATCTACCGAGCTATAGAACTAGTCGGTACATTTGAAAATGCCCTTAATAACAATTTTTCTAACTTGTCTTGAGCACCGATCAAACACCGATGAGTTATGATTTTGTTGTAAGTATAGATAAGTTGTTCTTTTTTCAAATATTCAATTGAATATTCTTATGGGATTTACAAAAATGCAACTTGAGGTTTTACTAATTTTCATAAAATTTGAGGTTTTAAAAATTACAGATAACTAATAATTACATAATTATGATCAACTTAAAATGTATCATATAAAGAGACAATAAAATATACTATAAAAAATTTTGATTAAAAAAACAAAACAATTAAATCAAATTTAAAAAAAAATCTAATTTACATTCTAAAAAAAATTCTATAAATTAATTACAAATAAAACATTTCGTTAGTTTCTTTTACAGTAGAACCGTATTCAAGAATAGGTCTAACAGAAGAATTGTTCAAAAGTATCACAGTGCTTGTTTTTTTTTCATCTCTGGAAATTCTAAAGGTAAAGGCAAGCATACGATATGCTTTAGCTATCATTCTGTTGATATGTAAATTTAAAGTAAATTATCTAGATGTATACCCAGGTCTCGAAACCTCAGACACACGAATTATCTCAGTACCGTCAAAACGATAGTCAAATGTAGAAGCATAGCGTTTACGAGTGAAAGACTACATTTATTAATACTTAAGAATTAAGAACAAAAAATTTTTTTTACTTAATTAATTATCGTCCTTAATTTTCATATCGTCTGCATATAGGAGAATAAATGAATATTTAATTATGTGGATGATATCATTTATGTACAAATAAAACAGTAAAGGACCGAGATGAGATCCCTGGGGAACACCTGATGTAATAGGAACGAAAGACGAACAATAGCCCTTGACTGTAACTGCTTGACTACGGTTTTGAAAATAAGAGCATAGGCACCTAAGTAGATCACCATGTATACCGACTTCCTTTAGTTTGTTTAAAAGGATCGAATGAGAAATTTTATCAAAGGCCTTGGAAAAGTCGGTACACACAACATCGACCTGAAAACCTTCATCCATAGATGAAGACACTCGATGAACTAATTCACATAGATTAGATTCAGTTGATTTATGGGTAACAAACCCATGCTGCTGCTCTATTACGACAGTACGTAATAAAGGAAAAATGGAATCATATATAATTTTTTCGACGAAATCGCGAACAGGTCGCTAATACTAAATAAATGCCAAATTATATGCCGTACGGACTTTGACCAGACCCTGACATTGTAACTTAAACTATATTCTTAAGGTGTCGAACTCTAAAAATTCGACAACTTACAACTTAATATGCAAATTAAAGCATATAGTATAAGAAAATTAGTTGACATTAAGTCCGTCTTGGTGCACTTTACACCACCTTCGTTTGCATTACAATGATGTTACAATGGGTAATCTACAATTGAAATTCCCATAATTTATAACACTCATAGCCAGTTTATAACGATCTGATAAGGAAAAAGTACCTATTGTACTTTTGTAATGATGTTTTTTAATGTTAAATACAATGGGAATCGATATGTTGTGACGCTATTCTATCAGTTTATCGTTCATCAGTTAAACTTCACGCTTTATCAACAGGAAAGGTATTTAATTTCCCTAAGTGGGAATCGAACGCACAACCGTCGCGCTTGCAGCCACATCCTTGTGCTCCAGAGCCACGACGGCCGCAACGATTGGTGAACTTGTATTTTATATTTTTCAGAATAGCTTTTATGTATACCAGCTTCTATCAAATGTATACAAACGCAGCTTTGTGGAACTGCATTTTGACGCATGTGATCTATTCAAGGCGGAAAATCTATTTAGTGCTGCGTTAGTACCAGCTTATTACCGACAACCATTTTGGAAGCGGGTCTCTCCGTTGCTGCAATGTCCTTTGAAACCTGTAAGAGGAAGCTGTTTATTGTATTCTTGTAACATATATAGTACCAATATATAAAAATATAAATATATATATATATATATATATTATTTCATTTACCTTAATTTTGTTATCAGTATTTTTATCATTTTGTTTCATTTCAGGGTCATTATCGTTTTGATTTGATGAAAGTAAATTCGCAGTATATTCCAAGAAGTTTTCCTTTTAACGAAGGGCGTGCTTACTACAATCTTACATTTAATAATAAATTATTTGCTAACGCATATATAGATTTTGCGTTAATGACATCACATTAAAGAAATAACGATGTTTTTTTCTGTTTTCCTGTTATTCTCAAATTTCTAAGCAAATCAGTTTCACGCCGTTTGAAGCTGATTTCCAAACAACTTTATACAAAAAACATTTATTTTATTTATTATTTTATTCGGGTTCCAGATAATCTAATTAGAATACTCGATAGGAAATATAGTTACCAGGAGACTAAAAGAAATTGAAAAAAAAATAAAAATATAGCCAGAATAGTATTAACAGCTATTGTTAGCAAAATTTACTTATCTCGTTGCTTATTATTTCTTAAAAAATAAATTAAATTAAATTAAATTAGCTTCACCCTATATCCCGCACACAGCAGGGTAGGCAGAGGGAACCTAGTGTTAAGACACTCCGTTCCCCACGTTCTGCCGAATTTTGGAGGCATTGCGTGTTGAGTGGCAGAACTCAACGCCGCGCTTTGCCCCGACACCAGAGCGAAGAAATGAAAATATAAATTTAAATAAATATTTCATCTTCTCGAGTGGGGATCGAACCCACAACCAGTCGGTTTTACAGTCACAGTTTGTACCACTGCGCCACGACTGGCCTCTTCTTAGTGGTTCGAAATTACTTGTTGTAGATATTAAAACCATAAATATTGAAATTTAAAAGAAAAAGTTTTATTATACCTTACAGTCTACAAAATATGATATTTTAAACCTAACTGGCAGTTTCACTAAGCGCAGATTAAATGAAATTAAGTGTCGCCGTTCCTCAGATCAAATTGGTATTACCAAGGCTTAAGAAAATGATTATAATGATGGGAAATTGGAACCTGAGAACTTACTGTAGACACTCCCATTAAAGCACTCCCGTTCCACACTTTCCGCCGAATTCTCCAGGCACGTTGAATCGTGTCGAGGCGTGTTGAGTGACGAAACTCGAAAGTTTCGTTTTGCCTACTCACCAGATGCGAGAAAATATTTTTTTTAAATATTATCTTTATTATAGATTTATAGAAATCGAACCCACTAAGATAACTCGTAATCAATAACGTCTAGGTCATTGTTGACTCATTACGCTACTAGATTCATACTAGAAAAAAGAATAAAATATGACATTCAAAGCAAAGTCACGACCAAAAAAAATTATATAACGATTTACAAATCGCAGTATTACAATTAATTTTATTGTAATTGTGTGTTTGTACTGTGGGCCATGTTATTATAATTCCTTGAATATATTTCCTTTATTTTGTTTTAATGTTGTTGTATTTACTTTACATATATTTTAGGTATTATTTTTTTAATAATAAATGCATTTGAAAATGTTTCTTGATACAAATTGTTGTGAAAATATTTATGTTTACTTAAAGTAATAATTGAGGCCGTCGTGACGCAGCGGCAAAGAAAACAAGGCGCAGCAGTGTGTTATACCATTTAACGTCTACTATCCCGAAAATTGGATGTTTCTTTTTTAAGGTCACGTATCCTAAAATAAAAAACGAAACTAAAAATGAGATGACTCCAATTTTTCTTTTTTTTTCAATACTAAGATTTTTTCAAAACGACTACTTTCTTAGGATCTGATTCTTAGGATAAGAGGTATGAAGCTGACATTAATATTAAATATTCAAGTCTTGGGATATACAAAAATTAAGATTCTTAGTCAACACAATCAAAAGTTACTATGCATCGTTTTTGCATACTGTATCAAATTTGCCACATAATCAAAACAGTATAAGGAGTATAAATGTTGTCAAGAAATGAAGCTTTGTATTGATGATTTTTAGGATTTCGTGCCTCAAAAGGGAAAAACAGAAACATTAGAATTATTTTGTTGGTATTCTATCAAGATTGGCTTTCTATCAATTTATTTCGAGATCGTGTGGAGGTATCAAGCTGAAATATATATTAAATATTCAAGTCTATAATTTTATGAAGCAAAGAAAAAAAAAATTCTAAACCTAGAGAAACGAAATGTTACACGAAGTAAGAACTAACTAGGGGGAACGGGAAGGAAAAGGTATAGTCTTTTTTTTTTAAATACCAGAACCTTTGTCTTATTCGCGTTCAGGTGGATTATTATTTTCGCACCCTTCTTTCAGAGTGGTCACCAAAGAGAGCAACTCGCGTTCTGATGATGTATTCAGCACAGTAACATCTGCGTACAACCGGCATTTTACTTTTAGGTCATCTATTTTACTATTGTTTTTTTATTTCTCTATTAGAAATTAATAGTAAAATATTTAATAAAATACGAAAATATTGTTTATCATAAACAACTTATATGTTGCGTCTACGGTGTTTGAACTTATCAAATTTACATTACCATAATATATTCAAATATACGTAAACTATTGATATTTTTAAATTAAATAGTATAAGAGTAAAGGTTAAAGTTAATTTATAGTCAAAATTCAAATGAGAGTACTATTATTTTATTTATAGAGCTGAGAGTCAATTTATAGTTTTAGAAGAATTCCTGTTGCGGACGAAAGTGGTTGTAACAGAATTCTTGTTCATTTTTATTAGAAGGTATATATTTAGATTTACATTAATTTTAAGAAAACAAATATAAAATAATGTTGTATAAATATTATGAACGGACTACGGTACAGCAGTTGTACTAGGGTCCAATATTTAATATAAATAACGATATGAAGCAGGGAGACCCGGTATCTCCTAAATTGACCACCAGTGTCCTAGGGAGTAGAAGTATTCCGGAATCTAGCGGTTGGCTGGCAGGATAAGGTATTGTCGTCAGTGAGAAAAGGCCTTAGCAAACCTTCGATTCGCAGATGACGTCGTCTTATTCTCAGTCAGAACTGCAAACTATGCTTGAAGACCTTTTTTTTAAACGTGAGGAAATCCTGTTACGGATATCGGCCCGAATGGGGACTCGAGCGGGTTCTGTGGGACTCGCGGACTGGCTAGGCTATCTGAATACCCACTAAAACCACACGGTGTTCCTCCGCCGACCGCAACAGTCCTCCGCGAAACGCGGCAGCGGGAGCCTGAAAAGGCACGTCGCGGAGTCATGAGTGTGTGGGCACCCTCGACGGCCTGCTCGGAGACGCGAGGGAGCAACCAGCCTCCGCAAGCTGACCGCACACTGGCTCATTAGGGCGAAAGGCGGCGATCGTGTGCCGCCAACCGGTCTCTTCCACCAGAGTGGAAGAAATGGAGAGAGGCCTTTGCCCAACAATGGAACAGTACAAGCTAGGAAAAAAAAGAATAATACTGTGAGGCAGTGAAATCATCACCCATATTTTTTTTTTCCATAGTCATCTCTTCAGTAAGAAATCAGAGGTTATTCTGCAAAAAATATATTAATACGATTTTATTATTGCTTTACAGAAAAATGGCACCAATAACGAGTACTTATGTGAAGCCTGAAGAAATGAATCAGAAAAATGGATGGGAAAGATCAGGAGATAAAGTATTTATAACAGGAATGTCAGGTTTATATCCTGAATCTCATAGCGTAAAGGAACTTTCGAATATATTATACAATAAGGTAAGTTTTTCAAAGTATATTTATTAAGAGAGCTATTATTATATACGTTAATGTTTGATGCATATTTAAAAAAATATACAACTATTATGATTACTTAAATTGGAATTTAAGGAATGAAAATAGTTATATATCGCTTTTTCTACACACACACATTCAATCATCTTATTTACAGTCAGATGATTAGACTTGTGAACTGCTTTTATTTTTGGTTTATCAAAAAAACATTTGACTTTAGTTTCACTTTCAAAAAGCATTATTTGAACTTACATTTTCTTTAATGAGCGATATTTATTTTGATTAAATAACTTTGAATTGTGATTGATAACAAAATATATAACATAGTTGTTAACTCTAGTATTGAAAATTGCAAAATGAGTTTGGACAAACTTTTTTTATGGGCCAAATATATCATTTTGTAAAAAAATATATCATTATTTCACAGATTAACCCAGTTAACACAAAACATTCTCGTTGGCAATATGAGCATCCTGAAGTGGCTCAATACACGGGCAAAGTACCTGATTTGATGTTATTTGATGCACAATTTTTTAAAGTGCATTACCGTCTAGGAAATAATATGGACGCAATGGCACGTAAAATATTGGAACAGGCGTACCAAGCTATTTATGATGCTGGTAAGTTTGAAATATTTTAGCAACGTCCTATAGATATCACCTAAATAAAAATACACACACACACATATACGCACATTCATGCACTCACACACACACATACTAACATGTGAGTTTAAATTAATTATAAATATATACTAAATACTAAAGATAAGTCTAAGGTCTATACTGTTAATATTTTCCCTATCTGAAACCACTCTTGTTGTAGATTATGAAAGGGCGAGTGCCTGGTAATTCTGTAAAACAAGTATATACCCAGTATGGACACCAGTCTCTCACATTAACCTTTTACTGTTTACCACTGGTTTCCTTGTCAAATGTATATTTATTATGACCAAGCTTTGTGAGATGAAAACAAAGATTTATTTATTTATTATTCCGTCCAGGCGTTAGTCCCGTCGAACTTTACGGCAAAAAGGTTGGCGTATATATTGGCAGTTGCTTTTCTGAAACTGAAAAGGCATGTTTTTACGTCGCCAGTTCCAGGACAGGTTTTGGTATTGCAGGGTAAGTCATAAAATAAAAAACAAATTGAATACTAATATTTAATAGTTGGGGTAGTTAGTTGATGTTTAGAACGTTGACCTTATGCATAAATTTTCATATTTGAAATCTTTCTATTTCTATTGTTGGTATAAGATATTGAACTAAATAATTGAATACTCAACATTTTTATGTATTTAATTATACCTCTAAAGTAAAGCACTAAGAAATATTTCATGATATATATTCTCTATTATAAAAAAGTATTGACAATATAATTATCATATTAAAAAATATATATTTTGTATATTATGTTTATATAGATGCAGTAAGACAATGTTTGCTAATCGTATTTCGTACTGGCTGAATGCTAAAGGCCCATCAATGGGTGTAGACGAGGCTTGCTGTAGCTCAGCTGGGGCTTTAGAACTAGCTTACTTAGCGATTACTCGCGGGGAATGCGATGCGGCTATTGTTGGAGGATCTAACTTGTGTTTACACCCGCAATCCTCTGTCCATTATGCAAGGTATACTATTTATTATTTCTCCTAATTCCTAATCCTAATTTAATTTTATATTCACATTTCGTCGCTCTGGTGTTGAGGCAAAGCGTGGCGTTGAGTTCTGACACTCAACACGCAATGCCTCCAGAATCCGGCAGAAAGTGGGGAACGAGATAAATTTTAACACTAGATTCCATCTGTCTACCCTGCTGTGTTCGGGAGATAGCGTGATGCTGAAGCAGAGGCAACCTAGTGTTAAGAAACTGTCCCTCAAGCACCGCTCTCCTTCGAAACATTACGTGTGAAGTTGGCGGAACTGCATTGAGACTGCATTGACATGAAATTTTATCATTTAACCTGTAATATTAATCGACCTATCGCTATCCACAAAATGTACAAAAAGGCAAAGAAAAATAAACAAAGCGACGCAACGTATAATTATCATGGAACAATGACTTGACTAAACTTGACTAAAAAGGTATTTGTGCAAAAGTACAGACAAAGCTATAATAACTTCGTATAACAAGTTAAATATATTTACAGAATAATGCAATTAAGTATGGATGGCAAAACAAAATCTTTTGATTCTAACGCCTCTGGATGTGCCAAATCCGAAGCAATTAACGTCCTTTTTTTGCAAAAAGCTAAAGATGCCTTAAGGTAGATGAATATTCTTGCACTATATATCATACAAAATTTATAACAAATTTCATTGGTCATTAAATAACGACAATTTACAGAGTATATGCTGAAGTTGCCCACGTTAAATGTGAATTCACAACATTAGAAACAGATGAAAGAGGACCAAAGTTTGGATTTTACAGGAATCCTTCTATTACAGCTAATTTTCTTAAAAGATTTTATGACGAAGCTAGAATTTCTCCAGAATGCGTTGAATATGTTGAAGCATTTGGATCAGGTATTTAAACTCTTTATTTAATAATTTAGATGCTTAAAATGTATTGATATAAGTTTCCTTGAATCAAAATATAAGTATTTAATGAAAATGAAAACTGTGACATTATTAAATACTTTTATAGCTGTTGCTGAAGCTGATAAATCTGAACTAGAAGCTATCGAAGAAGTTTTTTGTAAAAATAGAAGTAACACTTTAAAAATAGGTAGCGTTATGTCCAATATTGGATATGGAGAAGCCGCTTCAGGAATATCTGCTATTACGAAGGTAAGGGCTTACCTTCATGATATTAGTAGACGAAACATTTTTTTTCTTATTCCAAACTATTTCTTTTATTGTTACAGGTGCTTTTGGCATACCACACTGGACAAATTGCTGCAAATTTGCACTGTGACTCACCTCGCCAGGATATTGCAGCTCTTCGTGAAGGACGAATGCGTATTGTCACCGACCACGAAAACATCAATCACTCTTACACAGCTGTTAATAATCTATCAGTTACTGGTGTAAATGCTCATGTTTTATTAAAAGGCCAATATAAGCCCAAGGTAACGAATAATAATCTATATATAAAGAATAAATAATATACTCCAAATAATAACTCAATATATAGATTACAATTATAGAAATATATATAAATAAAATTAAGGATTTTAAAATTAATTGTTACAGGATCTCTCTCGTTACATGACTGACATTCCGCAACTAGTAACTCTATCAGGTCGACAAGAATCATCTGTAATAAAAATTATAAATGATTTAAAATCACGTCCAATTGACCCTGAAGAATTGGCTTTATTGCGTAATATTCACAAAACAAGCATCATGGGGCATTTGGGCAGAGGATACGCAGTTCTAGGTATTTTATTTTTACAATTTTGCTCTTCTCTGTCTAATTATAGTTCTTCCGTTACTGAATTACATGAAACAACGCGCAACTATACTTTACATGCAGATAACTGAAATTTGGCATGGGCTGGATCAGTGGGGACGAGGATAGGGAAAGAAAGGACTTCCCGAAATTCTCCTAAATAAAATATTCGTTTTCAAATAAAATTTTCATAATCTTACATATAATAAATAGTTATATGCAAACATAAGTATATAACATAATTGTTTCCATAATTCAGATTCCAACACCAAGGGTACTATCAGCCTAAGCGAAAAAACTGACTATTTTGATGACTTAAAGAGACCCGTTTGGTTTATGTATAGTGGAATGGGATCTCAGTGGGCAGGAATGGGAAAAGAACTTATGCGTATACCAATATTTGCTGCTGCTATTGAACGGTAATATAAATAACGTATTTTTCTTAAAATATTAAGCAAAAAAAGCCTTATGCTAAATAACTGATATAACTTTGTTAATTTGGGTACCTACAACTCGCTTTGTTTAGCGATACCGGGAAAACTGAAATTCTGTAATTATATAGGATACTAAAGTATTTTATAATATACATACTATAATATGGATTATAAATAAGTAATCAGCATCGGTACGAAAGATCTTA
Organism: Heliconius charithonia; assembly: GCA_030704555.1. Taxonomy (NCBI): domain Eukaryota; kingdom Metazoa; phylum Arthropoda; class Insecta; order Lepidoptera; family Nymphalidae; genus Heliconius; species Heliconius charithonia. The sequence goes on from CM060810.1 coordinate 2,570,011, forward strand.
CCTGCACCATATTGGTAAAAAAATATTTAAAATGTTTAATATTTATTTAAATTTGAACTACGTTAAAATTTTTGTACGTGTTCTAAATAAGTTTTTAAAAATATTCAAAATATATTTAGTCATATTAAAGAAACATTTAAAAACTATTTTCGACCATTTTTTTAATATGTATCATCATCTATTGAAAAAATAGATGCCGACGTGCTCTAGAACCTAAAGGAATTGACATAGTAGATATAATAACTTCGAGTGATCAAAATATATTTGATAATATTCTACACTCCTTCGTGGGAATTGCAGCAGTTCAAATAGGACTTACCGATATTTTGAGAGCTTTGGAGATTGTCCCTGATAACATTATAGGTGTGTATTTATTTTATATTTTTAATTGTATTTGACTGCTGAATTTGTATACCATTTGGGATGAATTTTCATAGGACACAGTGTGGGTGAATTGGGATGTGCATATGCTGATGGATGTTTCACCGCAGAAGAAATGATTTTATCTGCCTATAGTCGTGGATTAGTCTCATTACAAACACCATTTATCAGGGGTTCTATGGCAGCAGTCGGTATTGGTTATCAACAGGTACTACTTACCTTCGTAATACCGTATTTATTTTTACAAATATTTACCCTGCAGTCGAGGCATTTTTTTAACTGCTATCTTCTTTTGATTTATCTTTGGTTTAAACGCAAAACAATATTCCCTCTAGTCGCAATATTAATTAAACTACTAAGTTTACCGGAACTGTTATCATCAATAACGTTATTAATATAAATATATACATACATAATTGAGCCTTAAATATTGTAGGTTGTGAAAATGTGCCCCCCGGAAATAGAGGTGGCTTGCCATAATGGCTCCGATTCTAGTACTATATCTGGACCAGCTGTTGCAATGAAAGAATTTGTAGCCCACTTAACTTCCAAAGGTATTTTTGCTAAAGAAGTACCATGTTCAAATATTGCATATCATTCACGTTACATCTCTAAAGCAGGTAAATATTTAATTTGAAAAGTTATTTTATTCAAACTAATATATGTATATCATATCGCATTTATTTTTCTTATTAATATTTTTTTCAAGGTCCTGGCCTACTTAAATACTTAAGTGAAGTTATTCAAGCACCAAAGCCTAGGAGTAATAAATGGGTATCAACTTCTGTACCACAAGAAAGATGGGATGAAGAAATTGCCAAATATTCTTCAGCTGAATACCATACAAATAATTTACTGGTTAGAAATCTTTTAAAATGCACATTTCGTATCGTTTCATTTCGTTGTATCTACTAGATGATGATAATGTAAATTAAATTAGTGAAATCTTATTTGACAATCAATTTGTTCGCGATAGAACCCTGTACTCTTCGAAGAGACATCACGGCTGATTCCAGCTAATGCAATTGTGATTGAGATTGCTCCACATGGATTGTTACAAGCTATCGTAAAACGGTCGCTACCTGAATCTTGCCATCACGTACCGCTTACTAGGCGTGGACACCCGGATAATGTACAACATTTACTCGATGCTATTGGAAAGTAAGTTGATTTAATTAAAATTTAACTGTAGTATTTTTTTAGCTTCATGCCGTTCGCCCTAATAGCAGGGACAAAGTGATTCTTGTGTTAAGACATCTTTTTTCTCTTTTCCGCTCAGTTTTTCGAGATATTCCGTATGGTACTAGTTTATCCTCTGAGTGGGAATCGAATCTGCAGGTGTCAGTTTTACAGTCAGGTGTTGGCTTACTGCACCGCAACCATATTGATTAAGCAAAATAGCAAAATAATGTGTTGACATTATTATATTATGTATAGACACAAGAATTTTGACTTGTTTGCAGGCTCTACATGGGAGGACTTAACCCTAAAGTAGAAGTGCTTTATCCAAAAATCGAATTTCCTGTGTCCACTGGAACACCAATGCTATCACATTTAGTGGAATGGGCACATAATGAAAGATGGTAAATATTCGTAATACTAAATTTTTATATAAAACCGGCTTTCAATTGTGACTTTTATTTGAGCGCAAAGTATATTTAAAAATAAATATTTTCAGGAACTTACCTTTGTATGTCTCAGCTCATAGAAAAACCGCAGCCGCTACCAAACTTGTTATATCCACTCACGATGATGAGAATGTGTACTTAAAAGGTCACGTTATAAGAGGTAAGACGATATTTTTTTTAGCAACTTATCCCAAGTGGGATAGCCAGAGATAACGAAGCGCCCATCGCTGTAGTTTTTGTATACGTCTTTCATCTCGTTAACTTTTGTTAACCTCTTCATACAGTCCCTCCAGGTGATGTCGTGCTTTTTACGTGACATTCCTCCAATAGTCTCGATACTGTATTTTCTTAGGTACTTCTTTCTTTCTTAGGTAGGATACTATAATACCCACGTGAAAGGTTACGGATATATCACCATCTCATCAATACAGCTAAGACAACGATAACTCTATTACCGATAACAATATGCCTTTCCACATCCATTTTATATCTTTCGTCTCTACTAAATATTCTTCTCAACTTCATTATTTTTTTCTAATATCTTTCCACTTATTTCTTCATTTGTTTCAAATATCAAACCCTTTTTCTTATTCGTATTCCGACTTAGACTTCATATCCTTTGTTCAGACTGATGACTCATGCGTGTAATAATTTTGACGATGGAATTACATTACTTGAGTACAACAGGTAATTTACTTTTAATGTTACTTTCACTCCCATGTCATAACGAATAAAAAAATAATAATTTCAAATTAATACTATATTTTGCTTCAATAATAATAAATCAAAATTTGCATGGATTTTTTTTAGAAAAGAACCTGTATCCCTTTTCTGCTCTGCTGGTAGGAGTTTGGGACACACTAGCAATGGTTTTAGGTGTTGAAAAAAAACAACTGTCTGTTCAATTTAACGATGTGCACTTTTACTTACAACCGCTTCTTCGTGATCAACACAACCTACGTTTAAACGTTACTTTACATCGAGGAACAGGCCGTTTCGAAGTAAGCTATATAAAAATAAAATATATTTTTTAAACTAATTAAATCACTGAGATTATTTTAATTAAATACAAACATTCTTTATATGATTAGGTATTAGATGAAAGTACCTACATAGTGACAGGTTACATAACTGGAAAAATAGAAGACACCGAAAAATATGATTTAAATATTCACGACGCATTGCAAATGACAACAGAAGATATATATCAACTCTTTTCAACAAGGGATTATAACTATTCGTAAGTTTCAAAAGTCCTTGAAGGGTTCCTTGCCAATTTCAGAATTGTGTTTCAACTGGAAGTACAACCTGTAAAAGCTGACAAATGCACACATTTTATGTGAAATGAACAACAATTACATTATAAGCTTTTTATAGTTTTTATCTTTAATATAAACATAACATTTTTCAGATTTTTTCTTATATTTAAACTGAAAGTTTTCACTTTTTAAATTTCATAATAAAAGGTCAACGAGAAAGACGCTATAGATTTTAATTACGCAGCGAATTAGCTTAACTTCGCACATGAGAACAAGCATGCTACTGAGAACACGATTGGAAAAATTATTTAATATCTTAATTTCCTCGCTCTGGTAACGAGGTAGAGTCTCGACCTACATAAGTTTGCGGGTGTATACACAAATTTTGTACGAAATTACGAAATGAACAAACATTTTAAGGTTAATGATTTTTTCCCTATGAAATACCTATATACTTTCAATTTTTCATTCTCTTTCTTTTTTCATTTCTACGAGTTAAAAATAAATGTATATCTATTGATAGCCTAACAATATTTTTTTCAGTGGTGAATTTTGTAGTGTTTATAATGCTAATTTGTCACTATCTGAAGCAAATTTAAAATGGAATAATAATTGGGTAACTCTCATTGATGGTATGCTGCAGTTAAACATGTTGAGAAGGGTTCATGAAACAGTATCTCAGCTTAATTTTATAAGAAAGATGATAATTGATGTAAATCAGCATACTCTCTACAATACCAACCAAGTAAACGGAGTAAACGTAGTCCCAGCTAAAATAAATGAAATCCAAGATTACATCAGGTACAGTAAATATGAAAATATTATTAAATTGACTTTTTTTTTTTAAATTGTTTTATAATAATGTTAATATTTTAGATGCGGTGGTATTATAATGAGCCATATAAGGTTCAATGATTTACCGTCTATCAATAAAAATATTGGATTGAAATCTCTAAGATTTATTCCACATCACTCCACAAACTACATAGATGTATGTATAAAATTGGCTTTGGTATAATTATTATTCCTTTCTATTTTATCATTCCTAATTACATAATAGTAATGATAAAATATAATATATATAAACAACAAATTTATATTACAGAAAACGTCCGCACTCTCAACTTATATACAAATTGTTGCACAAAACTTAAACAAGCAACAACTAAATGTCTTAGAAATATCGGAAAACAGTAACTCTGACTTCTTAGAAGTTAATGAAATTCTTTCCGAAATACCAGGAGTACAAGTAACATTTTCGAGAATCAATAGAGATAATGCCATACGAAAAAATATTTTATCAGACGAACACGATTTACTTTTAGTGTCAAATTTATCTAATGACGATAATGTAAGTTTTATTTATATTGTTTTTCATATTTATTCTTTTTTGTCTCATATTTGTCTCATATATTTTGTCCTACCCTGCGGTAGGCATATTTATTTTTTTGTTATTTTTTAAATTTTGTTTTACAGATGAGTCAGTTCCTCCACCGAAATCTTAAATGCCAATCATTTATTGTCAGTTATGAAAAATATAAATCAGAAATTCTGAATGACCGTTCATCAATATTGTATAAAATAATTTGTGCACATACTATAAAGTCAACAGTGTTGGAACTTATAATATGGCGCCCCATAGACTCAAAGTTAGGTACCAGTGCTATCACAGTTAAAACAGAATCTGACCTTATCTTACTGACTTCAAGGAGATCAGCAATACCCTTAAATCAACATCTTATCGTGCTGACTTCTTACCCACCGTTAGCTGGCTTAAAATCCACAGTGAAGAAATGGAAAAACGAAGAAGGCCGTAAGATTACTTTAGTTATGATCAGTGACAAATTATTGAGTGATCAATTCCTGGATCAACCTCTTACGGATTTCGACGTTAATATTCTTAAAAATGTAAGTGTATGATATTACAGTGACTTTTCTGATGTATAATTTATTTGACGCCAGTCGTGGATCGCCAGCAAGGATGCTTTATATAAATTCAAACAAACTTTTTTATTATTCAAACAATTATTTATTTTCAAGTTCATCCTGCATAGAAAGGTAAGGCAACTGCAGTCTGGTGAAGCCCTGATATATACAGACATTGCGTAATGACTGATGAAACTCAGCATAGCATTTATTTCTAGCACTATTATTTCTATACCTGTTTAGAGGTATTGATATTCATTTAAATGAATCAACTATCGTTAACAGTCTTACTGTGTTTAATGTTATAATATAAATTTACTTATACAACATTATGTTTCAGGGCCAGTGGGGTGGTGAATATTACTTGCCAGTACAAGAAACATTTGTTAAAGGTCAAGAATTGGAACTTGAAATTGAACGAATAGGGGATTTGAATTCCTTGCATTGGACGGAAGCCTCCAAGTCAGATGCCAAAGGCATAAAAGTTAAGGTACGCGTAAATAAATATTATGAAATAATTATGATATTACCAAATAAAACAAAAGGAAACTTCCGACATCATTATAAACGATATTCATTGAGGTCATTAAAATAGGCCCAAGCGCGATACATCTGCTACAATTTTTGTGGGGAGGTTCGTATCTGTAGGATACTACATGCTCCCATAAATTTACATCAGATTCCAGATAATACTACAGTATCAGACAAGGTTACCAGGTGTAGGCAATATCGTTACAGTGACGTAAAAGTTGCTGATAATAAAATTATATCAAAATTGGTTCATCCATATGAAATCTACGATGTACCCACATATGGATAAAAGCAAATGTACCGTTTGCCACGGTGACTAAAAAAATCTGAAATAGTACAAATCAAGTTTCTTTTTATAAATATTGCAGGTACACTATGCTGGAGTAAATGACATCGAAGTCCAAAAGAAAATAGGAACTACTGCGTTTAATAAAGACGATACTCAAGTTTTTGATTTCAGTGGAACAACTATGAGGTAAACCTTTTTTTTTGCTTATTTATTTAATATTTTTATTTCACTACGCTCTGGTGGCGCGGCAGATGGCAGATTTGAGTTCCGCCAACCAACACGCAATTACTCCAGGATTCAGCGGAAAATAGATAACGTTAACACTACGTAACCTAACAGGATACAGCGTGAAGCCAATAATAAATGTAAAGCAAATGATGTGATTTGTGTTACTACGATCAATTATAATTTATATTTTTTAATTTGGTAGTGGGGCTCGCGTTATGGGGATCGCAACATCCGAATCAATTCGCACACACGTAAAAGTGAAACCAGAATTTTTATGGCCAGTACCAGCACATTGGAGTATGGAAGATGCTGCTACCGTTCCATTGGCATACTGTCTTGCTCTTTATAGCTTGGTAATATCATTTATGAAGTAAATTTTCTTGAGCTGGGCTTCAAATATTTATTTTATTTTATTTATATTCAGTGTATCAAGGGAAAATTGAAGCCAGGAATCAAAGTTTTAGTTCATGGCGGTGCTGGGGCCCTTGGTCAGGCTGTTATATCGATCGCTTTGGCATTCGATTGTGAAGTTTTTACTACTGTCAGCGATAATAAGAAAAAAAGATTTTTACGAAGACTTTTCCCAAAAATAAAAGGTATTATCGACAGTCGCTAAACATCATGAATAACATTTTTTTATGTACAATAACAATATAAACTTCGATTTCAGAAAATAATATTGGAAATTCACGTGACAGTAGCTTTGGTGATATGATCTTAAATGCTACCAAGAGCGAAGGTTGTAATATAATAGTGTCGTGTGTAAAAGGAGATCTTAAAAATGTAAGCTATATAAGATTTTTTTAATATCTCATTTCATCTATATTTTTAATTTTGATGAATTGACTCTATAATCTTACTTTTTTTATTTTTAAACTGATTTTGATAAAAATAATTATTATATTATTAAAAAATTTATTTAATAATATAATAATTATTTAATAATATCCGATCCTATACCTATGTACTGCTATTTTTTTTCTGGGCCAGTCCTGGCGCAACACCACAAAGTGTGACTGCAAACGCGACTGGTAGTGAATCCGATCCTCACTCGGGGAAGTGAAATATTCATTTACATTTATATTTTTAATTCTTCGCTCTGGTGTCTAGGCAAAAGCGGGGACATTAAGTTTCACCACTCATCACGTAATGCCCATAGAATTCTCCCTAGAGTGGGGAACGGAGTATCTTAGCACCCAGGTTTTCTCTGCCTACACTGTTGTATGCGGGATACAGCGTGAAACTGATTTATTTGATTTATTATTAATATATTTTTTTAGTACTAATCGATAGAATTTATTAATCATTTTCAAGACTTTCAATTTTATTTTGTTTTTAGATTTCTTTTAATTGTTGCGCTACATCTGGAACCGTAGTTGACACATCTCTGTTGCTGCATAAGGAAAAGTATAATTTAGGAATGAAAAATTTAACTAAAGGAATATCTTACACTTCTCTGAATTTAGGTTCAATGCTAGAAAATCCAAGATCTGATGAACTACAGGTAAATTTTGCGGTGATCTATTTTCACTCTTAAAGTTTTATAGTTAAAATACATGTTTCAAAATGAATGTTTCAAAAGAATTCAATATATATGTAGACCATTTGATTACTTTGAATAATCAAGTCACTTCTCATGTTAACCAACTGCGATATCCCTATTAATATATATATATATTTTAGTTGAAATAGTGCATCGGCTTTATTTTATTATATGTCCATCTAAAGAAAATCTATTTTAAATCTTTTAGAGTCTGCAACTAATGCTGAGTGAGGGTATTGCTCGCGGATACATTCGTCCTCTGACACATATAACATATTCGGCACTAGATGCACCTCGCGCATTCTCTCTTCAAGCCAGCAGCCGCCATCGTGGACGTGTACTGCTGAGCATAAATGAAGATCTTCCTTACATTCAGACCAGGTAAATTTATATGACATGTGTCTAAAATATTATTTATCTAAAAAAAACTTACCTATGAAATTTGTTTCAGAATAATTTGTTCCCCGCAATTGGCTCAATTAGTTGTATCAGAAAATGAATTATTGGGATTGAAATTAGTTGACAGATTAGTAAGCCGAGGTGCTAAAAAAATTATACTAATTTCTTCAAATGCATCAAATTGTTTATCAATGAAATTAAGGTAGCTATGACATAATCCAATTCATATTTAAAATATATTATTAAAGATAAAATATAAACACTTTATTTTATTTAATAGAATGTGGGCAAAGCAAGGAGTATACGTGGAATCACTGTCGGATGATGCCTTTAATGGAAATAATATAATAAACGTCTTGGATAATACCAAACTACTAACGAGTGTTGAAGGAATATATTATATTTTTTCTGGTAACACAATAGGTGATAATAAAACGAAAATGCTAGAGCATGTCAATTTATTGTCACTAAAATTAAATTCAATTCTACAGTAAGTGCCTTTTCTAGTTATCATCGTCATATATTTTATTTTACACTAAATTATATCAATGCGTGAGTATTTTTTTAAATTATTACAGATATTTTGCTGTTATTAACATTGGAAATGATAAGTTCAGTGATCAAACGTTGCCTACAATAAATAGCCACAAGCTTACGTGGATCAGTTTGCCTGTTTTAAAATTCACGCAAAAGGTAAAATAATGTGAAAGATCATAATATTTTTACTGCTGTACTATCGAAATGTCACGTATTTGCATATATTTTGCAGGATAATAATGCAGAAAATGATGATGTCATTTCGACTATAAATGCCATTGACGCAATAGAGAAAGCCTTATGCCTTAAAGAACATACTATACTAGTACATTCTTTGCACGAATGTTCTCAAGTTTCTTTGGTGCAAGAGTTTGCTAGAATAGCAGGTATTATGTCACGTACTACGTTACTATATTAATTGCATTTTATGTCTTTTAATTTAATTATTTATTTATAATTATATATTTGTAGGAATCAATAACTTAGATGATATACCAGAAGATACTAATATCAGAGATTTATGTAACGATTCTACTAAATTAGACATATTTCGAGTTTACTTGAAAAATAAACATCATATAAATTTAGAAGAAAGTAATTTATCATCAGTAACTGTTCAAACGTATGTATTATGTGTTGAAACACAAAAATAAAAACAAAAATATCATGCCTATCTCAGCCGTATATACATATATATATACTAAAACTATTTTTATTATATATTTTAACAGACTACGTGCATTGGATGACCAGGTAATATCAAAAACAACACATAAAGAAACTGACGGCTTGGCGACATTTTTATCATTTGTTGATTATGACGAACTTCTTTCCACGACGGAAATGGTGTTTTTACAAACACTAGTGATTAGTTCAGCAATGGTAAGTATCCAGGCAGATATTGTCCTGTGCAGACAAGAACGCTTGCTTTACGCCGAAATTGTTCATAGTACTCAGCTTCTTATAGTTTCTTAGAGCTTTAAATTAGGCAATTTATATTTGTATATTTTCTTCATAAAGTTACATTTATATTTTAGCGTGACGATGAATTTGATGTCAACCAAACATGCTTATGCGTGGTGCCAGGAGTTGAAGGTGTCCATTTGCGTTTCAAAACTTTGTGTGAGCGCCTCAAATTACCTGCTCTTGTGCTGCAACCTGGTCTTGATAATCCTCATGAAACTATTCAGGAACTGGCAGATAGATATGCAAAGGTTTGTTGTGCTTATAACATTACATATAGTATAATGATGGCAAATTTAGTTTCTTTAACATTTTTTTTATTAATATTATAAAAGATGACACAATCAATATAGAAAACAAGATTATATAAAATTTTAAATTTCTTTGACTCCGCATATCCTTCAAAAAGGCCGCAAATCCTCCAATTACCGTACTTTTATTGTTCTTCTAAAATACTCACCTTTCGCTGCCTTATGACAGCGTTAGTACCAGCACTGCATTACTGCACATTTATTATTTATGCAGCTATTCTAACGTTTCTTCATCGCATAAATGCAGCTTAGCCACCGTTAACTTTGCTACCGACTTTTCCACATCAATTTCGTACCTTCCGTCTCTACTATAAATATATCTGATATTAAATTGCCACATATGTTTCTTCCGTTTCAGTTTTAAATATTTTGCCAAAACAATAATAACATTAATTTTTGCTGTTTGTTTGCCTGTTTATTTTAGTAATGTACTTATTTTGTGTATGCAGGTCCTCGTAAAGAAGGCGAAATTAAAGAATGGATTCTATTTACTGGGATATGAAACTGGTGTTTTAGTTGCTCTAGAAATGGCAGCAATTTTGGAAGATCAGGGTAAAGCATTTCCATATTATTAAAAATATTACAACGATATATTGTTTTTTCTTTTTTCAATTTCTATAAAAAAATACAATATTTTTTAAAAATATATATGTATAACTAAAAGTTTTTACAATATTCTATTATTTCGTTATGTGGTAATTCCCTTGTTTCTATAAGTAAAATCTGATAATTATTTTGTTTGTTCAAAGCTATTTCAATGAACTTAATTTTATGTTTATTGCAGGTATTACTGGTACGGTTTTCTGTATCGGTGGTGCTCCCAGTGATGTTCAAGCCGTCATTGAAGAAAAACTTAAAGACTTCAAAACTGAGGAAGAATTGCAAAATGCTGTTCTGCGCCACATGTTTAGTTTGGCCTCTTCAGAAATCACAGAAGACTTAAACACAGTTCTACAAAAAAATATGTCATGGGAGGAAAAAGTGTCTTTGAGCGTTCACTTAATGAGTGGCCAAATCATGCATTCCAATCAATACGTTAAGGAGCTTATTAATGCAGCATATGGACGAATCGTACAAGCTCGTAGGTACAATGATGAACCACGACAACTTCGATCAAAGCTTATATCTTTGAAACCTTCATCAGCTCATACTCAGTACAACCAGAGCAACGCCTCCTCTTTACAAAAACACTCCCTACAAAAAGTCATAGAATATCAATTGGATTCACCTTTCGCATTTGCTGCACAGAACCTGCAGTGCAGTGCTATTATTAATCGCCACCTCGATGATGAAATTTTAGAAGCTTTTAATAATAAGAATCTCTGTGAAACTTATATTTTAAATGCAGATACATTTATGACCAACGCTAACACCCCTAACACTTCCGAAGACTACTGATCCTACAAAGAATACTAAACGGCTTGTTTTCTTTTTTATATTTATTGTTATGAAATAAAGCAATAAGATCTACTTTTTTATTTCTTATCTAAAAAAATATTAATAATCTTCTAATTTGTGTGTCTGAAATATATGTCTACTACTCTCCTCTAAGCCCCCAAGGCACCGGAAATTGTCTTGAGATCTTGTGATGGTCAAGGATGTTAATTTATGCATGACCTTCTCAAGATCTCGAGAAATTACTATCAGGTCAAATAATTTTCGTAAATTTTAAATAATATTTAATCGTAAAAATTACTTCCTACCGGTCCTAAAATGCCTAATTCGCGCCAACACCGAGACACCGTCTTTCGATTGTCGTGTTGATCGAAATATGATATCATATGCGACACTGGAGGAAGGTCACGTAAAAAGCATGAGGACATGTATGGAGGGCATGTATGAAGAGGTTGATGACAGTGGACGAGGCGAAAGAGGTATGTAGAGACCGTAGCGTTTGGCGCTCCGTTCTCTCTGACTACCCCGCTAGGGATAAAGCGTGAAGTTAGTTTAGTTTAGTTTAGTTTATATGCGACAGATAACGCTCGCTTTATAACCATACTATTTTTAGACAAAATCTAGAATAATATTATTGATCCTATGCTCGTACATGGTCGTCGTGCTCTATAGTTCGCTTTTAAACATATGTTGACCAACTAGGAAGAACTATTTTTATTCACCGTGGGTAACTGTTTCACAGTAAAATGCCCAATGTTAAGGACATAATATTTTGGAAGATTTTTTGTTTGTTGATAGATTATTTCTTGTGACGATCAAAAAGTAACAAATAATATTAAATTAAAGGAAATTTAATGTAACAATATTTATTATGAGATTATTTATGAGGATATTCATCATACATTTAAAGCAGCATTTTCAAAAATCCAATCGTAATAAGGGGCGACACGAGTGTATACTCCTGGGAAGTAGGGATGTGCGCAGTCATGCCCCCAAGACACTACACCAACAAGGGTTAAGTTAAATATCAAAGGTCCGCCAGAATCACCCTGACAAGCATCCTTTCCTCCTATATCTGGTATACCAGCACATATTTTCTCGGGAATGACATCCGGCGTGGATTCAAATTCGGGAATAGTTTTCAAGTAAGCGTAACGAGAAGTGCAAACTTCTTGATTTATAACATTTACATCAACTTTTTGTAGAACCGTAGGTCGACTAAGACCAGACTGAAACAAAATTAAATTGAATTTCAATTTAAGCAATAATGTCTTAAGAAAAAATATATATTTAGATAAGATATTGTACATACCCCCAGTACACCAAATCCTACAGTGGTCACAACTGCATCGTCTGGTATATTGAATCCAGGTAAAGCAAGGGACACAAGTCCTACTATGTCAGAGAGAACAGCGGGTGTTGAAAGTTTTATTACTCCAATATCGTTGATCAAAGTACGGGCTACATATTCTGGGTGACTGATTAATTGTTCGACCATAAGTTCCTCTCCTCCGCTATTGGTAAATGATGAGCCAACTCGTACTCTCCACAAATTAGGAGAAGGATTACTAAAGGGAAAAACACAAATTTCTATTAATAATTATCATATGCCCACTTGAAAACGCGGCATCCCAACACACAACACAAAGTGTCTTAACACTACGTTCCTTCTTTTAAACATTTTTTAAGTGTTATTCCACACTTAGGCTAAGAAGCTAACAACATAATAAGTTGTAACAAGCGTATAAAAATTTCGACGTAGCTTGGCGAGAACGCATGGCTTAGTGGTCAGAGCGCCTGGTCGGTTTCCAGGAGGCGCGGCGAATACGTTTTCTAAATAATTATTTTTATACGTTTTCTAAACTACGTTCCTTCTTTTTTTAGCGAATAAGCAAACGCACTGAAACTAATAATCAATATCTCTGTCACAAGAAAAAAATACGAATCTACGACTCGTTTTTAAATATTTATTTTCACAAATGCGGATATATGTTAATACTTATATTCTCAATTCTCTTAACTACTCGTATTTATACATATATATTTTTAATTTCTTGTCTGTCTACAATTACATGTATGGTCACGTAAATCCGAATCGACTTACTAAAAGTTTCACCAATAGTTTTGTTTTAACTCAACATTTAAAGTTCCATAGATGACAATGTAATAATATGAAAAATAGTTACAGTATATTATACAGCTTTTATATCGAAATATATTATTAAAATATTTAATATATAATAAAGGAGTCATACTAACAAGAAACAATGTGCAGCAGATAGCACAGCTTTGGTAGAAATTAAGGACGCACCACAGACGGGACTGAAGTTAAACCAGTTTTGAACTAACAGGTTGCTCATGAATGGATATTCCTTAATATCTGCTGGAGCACCTCCAACAATTCGCGGTGATCGATTTATTGTGCTCCAGAATTGTTCTTGTGGAGCCGCTGTAAATTCAAAGATATTAAGCTTATTAACTAAAATCATAAGGCAATCATATGTAAATATTTACCATACAAACGCAACAGGTAGTGGGATCGATTCTCACTCGAGGAAATGAAATGTTTAATATTTTCCTCGCTATAGTAACGAGGCAAAGAGCGCTCTTAAATTTCACCACTTTACACGCATAGCCGCCAGGATTCAGAGGAAAGTGGGGATTTTCACACTAGGTCTTCAGGTGCCACCTGCTATATGTGGGCTACAAACTACTACGAAGCTATATTACAATATCACTTTATAATAAAGAAGCAATTTTTATATAATTTGTTTTACCAAGCGCGGCTCCAATTAGTGCCAATACGATAACGACGCGCATGTTATTAAATTAAATATCAAGATTTTTGAATATTTATAACATTCATATCAATACGTAATTCGAAGTAATCGTTGGTTAACCCAATCTTTATTTATTTTATCTAATCCTATTTTAATACTACCTAAATGAGATTCTACAAACATCAATAGTTTCCTCTTCCTCATACTCGAAAGTTTTAACATAAATCTTAAATTTTCAGTACTATTTTCTCTTTTAAGATTGCTTCTAAATAAAGATATTAAGATACGAGCGTTTACTCATAATTTTTGTTGCATTTTGTATGAATTTCGTCGCGAAGTCAAAATGTATAATACTTCTTGTGGACCTAGTAGTAGAGTAAACAGCGTCCACCGTGCTATCATTTGCATAGCAATGAATGCTAGAATCCTCTAACATGTCTTTGATATACAGAAGAAATAGCGTAGGGGACAGCAGGCAGCCTTGGGGAACGCCAGCGTTGACGGGCATATGGTTGGAGCAAAAATCGTCGACAGCGACCTTGATGCTGCGCCTAGTGAGAAAGCTGGCGATCCACTTGCATAAATTCTCGGGAAGCCTATATATAGTATGGAAGTTTAGCCAGGAGCGATTCATGCCACACTCAATCAAAGGCCTTCGCCACGTCCAAACTAACTGCCAGGCCCTCTCCCTTGCTTTCAATAGCCGCAGCCCGTATTATTATTTAATTATTTTTAATATTTAATTAAATACTAGATATTTAATTCCCAAGAAAGGTATTTTTAGATTGCACTTATTAATAAAATTCGGTTCAGCTGTTCCGAAGTTTGACCCGGACAAATAGAATAACAGAAAGACAGACAAAATTGGTAAAATCGTTTGTTTGTGTTTTAGTACCGTAAATAATGCACTTGACATAAAAGCGATCAAGTGTGAGTCGGACAGAGAGCTCCGTTGCAATTTCACGATACAATCCTTATCCTGGTCAGCGGGAAGTAGGTATTATTTACTTATTAAATTTGAAAAACTTAAGTTTGATCTTAAATTTCAATAAAAAAAATTATGACATCCTGTTGACAGAAAAAGGGCACGGTATTCGTAGATTATAATTTGGGTATCAATAAGATAAGATTACATAAAATATGTATTTACGTTTATGTAATAAATTAATTAAGATTGGGCTTCCCAATAATTTCTTTGAATTACGTAATAGATATGTGTATGATAGATATCAGTTTGTAATAAATATGCGAAAATCTTATGTTTGAAAAATATTATAAATACAACAAAATTTTAAAAACAGTGCCACGAAAAACCAAAACTAGGTTTTACTAATTAGATATGGTAGTCAAGTTGTTAGCATTAGCTTGATATATCGATTTCAATATTAAAAAATAACTAAATCAATGTAAGTTAATAAATTTATTTTTTACTTTGTAGTTTACTGTTTGAAGTCAAAGAAAGATTTTCTCAGATTTTTGATCTATATAGGGCACAATATATCTCATGTATTTAAATGGATAAAGACTGCCGTGGCGCAGTGATCACAACCGTGTGACTGGAAACCCGACGGTTCTGAATTCGATTCCCAATTGGATGAATTGATTATTTTCAACGACGATTGCAACGTCGAGTTCCGGCAATCAACACGCAATGCCCAAGAATTCGGCGGGAAATGGGGGACAGAAGTGTCTTAACACTACGTTCCCAGGTTCCCTTTGCCTTCTTTGCTATATGCAGAATACACCTTGAGGCTAAAAAAACGATACATTAATATATGTATACGTGAACGGCAATCTGCATAATTATATATAAACCTCGTCGTTACTAAATTCACATAACGTATAATTTACGGCGTTCAAATACATTCTTACTAGTCAACGCGCGCAGCTTCGAATTAAAAAAAAAACCTTCGTGGTTTTTGCATCACGTGTTCAATAAAATATTTTTATCAGTCTGAATTTATTTTTTTTATAAAAATCGGTGATGACTTAAAGATTTTTTCCATATAATCTTACAACCCCTTATTTGAACCCTTTGAGGGGTGGATTCTAAAAAACCGTGAAATTCGTTTTCAATTCAATATTTTTAAGTCTGAATTTCAATTTTTAAAAGAATCGGTGACGATTAAAAAAAAATCCATATAAACTTTAGGATTAAAATTTTTCAAAATCCCTTCTTATTGGATGTCCAGATTATGAAAATATAAAACACATAAACATCTGTCTAAATTTCGCATTTCTACGCACAGCGGTTACGGCTGTGGATGCGTCTTACCTCAGTCTGTCAGGTACATGTCCTGTTATATATATAGATAGCGGCTTCGCCCGCTTAAACTATATGATTTAATAAGCAGAATTGATTGACAACTGAAATGACTTCTTATATGATTTTTTTTTACTTTATTCTATATTTATAATAAATCTTTAGAAAAGTCGTTTCTGTACATTGCAAATAATTAAAAAAAATTAGCTAGGGTGATAAAGGATAATTAACAGAATCCATTTACAACATTTTTGTCTGTTTGTCTGTTTGTCTGTTTGTCTGTTTGTCTGTTTGTCTGTTTGTCTGTTTGTCTGTTTGTCTGTTTGTCTGTTTGTCTGTTTGTCTGTTTGTCTGTTTGTCTGTTTGTCTGTTTGTCTGTTTGTCTGTTTGTCTGTTTGTCTGTTTGTCTGTTTGTCTGTTTGTCTGTTTGTCTGTTTGTCTGTTTGTCTGTTTGTCTGTTTGTCTGTTTGTCTGTTTGTCTGTTTGTCTGTTTGTCTGTTTGTCTGTTTGTCTGTTTGTCTGTTTGTCTGTTTGTCTGTTTGTCTGTTTGTCTGTTTGTCTGTTTGTCTGTTTGTCTGTTTGTCTGTTGTATGTCAACACGCATCACGTAAAAAGTACACAATAAATTTAAGCAACTTTTATACATATAAATTACAAGTAAATCAAAGTAACTTTTAGCGTTTATTTCATTGTAATCGATAAAAGATATTAGTATTTATGTTTTCAAGAAGTTTATATTTGAGATAGTAAAAAATCGATACAAGTAACGGTATCTATTGACAATAAATAGTAGGTACTAACGAATCTTGATAACGCAAAAAACGTTCTGTGGAGTTAAACACTAATTACGACGGGAGGAATATTAATCATTTTAATACTTTAGCACAACATCGTTTTCGGTTAATATAATTTTATGTTAGGTGAAACTTAACATAAAAACAGCATTTTTAAACTGTCCTTAATTTTAAACCTAAGTAGATGGCGCTTTGCATAAAAAAAAATTCTAGTTTGGAAAGGTTACCGCTACACTCTATCAAAAACTAATGTACTTAAAGTTTTAAAGATATATTTGAAAAAAAAAAGAAACATACCTAATGATATCTATTGACTACATATGATAATGAATGTTGACACAATGAAAACATATTGTTGAGTTATTATTTGGTTAACGTTAATTACGTTGTGTAAGTGTAATCTATACTTATAATAAATTTAACGTAAACATAGTAGTATTTTTCTAATAATGTTCGAATGGTTACAGTTCAATTCTAAGTCCAATAGATGGCGCTGTGCATAAAACGTCGTTTTCTGAATCGCGCTGGCAAAATTCTTGGCAAAAAAATGACTTTAAAAAACGTCTTATTTATATGACTCGGTGACACTGTTTTAACCGATGATGCTGACCCCATCACTGAAGCGAACGATTCGAAATATGTAGGTAGGGCTACACACTACCGCACCCACACACGCTACACACACCGTCCCCGCCGGTGGAGACGAGGTCCCAGTTTTTCAGTGGCCCAATCAAGCCTCGGCGCGAGAGGAGCCCGTAACTAAAAACCCAACAGGGCATCAAGAGTCCTACCCAGTAGGCCTAGCTCGGACCGAGCGAAGCAACGTTCCCCACTACAAACGGTGTACGCAAGTCGTGGTCGTGAATTTTTAGTGAAGATTTACAGTTTACCTTCGTTACAGTCTAGCTTAATTCGTAATAATTTAACACAGTGATAAAGAATGACTTAATATTTCAGTCTTCAGTCCATTATCCTTCAATTCGTTAATGTATTCATATTTTTTTAAGAAACGTATAATAAAAATAACTTTTGAGAGCAACCTCTAAAAAATTGTGTCTCAAGAAAAAAATGCTCTGACACTGTTTATTAAAATATCCCGCAGTATTATTTCATAAGTTACAAGCACACGTACCGACATTGCACTATTGCACCTGTATGTTGCATGTATGTATGTGCCAAGGGTATTTTAGGATACAAAAACACCTCAAAATCCTTTTAAGATAATTTTGTTGTTTGTCTGTCTGTCAAGAGTATTTTGTACAAGATCGCTTAAAGGTTAGATACCTCTATGTTCAAGTCTATATTCCCTTAAGAGTCAAATGACGATAATCTATATCTCTATATGAATTTATTAAGAAGTTAAACTTACGGCACGTATAATTATCAAAATTACGGAAAATTACAAAATTATTTTTCAAAATTTGAGCTTTTTGTATTTGTGTCACAGAAAAAAACTATTGGGAACAAATTTTAATCTGTACTTAATTTGATACAAAATGACAACTTTTATAAGTTATCCTATTGGAGTATCTCCATTCCTGAAACTGGTACGAAACTCTCGGGTTATGAGTACGACTTGAACTTGACCGAAAAAAAATCATAGATTATACAGAACTGCCTAAAACCGTGCTTTCTATGTATATTCTATATACCAATTATATATTTACTTAAAATATGTTACTAATTTAAAAACTGTACAGGAGCTAATATAAGTTATTTTACTAAGAATATCGTGAATCCAAATAAATAAATTAATAATTAAGGCTGTTTGTAATATCTCTATTTCTTAATTGAATACTCATCTAATTCAAGCGGACAAAGCCGCGGGAAGGCCGCTAGTCTGTAATATAATATAATATGATTTTGTTACGACATTATTATTACGTAATTTCTATAAGAATTTCTGATTGTTTCGAACTAAAAAACGACCAATGTTGATATTTGATTTATAAAATATACAAAAAGTTAATTATTTATTATATGTATATATCTTTGTAACATTACGTTCTTTTTACCTTTGTTATGTTTTTTTAAAACTCTGTTAAATGTGCTGATGTCAGTTAATTATTAAATTCACTGCCCTAGAAACAGCCTTTAGTGTTAAATTATTACATTTAAGAATGATACATGGTAGTAGAAGGGACTACACTAAGGTTGCCTAGAAGAATCCTACCTTTAATAAAAAGAAACCATAACGCGTTTTTGGAGAAAATTGCACTCATATGTTTTTTTATGTGAATCCCACATCATTTGAAAGGAAATCTTATAGCATAAGGAATTGGAAAAATAATGATTGCCAGCTCTCAGTCTGCCGCAAGCGCAGGGTTGCCAGGGGGTTGCCAGGGTTGCCTGGTTTAACAGGTCACTTAATGTTTATATTTATTTGCACTCACATGTGTTTTTCTTAAGGAATTATAAGTCAAATTAAAGCTTCCTTTTTTTCTCAACACTATAACACATGGTTTACCAAATATATAAAAATCGGCTAGCATACATGGGGCAAATTGGGTATGTACTGAGGTTTTCTAACCATAGACAACCATGGATCCGTTGATATCGTCAAACCCTGTATATGAAACTAACATAAAAATAAAAAGAAGTGCTCAAAGAAAACACACAAAATACATGTTGTAATTTATTACATTATAATCTCTTCTATTTCAATAAATTAAATACTCTAAACTTTTTAACAATATGCCGTAAGACTAACGGGAATTCTGTTATTATTTTTTTCAATACCATCGAGATTCAATACCTAAATAAACATTTAATATTTTAATAAAATGGTTGAATTTTCAAATAATAATCGAAAAAAATGCTCAATTATGTTATATAGTCACATTACTACATTTTTGTAGTAAAAAGATAAACTATTACTTTTTTATTATTATTATTATTTCACTTTGCTTTTCCTTGGGCAGCGACGGCGGCCATTGCTTTCTTAACAGTTTCCTCATCACCTAAAAAGACCATTGAATCCACGGGCTTCATATTTTCATCCAATTCGTATACAAACGGAATGCCAGTTGGCAGATTTAATTCCATTATGGCAGCATCGGAAAGATCTAGAAATATTAAAATAAATAGTTATAGACATTAAATAAACCATGTGTTGTGCCGTTCAACACGCAATGAAGTGAGAATGAGAATTCCTCAAAGGGGGGGAAGGGGGAGAAGAGAAAGGGATAAGCGTATCTGAGAGATATTTTCTGGGAGGGGCCTCGACTTTAGCTTTACACCGATACGTTCGTGTAAATGTTTAGTTGTAAATGTTTACCCGAGTAAATTTTTACTAGTACAACTTCTAGGGTGGGAACCAGAGTATTTTGGGGTGGACACGGCTTCCTACGCCCATGAAGTATCTAAATAAGAACGGAATGTCAGAACAGTAAGCTCCCTCTGCCCACTTTGTCAAATGCGTGAATTACAACATAGTTTTTATATAAATGCAATGAAGTTGGATAAATGATGACATTCAAATTATATTATAATATATCAAAAAAAAGAATTTATATTATCAACTTATGCCCGTTACAAGCAGACATCGTAGCGCAGTGGCATAAGCGTGTGGCTGTAAACGCAACGGTTGGGAGTTTGATTCGGGGATGTAATATTTTATATTTTCATGTCCTCCCTCAAATATCAAAGTTGAGTTCTGCTACTCAAAACGCAATGCCTCGACAATTTGGCGATACGTGGGGAGCGGAATGTCTTATTACTAGGTTTACTCTGCCTAACCCTAGTGAGGATTAAACACAAAGGGGTGATTGTAAATGATTATTTTTAAATATTTTCAATTCTGTTCTCTGGCACCAAGGTAAAAGCTCGGCGTTGAGTTTCGCCACTCAACACGCAATGCCTCGAAAAAAAACCGTAGAAAGTGCAGAGTGTCTTAACACTAGGTTCCGGTATACAGCATAATGCTGTTATTTTTTAGATATATTAACAAGTTTTTAGATTTAATATTAAATACACATACCATCTAAATGCTTGACAATGCCTCTAAGGCTGTTGCCGTGAGCAGCAATGATGATTTTTTTGCCCTCCTTAATCTATTAGTAACAGAGATAAAAGAAATTATACATATATAGCATGTACCCTGCTAGGAAATAATGTCGAAACACACACACTTCGTTAACTCGACGCCGCGCTTTGCCAATTTATACATAATATGACACCAAGAGACACTAAAGTCGATTTAGTTAGTGAATACATTCAGTAACTAAATCTACCAATATACATTTAACTGAGTTGAAATTATTTTAACATTCGTTGGGCGCAAGCATGCGACTGTAAATGCAGCTGTTATCGGTTCGATTCCCACTCGGGGGAATAAAATATTTAATATTTTAAATAAATATTTAATTTAAATTAAATAATTAACAAAAAGAAAAGATAAATATTTTATAAAACATAAAGAAGCTTAACAGAAAGGGACTCGATACTGAACCTCTTGGTAGTTGTTCAAGCATTCTAACTACATACTAATACATACCTGAGGCACAATAACATTGTTCCAATATGGTAGAGTTCGTTCAATTGTAAGCTTCAAACTCTCATACTTTGGAAACTCCTCTGGTTTCGGGTCACCAGCATAGCGTGGGTCATTTACAATATTGTCATAGTACGCATGATCATTCTCCATAGCCGGTGGTGGAATATCAAAGCTACGACGCCATATTTGTACCTGGTTTAAAGATAAGTTATTCATAATAACACTATGTAATAAGGTAGCAAGACAGTAAATTAAATACAAAGACATATTTCTTTGAACCATACTATAGTACGTATATTATGAACAATATAATAGTAAAAATATTATGAAAAAAAATTGTTAGAGGCAGACTTTTCGTTAGGTTAGAGGTAGGTTCAATTTCCACTGAGGGGAAAAACTACTCAACATGCAACACAGTCTCAAAAATTCAATCTGAAAGTGGGGAATGCAGTATTTAACACTAGGCCTCCTCTGCCGACCCTGTTATATTACCTGGAATACAGTGATAACAAAAATATAAAATGTATATTATACCTAAGAACAATATGTTGTATATGATGCAATTTACATCAGAATAAATGATTTATTATATTTACATATTGTTTATCATGTTTTTATTACATACAATTTCATAATAAATTATATGTCAAAAAATCATAAGCATCAAATATACTACTATAAAGCTTATCAATCAATTAGTAAACAACTTAAGATAAGTTGATAAAAATAAAAGAATAATATATATTTTAGGCTATTGTGGCATATTGTAAATGTGATGAGTAAGGTTCAATCCCATTTTAGGGAATGATTTTTAATTTACTCAGTCTATTAAGAAGATAAAATATGACATTGTATTCTGCCACATAACAAAACAAAATAAACTAACCTAATAGATTTCCTCTGCCTACCTTGCTAAATGCAGGATACAGCATAAAGAAAATAAATAATAATACCTGAGCTTCTCCATATTTAGCTGCTGTTTCAGCTTTATTAAGGCCTGTTAATCCACCGTAGTGCCTTTCATTTAGACGCCAGGTTTTATTTATAGGTATGTTGGTTTGACCTAATTCCTGAAGAATACTGTTTAAAGTGATTTGGGCGCGTTTTAAAACAGATGTATGGGCTACGTCAAATTGGTAACCCTCTGCTTTTAGAGCTTTGCCGGCAGAAATAGCTTCTTCGCGACCTAAGCCGATAACAAAATATTTTTCGTTGAAATAAAATAAAAGTTAAAATTGTGTCCACGTATATGTATATGAATAAATAAATAGTATTTATTTAAAATTAAGTAATAAAAAATATACTTATAATTATTTAAAATAAATAGATGACCGGTGAGCATAATAATATAGAGTAATAAAATTTTACTAATGCAATTAATTTAACATTTAATGATTTTACCCTTGTCGCTGAGGTCAGCATCGTACCAACCGCAGAAGAGATTTTTCTGGTTCCATTCGCTCTCTCCGTGCCGGATCATAACAATTTTGTATTTTGCAGGCATTTTGATAGTGTGTTTTATAAATTAATAAGCCGGCGAAACGTTTCAAAGTGGTTTTTATCTTACCCTTCGTTTGACATTAGTCACCTTAGTGACCTTCTCTAAAGTAGAGTTGCCATGCGAATATTTATAAATAATCTAATTTATAAAAATCATAATTATATACGGTATTACATAGCATGTATTAAACATTTAATAAAAAAAATAAAATAGTTTAGTTAACAAAAATAATTTAAATACACAAGGCTATTTTTGAACTAAGTAAATACTTACCTATATAAAAGTTCTGAAAGATGTTTTGATATTTTAAAATTTATGTATTTGGTTTTGTTACTGTTTTAAATCAGAAAAGAAACCAGCTTCACGCTATATCCCGCAGCCGGGTAGGCAGAGGGAACCTAGTGTTAAGACACTCCGTTTCCCACTTTCTGCCGAATGCAGTCACACTTCGTGCCACTGCGCCACGACCGTTATCACGACTGTTATAATTATACCTTATTCACAAAATATTAATAAAATTGTATTTGCAGCATTAATTCTTTTTATTGTATGATTTTATATATTGAACAGAATAGGACTATAAATTCTATGCGACCTGTGGCTACGTTGAAACTTCTTGATTTTATTAAAAGTATTTTTAGGTAAAACTTATTATTATCAGTTTTACTAATGATGTGGAATTATACATATATATATATATATATATATATATATATATATATATATATATATATATATATACAATAAATATCATTATTTCACTTAAAAAACAAGATTGATTTCTTCTTTATATAGTTTTCTGTATGTACTTAATATACTTGGCACTGACTAATTAAAAAATTTACCCCTGGAGTTTCTGTTGCAACGACGACTTTGAGGTGATAAATGACAACAATTGTTTAAATGAATTTAAAAAACGTATGAGTACAATTTTTAAGCAAAAACGCATTACCATAAATTTAATAATAATCTAAATCTAAATCTATTCTACTATCATATATCATTCTTAAAAATAAGTTTAATTAAAAAAGCAGATACCTGCTGATTTATTGACTGGGGACTCGATCTATCAATCATTTACGATACCTACAAAATTGTAAATAACAACTTTTCACCATATTTTATTTGGCACCATCTATTCCAGTTTTTAGGTGAAAGTAATTTTAATGCTGACAACATTTTATAAATGTCAACGATAAATCTCGTTGATCGTACCAATCGTACCATCCCAATGGTTTATTTTTATTGTCAAAATTATCAGGAACCTCGATTTGCTAAAAAAGTTTGTTGTTATGTACGATTTATTGCTGATGATAATAATCATCTTCTAAATACATACTTTTCTGTAGTGCTCTGTTATTTAAAACACATATTGTACTCAAAATAACTTAAGCATGAGTTACTCTCAATTTTTAGCTAAGTAGACAATTTTTTTTAGCAATGCCTCCCAGAAAAGTAGACAAAAAACCCATAAATAATGGTGAACCAAAAATATTACGAAGTCGTAAGAAAAAGAACAATGGCGAAGTAAATATTCCAGAGATTCAAGTTACAATTCCTCAAAACCAACAAAATATTCTCAGTAAGTATTTCTTTAAATCAAATATAAATGAATTCTAAGTAAATAATATATAGGACAGTGATTAATATATTTTTTTTTGTTCATAGATGGTTTTGGAAACCAGCTTAAAAATGAAAATTCAATGCCTGTGGAGAATAATATCAAAATTATGTTAGCTAATGAAGGTAGTACTAATCGTTTCTAAACGTTTCTTAGATTTATAAATAATTTAACCATAAATATTTTTGTTTATTGACACATGTTTAGATAATAATGAGTTATTGTTTCTTAATCACATACTAATTATATAAAGATATCAATGTTCACAGTAGAATATATAACTTAGTGGTTAGAGCCTATGGACAATTTTAAAGAGGGAAAAAAATCGAATACTATTATATTTCAAATTTATATGTTCTATTATTTTCATTGTAAAATGTTTTGTGTTTAATGTGGAATAAAAATAAAAAAAAATGTTAAAATATTCACAGTGGTAAGAAGACAATTTCCCAAGAATAAGTCATTACTAGAAAAACCAAATGGATTAATAAGTAAGGTCAAAATAAATAAAACTATAAAGAAGAGTCCCTTACTGGGTAGACAAAAGTTATTGAAAACAAACAAGATGTCTGACATTTCAGGAAAAAATCTACAGACCAAGTGTGTGCGAAAGGCTGCAGCAAAAAATAATTCAATAGTTATTAATACTGAACAATTAGAGATAGCTAAAGGTTTGTATTAATATATTTAAATAAACGGATTGGATCTGACTATATTACAATGAAATTATTATTTTACATTGTTATTATGAAATATACTTATTAAAAATATTTTGTTATGTTGCACATGCGAAAGTTATCTCGGTTATTTAATAACATCTTGCAAGAATAATAATTATTAAAATTACTATAGATCTACTGTAAAACTTTACTGAACAGATACAAATAGGTAATCAAAATAACATAAATAATGAGCAAATAATAAATAGATAATGCAATTCTTTTTTTTTAAGTTCATAAGAGCAATAATATTATCTATCTTTTGTACTATATTCTATGTATTTGAAAATATTCTTAATTGAAGGTATTTTTGATTAGAGACCATCCAATGTATAAATAATAATAATATTTATATAGGAGTTTTTTTTTAACTTTGGCATCACATTAAATTCTGGAAAGAATGACAACAGTTTCTCCGACATAAGAACAATTAAAATCATCTATTGTAGAATAAAGGCAAACCCACTTTAATTTTCTAAAGTGAATTAAAATTGTATAATAAATTAAATGCAATAACTAAAACAATGGCTTTTTTGTAACAAGACAAAGCGCGGTTGGAGGTTCGTCACTCAATATGTAATGTTTCGAAAATTTCCAAATTTTTAAAAAGCGCTTAATACTTATAGGCAAAAATAGAATGATTGTTGAATTCTGCCACTCAACATGCAATGCCTCCAGAATTCGGCAGAAAGTGGGGAACGGAGTGCCTTTTGATACTAGGTTCCCTCTGCCTACCCTGCTGTGTGCGGAATACAGCGTGAAGCTGATTTTATAAATGCTCAATAATGCAATGTTGCGCCATTGTAAAACGTCGGACAGTGAGTGTAGGTTTGATCCACATTTCGAGGAATTAATGACATGATGCAGCATTGTATTTCGCTATTCAATACACAATTTCTTGAATTTTCTTTTCATCATTTTCTTCTACGCGTGAGAAATTGTGAAGCTAGGAGAAAAAAAACGATTATATAACTTTTTCGTGAAATTAAAAATAATTACAGAAATTGCGCCAGATGAAAAGGCGAAAGAAACTGAAAAACCAAGAGTCAAGCTCAGGAGAAATAGAATTCAAAACTCAGGATCAGGTTAGTCTTTTTAATTTATTTTTAACGTTACATTTGAAATATCAAATATATTGATCTGAGACTGATAAATAAAATTTGTGTAATAAGATTTAATAATATTAATTAAGATTTTGACTTTGTGACAAGACTTATCGCTCATAGTCTGGTAGACAACCCAGACCAGAGCGGAAAATTCATATAATTTAAATATAATTCATTTATATTTATAACTATTTTTTTCACTTAAAACAGATTTAACTCATACTACCTATTCATAATTTCCAAATAGTATTATTCTTACATATAACAAAAATATTATATTTTCAAGATTATAGTACAGAAGGTTTTGATATCTTTTTCTTCTAATTAATACAGCTGATACCTTTGGTAGTCAGACAACAAATTCTTTAGAAGTTACAGGTGATAAACAAAGTGAAGTAAAGACTCAGATAACCAGTCCAAATGCTGTTATCAAACGCAAACCAGGGCCAAGATCAGGACCGAGAACAAGAAAAAAAACAAACGACGAAGCCAAAAAAAACGAAAATACAGAAATAGCAACTAGTGACTCTAAAAATAAAATAACTGATACAGAAGTCCTATTAAATCCAAGACGACTATCTTTGGCTGGTTCCGAATTATCGTGGACTAAAGATATATCCAGTTCGAGCACTTCCACTTGTGTTACCGTTTCGTCAAAAGATTTCTTTCGCATCGATAACAAAATTCCGTTCATAAAGTTAACCAATATTGATAAACAGTTGGGAAATTATGAAAATGATAATGCTAAAGAACATAATGATGTGGATACAGAACTACAATGTGTAAAGGCCTCTGATATTCAATTGTCTAGTTCATCTTCGTCTAGTAGTAGCTCGGACCAAGAATCGTGCAATAATGTCCAAATAACACCCCCTATTAGCACTTTAGATAAATTGGCTTCGAAACTAAAGAATTTTGATCTAGAAATTATGAACTGGGTAGGTAGTAACTGTAGTGAGAAAAATGCAAGTAACGATTTAACTAATATACAAGATAAAATTATCAATAACAAGTTTTTGCAAGAAGAAAGAGATGTTGTACTACACTGTCAAAGTATAAAGCGAATTTTGTCCGAATATAGTTTCATAAATGAAAATGAAAAAGAAAATTGTGATAACAATATAGAGATCAATGTCGAAAGTAATATTAATATATCTGATAATACTAAAGAAACCACAGTTGAAAAATCTGAACAAAGTATAGGTAATTTCGAAATAAAATCAAGTCAACTAGAAGATAAAGCACACAATAACAC
Organism: Heliconius charithonia; assembly: GCA_030704555.1. Taxonomy (NCBI): domain Eukaryota; kingdom Metazoa; phylum Arthropoda; class Insecta; order Lepidoptera; family Nymphalidae; genus Heliconius; species Heliconius charithonia. The sequence goes on from CM060810.1 coordinate 2,597,935, forward strand.
TTTTAATGACGAAGACGATGCCTTATCACTTTACGCAGAAAGTATAACTGATATGGAATCACCGAGAAATTGGAAACAAAAATCACGGGAAAATATTGAAGAATATGTTCCTCTACCGACCAAAGATGATGTTTTTAAGAGACCTGAAAAGGTGATTTATAAACCCACTAAAATTAAGAACCTAATGTTAAAAGAAGCCGAAAACGCAATGGAAATCGGAACATGCGAAAAATCGAACGCTGATTCTACGTCCACGTACAAAGATAACAATGAAAGTGCTTCCGAAGAAAATATAAATTTTTACGAAGACAGATTAGGCGAAGTAGAAAAAACTCCAGAAAATCCCGTTCAAATTGAATCTATTTTGATGGGAATCAATCAGAAACCAAAACAAGGAATTCACAGTGCCCTCTTTAAAGGAATATGCATATTCAACCTCACGTCCAACTGCAAGAACAAAATTTGCAAATTTCCGCACAAAGTTTTGGATAAAGATGATATTAGACTTAGACTAAGGACATTAGACACCCCATTATTTCAAGAAGAATACATGTTTGTCAGAGCTTGGACTTCACTTAGACGATTATACGGTATATGCTTCGTCGAAGATTGCATTCGTCGGAGATTGACGAGAGTTTTGATAGAAATGACATTAGACCTTCTCAATAAGTCCCATAATAAAGAAGACAGTGTATTAGGTGTAAATGCTGTAGAAACAACGTTGGTCTACCTAAACGATATAGAATTGCACACGTACGATGACTTACTTAAACACAAAGTTAAAAACAACAGATTATTATGTGACACTTTTTTGGATACAATCGCTAAATCTCAAAATTTTTCACGCTTTAAGACAATTTTTATTAGTTTGACAAATTTTATGTGTGATATAGAATGTACGTTCGAAAGTGATATGGCCAGTCATGTCTTGGAAAGGGTGTGCATATTGCCCTTCGACTACAATTTGGCTCAAGCGTTGATTAAAGTTATTAGAAATACAGATTTAAATATATTTAATAACTCCATGATGAAAATGTTTGAGCAACGCCTGCTTATTTCTAGTGCGAAATTATATAAGGAATTTTGTGCTCTAAAAGATGATAATTCGAATAGTCTTCGAGATGGCAATTGTTACAACTCACCTTTGGATAGCGATTCGGAGAGATTGAATAACCCCGGTTATTCAGAAAATGATATAAGATATTCACCAGACACAACCAATTTGGATAATTTTGTAAGTAAATTTGCACTTTTATTTTTGAAAAATTATTATTAAGCTAGCTTTTTACCCGCTGCTTCAGATTCTAGGATACGGGAAATCACAAAAAAATGTTTATACCACATGCCAGTAAGAGTCCGAGGAACGTTTGATTAACGTGATGTAATATGGTCTTCCTCCATAATATATGTATTGTTTTTTATTCTTTCCCCCCTGACTAGCGTACGCAGGGCATTCCCCTGCGATCGCCAATACTTCACGAGCGACAATCAAAGCTCGTAATTTTTTTCTTCAGCGGCGAGCTACTCTCTCTCGCCCCTCCCCGCCCGGTGACGCTGTCAAGACCAGTCCAGGTCAACAGTCAACACAACCAAACAAACTCTCCAGCCTTATAATATTAGTATATAAGTATAGATAAATTTCGAAAATTCGATAGATACATATTCTTCTTGAAACGGAATCGAAGCATTTTAGATAACTACAAATATTCCCTTATCATTTTGTCATATGAGATCTTCATATTTTTTACTAATTTTATCATCAGCAGCATCTATTTATCTGAATATTTTATAGTTGGAAAAATGTCATTATAAGATCTAAACATAAACAATGTTTAGATCAATAGATAATGTTTAAGCATTAACATTAAGTGGGCTATTTTTGGACAAATATTTTTATTTGCAGTCGTTAATTTTTATCTTATATATTAAGGTAAAAATTAACGAAAATAATAGCTAATAGAAGTAATAGCCTTGTCTAAAAAGAAAATAATCGTTTTATCAATAATTTTCAGACAAAAACACCAATCGAACCAAAATTCAAGCGTACAGTAGATCTCAACAAATTGAAAGTTGTCAATCACTTGCCAAATTCTAGTTCTTCAGAAAGCGACGACAAATATACACATAGGCATTACAAAACGTGGAATAATAATAGGAAAAGTTATAATAGGCCTTCGTTAAATAGAAATGTAGTAAAAGGAAGAAATCCCAATATGAGACCGCCTTTACGACCCGCTTTCAAGAGAAGATCTGATCAAATCTTTGGTTCCAGCCCTAGTGTAAGTTTTTTTTACTATATATTTATTAACAGCAACCCATACGGGTCTTCATCCGCTTAAACTACAAATTTATTAATTTGGTAAACTGGATTGCTTTTGTGTTCTAAATTATCATTTTGCAGATAAAATCCATGAATATAAGCTATAGTTTCAGTAAATTCAATAAAACTCTTATTTTGCAGTAATTTACTCGAAAAAATATATAGAATTCTGTACCTTTTAAGGAAAAATATAAAATCTTATTAATAAAATAATTCAAATTATATACTCAGATCTACGGTCCCTTGATTTCCTTAAAAAAACGTATTTCTACATTTACTTAAAATAAAGATATAGCCGCTTATATATTTTTCATAAAAAATTATATTTTATTAACAAAGATAGATTCTTGAAATGTGAACACATTTGGCAATATATCTCGTATTATCGCGAAAGTTGTATATAAGATCCCCACTAATCAAAACGCGGCGTTAAGTTCCTTTCCTTTCAATACGAAATGTCTCTAATTCAAGCAGAGAGCCTGGTGTCCAGCTCTTGACACTGCGTTCTCGTTGAATACAGGGTGAAGCTGAAAAAGAAATAACATTTTCATTTTAGCTTTACACTGTATGTACCCTAAATCTTGCAAAGTAGGTAGAGGGAACCTTGTATTACACTCACTCCAAAAATTTGTTACATTGGCATTGCGTGTTAAATGACGGATCTCAATGCCTTAATAGAGAAAGGTGTGAAAATACTTCATTCCCCCGAATGGGAATCTAATCCACAACCGTCGCGTTTACAATCAGAAACTGTCACGCTTCACGACGTTCCTAATGAACTGACTCAATAACTGAAATTTTGGAAAAATCTCTCAATAAAAAACAAAATACGGCCTTTTGTATATTATATTTAATTTTTTGCAGAAATTTCCAAGGAGATCTGGACCCACATATTTTTAGTGATTAAAGTGTGTGACTAAAACAATTAAGTGTACAGTTGAGGTTAAGTGTAAAGATATTATAACTGTTGATCGGTGAAACGAAGTTTCCACTAAAATTTTAGACTTCTAAAAAGTGACCTTTATATTATATAGAATAAGAAAAATACTTATAAATATATAATAATATTTTAATAATTATTAAAATATTACTTGAACTGTTAAATTACAGTTTTTTTCTCTATTAAAAATCTCTATTATATTTCTATATATTTGTTGTAATAATATGGGAAGCCTATTTAATTGCCTATATTTTTGTTAAAACTCGTTTTTCATTTTGTACCGAGATATGTTATTTTTTAGCTTCATACTGTATCCCGCATGTTGCTGGATATGTAGTATATTGTGTAGTGTTAAGACACTCCGTTCACTAATTTCCGCCGAATTTTCGTTAGGTGTTGAGTGGGGGGACCCGATGCCGCGCTTTCCATTGTTACCAGAACGAAGAAAATAAAATATAAATAAATAAAAATTAACTTCCTGCATTGGGAAACAAACCCACAACCGTCGCGTTCACAGGCGCATGCTTGTGCTTTTGCTCCATTATGGCCTCTACAAATTTACTGTATTAATTTTATATTTATAAATAGTATTTACACCAATAACTAAACAATACCATACTATTTGTATACAGGGTGGAAGTGTCAGCGAACCATTTACGGAAACAGCATATATGGTGAAATATATCAAACCCATAAATAAAAAATGAATGAAATTAAGGATAAAAAAATTAATCAAGATATCTCTACAATAGGATAGGGTTCTTTTTTCATTTCACGATTTTATTTATACCTGTATTTCGTGTGACGCAGTTACGCATAGATACCAATAACGTATACACATACTACTACAAAAATACTACTAAAGGTTAAACAACTTTGAACTTTATCGCCAATACCTACGACTCGATTTCGGAATGAGGCGTTTGCGGCGGTGTTCCTTTTATAGGTTTATATGTGCGTGCGTCGTCCTTACAAATGTCGTTTTATTTTACAGCGATAATTTTAGTATTTATTTAGTAAAAAATCTTTTTCATTCTTGCTATTTTTTTAAATTGTATTAGCCTTTTATAGAGTACATAAAATTGTGGTTTCGTTTAATGTGATGTTGACACTTCCACCCTGTATTTACCATATTTAAATTTACCATAATTGAGAATTGAAATAACTTAATTGTGTATGACATATCACAAAATATAAATGCTTTACAGTGCAGTGCAGTTACCTCATGTAACTCAACTAACATGATGAAATGAACGCCCAATATTAATAATCTATAGTAGTATCTCTAGTATATATTCCCTTCCTGTTCCAACCAAAAGTTCCTGAGATTTTGTCCGTTCAAACAACTTCTTTGGCTTTATTATATATATATTAAGTATAAAAAGTATAGGTATTTTTTTGGTAATAGAATGATTAAATAGGCATCTATAAATAATTACAATTGAATATTATAAATGTGATATAATGTTATTAATTTGAAAATTTGTTTAGTATTTTATGTCATAATTTTTTTTTTCAAATCCTAATTTGAATACTAAAAAATATGACATAAAAATCTTATTAAGAAACGTTACAAAGTGTATTGATTTTTTTTTTCTTAAATTTGACCTCAAAAGTGGTTATTTTTTTTACCGATTGCTTTCAACGGGTGTTGCCTAAATGTTGACTATTTTAGATTTATAAGAAATAAAGTATTTGTTTTTCATATTTTTGTTTATTTTAGTGTTATAGCACTTTTGTTTTCAACTGCAGCATCACTCATTGTTTCTTCCTTTTTCACACTGTGTCCCGCGTAAAACAGGATGCCAGAGGTAACTTATTGTTAAGACACCTTACTTCCCACGCATTACCTAATAATTAAGCCGTTGTTTGTTTGGCGGAACTCCACGCCGCACTTTTTGAGGGAGGAAATGAAAATAGTTTAAATAGGAAATCATTCCTTTAAGTGAGGATCGAGCCACAGCCGCCGCGTTTACAGTCATATGCTCTACCGTTTCACCATAACGCCACACATACACAAAGACTTTTTCATAGTATATAATAATAATATAATAATAATAATAGTTTATTAAGCAAGTTTCTTACAAAATCCACTAGTGATTGGAGCCACCTTTTAAGCATGTTATTGCCTGTACCAGGAGACTCCGCTCTTCCATTAGCATTAAAAAATCATAACAATTATCGAAATCTTAGGTTAAAGTATATTATTTAACACTATATATTTCCTTATTACATATATACTAACATACATACATGCACGCATACACACGCACATATATGCATATGCATACATATAAATATTTAAATTTGTTTTATAGTTATTATTTTATTTATCTATTCCAAATTATGTTACTCATGTGTATTTGTGTCTATTGATTGTTTTATGATTACAGTTGTACGTAGGTATGTATATAAATGTTTTTAGTGTATTGCTATTTAGCATGCTCAATAAGAGCTTCAGTTTCCTCATATGTAAGTAGTGTCATATGTAAATAAATATAAAAATTAAACAACTTTTGATTGTAAAAAAGTTTATTCAATATAAATAGCCATTATACACGATACACTAAGCATAGCCCGAAAATACAAATGACAAAATATTTAATTTAAGGGTAGAAAGTTGGTTAACTTTTTAATCATAATTCTGATAAAAAAATACAGGACGGAAATAGATAAATAAAAAAAATCACAAGCTAAAACATATCTTTAAATATTTTTTTACACAAGTCTAATATTATAAACTATTATTATTACATAATAGTTTTTATTTTATATCTAGTTTAAATGAAATAAATAATATATTGAGTGAGTTGTGAGTAAGTTGTGAGTAAAAAAAAATAAAAAGAGAAAATACCAAATTTCTACCATAAATTATCTATTACAATTTTACACAAAAAAAATGTTTAAAATGTTATAGAGCTGCATAAAATTCATACCTAAAGGTAAATAGACATTCAGTCTTTTTTATGATATTTTAAAACATACTTAAATAAAGCTTGGGTTTAAAAAATATTTTTGTACGAAACAGAGGAACATTTTTAACATTATAAGAAGTTAAACAGACTTTTATTGTACATGTGGTATGATGCACTAAATCAATTTTTTTTATTTCAGACGTAATTATACAGAGTGGAAGTATCAGTACCACTTAAAATGAAACCACAGTTTTAACTACTCTATAAAAGCCTTAACCTTTAGTATAGTTTAAGCTTTGGTATTTACCCGAAATACAGTTTTATCCATAAACATCGTGAAACGAAATAAAAAAAACCTACGTCTAAACTGTTTAGGTATCTTGGCTTGAGTATCTTTATTTAGGTATGGGCTTAAAATATGTTACCCCATATGCAGTTCCCGTAAAAGGAGCGCTGACATTTCCATTCTGTATATAACACAAGAACATTATCGAGGCTTAGTATTGTAGTATAGAAATATTTGTGTATACAAAATTCAAAATGGACCAGTTACCATTTCAATTTGTTAAAGTAATATTCTTGAGATACACAAAACGTTTGCTAGTATGATTATAATATAATTACTTTATAAATATTAATACTATAGGTACTTGTTTCCATTATCTAGTTAAATGCGATACTGGGCCTCATCGTAATGAACTTTAATTAATAGAAAAAAATCACTCTTCTTTTTCAGTTATTTTAATTACATAATTTACTTATTTGAAGCGTCACCAAAATTATATATTTAAATTCAATAGACACTTTGAGATCCATATAAAATACTCCCTCAAACATTCACATTCCACATACGATAATACATAATTTTAATAGCCTGCCTATATTATATTGTCACAAGAAGCTTATATAAATAGTAAAAAACAAAACATTTTGGCGTATCTAATACTGGATATGCACTTAATTACTTACAATTTATATAATATTATATATCATAATACTGTGCGTTATTGGCAGTTTTAACGGGAAATGTCGATTGACAGATAAAAATATTTTTTATCTGTGGTAGTCTTCATTAATTATCTATTGTACGAGACCTTTGCTTTTCGTCTTCTTTACACATTCGGAATGAAATTGTGTGGTATTTTTGCGTATATTACACAAAGAGAAATGTTAAATATACGCTATTAATCCGGTCATTTAAAATAATTAGTTACTTATCTGTTAAAAATATTAGAAACCAATTTTTGTGCTGCAACGAACTTATGTTAATTATTAATATATGCAAAAAAAATTGTGAGATATTTGAAAATTGAATTAAATAGCTGCTGATTGATTCGATGAATTCATTAATGAAAGTAAGTACCAGTTTAGAATTTCATATTGTTTCATATTATTTAAAAGAATTAGCTATCAATAAAATACAAATTTGTCTAGTGTAGTTAACAAAATAAAAATCTTGGTGAAGTAATAAATACTCGAAAATAGTGCTTTGAATGACAAAAATGTCATTTTTAAATATACATGTCATGAAGATTTTTATTTTCTCCACACAACGTGACATTGGCAAAGTGATACGTGCTCCACTGGCACGCTCGAAACGCCATAATCAAAGAACCAAACCAAACCAAGATTATTATTTACAAATAATGTTACAAAAAAAATTTAAGGAAATATTGGAGTAATTCATTACTTGGAGTGATAATGTAATATTATTTGTTTTTTTTTTAATTATGTGATAAACTATTAAGTTATTTATAAAAAGTTATAAATATGTATAAAAAATTGTGGATCAGTCCGTCCATACAAGCTTAATTTGAGAAGCGCTCACGTAACTCCATAGCACCATACAAAATAATACTATTGGAACAATTTACTTTGATTTCACACACTTCAGTTGAGCGGCGGTCAGTACTGTGATGAGATCCGCAATGTCTCAAAAATAGCGCGGTGCATGTGGGAACAAGTGTCTTAACATTGGGTTTCCTCTGCCTACCCTACTAGATGCAAGAAACTGCGTGAAGCAAGTTTTTTAATACTTTGTCAAAATGATATTTTTTTTAAATTTTGATATGCTTAAAAACATGAACTTTAAATAATCAAAACTTTTTTTTTTAATCAACTGTGAAATCAAAGTAACTGTTTAGGGGAAGCTAAATATTACTTATAAATAAGCGGTGGGATATAAACATACAATATTGTGTATATTTTTTAGATGTTTACGGGAAAAGGGCTCTCGGCCGCTTTTTAGCCAAAATGTGCCAGGAATGCGTCACACCCTTACGACGTTTCGGAGATAATCTGAAAAAAACATATTAAAAAGATATATCTGAAAAAAAAAAACCGTATAAAAAAAATGCTTATAGTTAAAATGTACAATTTATCTTGTTATTCTATTTTAGTATCAAATTCTATAATAAAAAAAAACGCGGCGTGAATGCGCCAGTTGAGCATTCGTTTCCCCCTCGGGGGGATTGAATATTCAATGTTTATATTTCCGCTCTCTAGTAACAAAACAAAAATTCAACTCAAAGAATTTGGCAGAAAGTAAAAGTTCCCACTGTCTACTGCGGCGCGATAAAGCGTGAAGCTAAAAATATTTCAAAAATCCACTAATGAAATTACTGTAATTTCGTTAGGAAACCACTATCACTTTTATTAAATCATTTTGTTTCTCAACTCATGTAAAGTAAAGTACTGCATCTGTTCTACAGTTAGAAATTACCATAAAAAAACAATTTAAGCTGTTTTGGCACAGTGGGTGAATATTAAAGTGATGCTTGTGGGTTTAATACCTCAATCAAGAGAAATATCTAATAATTTGGTGTTGATTTCCACCACTTAATAGGCAATGTACTGAAAAATTCAAAGAAAGTGAGTGGAGGTTCTTGACACTAGGTTTCTGTTGTAGGGTAGCTGCTACAGTATAAAACTGAAATGATTATGTAATATAAAATATATTTATAAAAACTTTAAAAATACTTACCCATGATCAGGAGTGTCAGGCATATAAGGAGACATTCTAAAATCACGGCTGTGTGGTGTCTCTATACCGAATGGACTGTACAGTTTAGTTGGACTTCTGCCTAGTAGCTGAAATGTTTATAAATAAACAGATTGTTTAATTTATCCTGCACAACACAGCAGGGTAGGAAGAGGGAATCTAGTGTTAAGACACTGCATTCCCCACTTTCTGATGAATTCTGGAGGCATTGCATGTTGAGTTGCGGAAATCTAACCCGCGCTTTGCCTCAACACCAGAGCAAAGAGAAGAAAATATAGATTTAAATAAATATTTTATTTCCTCTAGTGGGGATTGAACCCACAGCCAGTCGCACTTTGTGTACCCTACACCATGACTGGCCCCATGTTTATAGATAATACAATTAATGTGAGAAAAAGATTAAATTGAACCTAAATTGATGCCTTTTAACTAATTAAAGTTATATATTTAAAATCTATATGTTTCCCTAGGAGATCATTGTTAATAAATAAAATCAGGCGAAAATTATGCTACAGTAATGAATAGAACAGTTTAAGAATGTAATGCAAAACAAAATAAAAGGTAGAAAAATAAACATTTCTTATTCCATGGAAGAAAAGATTCTAAAACAAATTGTTATCACTATTAATTAAAACATAAACATTTTTTCTTAATATAATATTTTCAGCAAACGGGAAACATTGATTTTTTTTTTTTTTATTATTTTTAAGTCTAAACGATATTATAATTTAAGTCTTATTGATATTATATTTACCGGCTTTTTCTTAGTCACAGGTGTTGTTGGTACCACTCTGCACGGTGAGTTGGCTTCCGTTAATCGATGTCTGCGTCGACCACCAAGCCTAAAATGCTACAAATAAAACTATTAAAATATATATAAATGAAAATTTGTAAATAAAAGTGACTATCATTTCTATAAATAGATATTCGATATTATATGAGAAACAAAATATAATAAAAAAAATAGATTTTAATGCAGTTTAAGTAATAGTTATATAAAAAAACTTACCTGCGATAAATTGCCGAATGTGTTACGAACACTTTTAAATGTCCTTGATATCTTCTCAGCCCCAGACTGTAAGGCACGGCGTGAATTAGCAAAGGATTTTCCTTTAAAAATATTTCTATTATAACAGCCTTCAATATTCCTGAAACTTTCTCGTGTTGGAGAATCGATAGCAGAGTCGGTCACAAAGGGATCTTTCATTTTTAATGTCATTTAAAACGCACTAAAAAAGTGTTTACGTCTACTGATACTTTAATAAATAATAGACTATTTTAAAAAGAGAAATTATCCGTATCAATACATTTTTATAGAAATATAAGTAGAAAATCAATCGCACGCTTAATGTTAACGTTTCCGTTTTTCCGTTTTCGGTCGTTATTTTTTTTTTGTTGTGTATGCCAATGTTGCTAGTACACAATATAATATTTTTCTATGTTTTATAAATAAACTTTGTTTATTATTTTTGTTTAAAATAATATGCATATCTCCAAATAAACAAATTTTATAAAATGACAAAATGCCATTCATGGCAAGATTTTTACAAAAGTAAAGTTGTTAAATCAGACTTTTACACATCAAATTCGTAATTTTACACTTCAAATTAATCTTTTTACATTACAACTTAACAGTTTTACGCTTCAAATTGATTATTTCACACATAAACTTCGCCGCTGAAAATCTTAAATTTGTACTTTTCTACTTCAAATCTGTATTCGATATTAGAAGACAAATCGATGTTTTAACATTTATATTGCATTAAATATAACATTGTACCATCGATGTTAGCAGAAACACATTATCGAAATTAGGTCGCCTACACGTAATAATCTACCGAAATCTACAAATGCATCCACACACAATATTTATTAAATTCTTAACGCTACCAGAGTCTGAACTACGGGAAAAACCCTTTGTCTTTCAGTTGGCAGCATTGCACACACCACAGACTAGTTTTCTACCTAGATTGTGGCACAGAACCACAGAACACATATACCGAAAGGGGATGTCTATAACTGTCACTATGACAAATGTTTATCAATAGCGGTGGCCGATGACCAATTTTATGTGATTCATATTTTAAATGCTAATATATTAATCTGATCTTTGTTGGAAGCACTGTTTTTATTATTAATTATTATTAATACGCTTGTGTATAACTTCTATAATAAAAAATAAACATATAGAATGCCTGTAAGTATATTTCCAAAAGTGTTTCCTAAATGATCATAAGTGTCTTAAACTTTATGATATTTACAGGCCTATCACTCAACGTTAGTAGAATATACGCAGTCAGTCGGTAATTTAGCCTTACTGCCTATCCGTACTACCTTCCGAGGACCTGCACCGCTAAGCCCTAAAATAGAATTGGATATAATTGATGAAGCACTTAATTATTTTAAAGCAAACGTATTTTTTAGATTCTATGAGATTAAGGTAAATTTATTTGAAATACATCTATATTCTATAATTTCCTTATTAGCGTTATAATAATATTGACAATAAAGAGAACATTTACATCTACGTATTTTTTTTTCTTTAAGATTACTTTTCTTTACAGTCTGATTCTGACAGAGTGCTAATTTATTTGACTCTTTATATTTCTGAATGTCTGAAGAGATTACAAAAATGCTCCAATAAAAATCAAGGCCAGCAAGAGATGTACATGTTGGCAATATCTAAGTTTGACATTCCAGGAGAACCAGGATTTCCATTAAATTCTGTTTACGCTAAGCCTTCTAGTCCTCAAGAATCAGGTTTCCATGTTATATTTAAATATGTTTGTTTTTTCACACCATCCCATATATATACGAGAGTAGGCAGAGAGAAATAGTGTTAAAACATGTTGTTGCCTACATTCCACCCCATTTTCAAAACATTGAATGTTGAGTGGTGGAAATCAATGCACTTTGTCTTGTTACAGGAGTAGGAAATGAAGATAAATTATTACCCCAAGTGGGAATTTAACCTACAATTATTTCATTTATGGTCAGATGTTGTGCTGCTGTGCTTCATCAGCCTCATTACATTTAAATATGATAATGAATACTTGTTCTATTATGTATGTACAGCTTTGATGTTTTATTGCTTATTATTTGTATGGCTTTTCAGATTTGATGAGACAGTATTTGCAACAATTGAGACATGAAACAGGGGCTAGAGTATGTGAAAAGGTGATTATTTTATATTACAAATACTTTTTAATTATTTATAATGCAATATATATTGGACATTTAATTTTATCTTCCTTTTGCTTAAAGTAATATTTTTTTTTTTTGTGCATGTGCCAACATTTATATGCTAAATGACCTACTTTTCTAGGGTTCTGTATTAGAGTGGCAAGAATAAATAACCCTTATAGATTTGTTGTGTCTGTCTGTCCACCTTTACTCATACTTTTTTGAAACTAAGTACATAGAAATCTATATTAATTTTCGGTTTTTATGCAAAAATAAAAAAATTAAGATGAAAAAATATGGAAAACCTTCCATATGTGATACTGAAACTAAATATCCTTTTTTGACATGACATCCACCATCAAAACCTCTGCTCATAGTGTTCACACTGATTGCGGATCAACAAGAAACAAAAAAAAAACATGTCTGTCTTACTTTTTTAATCCCAATATCATTTTAAAAACAATATTTATACCTATATTAACAAGAAAAAATCAGCTGATTCAATAAAACAGTTATTTATAGCAATTTAGTTAAAAAACATTATTTTTAAATGGTGTTTATTTTTTATTTATAATATAAGCTGATTGAAATAAAACAAACACTAAATGTTAAGGGAAGCTTACCAAATTACAATGGTGAAAATTGCTATTATATTGTGAATAAACACATAAACAAAAAAAATATAATAATTATTTGGGGTTCTATTATATTGTTAAATGCAACCAATAATAGTTTTTCTAGTATATCTTTCATGTATAAGCAGTATAGATTTAAATATATTGGTGAAATTAACTATCTTTGAATCTTTGATTATACTTTTTCAAAAAGTAAATAATATTTATTTTAAGGTATTTGCGACTGAAGATGGAAAACCCAGTAAATGGTGGTTGTGCTTCGCCAAGAGGAAATTCATGGACAAGTCTCTCTCAGGGCCAGGGCAATAAAAAACATAAAAATTTACGCATTTCAATTTAATAAAAGAATAATACAATAAATAGTCATTCTTAATACATTAAAAATAAACTTTCTTTATATATGGGACATTTTTGATTATGATACATACTTTTATCTATAAACTCTAAAATATATGGTTACTTATTCACTAGAAAAATGTGTTTTTTTTTTCATAGCTGCAAGTTTTAAAACTTACCTCACAAAATATGATTTATCATTGGCTTAGGGTGTAAACCTGCTAACATTTTATATTAAGCAAATTCTCAGGAGTTAAAAAATACCTATTTATTCATTTATTTACACTTTATTGTGCACAATTAAAGACATAAAAGGTATAAAAAAAAACAACAACAAAGATTAAACAATTGATACACAAACGGTGGCCTTATCGCTAATCAGCGATTTCTACCAGACAACCTTTGGGTTAGGAGATTTGTGATAAAATAGAGAAAACCTATATTATTAGGCCTTTAAAATTTAGGAAATTGATTTGTATTAATGAAATATGAATGGTATAAAAATGTGGGAGTACATAGCGATGAAAAAACGATTTCAGCAGGATTACACTCTAAGCCAATGGTATGTTAAATATATTTATAAACGTGATAACGGTTTGCATCAAAATCTGTTAATGATATTAAAATAACAGTGATGTAAATAAGGCACTAATTTCATTTTGGTACAAAATACAATCAATAAAATGTTCAGTCTATTATAAGTTTGCCATAAAATTTAAAAAATTAATAATACATTTATAAAAAAAGATATTGATCTCTTAGGCAATAAGGCCGTCTATTGTATTTTATTATTTAAAATTGTGAATTGTATTTGGAGTACAATAAAGAGTATTTTAATATTACATTTTATTAACAAATAAGTTCAGGAGTATTTAAATTTTAAAGGATAGAAATGTATAAAATTTATAATAATCGAATCTCACGCATATAACAAATAATGTAAACATAATAATAAAATGTAGACATCTATATTGATAAAAGTTTGTTTTGTATACTGTCAAGAATAATGACAATGTACAGAAAGAACTTTAATATTAGAACTCTGTAACACATAAATATTTTAAACTTTGAGGGTTCAGTTTAAAGTGGCCGTTTTTCACATCCGACAATGTTAACAGCCACAAGCGAATCGTGTCAATAAATTACGCTCCATATTCTTTAATAAGTTGTCCTGCAATAACTAGCCTTTGTATTTCCGAGGTACCTTCATATATTTCCGTGATTCTTGCATCGCGGTAGTGCCGTTCCGCTGGCATGTCCGACACGTAACCCATACCACCTAGAATCTGTAACAAGAAAACCGATTTTTTTGAGGCCAGTCGTGGCGCAGTGGCACGAAGTGTGACCGTAAAACCGACTGGTTGTGGGTTCGATCCCCACTCGAGGAGATGAAATATTTACTTAAATTTATATTTCCATTTCTTCGCTCTGGTGTCGAGGCTAAGCGCGGCGTTGAGTTCTGCCACTTACCACGCAATGCCTCCAGGTTTCGGCAGAAAGTAGTGTCTTAACACTAGGTTCCCTCTGCCTACCCTGCTGTGTGCGGGATACAGCGTGAAGTGAAGTGTGTGAAGCTGATTTAAATTAGTAATTGAAGCTATCATGGTACAGCGGCACAATGCCTGATTGAAAACGCAAGGGTTGTGGGTTCTCTCGTCGAAGGAATAATCATTTCCAACTTCGCTTTGGTCACAAGACAAAACGCGGCATTGCGCTCCACCACCCGCCAAGTCTCGAAAATTACCCTGCCGTCCTGAATGTAGGTTTACTTATCTCTGCTCATTGTTCATTCGGCAAAAAAATGCGCAGACATTTACAACTAACTTCAGGACGTCCACGATTCGTTGACCTCAACAAACTAATATAATAATGTAATAATGTACTTATTTTGAACATTTTATTTGTATATTTTGGTTGTAGCTTGCACTGTGACTTGAATGAACAATTTATATACGGTCGTATGGTTTTTGAATATCTGAAGATAGAAGGGGGACTCAAAATTCTATTCATTAAAAAATACATTAAAATATTTAATACATTGGTATTGTTGTTGTATTATTTCAACAAACCGATTATCTAGTCACAAATGACCTCTTGAAATGGTACAAATTGTACGAGACCTGACGGAAATTACTTAAGTTCCGAAAGTGGAAAGTTCTTTGTCTGGCGTTGTGTCAGTACCCTAAGTTACCGTACAAGGAGTATTGGCATTTTTATATTATTTCCAAATAATTAAATTGTCGTTCACATTTCCAAATTGTATAGCTAAGACACCATATATGGGTTTAGTTTACCAATTTCTTGCCAAATATTGGATTATTGTATGCAACAGCTACAATAATATACCTACAACTGTCAGGTAAATTATGGTAACAAGTTCAAAGATCAATTATGTAAAAGTTTAGTAATTGGATTAGAGGTACACTGGGACAGCATCTGACTAAAAGTGATGTTGGGTCCTCACCCAAGTAGCATTGCCTTATGTAAGACAAAGTGCGGCGTTAAACTATACCACTTCATACTCAAAATTTTGGCAAATTAATACTCATACAAAACGGACAACACACTGTCTTGAAATTAGGTACCGGTACTACCCTCCTAAATGCGGAATACAACTTGGTGATAAAAAAAAACAAATATAATTTCTAATTACTTGTATACATTGATGAGATGTAAACGTAGCAGCTTCGGATGCCGCCAACTTTGCCATGGCTGCCTCTTTTGTGTAAGGTTTCTTATTGTCTTTCAACCAAGCGGCCCTCCAAGTGAGCAGCCTGGCTGATTCTAATCGGAGAGCCATATCCGCAAGTTTGTTCTGTATAGCCTGTAACTTCGTGATTGGTTTGCCGAATGCCGTTCTTTTTGATGCATAATCCACAGCTACGTCTAATGATGCCTGAAATTTTAATAAAATAAATCAAATTAAAACAAGTTAGTTTCACGCTGTATCCCGCACACGGCAGGGTAGGCAGAGTAGAGTAGTGTACTAGTGTTAAGACACTCCGTTTCCTACTTTCCGCCGAATTCTGGAGGCATTGCCTGCTGAGTGGCGGAACTCAACGCCGCCCTATGCCTCGACACCAGAGCGAAGAAATGAAAATATAAATGTAAATAAATCTTTAATTACCTCGAGTGGGGATCGAACCTACACCCAGTCGATTTTACAGTCACACTTTGCGCCTCTGCGCCACGACCGGCCTTTAAAATTTTAATAAATAATTAATGATAAGATTATTTTACCTTTGTGCAGTATATCGCATATGGTAGGGTAGGCATATAAAACAGTGTTAAGATGATGAATGCTCTTGACTCAAATTATAATTATCATTTATCAAATTTACTTCCTACATTGCGCAACGGCACAGTGTGCAACTGTAAACGCGGCAGTTGAGTTCCATCCAGTTGGAACTTCTCATCCAATCATTTTATGTCCTCACTTAATACAAAAAGTCTCTAAAGTTTGGCTGAAAGTGGGAGACAGGATGTGTCTTAATGGGAACAGAGTTTCTTAACGCTAGGTTCCCAGGTCTATCCTTCTATATGTGGGATACAGTGTGACAATTAAAAAAAGAACCTACTATAGTGTAAAAAAACGTCACTTCATGCCTAAATACTAAGAACTATTAATTTTCGTAACAGATTTCAACGTCTTTTACTGTTTTTCACTAAATAAGGTGATATTATTGTAATTCAAGTAGGCAAAACTTCAAGCTGAATATCATAAAAGTATTATACATAAAAAATCCTACCTGTGCTATACCTAATGCCTGAGAAGCTATACCTATCCTTCCTGCATCTAATGTCATCATGGCAATTTTGAAACCAGATCCTGGCTCACCAAGAATATTTTCCTTAGGGATTGCACAGTCTTCAAATATGAGTGAACAAGTTGAGGATCCCCTAATTCCAAGTTTGTCTTCTTTTTTACCTAACTCTAATCCATTTATTGGTTTAGGTACAATAAATGCAGATATGCCTTTATGTTTCAGACTTTTGTCTGTAGTAGCAAAAACAACTGATGCTTTACTTTCATAACCATTAGTTATCCAGCATTTGGTGCCATTAAGAATCCACTTATCACCAGTATCTTTAGCTGTTGTAGATGCAGCACCCGCATCTGATCCATTACCAGGTTCAGACAGGGCAAAGCAACCAACTTTGTCTCCTAAATCAAATAAATAAGTACTGATTTACATTACACAGCCTTTAAAAAGTAATGAAAATATTTCAAGCATCTAGAAATTATAAAAATATTTTTTGATAAGTAAATCATTTGCCAGGGGCCATTTGAGGCTAGTCGTGGAGCAGGGGCACAAAGTGGCAGTGGGTTCGATCTCCACTCGAGGAGATGAAATATTTACTTAAGTTTATATTTCAATTTCTTTGCTTTGGTTACTGAGTTCTGTCACTCAATATGCAATGCAAGAATTCAACAGAAAGTGGGGAAGGGAGTGTCTTAACACTAGGTTCCCTCTGCCTACCCTGCTGTGTGCTGGATACAGTGTGAAGCTGAAATAATTTATCTGATTTCTTGCTACATTCAAATTTCTATATTTTATGAAGGCAGTCAATTTTGTAAAATAAAACCAATTTACATAAACAAACCTGCACAAAATGGTGTTACAAATTCCTGCTTTTGCTTATCATTGCCCCAGTGGATAACAGGACCTAGGTAGAGAGAATTATTTACAGACATTATCACACCAGCTGATGCACAACCTCTGGAAATTTCTTCCAACGCTATTGCATATGCAAGATAATCTAACCCTGAACCTCCCAACTCCTCAGGTGTAGCTATTGCCATAAGTCCTAGTTCTCCCATTTTTTTAATAGCAACTTCTGGATATAAATGGTCACGATCATATTTAGCAGCATTAGGCTTTAGTTCTTGTTCAGCAAAATCTCGACATGTTTTGTATAACATTTGATATGTATCTGGTAAAGCTGACAGTGAAGCTATACATCTGGACCCACGTAACGTTGACGGTACTGAAAAAAATATATAAAAAAAACGAAAATTAATAACATTATTTTAATAAATAGTTATTTTTGAATATCTTTAAGTTGTTTTAACTAACCAAATGAGATAGATTTTGATAACAATTTCAGCATGTTTACTTAACACAGAAAAATACGAATAAAACAAAATTAAATACTGTAAAAATCGGCTTAAGCTTTAACAGTTTAATGTATTGTTTTGAAGTTTGGACTTTCAACAGTTCAGAAAGTTTAGAAACTATTTATATAACACTAGATAAAAAATGTATTTAAATGACCTATTTAATAATGCAAAGTGTTCGAAACGTCTGGTTTCCAAAATGTATAATCTTAAATATATGCGATTAATTCGGTTAAAATAGTTTCATTTAAAATATTTAATCTTAACTACATATACGGTACTATTACTATCTTATATTTATTATTCTTAATTTATTTATACAAATAATTATTTATTTGTATAAATAAATTTAAAATAAGATCTGTGTATTTTAAGAGAAATCAAAATACGATAGAGTACGATATGCTTTCAGTATTTATAAATAATTCAGGCGCTTGCTCCTCTCAAAATAGATGAAAATAATGTAATCTGTAATTATTTATAAACTTCTATCTATAAATGTCATTAGTTTTATTGATGACATTCGTCACTGTCAAACAAAAACCAAAAACATAAGCGTTCCGAAAAAAATAATTACAATGATAAAATGGAGATATTCTTAAGATTTGTACCCACAAATCCATTAAGATTAACAGCATCTAGAATACTCTTAACTCATGTTGCTCATTACACTCGGTAAGTAGGAAAAAATCGATAAATTTACATAACTTAAGTATATTACGTACTTAACCTATGATTATTTTTGTCTTTATAGACTTGCTGAAGTAGGAAAATTAGAAGCGCCAAAGGCATCTGGTAAATATGAAACAGGTCAATTAATATTACACAAAGTGTTTGGATATCGAGGAGTTATACTGTTTCCATGGTTAGCGCGAGTGTATGATAGAGATGCTTCTAATAAAAAGGAAAACGTAGAAACTTCAGGAAGTGCTGATGCTTCGAGAGACTCTCTTTCTAACGTTGGCAAGGAAGTTAAAGGCAGAACGCATACATTTTATCAAGTTTTAATTGACACTAGAGATGCTCCTTACATAGTAAGTTTATCTTTATCTTTTAATTCTTGCTGAAAATCTGCTTTGATACCTTTTTACTAGTGTTTTGTTATCATAATTAATTTTCCCAAAATTATATAATGTATGCTCAGTACATATTTCTGAAAATATAATAAATAAATATAATTTGTTTTTGAATATGCAAACACACATTGACATGACATCTGAATGGAAAAAGAAGGTATATTTAGAATTAAATTTGTGTGTCATAATAATACTAATCTTACATATAATTTGTAGTATTCTTTAGTTTTTCATAAATTCATGGATAAATTAGCCACAAAAAAATATATATTTCTATAACAATAGATGTCTGTAACAAAAAAAATTAATGCTCAATGTGTTATGTCATTTTTATTATGTTAAAACAATTCCATTGTGATTAACTAATTAAGTGTATCTGGTTATATATTGATGTAACTATAACCAACTTCCTTTGGTAATCAGAACCCATGATATATAACTAAAAAGCAATAGAGTATTTTGTTAATATAATATACAGGGTATTATATTTACAAATTACTATTGCTTTAAACACAATAGATTAAGACAAATTTGATATGTTTAGAATTGTATTTTAGTATGTATAATATATACACAACAAACAAAGATTGGAAAATGAAAATGTTTTACATTCAGTCTTGAAAAGTTAATGGTTTTTTTTATGAAAATAAAAAAATAAATAAATCAGCTTCACGCAGCAGTTTAGGCGTTAGGTTAACTTAGTGTTAAGACACTCCCTTCCCCACTTTCTGCCGAATTCTGGAGGTATTGCATGTTGAGTGGCAGAACTCAACGCCGCGCTTAGCCCCGACACTAAAAATGGAAATATACATTTTCAGACAGTCGGTTTTACAGTCGCACTTCGTACCGCTGCGCCACGACTGGCCTCAAATGGCTCATATGGCCTATGAAAATAAATACAAAATAATAGTATTTTTTTGTAATGGCATTGTTAGTCAGAAAAACAGAAATGTTACATTTACTCCTTCCGTATCAACTTTATAGAGACATTTGCCATCAGGTGTTGGCAACCAAATACTTTATTTTTACTGACACTAATAACTAAATACACGCCCAGTCATATATATCTTGAATATATTTAAATAATAAGCTAACAATAATATCAAAGGTTATTTCAGCGTGCTCAAACCGAAGCAGTGACATTCCTCGGTAACCAGGAGTCCAGTCGTAGTTTGTATGCAATACCTGGTCTGGACTATGTGGCTCATGATGATATAATACCTTATACCTCAGTGGAACGTGTTCCACTACAGCATGAGCTCTTCGACAAGTTTCTTATGCATAATCCTGATAAAGGTAAAGTATGTTTTTAAAAATTACTCATTTTTTTAATCAATTGTTAGTCACATGCTAAGTAAGTACTATCAATAAAAGAATGCAATAAGTATAATGCTTTTAAAATGTTATCTTATTCTAATAACGTTAATAATGAACATATTAATTAAAGCGGGGAACAGAGTGTCTTAACACTAGGTTCCCCATGCCTACGCTGCTGTGTGCAGGATACAGCGTGAATCTGAATAGATTAATAGAGGCCGTCGTGGCGTAGGGGGACGTTTATGCGACGGTTGTTGGTTCAATTCCCACTCAGGGGAATGAATTTATTAATATTTTTATTGCTTTACTCTTGCACTAAGGCGAAGCGCGGCGTTGCGTTTCGCCGCTCAACATTCTAAGCTTTAAAAATTCGGTAGAAAGTAGAGAACGGAGAAGGGGACCTAGTGTTATTAACACTAGGTTCCCTCTGCCTACCTGAAGTGTGAAGCTGAAAAAAATTTTAATTATACATATTGTAACTTGGCGTTATGACTATGATGATTACGTCACTATATGGCATCGTAACCAATAGAAGAGATAACTTTTAATTGGCAGGAAATCAAGTTATATATTATGGTTAATAGGTGAAGCATGCACCACATTTTTTAGTAAATAAGTATTTAAAATATTTTATTCCATTCTCTTTATATTTCATCTATGAAATATACACTTGAAGGGCGTACAATATACAATTTATATGAAGTTATTAGAGGCCGTCCATTAATCACATGATGTTCTGTTGAGGCCAGTCGTGGCGCAGGGGCACACAGTCTCGAACGGAGTGTCTTAACCTGCTGTGTGCGGGATACAGCGTGAAGCTGATTTGATTTGATTTATCTTATCGCTCTGTTGAAGAAGCAAAGCGCGACGTTTTGTTCCGCCACTCAACACGCAATGCCACCAGAATTCGGAGGAAAATGGGGGACCACGTGTTTTCACGAACGAAATGTTTTTCGGAAAGGAGTCTCAATATCTCTCTGTCGACCGTGCTATGTGTGGGTTACAGATAATATAGGATCGAATCTTTATATGTTACTAGCGATGCACTCGCGGTTTCGCTCGCATACACCACCTATAATTATTTTCTTTTTCACCGATGATGCTGACCCCATCACTAAAGCGAACGACCTAAAATATGTAGGTAGGGCTACACACTACCGCAACCACACACGATACACACACCGTCCCCGCTGGTGGAGACGAGGTTCCAGTTTTTCTGCGGCACAATCGCGCCTCGGCGCGATATGTGCCCGCAATTAAATATCCAAAAGGGCATCAAGAGCCCTACCCAGTAGGCCTAGCTCGGGCCGAGCGAAGCAAAGTCCTCCACTACAAACGGTGTACCAAGTCGTGGTCCGAGTCTCAAAAGAGACGCCCTTGCGACACTGTGTCTGTGTCTTCTCACTTGTTGGTGCCTTCCACGGTAACCAAGCCAAGGTCAGAGCTCTTCTAGCTCGGCCTCCCAAAGCCCGGTGACGCTGTAGAGGCCAGTAGGGCCAACAGCATACTGCTCATACGAAAAAGAAAAGAAAGAAGAATTATTTTATTATGCTGCATTTGCCTCTTAACATTGACTGTAAGTACTACGTCGTTGTTTGTGAGGACAAAATTGGCGGCAATTTATATGCTATAAAAGCCAAAGCGTATCTTCATTAAATTTCCTTGATGATACAATATATCTCGCTCGTAAGTTTCAATACCTTCGTCAAATAAAAAACGTTGCAATTTTTAATTATTTTTTGTTATAAAATGTCTTATTGTGACTTATTTTTAAGAGATAGATATACGTTTTTGCGGACAATTTTTTAGAACTAATGAAACCGAAAGTTTTTGTAGTACAATGTACTTACATATTAACTAATTCCGCAGCGCACGCGGCCAAATTAATACGATGGCGCTCCTAATTATTCTTATTTCATTATTTAAGGCTAACTAAAAATTATTTACATAGCCTATAGCACTCCTGAAAAATATAGCTTTCATGCAAAATAACCAAAAAGTAAATCCGATTAGTAGATCAAGAGTATATAATAAATCTATGTGATCTATACGTTACAGACCCGCCATTCATAGCGCAAGAGACTTTACGAGCGTGGCAGAAGAAAAACCACCCGTGGCTGGAGCTCAGCGACGTGCACCGCGAGACCACTGAGGGCGTGCGCGTTACAGTCATACCTTTTTATATGGGAAGCCGGGAGTCGCAGAATTCTGCTGTTTACTGGGTAAACTTGTGCTTATTTAGTTGATATGGAATGTATAGTGCGGTCGACGAGTCGTGGCCGCATTGAATTTAGGTGTTCTGTAATTTTGCGCGTTTTGTGGTAAGAAAATAATCAAAAGTAGGGAGAATTCTTAAATCAAATGTGCAACCATTTATAGCTAAGTTCAGAACGGCCGTATCCCCACTGATCGTCGAAGCGTGTAAGTACGCTCCTCACCCACATCCGAGTCTTCGACGCCTCAGAAGCATTCTTCTGGATCCTGACGATCCAATAACTGCTGCCAACGCCCAATACACAGGGAGGATCCACTCCTCAGTCTTACGTCCCACTCACCGCCGCCGTAAGAGGCGGCGAGGCCAGTCATTTCTCACGGCACGCCCGCGCCTCGGCGCGGCGGGGCCCAATGGACGAAACCCCCCATGATTAGCGTACGCGGGGTATCCCCCCGCGATCGCTAACACTTCACGAGCGTCCATCAAAGCTCGTAATTTTCTCTTCAGGGGCGAGCCACACTCGCCCCTCCCAGCCCGGTGACGCTGTCAAGACCATTCCAGGTCAACAGCATTTAAGTCCATCAGAAAAAAAAAAAAAAAACGGCCGTAGCCTAGTTGACCATATTTTATGTCGTTGTCGTTGTTCCGCAGTGGCACAGCGTTTGGCTGTAAACGCGACCAGTAAGGGTTTGATTTCTATTCAGACAAATATTTTCGTGTCCTTATTCTGTCCGAATAATACAAGACAATGTTCATCAGTTCCATTTAACAACAGGCAATGTTCGAGGCAGCCACTTGGGCGAAGTGAGGAAAGGAATTTTAAAACTAGGTTTCTTCTTAATTTAATATTTTCATATCAAAATATGTTTATAGGCCATAAATTTCTAAATGGTGATTTTAAAAATCGTCTAGTTGCTTATTTTGATCATCTTCGAATCTATAGTATAAGCTTTAAACATATATATACTCTTATAAAATGTGTTCAGTAAAGCAATTTTAAGCCAGTCGTGGCATATGGGCGTGCGTGTTTACAGTTGGTAAACGCGACAAGATGTGGCTTCGATTCCTACTCAAGTAAACGAAACATTAAATATTTCCATGTCCTCGCACTGGTAACGAAGTAAAGCGTGGCGTTGAGTTCCGCCACTCGACACGCAATGCCCCCAGAGTCCGGTGGAAAGTGGGGAACGAAAGTGTGGTAATGGCTTTTTCTGCGCACCCTGCCACACGTGGCATGTAGCGTAATGTGTTCGTGCACACAGTGGCGCTACTGCATCCGGCTGGAGAACCTGGGCGCGCAGTCGGTGCAGCTGCGCGAGCGCCACTGGCGCATCTTCTCGCTGAGCGGCACGCTGGAGACGGTGCGCGGGCGCGGCGTGGTGGGGCAGGAGCCGCTGCTCGCGCGCCACGCGCCCGCCTTCCAGTACAGCAGCCACGTCAGCCTGCAGGCGCCCAGCGGACACATGTGGTACTCCTATATGTCTACCTTATTATACATTTTTTTCTGTCTTGTAAATAAAGCGTGTGAGCCGTTCATTATTTTATATCATTTTGAAATTAGACTTGAATTACTTGTGGCGCTGATTAATACTAACAGGCAGGTTGTGGTAAAAGCTATTTTTTTTTTTATATTTTCATTTCTTTGCACCGATTTCGAGGTTAAGCGAGGCGTTGAGTTCCATCTGTCAACATCTCCGGAATTCAACGGGGTGTGTGAATCGGAGTGTATCAACACTACTAAGCTAACATATCAAAACTGATTATTCAGCAAATAATCTTTTTTGATATCTTCTCATCTAAGATACTAAGATATCAAATGACTATTTGCTGAATAATCATCTTTGATATCCTTCTATAATGTGAAACAGGGGGACGTTCCGAATGGAGCGCGAGGACGGCTACACGTTCGACTGCCGCATCCCGCCGTTCTCGTTGGAGAGCAAGCCCGACGAGGGCGCCCCCGTCGCGCCCAGCGCCGCCGCCTGACGCCTCACACGGACTAAAGATGATAAATTGCTAAACTATGTATTTAAAATAAATTGCTTAAATAATTATGTTATGTATTTGACATCTTGAGGCCTCGTAGTTGTGTTTTTTTTTTCATTTCAGAGACAATCTAAAGATTTTTTTTTAGGATGGTGTGGCTTTTGATTAGATTTATTCTTCTTTATGGCTTCAAAGCGTGCCATATGTTTTGGTTAAGGCTTAATTTGAAATATAATTGGAAAATGTCTTTTTAATATACATTTTCAAAAAGATTATACTGTAATATAGAGATTAAATCGCTTTAAGCGAAATGTGTGTTTATTATATTTATGTAAATTCCAAATAAATTTATTTTAAGTATGATATTATGTAGAAATTTGACAACTTATCATTTTTAATGGACGACCTACCTATTGTCGTGGTGCGATGACGTTTAAAGCCGAAGTAATTATTGTTAACTTAACAAAAGTATATTTATTATGACCTTAGAGCCAATGTGCTAGGCTGTAATAAAGAAATTTTTAGTTGTTGTAACAAATTTCTAGAACTTTAATAAATTACAGTATTCTGTTAATCTGAATTTTATTTTTGAAGTTATCGTTTAGTTTTATATTTGCTGATTTTAAAATAATTTAAAAATAAATGTAGTTACTATTGATATATTTGGAAAATTAACGATAGTAATCACTTATTTAATAGATTTCAAATGAAATGCTGAAATTGCAGGTAAGACTTTTACTATATTAGAAAAAATATATTAAAATAATAATAATTTATTTAATAGATATCAAAATGGTCAAATTCTGGTAATATAAAGTTGGTTTTGTGATTGAATGACTTAAAGGCAGACAAAAAAAATGGCGACTAATTTCTTCACCGTCAATACCATTAATATACTTATAACTACTATATCAAATAGTTATAAGATTTAATTCCTGTAAATACTTCTAAGTTAATATAACTTAGTGTGTTTGAAAGAAAATCACCTTCACGCTGTATCTCGTTTTAGCAGTTTGTTTGTGTTTTAAATGCAGCGAAATTAATTTAAAAACAAACGGCGTAAGTCTTAAGTTAACCTTAAATAACGAAATAACAATTTAAAATAATAATATAATATGTATGTCAAAACATTGTATGGAAGACATGCTCCATTTATTAGTTCTAAAAAAAGTCCGCGATAGTCCGGCACCATCTATATCTTATAAATAAGTTACAATAAGGCATTTTGTGCCAAAAAATAATTGAAAATTGCAAGGTGATTTTTAAAAAAAAAATTGTGAAGATTATCTTTGGACTTTATAGCATGTCATTTGGACGTACATTTTTGAGAAAATGTAAATAATATATATAATCCAACGCTCCGTTTACGGCCGCAAGTATAGGGACGGGTTCAGCAGGGGGCGCCATTGCCGCCGATGTCGTCCTCGCTAGCAGCCATGTAGTGCTTGCACTTTATCAAAATTATATAAATTGTATTGATTACATAATTAATATTGATTATCGTATTGCAAATGCCGCTTAATATTAGTACCTTAAATAAATTCTTGCTGTTGTTTGAAAGATGGCGTTGCGGCACTCTGTGCTTGGAATTTCGTACATTGGGTGCCGTAATAGCGCTCGTCGACGGCGCACGGCTTAAGCGAGCAGCTTTTCCATTCTTTTGAAGAAGCCGAAAAATGGCTTGATTCCTGGATTGATTCCTCGAAAGATGAGCCGTTTTTACGACGGGGGATTCAATTGCTACCAGAGAGATGCAAGGTAAACGTGTAAAAAGATTTTTCCCGGCAAAATCGATCACTGAAAGTCGGTTCAGTTGTTCTGGGCATTAGCTCGGGGAAATAGAAAGACAGACAAAGACAAAAAATATAAAATTATTTTTTATTGTATTTGAGTATTATGTAAGTAACCACATGCACTTGCAAACACATTTATTATTTCTCAATTTTATAAATATATTTAATAAGCATTCATATAGTTCAAGCAGGTGAAACCGCGTCCGGGTCCGCTAGTACAATATAAGAGCATATGTAATGGGTGAAATAAAACACATATTAAATAAATTTAAGCTTTAATATCCAAATAGAAATTAAAATTTTAAATCACATTACACCCCTAATCTAAAGCTATACAATAAATTTGTACACGATTTCTATATATATAAGTTAATTTTTCAATGACAAATATTCTACAACGGGCATCGATAGCAATACGTGTAAGATGGAGTTTCGATTAATAATTCTTGGTTATTTATAGTACGGTTGACGAGTCGTGGCCGACCTTAAGAAAGTTTTTATGAACTTTTGCGTATTACTCAATTTAATTAAATATTATAAAATTATTTATGTAGTATGTTTTTTTTATATTTTTTTTTCTTGAATTCTCTTTTCTTATTATTTATGGAATACTTATACATTAAAAAAACCCACAATGTCTTATATCTCGATATTTGAAACAAAATAAAATTGAAATCTCAATTTTATGTGTTTATGCGATCTATAATATTTACTTGATATTCGATTTGCCTTCACCATACATCTATTAGACTATCGATATAAAATGTTTTATGGCTGGAGTACTTATAAATAACATTTATTTTGTTTTAAAAAATGACACTATGTTCATTTAAATAACATTTTTCTAAATATAACAAAAAAAGTCCAAAACAATAAAAAAATGCAAAAAAAAAAAAGGATTTTGACTTATCAATATAATTAAATATTTAAAAAATAAAGAGAATTAAAACAGTATATATTGTAAGGTACTCCAGCTATAGTAAAACGCTCGCTTACAAAGGCACTTTATTATTTCTTTGGTTTAGCACTAATGTATCGATATAAGATCACAACACTATTTACAAACATATCTACATAAAATACAACATTCTTTCGCGTTTTTTTTTTCATTTATTATTAGATATTTTGACTTAATTTAATCTATAACAATTCATAAATAGGTTATCGAACAAGCTTAATTACGGAGTTTAGGATTTTTATTACGTAAGCAAGATAAGGAATATTTAATTTCTATTTAATTTTTCGTGTCCAAATGAGGATTTTTAATTACATTGGCCAATAAAATTGCAACTTTTGTCTTATGAATCACATTCATCACTTGATGTTTACTAATTTGACGTTGCTGATTCTAAATATACTCTCTCAATTGTTCTCTTGTTTAATATATATATATATACATACATATAATACGCTGCAACCGTTTTGACAAATCTAAAGCTTGGTATTTAATTTGCATCGGGTGACTAAAATGCTTCAAAACGGATGCAGCGTATTATATGTTGAGTTTCTTCGTTTGTGGACAAATAAGAAAAGGTATAGAAACCCCGAAACCACAACGAGGACTGCATTAATAGGAATAATCGAGCGAAGTGGGAATATCTTTACATATCGTGCGGTCGGCGTATAGACGTGTTTTGAACCCTAAGATATCACGTGAAGTTCAAGCTGGTCGATTACAGGAGGAGCCTAAGCGTTTAAAGGTAAAAATTGACTGTAGGTATAGTTACTTATAAATGTGACCTCGAAACGCCAAGACCATTCAAGTCTGCTTTTGAACTTTTAGCTTCGGACGTTGTGGCAGAAATTGAGAAAAACGCAGAGAACGAGATTTGGGAAATAGATAAGTTTTGATTATTCCCAACACGTCGAAAAACTAAAGAGATACTTTGAAATTCTTGGATGTAACATGGGCAACAAGTTACACTTTCTACAAAACCACCTTGACTATCTCCCTGCCAATCTCCCCTAGATCTAAGTGAAGAACAAGGAGAGCGACAATACCAGGATCTTCGTACGATGGAGGAACGCTATCACGTTGGAGCATTCAGAACAGATTAAAACAGAAAATCAAATAAAAAAAGTTTATATCAACTTAAAAACTGAATCTTAAAAAACTTTAAATTTTTGTGTTTTATTATAAAAAGACTTGAGATATTTTTTTTTATCTCTTGTAGTTTTATCTTGGTAATTGATCAAAGAGAATCCATGTAATTATTATTGAGCCTAAAATATGTAGTATGTATTGCTTACGTATAATATTATAATTATGTATTAATAAAGTTTTTATTATATCTGCAGTTTTTAATTTTTTGCGTATTAAATTTAAATTTCTATGTTTATTAGCAAAGATTGATAACTAAAACTAAAATAGTTTCAAAGGTTGTCTGGTAGAGATTGCTTAAAACAATAAGACCGCCTTTGCATACGTGTTTTTGTTTTTTTTTTTAATTTATGTTCATCTTATATGTTTTATGTGTGCAATAAAGTTTATTCTATTCTATAGTTTTTATTTTTATAATAAATACTGTTTAAAGACAATAACTAATGGTGACAAGACCAAGAGTGGCTAATTATTGTCTTTGTGTAAGACAAAAAAAAAAATATGTAAATACGTAAATATTATTTTCTTAGCAACATTCAAATGTTTGTTTTTGCTACTATTTTATGTTTTTACGTTAATAAAAAAACCTGTTTTTGCAACTATATGACGGCTGTGAGTTTTTATACTAAGATGGATTTAAGATAGAGGTAAGAGTGAGGCAGATTTTGTTTTAAAAAGCATTCACATTGGAATTTAATTTGATTTATGTATTTTAAATAACTTCATACTTGATAGTATTATGGCCCTGGGAAGAGGTTGAGAAAACAGGGGTCCAAAAATCATTCACATTGGAAGCCATAATTACAGGAAACTACTCATTACAAAGACAGCTGTGTAATTAATGCATTCTGAAGAACTCTGTAGTAGAATAGCTTCGAAGTGGAGTAAGAGTAAGAGGGATGGAAGATAAACACAGAGATAAGGGAAGTAAGAGGCAAGGGGGAGAACTATTTCTTAAAAACGAATTCACATTGAAAATCATACATTTTAGAAACTACTCGTTATTGGGCAAACTGTATATCCTATCCCATTT
Source organism: Heliconius charithonia (assembly GCA_030704555.1). Lineage (NCBI taxonomy): Eukaryota > Metazoa > Arthropoda > Insecta > Lepidoptera > Nymphalidae > Heliconius > Heliconius charithonia. Next base: position 2,627,905 of record CM060810.1, read on the forward strand.
AAAAGTTCTAACAAAGTAAGTTTATTTGGATAAAGAATAATAAGAACTTGAATTAAATTATTCATATCAGTAATGTTAATAAAGGCATCTTAGGCATCTACTGGTAGCACATGTGAAGGAAGTTCCACTCATTCCAAACTATATGGATGTATGCAGTAGTCTTCTCAAAAATGATCATAATTTAATGATATTGGGGGCTGATGATGATGCTCACTTTAAAAAAATGTAGCTACGTGTGTGGTGTACATCTCAAAGAAGAGGAGAGGTAGACGTGAGGGGGGAGGGGGGGGGGTCATTGTTCTAAAACAGCATCCACATTAGTAATCATAATTATAGGAAACTGTTCATTATTAAGCCGGCTATATAATAACAGCTGAGTACACTTGAAAAAACTCCATAGCGTGATAGTCGGGAGGGGAGGTGGACGTAAGCGAAAAGGTATATTTCTAAAAAAACATTTACATTGGAAACCGTACACTATGGAAACTACTTTTTACCGGGCCAGCTGTATAATGAGCGCTGCACACATTTCAAAAAACTCCATAGTATGGTGACCCTGGGGAGTGGTGGGGATGACCGGAGGGAGAGTCGGGGAAGGGGAGGGCGCGAGGGGAGACATTTCCTCGTCAGTCTCCTCCTTCTCACCTGAGAGGGACTTGAAGTCGAGTAAATAGGATTTGTAGTCCACTTGGTATAGTTGAAGCGACATTTTCACATACTTCTGTGTCATTTTGTTTAATGTGCGCACCCTGGAAGTTTGTTGAAATATTTTTTTTACAGTATTTATATTTATATTTTTTTATTATATATGACTGAGAGAAAGCATTAAAAAAGGTTTGTCATTACACCTTGAACTCTTTTACAAAGATTTGATTTTGATCATGAAATTAACTAATTCATAAAAAACTTTTGTGTGGGTTTCGAACCCACAATGATCGTATTCAGATTGACAGGTGTCAAATGGTTGCAAGTAACAACGGCGTCAAAATGAGAGTTTGAAAATGATTTCATGATATTTATTAAAATACTAAATACTAATCGCCACTTTTAATTTTAAAGGCATATATCGAAAATCAACATCGCTCTTCGTCTATTTAGACTGAAAAAAATGTTAAAAATATTGTAAAAATATTGTAAACCTCACGTTGTATTCCACATGTAAGTAGAGAGGACTAGCGTTAAGACACTCCACTCTCCAATTTCCGCCGAATTTTGGGTTGTTGTGTTGAATGGCGGAACTAGACACCACTTTCACCATATCGAAGAAATTAAAATATTAAATGTATAATTTCCTCGTGCGGGAATCGAGCCCACAACCTGCCGCGTTTTCGGTCACATGACTGCGCAACGACTGGCCTCTATTAAGTTTTATAACACTAAATAAATAAAAATATTTTCATGTAAAAAAGATATTTACCGGACATGATAAGGGTTTATAACTTTCCACTCATAGTCCAACGCCTTCATTGCTCTGAACACCTCTAGCATTATATCATTTGGCTTACTTTGCGATCTGATACCCAAGTGCCACTTGGCTCTGGAACAAAAATGGAATAATATAAGATTTGGGTGGTAGGTTCGATATCGTGAAAAGAATATTTATCTTGTGTAAGGTTCTCTTGTTTTTTTTTTTAATTATAATAATGTAAATTAATAAACTGATTTAATATTGGACTTGAGAATGGCAACACCAACGGTTAATTATTTTTATCGCACCACTGTAGTATTCACCACTCAAATATCATCGTCATCATTCTCATCTTGATTTAGGGTGGTTAGTGGGAAAAGGAGTGTGTTGACACTAAATTTTCTCTGTCTACTCTGCTGTATACGTAAATGAAAAAAAAAAACAACTAACTTACCTCTTCACCGGTGTGCCTTTCTGTTTGTCGTGTGCTGGTTGCGCGGCGGGCGATGTCTTATCGCGTAGCGGCGCTATGCGCTCGGGGTGTGGGCGACCACTTTCCGTGTTCGCTGGGGGGGAATTACCTGTAAAAATATATATAGAATAAAAAAAATATTAATTTAATAATACGATGACAAGAAGAAGGAAAAGCAGAAGAAACTTAGACAGAAGATACTTGTTCCCCACTTTCCGCCCAAAGTTTCGAAACAGGAGGGCACACTCTCTCACACTCCGTTCCCATTAATACACTTCAGTCCCCCACTATCCACTGAATTCTAGCGGGATTGCTTTATGGCGAAACTCAACGCCGCGGTTTGCATCGATGCCAGAGCGAGGAACTTAAAATATTTAATTTCCTCGAGTGGGAATCGAATTTACAATCTGTCATGTTTACACGCTTGTATCCGTGCCCCCCTATCCTAAAAAAAATTAACCTCTTCAACCGGAAGGCAAATGATGTAGTCCTATGCATCAAAAGACTTAAATGGAGATGGGCGGGACACACAATCAGAGGCAAGAATAAATGGAGCAAATTGGTTACACAATGGTATCCCAGAGAAGGAAAAAGAAAAAAGGGCAGACCACCAAGACGATGGGAAGATGACATAAGACAAGTTGCAGGGAAAACATGGCACAGAGTTGCAAGCAATAGATGAGAATGGAAAAGGTTGGAGGAGGCCTTTGCCAGTTGGCAAACAGATTTACAGACCTTAAGCAAATCACAAATCGTACAAACTAAGTGAAATATACAAAAAAAAAAAAAGGTTGTAAATACTGAATAAAGGCCTATTATTATTATTTTTATACATTTTGTGAACCACAACATTTCAACCACGTAGCAGTGCTCCGTGGTAACCTTTAAAACGTATAAAAATCGCTAAAAACAAAATAAATATATATTTAATTTCAAAACTCACTTGCAACATAGAAATCCTTTATCTCCGCCTTCGCAGCTTCATCAGCGATCCTCTTGTTGTCTATTATCAGGTGATAAGCTATCGCCAGTTGGTCGTGGGGGTCTCCGCTTAGCAAAGCGTTGTGAACTTCGTTTTCTTTCACACCAAATTTGTCACACACCTCTGATATAGCTTCTGTGTCTATTACGCTGCTATCCTGTCATTTTCATAAATTTAAACTGGCTTCTGTTCATAGTATTTAATACAAATTGGATGATATTTATTTTTAACGTAGTTGTGGGTTCAAATCTCAATTGAGGGAAAGTTTTGGTAGGTTATATAGCAAGCTTGATTAGACATACTATTGCTTTCTTTCATCTAATTCTTACTTTATGGGAAAGTGCCACTCATGATATAAATAAAATGAAAAGTACAAGCTTAAGAAACCAAAATAAGTACCAATAAAAATGGTGTCCAAATTTTAACATTAATCTAACTACCAAATACAAACATAGATACTTAGATGTAGAAATCTTTCATCTTAAATATCATGTAAAAAAATATATAGTAAATTTAAAGAAAAACTATTTGAAAACCTTGCAGCCAAATCCAATATAGGAATGCCAGAAAAATATAAATATTTAAAATCACACCCATGCCAATTTTTAAAACATTAAAAAACAAAAACAATGCCATTATACCAAAAAAGTTCTAATAATAAATGAAACTTATCTACAAATATACACAATAAATATATTAAATAAAATGAAAAGATTAGTTACCAACAACTGCTACTTAAACCGAAATACATAGCTGTTAGAAGAACTCAATAATTTTGATTACCACCTGCTCCACAGGCGACGGGAACAAATAACCGGGTAGATCTTTCTGGAACCACTCATGTTTTTTAACATCTTCAATAGTAGCTCTCTTCATTGGATCCACTTGTAACATATTACACAAAAGACTGATAACAGTTTTATTTAAATACTCTGGTATAGGAAATATCCCTGATTTAATTTTCCTAAATAACGTTGGAACATGTTCATCGTCAAATGGTAATGTGCCACAAAGTAGTGCATATAGAATGACACCGCAAGACCACACATCAACCTCTGGCCCAGCATATAGTTTACCAGATATGACCTTAAAGAAAATAACACAAAAAATATAAAATGTTTAAAATTGTTATAGGTCATAGAAATGTTTTAGATATAATAATTTCTTTAACTGACATATTCAATATAAATAGTTTTGTTCATATTGAAAACAATACATACAAGAATCAGAGGGAATCTAAAGTCATATTTATTATTAATTTGAATAATCATACCTCTGGAGCTGCATAATTAGGTGATCCACATGAAGTTCTCAGAAATTCACCATCCATCATCATATTGGATAAACCAAAGTCAGCTATTTTAACATGCATATTATGATCTAGCAATAAATTTTCTGGTTTCAGATCTCTATGGACTATCATGTGTCTATGACAGTAATCTACTCCTGATATTATTTGTTGGAAGAAGCGCCTGGCTTCGTGTTCCTGTAGTTTGCCCCGTTTCACTATATAATCAAAGAGCTCCCCACCAGAGACATATTCCATAATCATAAATATATCTGTTGGTGTTGATATCACCTATAAAAGTAAAACAGTAATTAATATCCATTGCACCTTTTAACATAATATGTAAACAATTGTAATAAGATATTAAAACTTATACAGTTTATTGTATAAGAAATAAGTTAGAAGTTCAACAAAGTAATAAGCTTATGAATAATGTAATAGATTGTTTGTCTTACAATTCTTACAGCCATAAGTCATTCTTTGTCATTTTAGTTACATTACATATATTATAAATTAGGTTAAATACATTCATGAGCTGCATATCACCTGATATAATTTGATAATATGAGGGTGCCTAAAAAGCTTAAGGTTCTGAATTTCACGTCTAATCTTGCCGACCACATCTAACGATTTGATCTTTTGACGGTTAAGGATCTTCACTGCGACCTTGTGTCTTGTGAGTTGATGTTCTCCAATTTTTACTTTACCAAATGTACCAACACCTAGAGTAGCTCCTAGTGTATAGTGTCCGATCTTGACAATGGGCTGGTTGCCACTCGCTAACACTGGTTTATCAGACATTATTTACGACGATTTTTTCAAGTTCAAGGAGCAAGGTTTGTAATAGGTTAGTCTTACATCAAGTAATAATTACATAGCAATTTATGTTTGAAAAGCAAACGAAATTATATAAGGGTATAATTAAAGCACTAACTAAAAAATAAACAATGAGGAAAATTGAAAAGTACAAATGACAAAATTTTTGTTCCTCGATTGTCAATGTCACAAATTATTTCAAAACATTAGACTATGTCCACATTAATAATGCGGCATAAGTGTCAATTGTACTTGTATGTCAATAAATTAACAAAAATTACCATTACTACCGTACTTTATATGCATTTATTATTAAGAAACAAATATACTTAAAAAATGTGCTTATTTATATTCATTTTATATATTCATTTTTTATAATTTTGTTTATAGCAACTAGCAGTGTAATTCAGCTTTATTTTATAAGGACAAAACTAAAATTATTCCCGTGTAATTACTCAATATGCTAAATTTAGATAAAAATCTATTTTTTTTTTAATTATTCGTTCGTTTAAAAACTATTAATATATCAGATAGTATAGATAAGTTAAAAAGTATATTTTATGCGCACGTCAATAAAAAAACTATAAAAGTTTGTATGGTTTAAATTTTATCTATATTTGCCTGCCCCACTGTGCCCCACCCCGCTTCTATCTGTCTCTTCACTGACGAGCTGTCGTATAATGAGAAAAATACTAATATTGACGGGATTATTGTTGTTTTTATTGGTAAAGTGAAGGACATATATTTCCACAATGGATAAATGTGGGATCTGCTTAAAACCCACAGTTGTGAGTACCGTTTTATATTAATATCATGGAAATTCTGCACAATTCGCACAACATATTTTTGTTTTCTTTTTAGATATAGTTACAAAAATAACATCTGAAATAAGAATTTCAGTTTTAAAGACATTGGTATTGTTTTATTGTTCTCAGTTTTCATTTCAATTAAACTACGATCTAAAAATGTAGCACCTTCCTGCAGTTGTAATAAAAAACCTGCATTCGAAACCTGCCCGCGGTATTTTTTTTACTTCCCTCGACCGTCGCTATGTTTTTTTTACGTCTGGCTCTGCGCCGTATAAAAAACATTTGTGTTTATTTTTTTCTGTTCGACAATACTGAGTACTAGCTTTCTGTTTTTCGATATCTCATCGTAATACTGTTATAAATTGAAATGGTTGTTTTATTATTTACATAAAAATAGCGAATGCCGGGTTCGCTACTTTTGTTACTTTTAAATATTTCTTGGGCTTGTGCATAATAAGTACTAGATAGTAAATTTTATTTACCAATTTTTGAAATTTTTTTTTTCGATATGGACTAAATTAATATTATTTAAAATTTTTTAGACATTATTTGAGACAGGGAAAGATGGTGTATATGCTTGTTTTAAATGTCAGCCTTTGGTACCAGAAATAACAATAGATGATACAAATCCTGAAAATTCAGAGCAACAATCAGAATCTCAAACAAATGAAGAAGTAAGTATACATTTTCATATTTATGAAAAAAAAAGTAAAGAACTTAATATTGAAAAAAAGACATAAGAAATCATAAGAAGTTTTTGTACAGTTTAGAAACACATAATTTTTCAATTTTTAATTGAAGTTATGTTACTTTTTAAAATGTAGATCCAATAATACAATTTGTAAATTAAGCTTTAATTGTAACTTAAATTTTTATTCTAATACAATGATCTCGTCAAATCAAACATATATATAGAATGACACTATTGGTTATTACTTTTGGATTGAGTAGCAGAATTCAGAGCAGTATTTTGTCTTGTTAGCGAAGCAAATAATTCATTCCTCCTGGTGGAAAAACCATTTTTTTTAATTACAACAATATTTTTTTTGCAGGAAGGTGAAGGCAGCTTATATTGTGGTATTTGCAATAAAACATTTAGCAAAAGTATGCAGTTGCAAAATCATATGCGCAATCATCGTGCAGAGAGAAGATTTGTTTGCACTTATTGTAATAAAGGTTTGTTTTTAGAGATAATTATCAAAATTGATGAACAATATAATAAAAATATCTTCTATATCTCCAATAGACAGACAAAATGGTATCAATATTATCACACATAATTAATGAAAATATAATATTTTTACAACATTTTAAAGTGTTATTCCAGACTTAGGAAAGAAAAATACCTATTTAGAAAACATAAAAATTTGAATGTAGCGGGACTCGAACCCGCGCCTCCTGAAAACAGGCCAGGCGCTCTGACCACTAAGTCTTTTTTATACGCTTATTACGTACGGGTTCGACTACCGCTTCATTCAAATTTTTATACATTTTCTAAATAAGTAATATAATATTTTTATAGAGAGAGCTCTTTAAAGCAATCTTTATGAATGTATTGTTCAATGCCAAAAATTTAAAAGTTAAGTTGCATTTAAAAGTTATTATACATATTTTTTTTATATCACTGTATCTCGCACACAGCAGGATATACAGAAGGAATCTAGTGTTAAAATACTACCCCATTTTCTGCTCAATTTTTAATTTGTGATATTTTCTTTCAGCGTTCTCCCAATCAAACAATCTACGCGCGCACCTTCGCATACACACCAATGAGCGTCCGTACAAATGTCAAGAGTGTGGAAAGGCCTTTACTCAGGTAACACAATTTTTATTTTAATTATATTTGTATCTCTCATATGGTGGGGTGATTACAAAGAGCTAGTGTTAACACACTCCATTACCTACTTTACGTAAGTTTTCGAAATATTGTAAAGTCGCGGAACTCAACACATCGTTTTCTCTTGTTACCCGAGCGGAGAAATGACAATGTTAAATAAGGCGGGGAATGTCGCATGGCATTTGTACCCACGACCGTCCTGTTTACAGTTAGATTTTTTTTTTGCACTGGTGCCAAAGGCCAAAAAGCGCGGCGTTCAGTTCTGCCTGAAAATACTGAAAAAAAAATATATATTTTTTTTTCTATTTCAATAATTTTCTAAATATATATTTTTTTATTATATTTGCAGGTAACAAATTTAAACAACCATGTGCGTCTTCATACTGGTGAGAGGCCGTTTGTGTGTCAGGAGCCTGGATGTGATAAAGCATATGCTCAGGTAAGATCTCATATATATTTTCTGTAATATGCATAAATAGAAAGTAATATATATATATATATATTTTTAGCTTCACGCTGTATCCCGCAAATAGCGGAATAGGTAGGTCGTACTTAGTATAAAGACACTATGTAGCTGTGGACCTCTCTATTTAATGGGACACTATGTATGTATGTATGTATGTATGGTGAAACTCAACACTGCACTTACCTAGAGTGTGGAAATTAAGTTAATATTTGTCCAAACCTTTTTTTTTAAATAATTTAAATAAATTAAAATTGCATTCAAAACCAAAGATAAATTAAAAAAAAAAAATTGTTAATTTGAGCAATTTAGTCATTTCTGAGATTCACAAACTTACACAGAAGTGTGCACAACACATTGTTTTTGCTCCATTGGTGTATTGGAGATCTACATTGATAAATATTTTCAAAATTATTTTTCTTATACATCTTTATTCAATTTAAGTAAATATTTCATCTCCTTGAGTGGGGATTGAGCCCACAACCAGTCGGTTTTACGGTCACACTTCGTGCCGCTGCGTTACGACTGGCCTCCAATTACTTATTAATTTATTATATTATGTATAGATATTTAATAACTATCAAAATTATACAATTTTAAAATATTTATTTAAATATGATATTTTATTAATAATATTAAATTACATATTTCAGGTAACGAATTTGAACCAACACCGCAAAAGACATATGACGGGGCGACCCATGGAGCAGGCCTATGACTGTACGGTGTGCGGTGAACGGTTTTCTCAACGCAACCATATGTATTTGCACAGGTATTATAAAAATAATTTATTTTTTAAAATTCACCCTCTATCCCGCTTATAGCAGAGTAGGCAGAGGGAACCTAGTGTTAAGTCATTTTGTTCCCCAGTTTCTGGCGAAATTTGGAGATATTGCATTGTTGAGTAGTGGAATTCAACGCCGCATTTTTTCCTCGACACCAGAGCGAAAAAGTGGAAATATAAATTTAACTTAGTGCCCCTGCGCAACGACTGGTCTCTATAACTTTTTAATTTTTATTTAATTGAGTTAAAGTTTACTCATATTCTAAAATACATGGTGGAAGTGTTCGCACCACTTTAAATGAAACCACAGTTTTAACTACCCTATAAAATAATATTTTTTTCTAATATAATATTTTTTTTTTCCAAAAATGAAAAAGTGATTTTTAAAACAAAATAAATAATAAAATTATTGTTGTAATATAAAACGCCGTTTGTCAACAATGACACGCGCACACAATAGCCTAAAATGAAACCGCCGCATACGCCTCATTCCAAAATCGAGTTTTAGGAATGGACGGCAAAGTTCAAATTTGCTTTATTGAAAAAAAATCCTACGTCTAAACTGTTGAGGCAACATGCTATATATTTTTAGGTATTATTTAAATTTAATATTATTTCGATTTCTTCTCTCTCGTGTTGAGTCAAAGAGTGGCGTTGAGCTCTCCCACTCAACACGTAACACGTAAGGAAAGTGAGGAACGGAGCGTCTTAACACCGCTTCCGCCTACCCCGCTGTGTGCAGGATACATTGTGAAGCTGGTTATTTTTTAAATGGTTATGCCATTACAGACGGGAAGTCCACGACCTGAAGAGCCCGACGCGCAGCGCCCGCAGCGAGCGCCGCCTGCGCGCCGCCTCGCACGACGTCACGGAGCAGGACAAGAGCGCGTCACACGGTACTTGCTTCCTACTCGCTGCTTCTACTTAATTTACTTCTCGTTATTAAATTAAATTTGCAACAGATTTTTGTCGGTTGCTTTGCTATACGGTTTTGCGTTGGTAGTGTTTCATATTTTGATTTTGTGAAAATATTATTGTTGTAATAGTATTTGAGAATTGTTTCTCTAGAGATTAAATTTAAAGTTATGCAAAAATAAAATAACAACGGATGTATAAACCGATGCCTAATAGTTATCGTTCTTTGTCGAGGGCATTTGACAATATATATTTTTTGGTTGACGCTGTGCGCAGAGTGGGGCGTGTCGTGCGTGTTCTCGTCGTGCGGCGCGCGGCTCGCGTCGGCGCGCGAGCACACGGAGCACCTGCTGCGCGCGCACCAGCTGCGCGTGCTGGCCGCGCGCCACGGCGCCGCGCTGCGCCCCTCGCGGCGCGGCCGCCCGCCCAAGGTAGCCGAAACGTTCTAAAAACGAGATTGGAAATCGAACCCACGTGCTTGGGCCCCTGCGCCACTGTTGGCTTTAAAACAAAATAACAAATTGTCTAAACGAATTTGACATCTATTGTTGAAATAAAATATATTTTCTTACAGTCATTCGTATAGAGATATTTTATTTATAAATTCTAAAATTGATAAAGTTTTTGAGAACAATATTTACACGTTCAGAATGTTCTAATGACAGGTCTCCTATCACTATTATTATCAGTAACTAATATATTTTAACAAAATTTTTTTCCTTCTAATTCAGCGGAAAAGACGTGCCTTGATGAAAACGAAGTATTTTAAAAATAAAAATTGAATCAAAAATAAATTAGCTTCACGCTGTATTCCGCACACAGCAGGATTCACAAAGGGAAACTAATGTTAAACACTCCATTCCCCACTTTATTATTCAACGCCGCGCTATACCTGGACACCAGAGCGAAGAAATGAAAATATAAATTAAAGTAAATATTTCATCTCCTCGAGTGGAGATCGAACCCACAACCAGTCGGTTTTACAGTCACACTTTGTGCAGCTACGCCACGACTGGCCTGACTTCATTTTGAAACTAGGTAGAAATTATATCCATGTATAACAATTAATAAAACTAATTTAATTATAAAATTAATTCTTATTTGTTTCAGATTCTTAAAGATCCACTCGAGCTGTCCAGTACGGATTATGAGGAAGTAAGCACTAGTATAATTATTTATAATATTAATAATATCTTATATAAAGCACAGAATATTAATAATATTTATTGGGGTTCCGTAGCTGAATGGCGAAAAACGGAATTCTTATAAATATGTCATGTCTGTTAAACTATGGCTTGGGTTTAAACGCCACCAAAAATGAATATATTTACTACCAGTAAATATCGAAACGTTTACGATGGAATGGATAAATGGTCATTAAATTACGTTTCCTAAAATATTAGTCAATAAATCCAATTTTAAAATTATATAGACGCCAAAATTAACTTCATACATTGTCTATCTCTATCATATATTGTCTAAACAGATGTTACCAGTATTTATGTCACGAGGTTTAATTTAGTAATTTTTGCTGAACTAAAAAAGCTAAAAAGCTCATTTTTTTTAAGTACCAAATAATATACCGGAGTTCTTAAACATACATCACTGGTTTATTCTTATATGAAATTAATTAAATTTGATAATATAGCCGAATAGAATCAGGACGAACATAATATTGTTGTAAAATAAAAACATCAATAGCAAAATGAAGGAGGAGATGAAATATTTACTTAAATGTATATTTCCATTTCTTCGCTCTGGTGTCGAGGCTAAGCGCGGCATTAAATTCTGCCACTTAACACGCAATGCCTCCAGAATTCGGCAGAAAGTGGAGAACAGAGTGTCTTACACTAGGTTCCCTCTGCCTACCCAGCTGTGTCCGGGATACAGCGTGAAGCTGATTTATTTATTTTAATTTTAAAATATGTTTCATTTCAAACTATGGAATAACAGAGCAACAAATAAACAATTATTTATTATGGATGACGTCAAACTAGTGACGCCAGTCGTGGCGCACGGGCACAAGGTGTGACTGTTAAATCGACTGGTTGTGGCGAAGCGTGGCGTTGAGTTCCGCCACTCAACACGCGACGTCTACAGAATTCGGCGGAAGGTGGTATACGGAGTGCCTTAATACTAGATTCTCTCTGCCCACCCTGCTGTGGGCGGGACACAGCGTGAAGCTGATTTTTTTTTAGTTAATAGTTAACAGTTAAACATTATACATTTTAATACATATATTTGAATTACAGGTAAAAATTATAAAAGAGGAGCCACAGTTCTTGCCTAAACTAAAAGTGCAGAGTTTGTTCCAGTGATAGAAGTACATAAGGACACTAAACCATACAATAAATTTAAAAGTTTAGCGAGATTATATTATAAGATTGTAACAAAGTTTCAATTAATCGATATGCGTATATTGATTTTTCCCAAAAATCGATTTTCTTAAACAGTTAATCGAATACGTGTTCATATAAAAATAAAATAATAATACAGTAAACATTATATAATTTCATTAAAAATTACAGATAAAAAAGTATTGGTTTTTCGAATATCGATTTTTCTGAGAAATAATCGTTGCAAGTCTAGATTTCTGTACTTAATTCGTTTATATTAACATAACGTAACTTTAAGCATGTTCAAGAGATCTATAGATATATGGTTAACTTTTTATAAATAAGTGATATATGTAAGTGCAATTTACATTTTAAATATATAGATTAAATAATTAAGAAAGTATAAGTGAAGTTGTAAAGTTTATTATAGAGTAAAACATTTAGGCATTAATGTTTTGGGCGACCAAAATTTTATAAAAAAAAAAACCTTGAAATTATTTCAAATTCGAATGTTTTGTATTATTATTTTTTAAATGAAGTATATTTGTAGTGAAATTATAAGTTGGGTTGTCGAAATAAATTGAAATAGCTGAAGGGTTTGTATTGCCAGATTTAAATTATAGTAATAGTTGATTAATTAATGAATGCATATTATAAAGTATATACATTTTTCTTATACATACCATAGACTTATTTTAAATAGACTAAGATATATACATAGACCATTCAGAATTACAGATATCAAGATATAATTATATTTTATTATCTTGACAGTTCTCCGTAGATGCGTGTTTGTTTATTTAAATTATGATAATTTGAGTACTTTTCAACTGAACTTATTCAAGGGTGTCTATTAATTAAAATTATGCAACAATATTTACATACATAAATACATACAATTTTATATTGTTACACACTTGTATATATTTTATTTTTATTGTTTCAAATTATATTTTATTTTGTTTAAAATTATATATTTATTTTCTTCATTAGGTGATATTGTGGGTATTTATTTATATTGTGTAGAAAAAAAGTCATATTCTTTTTTTTTTATTAATAAGTTACATGTATTTAAATAAAAAATGAAGACTTTCGTATTGCAATATCTCACTATTATTTTTTTTTATTTAATATAGTTATAATTCCTTTATATAATAAACTATTCACCATGTCACCTAAAACTAAAATGGCAATATCATATATGATATATACAGGTGGAAGTGTCAGCGCTCCTTTTACGGGAACAGCATATAGGGAACATTTCGGAATGAGGCGTATGCGGCGGTTTCCCTTTGATATGTTTATGTGTGAAAAAATAACTTTTTCCTTTTTGGAGTATTTTTTTTAGTTAAAGCTGTGGTTTCATTTTAAGTGGTGTTGATACTTCCACCTTGTATTACACACTATTCACCATGTCACCTAAAACGAAAATGGCAATATAAATATATATATATACATATACACACACACACATATAATTATAATCAATATTATCAAAAGCATTTGTTCTAGAAGGTAATGGCGTGTGACCTAATTATCTAAATAAATGTTATAAAAAAACACAATACAAAATAACTACGTTCTTGTTTTAAGGGTATTTATTTTTATTAAATATAATTTAGAATTTTGAGTCTGCACAAAAAGCTTTTTTGCTTACAAAAACTTATTTTTAAGAAAATATAGAGCAGTTCAAGAACAATCACATCTATAGAGCACAGTATGACCAATGAGTCGGAACCGCCATGAAGTTAGATTTTTTAAATTTTCGCGCATTATTCAATCGGAAAGTAAACAATCAAAAGAAGGAAAATTTTCTTAGATTCAAATCTACAACTAGTTTCACGATGGCCACGACTCACCGACCGTACTGTAAACAGAAAAAAATGACTTGACGAATTGGGTCACTTGAACTGACATGTACACATAAACTTTTTTTGTAATTAATTATTATTTTTATATAAAAGTTTCGTTTTAAGGTGTAATTTCATTATCTCATTGTAAGTTCTTTATTGCAAAGTAAATAATAGTTTTTTTTTATTTACTCATACTAAAAGTATTAGTAACGTTGATGATTGTTGATATTTGCTTGTACAAGAGGTGAGCGATTGAAATTTTTAATTAAATTTAGTTTTTTTTTGTATGTGTTACGAGCTAATAAAATAATTTTGCAAACGATGTGCCGCAGCGATGTAAACGGTTGTGGGTTCGATTCCTACCCAAGGTATTTAAATTATTTATAGCCTTTCTCTGTTGGTTGATATCCGCCAATTAACATGTCAAGTCTCGCGAAATTGGTCGGTGCGGAGAACGGAATCCTCCCTCTGCCTCCCCCGTTCTATCCATTAGTGCGTTGTGATTTTTTTGTCATTAGTTGTGTTTTTTATTTTCATTGTTAATTTTCAATGTCTTTTATTTTCATTGAAGAAATTTTACTTGTGTAGTAAGATGTAATTAAATGGTTCACTAGGTAACAGCAGCACCTTTAAATAAAGCAATAATTTTATTATTTGGTCACAGCGATATTTTTTTTTTATCTACATTCAGCAATATTCAGTGCTTCCATAGACAATATTTAAAAAAAACTGCCTTTTGTAATGATTATGAATATACAAAGCCAATAGCTATATAACCTACACGTTCAGTTTCGAAATGTTGACGGAGCTGACCCTAAAAATTTTAAAAAATATATTAAGAATTTAAAATTGAATTTTAAATATTTAACAGCAATAAATTGTAAATAGAAACATAATAATCGTAATAGATGCAATTTTACAGTATTGTCGTGGCCACTCTGTAGTTAGGCATCCGCAGGTTCGTCGGGCGTACTGTAGTAATAATTTTTATTAATTATTTGCTTCAGTGTGACTTAAAATAAATAAATCAGCTTCACGCTGTATCCCGCACACAGCAGGGTAGGCAGAAAGAACCTAGTGTTAAGACACTTCGTTCCCCACTTTCTGCCGAATTCTGGAGGCATTGCATGTTGAATGGCAGAACTCAACGCCGCGCTTAGCCTCGACACCAGAGCGAAGAAATGGAAATATAAATTTAAGTAAATATTTTATCTCTCCGAGATGGGATCGACCCCACAACCACAACCAGTCGCTTTTACAGTCACGCTTCGTGCCGCTGCGCCACGACTGGCCTCAGTTCAGCTTCAGTGTGACTTATATAGTTATAATGATAAATTATTTTTTTTATACACCAGCATGCAGAATATACAGATATATTACTATTATTAGTATTGAATATTTTATTAATAAAACATTTATTAAACAAAAATATAAGTATTTGTATAAGTATAATCTTTTGTCATTCGAGTAATACGGGATCTATTGAAATTATTCTTTATTATTAAAATAATATTGTAGTTGAATTAAAATAAAATGAAAAGTCACGTCGGTAACACGTTTTGAGATTTTAAATTGCAAATAAATTTTCATTTCATCGATTTTATATCGGCATATGTTTTTTTTTTAATATATTTATATTATATATTCAATAACTTGTTCCTTATAATATTTAAATATTATTTGATTATTTATTTATTTTGGTATTTGTAATAAAAAAAAAACATTATAAAATACAATGACCAACCGTGCTTTTGTTATGTATGAGCGTTTGAAAATAATAAGTGATTGTCACAAAAAAATATTTTTTATAACTAAATTCCACACAATATTTCAAAATTATTTAATTTTATAAATCACATGATCGCACTCAAAAATATAATTATATAATGTAAATTGTATAAAAAAAACTAAATAAGATATTGTGTTTACGATTATTTAAAAAAAAAAAAATGATACTTTTATTAATGTAATGACATATCGATTTTTTTTTCTCTAGTGCCTTCATTTATGTTCATATAATTATATGTTTCCTTGTATAAGGCTTGTACTGTGTACGTCGCGAGTAGTCTTAGGTATTATAGTAGGTTAAGGTGCAAATGTTCCTAAGAGTGTCAGATTATTAAAACGGATTGTTGGTGTGTACCGTTGTAAAGTAGTGTATAGTCGATAATTTCAACGTTTCTGGCCGTTTTTAAGCGCAACGGCGGAGATTTTTCTATTAACATACACTTATCTTAATAAATTATACAATTTTCAATTATGGTCTTGTTTTTTTGTTTTGTTTTCCTTTTATTAATTTGTGTTTTTCACTAAATCTAAGTTTCAAATATCGCACCTTTATAGTGATTTAATGAAAAAAACCTTAAAAGAAATTGACCTAAAACGACGCGACGACTACACAGCAGGGTAGGCAGAGAGAAATTAGAATTAAGACACTTGGTTCCCCGCTTTCCGCCGACCTATGGAGGCGGGAAGTGGGAAACAATGTCAATTTCTGACAAAAAGTTATATTTTTTATTAGGTCACTATAATTCTAAAGGTGCGATATATTAAATATATTCAGAGATCGCTGTATCCCGCACTCTGCAGGGTAGGCAGAGGGAACCTAGTGTTAAGACACTCCGTTCCCCACTTTCTGCCGAATTCTGGAGGCATTGCGTGTTGAGTGGCAGAACTCAACGCCGCGCTTGTCCTCGACACCAGAGCGAAGAAATGGAAATATAAATTAAAGTAAATATTTCATCTTCTCGAGTGGGGATCGAACCCACAACCAGTCGGTTTTACAGTCACACTTTGTGCCACTGCGCCACGACTGGCGCATATTCATAGATCGATTTATAGACATTTCTATTGACCATTTTCAATTTTATTGCGACGCTGTTGAAAAGTTACTGAATGTACAGAATATTTTGAATGCATTGTCAAAAGGCATGAAAATATTAATATTATTAAAAAAAATAAAAAACCGTCAATTTCAGTGTTGTAGATGAACGGGAAACAAGTCGACAAACTTAAGTGCATGTAAAAAACGTCTATTTTGATAAAGAATAGACAAATATTTTTTTCAATAAACTTAGTCAACTGTTTTTCAATTGCATTTTTTTTATATCCGGCGCAAGCCATGGAGCTGTTTCTGGTCGAACTGGTGCGTGAGTATCAAATAGTTGTATTAAAAATGACGTAAATAGCGACATTTGTTAGTCTACTCTTTGCACACTAGTCACTATCGACCAGTCAATGTAATAAGACGCCAACCAATATACCGCCAAAGAATTCCGTTTTTAGAGAAGAATTGTCGATTTTGCTTTAGGACTTGGTAGTCGTTAATATTTTGTACCTGTTTTCACAGCAAATACAAATAGGACAATTATCAGTAAGTGGAGTATCCAAAACACAAGTGACCGAAGTTTTATTATTTCAACTCAATTTATTTCAAAGTCTTATTACTTGGAATACATATGCAATTCCGACTAGATAAATAAATTTACAGCCGTTAATATAATTAAAGGTAATATCCAGCCCGGATATAATATGCAATAACTACAATGGAACCTAATGAATTATATAAGTAACTATGATAATATTTCAGTAACTCCAAGGATAGAAGAAGGATAGAGGAAGAAGGAAGAAGTTCAGCTATCAAAGAAACAATTACGGACGATTATAAAAAGAGAAAGTTTTTGTAAAACTCGACAATCAAGAAAACATCTTACAAAGGCTATGCCAATACCAATATATTCGCAATACCAATCTTAACTTACAAATTAGAAATATTTAAATAGTCAAATAGTAATATAGAACAAATTGAACGCTTAACACCGACTACACTCACTAAACATAACAACTTACATCCTGAATCTGCAATTGAACGATCAACAATGAAACGAAAAAACGGAGGAAGAGGTTCCATAGATACAAAACGTTTGTGGCAGAAACAAAGTTACAAAAACAAAATTTATACAAAAGAACAGTCTAGTAACATACATAAATCAATAGTCCAAAATGATTTTGAATATACGCCTTTGAATCTTAGTGACTACCAAACCATACACAACTCAACGCCGCGCTTGGCCTCGACACCAGAGGGAAGAAATGGAAATATAAATTTAAGTAATTTTTTTTTTCTTCCCGAGTGGGGATCGAACCCACAACCAGTACCAGTCGGTTTTACAGTCACACTTCGTGCCGCTGCGCCACGACTGGCCTTGACAATTGTATTGATGTAAACTGAAAATAGGAGTGGAGACACGCCACCTTATGGACCACCAGCAGCAGTAACAGACCAACCAGAAAATAAGTTTTTTTTTTCTATAAACTATTTCTAGGTGCGCCCTATGACTTTTCTTTTAATATCAAAACATTTATTTATATTTCTTTAATTTCACTCAATTTAATTTACTAATCGCTGACACGGTAATCGCTAACACTAACTTAAGAGAACTTTCTCTAACAATTTTGCGTATCTACTTGGAGATCTGTGATTACTTAGGTTTTGCCGGGATTTACAAAAGAAGAGTGTTGGTTTTTTTTTAAATTTATTCAATTCTTCAAATATTTTTATAATAGGAAAAAAATATTTATTTAGAAAACGTATAAGAATTTGAACGTAGTGGAACTTGAACCCGCACCTCCTGGAAACCGACCAGGCGCTCTGACCACTGAGTCGTACGTTCCAGGAGGCGCGGGTTTGAGTCCCGTTACGTTCATATTTTTATACGTTTTCTAAATAAGTAAAATTCTTAAATTTCTAAAATAGCACACACAATTATATATGTTTATTATTTTATAAGTTCAAAATACCTATTTGCACGTGTCAGCTATCATAACGTGAAATTGTTAAAATTTATCAAACTGATACTTTAATTGCACGAGATAAATACATTTTACATTATATTTAAATATAAAAAGAAAAACAATTTTACGACAGTGGGACAAGGCTCCAATCCATGGGTGATAAGTACTCCAGAGAGGATCCTCTTCACAACGCACGCCGTCTCAAGTAAAACTGCCTTCTGCATACGGTTCTTGATCCAACAGCTAAGCGACAACCTCTTAAGATGTTAGTTGGCTTTTCGTTATTAAACTGTGAACTGGAACCACTATGGCCACAATCTCACGTGCTAAGTCCAAATATTTAGATAATTTCTCTTTTTTGGTCTTCACGATATTGTCATTATGTGGGACAGTAACGTTAACAATCTCTGCGCGGGCGCCACTCAATCTACTAATACTATATCAGGTCTATTGGCAACAATATACCTAGCTATTTTCAAGAATAGACGTGGGATTGTACCTATAGTAAGGCAATTACATAAGACAATATCGAAGAGCAAGATGCTGGTGTATTATTATGGCTACGTGATTGTTTTTATGCAAATACTAACCGCTAGCAAGATGAGAACAACCAGAGACAATGTGCCTGAGGGACTCCGCAGGCCGATGACACGCCCGACAGATGTCGAAATTGCCATCTTTCATAATATATCTCTGTAGTTCCGTATTTTGATAACACAATTGCACATATAAAGCCTTCAGATACCCCGAAAAGACCCCCGAACTGTAACCAGGATAAAGAGGAAGCCATAACCACGTCAGGGCCCACTAGATCTTTATAGAATCTACCATGGAACTCCTTGCTCTTCCACACAACCATACAATCAGAAGTAATAAGTAGTACAGTTCTCTTTGCACAAGGAAAGAGGAGTAAGGTCTGTTATAATCAACTGTTCCCACATCCTTGTGTATATCCATGTCCGTTTGACCCAGGCAAACTGATTGGTCATTATTATAATTATTGAGAATCACACGAAGAAGGTGCCCAGGAACACTATAAGATTCTAAATACAGTACTTTTTTAAACAATAATATTCCCTGTGTTAATATTTTTTGATGCAATTTAAGTTGACTCTGTTATAAAGCTGATGAAAGTTTTCAACAAATTCTAATCATTGTATTATAGTTTTAATCCAAGGGTGGAAATGAAATCTCTTCAAACTTTATAAATACTATGATTTAAATTAGTAACACCAGTATAGTCATGATACCTCCAATAACCTGTAATAAAGGGAAAATGATATTAGCAAATCTACAAGTTCTAGTTTCCTTGTCCAAACCTGTATTTGTTATATATAAAATGCAATAGACAAAAACAATAAAATTTGTCAATCTTATTTCACAATAAATGTGAAAGTTTGTGAGGGTGGATGTTCGTTTAACTTTCATATAAAATCCACTGAACGGATTTAAATGAAACTCTACAGTTATAGACTCTACAGTTATATAAGCTTATTCATTAGAATAACATAACACAATCTATGTAAAGATTTTGAAAAATTTGCTTATAATATAACGACAAGTTTAGGCAGGCCAAATGCGTCTACTTTTTTGCATTATTGCAAAACAAGTAACACATAATCAGTATGGTTTTTTCAAAAATTGAACTTTTTCTCTGCCTTGTTATTAAAGAAATAAAATATTTCGTAGACCTTGGATATTAGCGGCCTTCCTAATGTAAAAAATCCAAAAACTGTATATGAGACGTCGTTTAATAAGATATGGTTGTAGAAAGCTTCTGTTTCATCCTGTAAAGGGTCGGCTTCAGTCGTGATGTGACACAGCAATTTCCCAACTAGGATACGAGTGTTGGCTACCTAGGAATAATATTAAACGAAAAAATCTTTAATTGACTAAGTATATATTTTTTTGATTTATAGAAGAAAACACTTGACAGGCATACAGATACAAGCAAATCATAATAATAACTTAATACAAACATATAATATTCCCCAATTTTCGTCGGTAAATACCATATTTACAATACATAAAAAATGTAGATTACACATTTGCATTGGGTCGGATCCTAACATCTTTAATAATAATAAAATCAAAAAAATTGTGGATATCCTTCTTTCTTAATTTATGACTGGCGACTGGCTTGTCGATAATTGCATTTATAATTAATTTCTTTCTTAAGGCACGCTACCAGCCATTGTTTATTTATTAAAGGACGCAAAAACAATTCAGTAATTTAAACTAAAATTTATTTATTTTTTAAATTTGTGATTATTTTAACACACCTCTTCTTCAGTACGACAACAAGGCTCTATTAATAATATCATTCTTAAAACATGATATAAGAACCAAGCAAATTGATATGCCAATAAATCTGGTTTTGAAATATCTAGAAAAAAAAGACCAAATGTTATAATTTGTATAATCTATCAATTAAAATACTTTTTTTTTGTTTTATGCTGTATCTCACAGAGGCATCGGTAGGCAGAGGGTAACAGGGAAGCTAGTGCTAAGACACTCCATTCTTATTAAAACTTCCATTCCACTCGAGGCATTGAGTGTTCAGTGGCGAGACTCAACGCCGCGTTTTGTCTTGTTACCAGCGTGAGAAAATAAAAATATTATATATTTAATTCTTCTGACTTTATATCGAACCCTGAATCGTCGCATTTGCAATCGCACACTTCTGCCCCTGCGCCACGACGGCATCAATCAGTATAAAAATTGTTTATTTAACCCTCCAACATCCAGCCCGGTGACGCTGTCAAGACCATTCCAGGTCAACTGCATTAAGTCCATCAGAAGAAAAAAAACCCTCCAACATATAAAATGCATATGTTTTTCTTTAGAAAAGTAAACATATTTTATTTTACGTAAAGTTAAAATTAAACTTAGAAAAAAATTTCGACTTTATGGTTTTACAATATTATGGACGTGTTGTCCAAAATTCTAATTGAAAGCGAGCAGCTTTTGTTAAAAACCAAAATTGTTTCTTCTGTAAGTTTTGACTGATATGAAATTTGTAAAAATGAATAGGTAAAAAGTACAGTAATCTCATAACTTACCATTTCCATGTATGTGAATTATTTTTACCATATTAAAAACAGTAACTACGGCGTGTGAGGTCAAAATCACGAGTTGAAGAAAAATTGTTGTACTTTGAGAATTCTTAAAGTCCATTAAAACGTTATAGACGCCGACATACGATCGGCTGATTTCGTTAACTTTATGGGATAATTTCAATCGTTTCGCCATAATTACATCTGTAAAATTAATTTAATATTTTTAATTATTTAATTTTGTAGAAATGTCCTTATTGAAATAAAATTAACATGAATAATAAAAACCTGGGTATCGTTGGTCAGTCATTCCGATTAGATCTATAGCTGCATTAATCGTCTTAACAGGTATTTTAAAAAAATCTGGCTTTAAATAACTTCTAGAATTTTCTTGTTCCAAATTTGCTATGCAAATTAATTTAATAAAAATATATCATTATTAAATGAAAATTCAAAAGTATAGTCGAGGAGTTGCGTATGAGACAAAGCCATTAAATTATTCTTAATTTTAAAGACTCCATACAACAAGCGACACGTCAAAATCGTCAAGGAACGTTGTTAATGTTAAAATTATTAAAGCACAAGCGGCAGAACGTGGGGAACGGAGTGTCTTAACACTAGGTTCCTTCTGCCTACTCTGCTGTGTGGGGGATATAGCGTGAAGCTAATTTAATTTTTTAATTTAAAAATGAAAACAAAACAAGTGGTTTTGAATATACTAACAAATTACGTTACGCAGACACTCGTTTACTGCCTGGAATCCAGACTTAATGTACAATGCGATGACTACAAACTGCAGCTCCATCATAATTGATATAGTTAACGACAGCGCAATCATACCTACTTGTAAATCTAAAACTAAACAAAAAAACAGTGAAATACGCATTTACTAAGTAAAAGTGATTGGATTGATTTTCTGTTTTCTTACACTCGTAGTATCTCCAGATAAGTATCCATGTACCAAATATGAACAGCGCTGACACACTTAATATTTTCCATTTCAATATATTATTCTGATAGTCGCCAAAGATGTTATTTTTTATCTAAAACCGGAAATAAATATATTTTTTATATTATCCAACACACTACCGACAAAGAAGAACGCGAAAGTGGCTTAAGCACGTCAACAAAGAAGTTAAGAAAGAACGGTAAAAAAAATTATGAAGCAAGAGTGAGTGGCAAAAGAATTAGGGAAACACAATATCGATGTTACTACAGTCTAAAAAAAAAATTAACGCAGGATGTGGTACGACTGAGAGATGAGACTTTTTATACCTTTCGCACTGATTCAACACATATAATTATGTTTTTTGTTTTTCTTGTTGCATTAATAACACCGACGCTAACTAAGACAATGAACACCCAAATAACACATGTTCTTAAAACAAAAGTAGTATTTTCCGCATCACTTCTTTTATTATGATGTGTAATAGTTGACTTTATATCCAAGTAAGTTAATAAAAACATCAAAAGATCTGTTGATAAAAAAAAATATTTTTAACTTTTGTCTAGTGTTAACAAGCTCGTGTAAAATAGAGTAGATATAGGCGAAAAATTCTTTGAAAGGGGATTATGAAAGGGAATCGGGGATCCTTCAGGTTTACCACTGAAAGCTTTGAAGCTGATTTATTTGTAAGTTATAAACATAATGTGTGTATGGTGTGTGAGTGTAATAATCTATTTATGTACGTTGTTTTTTTTTTATCAGCTACACGCTGTATTCCGCAAACTGGCTTGAAAAGTCCTGGTAGTTTCAATTTATCAGTGGTTAATCTATTGTTCTCCCGGTTGCTCTTTCTATACATCTTACTGACCTTTTCTTTCAACTCTCCTCAACTCGCACTTAACCGGTTTCTTCATATATACAATGTAACTTTAAAATATATATTTTTAGCTTCATGCTGTGTCTCACATTTAGCAGGGTAGAAGCCGGAAGGAACTTAATATAAGAACTCTGTTTCACACGCACCTCACTGTTTTCGAGATAGTGGTGGTATAGTATGTGGTGTTTTGAAGTCCGGTTTCATACATTCCAATTGAGGAATGTAACATTATGCCACGTGGTGCCAACAGCATAAAATGATTTACGAACTGTTTGATTTATCATCAAATCTATCTATAGATAATCTATAGAGAATAAAAGAGAGAATAAAATATATTTTTTGAAATGTGAAGTTATACTGACCGAAGACGATTATGAAAATCAGTCCGTAGATGACGAAAGCGCGTGAGATGTACATGAATATTTTGTCACGAGATTTCGTAAAACGCACAGGAGCAAGTCCAAGCCATCGAGATATAGTCATTACTAAAAGAATTGCATCATCCACAATACACCTTTTCACTTGTAATGTCATCTTTTCTACAACGATAATGGCTTTGCGTTTAACTTGATCTACACTTATAAAGATAAAATAATTGAGCTAACTGAAAACTGAAAAAAATAATTATTTACATAAATAGTTTTTTGAATTTAAATAAAAAAAACAACACTATGTTGTCGTATCTTTGGGTGTCTACACGACAATGACGTACAATATTGTTACAATTAAACTAAATGTTTATTTGTAGTGCAGAATAATGAGTATTATTATTGTTTTTGGAGTGCATATAATGTAATTCGGGCTACTCTAATCTATATTTATAATAAAATTGTAACCGATTGACGTCTGTACATAAGAGATATATATAAGAAAAAAAAATATTGGAGGCGCTTATTAAATATAATAGAGATCAAAACCGTGATTTTTTTTAATTTTTGTCTGTGCGTTTGCTATCACTAATATGAGAATCGGCTTAACCGATTTAAATGCTGTTTTCAGTATTGGATTCTGGAAAGCTTCCATTAACATTTATTTTATTACAATCGGTGTAAAAAATTGCGAATTGCTATATATAACAGTTATTTGGAACCACTGCTTTACTTAATTTGGTGATAATGATCAATAATTGCAAAAAAACTGCTTACGTATTACTTGAACGGCCCCTAACACTAGGTTTCATCTGTCCTGCTGTGGGCGGGATACAGCGCGAAGCTGATTTGGTTTGATTTAATATTTTCATTTCTTCGCTCTGGTAACAAGGTGTGGCGTTGAGTTCCGCTACTTAATACGGAGTGCCTAGAAAATTGCGCGGAAAGTGGTAACAGAGTCTTAACACCCATATGTACATATCAATTGATATCAACATAGTTCTGTTTTTTCAAGTGCTTATTCTGTTTATTAGGGCTAACCTCTGGACCAGTTGAACCGATTATTGTCGGACTAACACTAAAAGACCAAACCACCATCAAGATCTACAACCCCCTCTGGGTTGTGAAGGAAACATTAAGGCTTTGCTAAAGTAAAAAAATGTATCAATTTAAAGTATGTTGTTCGACAAAATTGCTAGTTTCGAAAAGAGTTATTCTATACAACGTTTATTTGAATTGGCCAAATCTTTAGTTTTCAATGCTTTATTGTTTGTACTTCATATTCTCTTTTAGAACACAAAATTAATTGAAATAACACACAAATGTATATAAACACATAAATATAAATATTGTATTCCTACATTATTTTCAAATCTGGTAAAATAATTAATATTATCATATAAAATTACTAGCCTCCGCGGCTTCGTCCGCTTATTTGCACGCTTAGGGGTGAATTCTAAAAAAACAGTCTGAATTTAATTTTTTATAAAAATCGGTAGCAATTTAAAGTTTTTTCCATATAAACTTACAACCTCTTATTTGAACCCTTAGGAGGTAAATTAAAATAAAACCATTTTATTAAAATCGGTGTAGATTTAATTTTTTTTCCATACAAACTGTCAACCCCTTTTTCATCCCTTTAGGGTTAAAATTTATCAAAATCCCTTCATAGTGGATGTCCAGATTATGAAAATAAACATCTGTCCAAATTTTACATTTCTACGCACAGCGGTTACGGCTGTGCGTGCGTCTTACCTCAGTCAGTCAAGTACATGTCCTTTTTTTATATATATAGATATATTTTTTCATTTTGAGCAGTTAATTCTATATATATATTCTTCCTGTTCCGAGGTTTTTTTGCAATGCATAACGTAGTCTGCTTATTAAAATTGCTGCGTTTGAAGAGTCGGTCACAATAGCTTGCGACGTTCACTTGTTTATGTATTGCGCTTCTTGCTTACATTCAATTTTAAACTTTGGCAGTTTCGCTTTTCTATTTGTCTTCGTATTTAGTTAAATTTTATTTTTTTTCTTTTAATTAGGTTTATAATGCTTGGACAGTTATTCCACAAAATTTCCAACATTAATTTTACCCCGTAAATATATATAATTATATGAAATAGAGTAGAATTTGACAAAACACTGTAACAATTTTTTTTAACATGTGTTGTATATTTTGTACATATGGGCTGTCTATAATTACTATAGACGCTATCTTTAATATTATCAATAATCTACTATCAAAACAAAGTACAGAGTACAGTGTGAGTACATTGTAGTACGACGATTCTGAATGTTTTTAATAATACAATAGAACGTTCAGCATAATTGTTGATAGATTTCAACTTGTTAATTTTAAGATAAAACTTTTTGTAGGTATCATTTGATTCAACACTCTATAGCAATTTCCACTATCCTCGTGTATAATCTACGATATTCTTTTTAATGGTTTTGATAAACTTTATCAATTAAAAATCTATGTTAAATCTTTTTTTTAATATAATAAAGTAACATTTTATTGTTTGTTACAATTAAAAGAGTACTTTATTGGCGTCGTATGGTCTATGTAAATTAGTAATTTCACTTTATATATGAGTATGTTTAATAAAAAATAAATAATCTTTGGTGTGTGACACAATATGGCAGAGCGAGGCTGAAAATATCGATTGTGACAAACAATGTCTGACAATGAGCCACACTAACGTTTATATATATATATATATACATATTTCGTCTCTATTAAAATTTAATATTTTATGGAAGTTTATTGTAAACGTTAAGTTGGAAAAGTAATAGTTGCTTATTAATAAAATTTGATTAAAATACTAACATTAATGAGTATTTATATATTTACGTAATTGTTCGATTTAATTCCTCGCAGTTCAACGGCTACACGATCGCCGTTCTCAGATAAATATCTTATCGTCGATATATATTAAATATAAAATTTAATCCCCTCCTCCCCAAGAGGTGTCCATGACGTGGTTAAGAGGCTTCAGGGAACTGATTATCATAAAATTTTGATTAACTTTGAAAAACTATTAATATTTTGCTGAATGCGATGAAGGAGAATGAAGGAGAAACATAATAATAATAAGCCCATAATAATAATAAGCCTTTATTTCTATGACTTGATGATAAGAAATATTACACAATAGGTTATAGGCCTCTTCCAAATTTTTACATACTGCCATCTGTACCCATTCTTTCCCAACAATTTTGTGAATGTCGTCTACCCAGCGGTCTTTAGGTTTTCCTGAAAGGAAGGAGTGTATTTTTTTCTTATTTTATGCGTGTAGATCCAGGTTTGTGCGCCATGGGATAGACATAGCAGCAAGCTCGAGTCAACGACTTCTTCAGTTTTAGAGGAAATTTTGCTTTTGATATCTCTTTAAAACTCCAGTATTTTCCATCCATGTCATATTAATTCTACACACTAATTCTTCTTCATGCCTCGTTTTCTTGAAAGAAATTTGTTTGCCAAGGTTGATATATTTGTTTACTTACTTGCTCTACAATACTTGCCTCTACAGTTATAGGATTTTGGTAACTGTTTGCAGCAACTTTTATTTTTAAAGTGTTCAGTTGTAGACTCATGACTTGGCTTGGTCCATTTGTTTCTATTAGCATCGATTCAAGTTGTTTTGATGTACTTGCGAAGAGGTACTCTTTTTTTTTTTTTTTTTTTTTTTTTTTTGTCGCTGGGAAATGCATTTACGCAGACTGCTCATACGGAAGGCGTGCCTTACCGATGAGCGGTACTGTGGGACTCAACGGTGTGAAACCGTTCCTACCCACTAAAACCCAGCGGAAACCCTCTCCACCAAGATGAAACGCCGCAGGATCGCTCGCGCATACTACTGCGACGCCTCGGTGGAAGGCCCGCCTAATTGCGGGCCACCGTCGCCTTCAGGGTGCCCTGGGGTTTCTCCTAGGGCACCCGCAGCCTCGATGACTTGCAGGAGGATCACCATGACCCTCCCACAGTAGCTCCTCTAAGGTAGGGGGAGTTGAAGATGCGCATACCGCCTTCTTCGACCCCCTGGTCTACGGCGGCGGAGCGAGTCTGCATTAGCGCTGGACTCACGCACCCGCTCCGCGGTCTCCTTCAGTGCGATAACCGATTCGCAGAAGGAGACCATTGCAGACCAGTTCCTCTCGCAGTCCAGCATAGCCCCTACCACACTGGTCAGTGAGAGGTCCCTACCCACTACAGCCATCAAGGCATGGCGTTGTGGGGCCCAAGCGGGACATTCAGCCAGAGTGTGATGCGCCGAATCGACAGAGGCATCACACTCATGGCACACCGGCGACATCTCCCGACGTGCAATCTGGTGCAGGTATTTGCCGAAGCAACCGTGCCCCGTCAGTACCTGCACCAGCCTGAACGTCAGAACCCCAAAGCCTCTTCTAACCCAGCGCTCAAGGTGGGGACGGACTGCCTCCACCGTCACTAGGCCTGCCGCCGGTGAAACCAGGTCCTCTCTCCATCGCCGGATCAGGGCTTCGTCCGCTCTTCTCCTGATCCGCGCGATAACCTCTGTCGATGGTTGCTCACCTCGCGACCGCTCACTTGCACGAAAAGCGTAAACTTTTGCAAGCACTTCCGCCTGCAACTCCCATGGCGGATCACCTGCCAAGAGTGTAGCCGCCGTCCACGATACTGTACGGTATCCTCGAATTGCTCTCACCGCTATAACCCGCTGCGCTTTCCGCAAGTGGGTTTTATTGTGAGCGGTGAGAGAGTCAGCCCACACTGGTGCACCGTACAGTGCCATGGACCTCAACACACCGACATAAAGCCGTCGGCATGGAGAACCCGGCCCTCCGATATTCGGCAATAACCTGCCAAGGGCTCCGGCGGCGTTCATAAGCTTTGGTGCAAGCAGAGCGAAGTGCGATTTGAACGACCATCGACCGTCCAGGGTCAGACCCAGATACTTCATCTGGGTCCGTACCTCCACCTCCTGACCCTGGATGTGCAGAGTAGCCCTACGTGGGGGACCCCTGCGAAGGCCATGGATAAGGAGGGCCTCAGTCTTGGGCATCGAGACCCTCAGACCCAGCGCTTTGATGCGGTCAACGACAAGGCGGGTTCCTACTTCTGCCAAGCGTGCCACCTCTTGATATGACCGTCCTCGGGCCGTAACCAGAGTGTCATCAGCATAACAGATGATACTCATCCCACTAGGAAGACGACCCCGGAGGAGCCAGTCATAACCGATGTTCCACAGTAACGGGCCCAACACCGATCCCTGTGGAACACCGCAACCAACGCTTCGTCGACCGATCTGACCATTTTTCCCAATCCATAGGACTACTCTGTCTTGGAGGTAGTCGTCTAACAGTCGCCGGAGATAGAGAGGCACTCCATGGTACCGGAGTGCGTTTTTTAACGTCTCAAACGGCAGACTGTTAAAGGCATTGACCACATCCAACGAGACAGCAAGAAGAACATCTCCGTCTGTTGTCGCGGCCAACGACCGAGTCTTCAGGGCGTTCAGGGCATCGATGGTTGACCGATTGGCCCTAAACCCGAACTGAGCCTCTGAAAGACCCGGCCCTACCTCCTCTAGGTGCTGAATAAGACGGGAAGCAATGATCTTCTCCAAAAGTTTACCCGTCTCATTCAGCAGCACTATTGGCCTGTATGCTGTAGGAGAGTCCAGAGGACGACCCTCCTTGCGCAGCAGGCACAGACGTCCTTCTTTCCAAATCTTCGGGTATTGTCCAGTTACAAGGCACTGATCAAACAGTCCCCGAAGTTCCCCGCCTAGGTATTCCAGGGCGAGACTTAAAACCCTTCCTGGAATACCGTCTGGTCCCGGAGCCGTCTTCTTGGCCCGCAGTCTCCTGAACGCCATATCCATCTCCCCTTCAGTTATGGGGGGTACCACCAACTCTTCCTCTTGCACTGAGGAAGTGGCCATACTAGGGGGAACATGTCTAGGTGACTCTGGAAACAATTCAGTTAAGAGACGCTGCAGGAAATCCGTCGACAGGGTTTCTATCAGTGGAGCGGACTGCACATGTAGTTTATTCCTGGCAGCAAGGTAAGGGCGACCCCAAGGATCCCTGTTTAGGCTTGCTAGAAGCTCCTGATGGCCCTGATCCTTTGCCAACCTAATAGCGAGCTGAAGAGCCTTTTTATTATCTTTGTAGTCACTCCGCAGCTGGTCCTCGAGTATAGGATCAAGGCCATTTCGCCTTCTACATCTTGTGTAAGCCCGCCGAGCCCGGTTACAGGAGTTTCGCAGCTCGGTTAACTGCTTTGTCCACCAATGTACTTGTCGGCATCGTCGCCGACGCCGAGCTCTCGGCATTGACGCGTCGCACAACCTCGTTAGATCGTCGCACATTCGATTTGCCCGCTCTTCAACGCTGAAACTTGCACCCATCGATCTACCTTGGCACCAATTTGCGACAATGGCTGCCTCCTTGACCAGCTCAATGTTAAGCTGGGTCAAAACCCACCTTGGAAACCTGCGAGATGGGCCTCTCGGGTGAACCATTGACACCGGCTGAGTGGATACCTCGAACCTGATATAAAGATGGTCCGACAAAGTCTCCACTTCTTTTTCCACTCTCCAGCGTGACACATTGGAAGCGACAGATGAACTGGCAAACGACAAGTCCACTATAGATCCACCGTTATGTCGTACACAGGTGAATACCGATCCCACGTTCAACAGAGAGAGCCCAGAAAGCAATGCCCACACCTGGACAGCATTTCCTTTAGCGTCCGATGTTGAGTTTCCCCAAGCTCGGGACTTGGCATTGAAATCGCCAAGGGCCAATACTTTACTCGGTGATTGACGAGTAATCGCAGCTCTTACAGAATCGAGGAAAATTTCGAATTCTGCTAAGCTACGATTAGGGGAGAAGTAGATACCAACGAGTATATACTCCCCCCACCCTGCCACGATATACCCAGAGCCTCTCTCTAGTGGTGAAAGAGATGGGGTAGTACTGCTGCCAGACACTAACACGACTGATCCATCTAAGTCGCCTATCCACCGTGAGTGATTGGGAACAAAGTATGGTTCACATATCACGCCAATATCAATACCCCACTCCGCCATGGATTGTGTCAAAAGATCCTGCGCAGCAGCAGAGTGATTAATATTAGTCTGGAGGAAACGAGCTTGATGTCTATCCATTATGGGGACATGATACCTTCCTCTTGATCCCCATGGATCCCGGCTTCATGAAAGACTTCGACTCTTAGAGTCTCTGCTCCCTTGACAGGCGGAGGATTGCATTCTGCGCTACCCATTACATGACCAGCCGGTCTCTTTGCGTCCGTGCACAACATGCACCTAGGCTCGGCCTGGCATGCACGTGCTTTGTGTCCCTCACAACCGCAACGGAAACAGAGATTCTCCCGAGAAACTTCAGACGGACACCGCAACCTGGAATGCCCTAATGCCAGACATCGAAAACAGCGCAAAGGGCGCTCTTCTAGAACCTGGACCTTGGCAGCACTCCATCCAACTAAGAGACGACCTTTGTCCACAATCACCTTGCCTGCTTCACATGGACATCGTACTATTGCCGACATCATTCTTCTAGACCCTAGGGTCACCTCTGATACCGTCACAGCATCGGCAGCACAACCACTTGCACTAACCACAGCATTTGCTATCTTGTCCTTAGTGACCGAGTCATCAAGGCCCACTAACTTCAGGGTGCAATTTTTGTGGGGTCTAGTAATGACAGCCACTCCCTCTAATACTACTCTTAAGCGTTCCGCGAGCTTGTCCGCCTGCTCCGAGGAATGCACAGTGGATAGCTCTAGCAAGCGGGCACCCGAAACTGATTGGCGTATAGCCAGGCCCTCGGAAATACCCAGTTGTACTAGATCCACACTCTGTTGTGCACGCTGTAGAACCTGAGCATAAGACACACCCTTACTTATAGCTTCCGGCGTCAATGAGACTATAACCGCCTTAGTTCGAGGTGGTTTAGCCAGTTTAGGCTTAGGTCGTTGTGGCCTCTTGGGAGCTATGGTATTGCTCTTCTTTTTCCCTCTCTTTACAACTGTGACCCAAGTTCCACCTTCTTCTTCTGCTGCATTGGAAGTCGCGGAGGGTTTCTCTACACCCGTCACTTGTGCTGTACTCTCCTTTACTACTACGGCTTGAGTGCGAACTGCAACCTTTTTACGATTCGGTCTGCGTTTAGACTTGTCCTCCGTTTCTGCTGTCTCCGAATTTAGTGGAGGAGCAACCCTTACTGTTCTCTCACAAGACGTCCTCATTGCGTCTGCAGCCAGAGGCGGACGCATGTTCCTTGCCGGCAGAAGACGTTCTTCAATACCGGCAAAACGGGCGTCAATCATAGTCTTCATAGAACTAATTATAGATCTTTTCAACTGCTCAAGCATCCCTTCACTAATAGCCGGCGATGGGTCAATCTGAGGCACTTTATTAGTGGCCGCATGAGACGCTCTTAGACCCTGCATGTCTTTGCAATAGCAACTTAACTCTTCGCGAAGTTTTTTAACCACCTCTTCAAGACGCCGGTTCTCCTCCTGCAACCGTTTTACTTCATCACTCTCTGTACGAGTGGCGAGCAAGTTTACAACATCGGTCAGGGCTGCTGCTGCATCTTTCAGTTTGCGCACGTACGTGCCCTTAAGATGACTGGATTTAGTGGCGACTTCCAGTACGGCGGCAGCACTTTGTCCAGCGTATGTACGTAGCTCCTCGGCTGAATATCGTGAGGTGTCCCTCCTCTCTTCCGCAGCTGTTACGCTCTCTGCGTCCGTTGTTTGAGTAGACCTATCCCCCTGACATGCCCAGTCGGACAAATCCCGCTCAAAATCTTCACCTCGCGCATCTGCTTCCCGCTGACTCTGCTCCTTACGAGTGCGCGTTAGTCCAGCACCACGAGTTTTCGGGGGCCTACCCCTCCTTGCTGTATGGCACTTTCTGCCGTGTGCTGCCTCATTGTCTGAGGCTGAGTCATTTCCACTTCTTCTAAATTTATCGGCCAAAGGCCGCTTGCGCCTCGTGCGCTGCACTGCTCCCGAGTCCGAGTTGGACTCCCTTACTCCCTCTCCCACGTCATTATTTTTGTTTTTTAAATTTAAGTTCTCCATCTTGATCCCACGAGTATGGGGGAAAATCCGTCCATCCAAGCAGTGCCCCCTGTACTTGGATAAGCCTACGTTACGCCACGGGTTTCGGCCGGTACCCTGGCGGGGCCAGCAGTAGCGACTGATCATCCCATCAGCCACGCACCCCTCACGCTGCTTCGCCGCTTGGGTTGGGGTAATTTTTTATAGAGGTTTTCTTCCTCGCAGCCCGGCCGGTAAAGGCAAGACCCTCGGTTCCACTCATGATTACGAGACATGACCGCAACCACGAGTGGAGTTCCGATCTTATCGGCGCTGGCACAATACTGCACCTGCGTGGTGGTAGTGTGAGTACAAACCACGCGCACCCTCCCAGTTCCTCACACTGTGTCCTCTGCTAGTCAGAGGAACACGCGGAAGAACGCCATCGCGTCGGATTATTCGCCGACGAGCAATCATTATCCAAGGACGGATCCTGTGGGTAATAATTACACGTCGCCCAGGATGCACCGGTACACTATGCTGCTCGTCCTCCCCGAATGACAAGCATTCGAAAAGGGCCAACAGCAGGCGCACACACGTGGAGGTTATCCGACTTCGCACCCCAAGAGGTACTCTGTGCCAACTAGTAAGTCTAATAAATATAGACAGACTGTATTATTTTTTTAATGTCATCAGTTTTGTCATTTATAATCATATTTTTGGTAGACTACATAACTATTAATTGTACTTCTTTTAAATTGTGGTTAAATAAAATGGAAAAATAAAATCATCGCCTTGCCAGTAATTCACGAAGTTTGGTTATGTCAGATGTTTATTTTTCCTACTAAAATTTCTTTATATCCCATGATAAAAATCATCCTATAACTTGCATTAATTAGGCTTTGAACTATTACCACGCTAAAATTCTTTATTCGACTCCACTTTATTTTATTTTACAATCAAACATAAAATCTATCTATATTTATCCAAAATTGATGATCAAACGTATCTGTTCCTAGTGTACTTATAAAATACTTTGTAACCAAAAGATTTGATATTGTGACTAATCAGCTATAATTGTAACTTTTCATCGCGATGACGATTAAGTTTAATAACATGTTCTGACATTGTATCTCATTGTATTGAATTAAGTTACTACAGGATACCAGTAATTAGTTCCAGAAATAATTATTTTTTATCTGTAAATCATCTGTAGCTGCGCCCTATGAACTTTTTTCAATATCAAAACATTTATTTATATTTCTTTTGATTTCACTCAATTTAATTTAATTAATCGTTAACACGGTCGCTTCGGTGTTAAAAAACCAAGTAAATAATAACTTTCTTGAACTTTCTCAAAAAAAAATTGCGTATTTGGAGATCTCCGATTACTTAGGTATGCTGGGATTTACAAAATAAGTATATTTACCTCGTTTTTTTTTTTAATTTATTTAGTTCTTAAAATTCGGAAATGTACACACACAATTACGTTTACATGTTTATTATTTTATAAGTGCAAAATATTTATTTAAAATTTCATCTATCACAATGTGAAATTGTTAAAATTTATCAAACTGATCATTATTATAACTATTTAGACGAAAAAGGTGCTCAGGAAATTTACATGATTATTTAGTACATTTTAAAGCTATAATTTTCTCTGCTTTCTTTGCATTCTTAAATCAAAAAAGCTTTTTTTTTATACAATTTAAGTTGACTCTTTTATAAAGTCGATGTACGTTTTCAATTTCTAAACATTGCATTATAGCTTTTGCCAAATGTCGAAATAACATCTCTCCACACTTCACAAAAACGATAATTTAAAATAGTAACACCAGTATAGTCGTGACACCTCCGATCACCTGTAATAAAGGGAAAATGAGATTAGAAAATCTACAAGTTCTAGTTTCTTACAATAAATAACATTTGTCAATCTTATTTCACTAAAATATTAAATGTGAAAGTTTGTAAGAGTGGATGTTCGTTTTACTTTCACATAAGATCCACTGAACGGATTTAAATGAAACTCTACAGTAATAGACTACAGTTATAGGCGGGCGCAAATGCACCCGATTTTTTGCATTTTTGCAAAAAATCTATACTAAATCACTATATATTTTCAAAAATTAATTTGTCTTCTTATTCATGCTTTGGCTGTTACAGAAATAAAAAAATCCGTAGACCTTAGATATAAGCGGTCTTCCCAATGAAAAAATTCCGAAAACTGTATATGAGACGTCGTTTAACAAGATATGGTTGTAGAAAGCTTCTGTTTCATCTTGTAAAGGGTCAGCTTCAGTCGTGATGTGACACAGCAATTTCCCAACTAGGATACGACTGTTGGCTACCTAGGAATAATTTAAAGGAAACAATCTTTAAACGAGAGGCCAGTCGTGGCGCAGTGGTACAAAGTGTGACTGTAAAACCGACTGGTTGTGGGTTCGATCCCCACTCGAGGAGATGAAATATTTACTTAAATTTATATTTTCATTTCTTCGCTCTGGTGTCGAGGCAAAGCGCGGCGTTGAGTTCTGCCACTCAACACGCAATGCCTCCAAAATTCGGCAGAAAGTGGGGAACGAAGTATCTTAACACTAGGTTCC
This sequence comes from Heliconius charithonia, assembly GCA_030704555.1. Classification (NCBI taxonomy): domain Eukaryota; kingdom Metazoa; phylum Arthropoda; class Insecta; order Lepidoptera; family Nymphalidae; genus Heliconius; species Heliconius charithonia. Next base: position 2,663,573 of record CM060810.1, read on the forward strand.
CTCTGCCTACCCTGCTGTGTGCGGGATATAGCGTGAAGCTAATTTTTTTATTTTTTATTTAATCTTTAAACGACTACACATTTTTTTGAAGTATGGAAGAACACTCTTGTTTCAATTTTCGTTGGAAAATACTATATTCACGTATAATACGTACATAAAAAAGTATAGATTACACGTAGGATAGGTCACAATGCAAATACCTGGTGTTATAATCAATAACATAATTGCACTTGTGATTAATTTCTTTCTTAAGGCATGCCACCAACCGTTGAGATGCTTTGAATTATTTCATTTATTTATCAGATGACGCAAAAATAATTAATTTATAATGTTAAATTACTAAATTATTGGTGTAATTATTTTAACATACCTCTTCGTCAGTTCGACAACAAGGTTCTAATAATAATATCATTTTTAAAACATGATATACGAACCAAATACATTGAAATGCCAGTAAATCTAGTTTTGAAATGACTAGAAAAAAAAAAAACGGTTTGTTATAATTTGTATAATCTATCAATTAAAATATATATTTTTTTAAATTTATCGCTGTATCTTACAGAGGCATTCGTAAGCAGAGGGGAACAGGGAAGTTATTGCTAAGGCACTCCGTTCTTATTGAAACTTCCGATATCCACTTTCCGCCGATTTCTTTAGGCATTAAGCGTTGAGTAGCGTAAACTCAACGTCGCGTCTTGTCTCGTTACCAGCGCGAGGAAATGAAAATATTAAATATATCATTCTCTGGAATTTTTAATCGAACTCTTAATCGTCACATTTACAGTCGCACACTTCTACCCCAGCGCCACGACGGCATCAATCAGTATATTCGTTTATTATGGGGAACGGAGTGTCTTAACACTAGGTTCCCTCTGCCTACCTGCTGTGTGCGGGATATAGCGTGAAGCTGATTTTTTTTATTTAACTAAATAATATATTTTTTTTATTTTTATTTCATATAAAATGAATATGTGTTTTTCTTCACAAATGTAAGTAGTACAGTTCAAAACTGTAGAAATATTTGCGACTTATTTATTATATTATTATGGATGTGTTGTCTAAATTCTAATTGAAAGTAAGAAGATTATAGTGAAAACCATAATGGCTTCTACTCTCACTTTTGACTGATGTAAAATTTGTACCATTATAAATTTTAATAACACCTAATAACGTACCATTTCCATGTGTGTGAACTGTTATTACAAAATTAAAAATAGTAAATATCATGTGTAAAGTCAAAATCATGAGTTGAAGAAAAATAATTGTACTTTCAGAATCATTAAAGTCTCTTAAAACGTTACAGACGTCGACATACGATCGGCTGATTTTTCTAATTTTATGGGATAATTTCAATCGTTTCGCCATAATTACATCTGCAAAATAATTTAATATTTTTTAATACTTAATTTTGTAGAAATGTTTAATTTGAAGTAAAATTAACATGATAAATAAAAACCTGGGTATCGTTGGTCAGTCGTTCCGATTAGATCTATAGCTGCATTAATCGTCTTGACAGGTATTTTTAAAAGATCTGGCTTGTAATAATTTCTAGAATTCTCTTGTTCCAAATTTGCTATGCAAATTAATTGAATAAAGAAATATAATTATTAAATGTGAATTTGAACTCTCTCAAAGTATACAAAAGCATAGTCGAAAAATTGCGTATGAGATAAAGCTACTATTCTTCATTTTAAAGAATCCATACAACAAGCGACACGTCAAAATCGGCAAGGAACATTGTAAATGCAAACCAAACAGTGATAACATTACAAATCGACCGACAAACAATTTCATTCTATCAATAATTTATCATTATACATACTTACATATAATATATTATCTGAAAAAAAATAACAAGTAGTATTGAATATACTAACAAATTACGTTACGCAGACACTCGTTTACTGCCTGGAATCCAGACTTAATGTACAATGCGATGACTACAAACTGCATCTCCATCATAATTGACATAGTCAACGACAGTAAAATTATACATACTGGTAAATCTAAAATGAAATAAAAAAAGTAAAGTAAAAATACACATTTAAAACGTGAAGGAGATTGGAATTTGGTATTCTGTTTTCTTACACTGGTAGAATATCCAGATGAGTATCCATGTACCGAATATCAATAGCACAGTCAGACTTAATATTTTCCATTTCAATACATTATCCTGATAGCCACAAGGGATATTATGTTTTATCTAAAAGTGGAAATAAAAATAATATATCAGATTATCCAACACATTAGTGAGGTCGGGCTTAAGCACGTCAACAAAATTAGTTACCAAAGAATGGTAAAAAAAAAATTGTTGAAGCAATAGTGAGTGGCAAGAGAATAAAGAAACACAACATTGATAAAACAAAGGTCACACAAGTTGTGGTAGGAATAATTTGTACCGAATATACCTTTCTCACCGATTCGACACAAGTCATTCGTTTTTTAGTTTTTCCTGTTGCACTAATAACACCGACGTTAACTAAGCCAATAGTCACCAAAGTGTTACATATTTTCAAAACAAAAAATGAATGTTCTGTATTATTTACTATATTTTGATTTGTAATAGTTGACTTTATATCCAAGTACGTTGAAAAAAATAACATAAGATCTGTTGAAATAAAATAAGATTTTATTTTAACTATAAAATGACTATAATGATTTTTATAATCTATAAAATGACTATTAAAACTAGACTCAGATCATCACCTTGTAGTTTTCAAACAAGATAAAGACTCTCCTTCAGAGACACCTACAAATCTATCATAAATAGGAAACAATTTAACTATTTAACGAACTTATGAAAACGAACTACTCTCCACTAACGACCTCATTCCTGGCATTATAAACTCGGAAGATGTTGCTAAGGAAGCCGTGGCCAAATTCACGATGTTCGTACAACAAGCTCTCCACAGTTGCTTGAAAGGAGTCCTGACGGGAGATTTGAGATTTCAGGGAAGCTTAGAAAGCTAATCCGACGTAAAAACTTACCCTCCAGAGATCAGGACATGTGGCCGAACTGCGGCGTTCGGGATTTTAAGTGTACTATTATTATATACTATCAACACTACACTAACCAGTCGCATTTACAGTCACGCTTTGTATTCTATATATATCTAATTTAGCTTCACGCTATATCCCTAGCGACTCCGTCGTTGACCGCTTCTGATTTCTAGTACTAAACATAGTAATTTTATATATTAATAATATTATCTACGTAAATATCAAAATATGTTATTTAGGGTTCATATTAAAAGGTAAAACCGGAATCATTATAGGATGCTATCTATCTGTCAGTTAAAGCCATTTCTCTGGAGATCGCGTGGAGGTATCACGCTGAAATTGATATTAAATATTTACGTCTATAGTCTCTTGAAACACATAAAAAAATTTGCTTGGGTCAACGCAATCAAAAGATTTGATCTATGATTTAAGCATAAATTTTGCTGCATTTTGTATGAAATTCGTCGTGTAATTAAAATCTAAAAATAACTTATCGTGGACCTACTATTATGAAATTTGGCAATTTGGAAAGTTTATAGGTATTTAATATAAAAAAATCATAATAAAATTTATATTTGTAGTTCATTTCGTACAAAAGTTCGGGACATATCGAATATGTCCCGAAACTTGAGTTTATCAACTTTTATAATATGTACTTCCCGTTGACCTACAATCCTGAAATTGGTACGGTAGGCTCAGCTTGTGAGTCCAATTTGCACTTAACCTGTTTTTTTTGCCACATAAAATGAGACACATTATGAACCTTTAAAATATTTTTTATTATCTTCATGCTGTGTCTCACATATAGCAGGGTAGACAGAAGGAATCATCTAACACTAAGTTACCAAGTCCATTTGAGGAAAGTAACATAAAATAATTAAAACTCAGCATAAAATGATTTACGAACTGTTTAATTTATCATCAAGTTCTACATGCCACAAAATAAGAGAGCAAAATTATTAATTTTTTTTTGAAAAGTGAAGTTATACTGACCTAAGACGATAATGAAAATCAGTCCGTAGATGACGAAAGCGCGTGAGATGTACATGAATACTTTGTCATGAGATTTCGTAAAACGCACTGGAGCAAGTCCAAGCCATCGAGATATAGTCATTACTAAAAGAATTGCATCATCCACAATACACCTTTTCACTTGTAATGTCATCTTTTATACAACGATAATGGCTTTGCGTTTAACTTGATCTACACTTATAAAGATAAAATAATTGAGCTTATTAGTATAACTGAAAACTGAAAAAAATTAATTATTTACATAAATACTGTTTTTTGAATTTAAATAAAAATAACACTATGTTGTCATGTCTTTGGGTGTCTACACGACAATGACGTACAATATTGCTACAATTAAACTAAATGTGTATTTGTAGTGCAGAATAATGAGTATTATTATGTTTTTAGAGTGCATATAATGTAAGTCGGGCTACTCTAATCTATACTTTTTAAAAAAAAATTGTAACGGATCGACGTCTGTAATAAGCGATCCCAATAACATTTTTCTTTAGCTTTCAATTTGTAGCATCGTAAAAACACCGAGATGTTAAAATTTAAGCACAGGATCGGAGTGTACGCAGGAAAAACTGCACTTGCCGTGCACCTTTAGGCACTTACCGTGTGCCTATACTTACCTTCTACCTAAATTTTCTTTAAATACAATAAATTTTACGAGCAAAATCAAATTAAGTACCAAAAGACTTAAAATACTTAATGAGGCCATTGTGGCGCAGTGGCACAAGCGTGTGACTTTAACCGCAACTCTCAAGAAAATGAAATTTTTAATATTTCCACTTTTTTGGCTCTGGTATCGAGGCAAAGCGGAGTGTTGAGTTCCGACATTCAACATGCAATGTCTCCAGAAAGTGAGGAGGAAAGTGTCGTAACACTTAGTCCTTATTTCAAAACGTTAACTTGGAAAATAGTGTTTTTCTTGCTTAAAACTCGACAAATAATAGTTGCCTATTAATAACATTTTTAAAATATCGTTTTGTTTACAATTGATACGTACTTTCATATATTAACAATGGTCGAAATATTTTCTTTTAGATATAAATTTGAATATGCCAAGCAAAAAAACAAAAAATTTACAACCCAGTCACTTTTTAACTTCGTACACCTGCGTCACGGCTGGCTTCAAATAATAATGAAATGAAATGGCTTGGTAGTACACATAAATAACATAGTTAATCTATATCTATATTTATAATAAAACTGTAAAGGTGGTAAAATCAGTACATTGAATATCAACTGAAACAAATACAAAATACTTTGGGTGGATTAAATGTAAGTAACAGATAGTAAAAATATGATTTTCGAAATTCTTAACTGTCTGTCTGTTGTTCGTGATTCAATCAAAAACTACTAAACGAATTAAAAAAAAACTTATTTAGTAAAACTCCTCTCACTAAGCCCGATAACACGATAGCGGCCAACGACATTGAAAAGGCGGAATGTCTACCGGATAGTTTAGGGACAGGATGCTCATCGAGCACTCTACCATGTGACCCGGGTCACTTGTTGAAAATGGACTCCGAGGTCATAGAGTTAGCTTCGACGCATCCGACTCTCTAACCGGTTCGCCCGTAAGGTATATTATATCCCTCCCAATCCAATTCCTTTCATTGCTGGTCCTAAAATTCAATGCTCTTCTAGCAGGATGCTCCTTATCTACCGAATGGAAGGAAGCCATAGTTATAGGCATTCGCAAGCCCAGAAAACCCGCCAACCTTCCCTCCAGCTACAGACCCATCAGTCTTATTAGCAGTTTAGAGAAAATTTACGAGAGAATCATTCTTAGTAGATTAAAGGAAATAGTCGAGGCGAGACTGTTTCGATAATTAATTATTTAGTTAATTGATTATTATTGTAATTATATATGTGGTTAAAACCGATTTATAATTATGTACGTGGAGTCTTAGCTCTGCCGCTGGGACTATGCTATCCTTGACTTGTGGGATAATTGATTATTTAGTTAATGAATTCATTTATTTATGAATGTGGTTAAGGCCTATTTGTAATTATACTAGGCTGGAGCAGCATTTAAAAAATTGGATAATTTTTACAAAAAAGAAGGTTAGTAAACTTTTCTTTTGTAAAGCCTCATTTCTGAGTATCACCGATCTCCAGATACACAAAATTGGTAGAGTAAGTTCACATAGGATAGTATTTATAAAGTTTTCTTAACAGCACAGCGACCGCGTGTGCCATGAGTAAAAATTAAAAGAAATATGAAAAAACATTATGATACTGAAGAAAAGTTATAGGGCGCGCAGTGTGTAAAGATGATTTATTTATAGATAAAAATAATAATTTCATCGAACATAACCGACATTGCTATTATAAATAAAAAGTAACAATTATAACTTATTTGTCACAATATCAGATCTTTGCATACAAAATATTTTATTAGTCACACCTTTCATTTTACTATAAAATACACTGGGAAGAGGTACGTCTCTACGCTTGATCACATTATTTTGATAAAAATAGAAAGACAACAATGTAGTAAAAAAATGTTAAATTATTAAAATTGTATATCAATACTGTTAAATAAAATAGTCTTCAGTTTTTAAAAATGAAAGGCCTACAGTTTTAAATATTTATATTATTACAATTTTTTTGTCTAATTATATCACAGTATCATACTACAAAAACATACACAGTATGTTTTGACAATCTATTTAAGCAGTAATATTTTGAATATTATCATTGACTCAAGTCAGTCTTTTGATTATAAGTTCAAGTTAGCAACACATTTTTTATATTATTTTTAAATTCCTTTTTTTTTATTATTTATTTCGTGCAATATTTTTTACTGCACTTAAAGGCGATATCTATTTTTAAAATGGAACTTGGAAACCTAGAGATGATTCTGCGTATGTCTCGGTGGCACGGAATAGCGCCGTATTCCTCTCTGTCTACATTAGAAGTGTCCCGTGGATATGTCGTCTATGGGATAGTGCTTGTTTTGATTTATAGTAAGAAAATTTTATTTACTATTATTTTTCGCGAACTATATAATAAAATTCAAGAAGCTGAGTTTCACCTTAATTGTTATAGTATCATAAAACTTAGCTATAAAATACAATAATATATTATATGGGACCATCGAGCTAGTCTAATGATAGAGCCTGAAGGTAGACGATAAAAGTCTGGGATTATTAACTATTAGTAACTTTATAAGGTTAATCTACTGGTTAACTCGTCCTGGTCTATGTGGTCCTTACAAACGCTATAAATCATATTTAATGCCTTATTATAACAATATGGTTGTTCTGCTGGTGGTTTTATTTTAATATAAATTTAGATAGAGATTAATATAAATTACGTTTAAGAGTCAATATTACGTCCATGTCACAGAAACCCTCTACAGTTGATAATATAGGTTCAGTATTGTTCCTTGAATATAAAAGAAACGCGACAGAGATATCGGTACTCATTATAAAAAATAGTAAAATTTTAATTTTACCAGTATACCTTAATCGCATTATTGAAAAATACTACTATTGAACTACTAATATTGTGTATTTATTGCAGGTTATCCATTTGTTTTTGGTATTGAAAGAGAAATATATGCAATTTTTTTTAATACGGAAATACCGTCGGTCGGGCGAGCTGCCGCAATATGCTTAAACACGATCTCCCTTCTTTTAATATCGCAGATAATACCAAAGGCTCCACGTCGCCTGACACACATCAAAGAGAGTATAACGAAACTTAATCAAGTAGGTATACAGCTACGCACTATCAAGACGCTATGAATTAAGTAAATGTTCCAGAAAGTTTTTTTTTAATGAAATTATGAGAGATTTTTTACATCATTTTTAGATTAATATGAAGCTTAATCATAAAATAGGAAATGGTAAGGGAAAATATCAATACATAATCATTTGCTGTTTCCTAATCCAATTTGGAACTCGCCTTGTTGATTTTTTTATCAATTGCGATTATTATAATGTGTATTTCGGTAAGTATTTATTTATGTTCTAGAATATAGAAAACAAACTAGCAAACTTGTAATAAAAGTAAAATGAATTTTTAATATGTTTATTTATTCGTAATAAACAAAAAACTTAATTATAAATTATCATCTTATTCCATAATTTAAGGACATTTCATAGATTTATTCTACAATTTGAGAACTTTGTGGCGTTCCAACTGTGCGATGGGAAACGCGACGTTTTTAGGTTCGATCAACACTCGGGAGGATTTAAATATCTAATATTTCTATTTTCTCATTGGTAAAGAGGGTGCCCTGACTAATATCTGTCCGATATTTGTTCTTGGACATAAAGGTACGCGACCCCGGATCCTCGACCCACCACTTGTTATAACCTCCGTCCAGTCCATAAAAATGGTGTCTCTTTCTCCTAATCCCCTCCTTTTTCCTACCCTCTCCTTCTACCCATCCTTCCCACTTTTCTATCTATCCTATTCCTCTCCCCCCGGTTTCTCCCCACAAAGAGGTTTTGTAGGTCAGATGGCAGAAGCTCCATTTAAAAACCGCCATCCGCCGCTATAATGGAAAGTTGGACTTGAACGGTCACGTCGGTAAGGCTGCTGAGCCGTTTGAACGTGTTCACGGGGGTTTTGGGCACGGTCTTCGCAATACAGAGGGAGAAAATATTCTAAGAACCTGTATTGAATCGGATCTGGCCGTCGTGAATACGTTCTTCCAAAAGAATCCTCAGCACCTTATCACGTTTAAGAGCGGGTCCCACTCAACTCAAATAGACTACTTATTGACCAGACGGTGTCATATGGGCAGGGTAACTAACTGTAAGGTCATTCCAGGCGAAAGCCTAACGGCCCAACATCGTCTTCTTGTCATGGACTGTAACGTTACTCCGAAGAAGAAAGTAGCCGAGAAACGTAGGCCTCGGATCAAGTGGTGGTTGCTGAATGGAAAGACGCAGACCGAGTTCCTGGCAGAGGTGAAAAGTCATAATCTTTCGACTAACACCGAGACTGGTCAGGATGCTTCGGATCGAGCTCAGTCGGCTGTAGTCATGCCTCTGTGAAGGAGAGATGGGGAAGCCACTTCCAGGAGTTTCTGAATACTCCAGCACCCATGCAGTCTTCATCATGACCCATCGCCTAACCTCGGACTTATTGCCCCAATAACCTTTGATGAAACTTTTAATTGCCTTCGACGCATAAAAAAGGGAAAAACTGTGGGAACTGACGACATTCCGATCGAAACGTGGAAATCGTTAGGTTCTCTTGGTGTGCTCATGCTTACTGTCTTTTTTGACCATATCTTGAATCCTGGAGAGATGCCACACCAGTAGTGGCTTAGCTTCATTACTCCTATTTAAGGGAAGAGGCAGTGTTCAAGATTGTGGTAGTTATAGGGGCATTAAGCTTATGAGTCTTACCATGGAGCTCTTCGGGCGCATGATCGTCCTCAGGCCGCCGCTAGTGTACTAATTTGAGTCTCAATATGGATTTCAGTCAAGAGCAGGCACTATGGACGCCGTTTTCGCCCTCAGAACATTGATGGAGGCATACAGGGAAAAAAGGAGAGCTCTGCATGTGGCCTTTTTAGATCTGCAGAAGGCCTTTGACCGGTGCCTCGTCAGTGCATCTGGCGGGCATTATGCTCTAAAGGGATCCCTGAGGCCTATATTGAGATTATCAGAGACATGTACTACGATTCCGCTTCTATGGTAGCGCTGCTTGGGACAAATGGCGGGAGGTCACTGGTGTAGTCTGCGATCGCTGGATACCGCCCAAACTCAAGGGTCTGATGTACAAGAGCAGCATCCGACCTTTTCTTTTATACGGCAGCGAATGTTGGCCAGCACTATCACGGCACACTCAGGAGCAGGAGCGGCGTAACGCGGTCTGACCGCATACACAACACATTTATTCGGGGTAGTCTTGGAGTCCGCTCCAAGAACATCCCCTGAGAAGGTTTAGTCACGTTATGCGCCGGCCTAAGAACTATGTCGGATACAAGTGCTTGCTATGTCAGTCCCTGGAGTGGGACCTTAAACGCCCAAGGAAGCGCTGGTTGGATGTCATGATGCAGGACATGAGAGCCAATTGTCTAATCACCGAGAACGCTAAAGACCGTGCAAAGTGGAGTAGGTTGACTAGGAAGGCATACCCTGGAAAATTGGCCGGGATTAATGCCAGGAAGAAGAAGAAGAAGAAAAAGGTGAAGATTTGAGTTCTGCATTGAAAACGCAATGCCTCAAGCATTCGGTGGAAGAAAGTAAATAAATGAGGAACGGATTGTCTTAACACTAGGTTCCCAGTCTACCTCTGCTCTTACTCTACTACACGCGGGATACAGCGTGGAGCTAAAATATATAAATACATTTTGTGTAAAAACCATTGCTTATAATATGGTGTATTGAAGGGTGATTAATATGATAATGAGCGGATCGTATGGCTCAGTATTTATATTATATATATTGACTTTAGAGCATTTAGTTTTACTATTATATTTATTTAATTTTTTTTTGTTATAGGTGATATGTATTCAAAAATATGGCAATATTTAAGGATCGGATTCATTGCTTATTATAACTCTAAGAGCATCACAATTTTTCAAATCTCTTGTTTTACGAACACTATTCTATCTACTCTTACTGCAATCAACAACCAACTGCAAAATCTTAGATCGGAACGGAGAAGTACTTTATTTTATATTATTATATTCGTTTAATATTGTTGTTTACACATATTTAATATGTATAGTGATGTAATTTTTTTTAAGGTGTATGCCAATATTACAATTCACTAACACCAAAATTAGCTTGGAGTAATCGTAATTCTGATTTTAATGCCCCTACCAACAAAGTACACGATGCAGGTAACTTATTTATTTGAGAGATTTATTAATTAAATTAAAAAAGTTAACTAAAAAAACATATTTCTTCTTAGTTTGTAGCTACATATTTAAAAAAAAAATCGTTTTCCACTTTGTTTTCACTAACGCTTTTGACAAACAATCTTTATATTATTTATTAGTGGCCCATTCGCGGTTTCGCTCGCATACCACTTGTGATACTTTTGTTATGCTAAATTTGCCAACTGAATAATATATTCAATTTTTTTTCGAACTTGAACCTTAAGTTCGCTGCTGTTAGGCCTATTGGCTTTTACAGCGACACCGGGAGGGTACGGAAGAAGGTACTTTGTCCCAGAAGATATTATGCAAGCACTACATGGCTGCCAGAGAATACATTCAATCATGAACATTACGTTTTTTATAGGACGTCATCGGCGGCAAGGGCGACCCCCGTGGGGTTCGAGCTCATTTGCGGCCATAAACAGAGCGTTAAATTATTTTAATTTTACATCTCGAAAAGTATACGTTCAAATTACATGCTATAAAAGCCGAAGATTATCTTTATTAAATTTCCTAAAAAAAAAATTGAACGATAGCGTTCCTTGTTATTGTTTTTTGCTATCTAAGGCTAACTAAGACTTATACCGTAATGTTATATAGCCTATACTACTTCTGAAAAGTGCAGCTTTCAAACAAAATAAACAATAAAGTAAATCGGACCAGTGGATCCAGAGATCTTAGCGTTTAAACAAACTAACAAACGATACACATGAATAAAATTTAAAAAATTGCGTGGGAAATATCAAAATAATAGTTTTTCTAAACTGTATATTATAGACATGACATTAAAACATTGACAAACCATTTAAAAAAATATCTGTCAGCTTTTCTTTTGCGGTCTAATCTCCGGAACTGCTACACCGATTATTATGGGACTTTCAATGGAAGATAAAGGAAGTAGTGGAGACGCATTGATTTGATTGCTGTGGCATGTAAAAAACGTATAATTAATATGTTAAGTTCAGATCTTTGCGGACAGTTGGCTTCCATTCACTTTGATAAAAATAAAAAAAATGTTTGTATACCGATGACAACCAGTCGTGTAGAAAAGTTTAGAAGTAATATAATAACAAAATCTAAATATCTAAAGTAATAAATAATAAGCCCAATTTAGTACATCAGATTTTTTTCAATGTTATACAGAGTGAGTTTAAAACTATATTTACTTCTAGAACAGTCAATTCCAGGAGTTTCTTGTCATTTAATGATTGGGTGACTGTGGGAATTCATAAGAGTATACAAAGAAATCCCTTGGATCATTTGTCAGTATGGGGGACTCACCACTTTTTAATATATATAAATGATTTGCCATTTTTAATGGAAAAGAACCATGATATAGTATTGCTTGCTGATGATACTTCATTGATTATTAAAATAAAACGACAACAAAAAATATATGGCGATGTAAATAATGCTCTATCGAAAGTAGAACATTGGTTTACTACTGGATGGTACTATTGGATAGTAAAAAAAACTAAATGTATAATCTTCAGAACACCTAAAAATTGTTAAAGTTGTACTCTTGAATGGTTAAGCCGTGGATCCTGCGATTCATTGACTCTCAATTACAGTGGGGATCTCATATTGATGGATTGGCGAATAGATAAGCAGCTTTTGTGGTTAAAAAAATCAGACGATTAACTGACGTGTAAACGGCTAGCCTTGTTTGCTTTAGCTACTTTTGTAGTATTATTCCTACGGAATTCTACTTTGGGATGATGCAGCCGGTATTAAATCAATTTTTGTCTTGCAGAAGCGACCTTTCGCGCACTAATATAGCTTAGGCTCAAGAGAATCGTTAAGCAAACATTAAAAAAAAAAAGTATATTGAATGAAAATGTTACGTACGTTAAGAGGAATATTAAAAATTGTGCCGAAAATTGGTGATGTACATAATATCAATACTAGAAATAGGAGTAAACTTATTGCACCTGTAACCCTCGATTACATCGAGTCCGTAATTCTTGTATGGGATAAAAGGATCCCAGAAAACGTTTTCCGAGAATGTTTTATATCACAATTTAAAAGAGTTGTGAAAATACGATTGTGTGTTAAAGGTTATTTATTACCAAATTAATGATTATATAAATGACTTTCGACCGCTTAAACTACATGATTATCCTAATTTCTATAAGAATTTTGGTTTAACGGACTAAAAAATACAACCAATGTTGATATTTGATTTATAAAATATACATAAAGCTAATTATTTATTATACGTATACATTTTAGTAACAATACGTTTTTTTTACCTATGTTATGTTTTTTAAAACTCTGTTAAATGTGCTGATGTCAGTTAATAATTAAATTTACTTATTCAGAAACAGTCTTAAATGTTAAATTATTAATTCAAGGATTCATAAAATTAATAGATTCTTTCTAAAATTACTGTAATAATTGCATATTAACTCCTGTACAGTTTTTAAATTAGTTACATATATATTATACGAACGAACCAACCAAAAAATCTTTGTATTTACTTGATATTTTTTCGAGATCATTCTTTATCTCTGTGTTGAATTAATTACGACTTAAACTTAACTGTTATGATTTATGAACGTAATCTCCACTAACAATTAAATTTTGTTTACTTTATTGTATAAAATATTATATAATACTGCTTCAAAAATATATTTTTATCAACAGTTATATAACCCAGACGATTCGAATGTCATTATTTAGCAGAAATCTTACCAGCGCGATTGCTATATAACATTTTCAGGCAAACTAATGCCTTGAGTTCATTCAAATGACGATAACTTTTTTAAATGAACCGATTTTGATGAACTTTAGTAGTTAAGTTGAGTTGAGTTAAATCAAAGCAATTGGTAAAATTTTCAAGTAAATTGGTTCAGTACCTTTAGAGAAAAAAGTGGACATACCTATCGAAAGACACAGAAAGACAGAGACAGACGGACAGACAGACAAGAAATTCAAAAAAAATCTTTTTGCTTCCTATTATTCTTTTAATTGTCCTTCTATCCATTCCAGTCAAAATTACTAAATGTACAGACAAAATATTTTTACTGTCTTATTATATATAGACATAACACGCCTTGGGAAGGAAATGCTCGCTCCAGTCTGGTTCAAATAACATTGTCAGAAATGTTAAAATTAGTTTTTGTATAATTGATTTAAAAAAATAGTCTGACCACTGAGTTTCTTGCGCCGGTTCTTCTCAGGTCTGAGGGATTAACTTTAGTGAACTGGTGGTAAATTACATGACGCTCAAAAAAGTAAGCAATTAACTTCTTATTTTGAATAAAATTATTTGTCTTTGTCTTTGACTTTGACGTCTAGGCCGGTAAAACCGGGTATACCGCCAGAGATTATCTACCGCCTATATAGTGTATGAAATAAATAAATAAATCAGCTTCACGCTGTATCCCGCACACAGCAGGGTAGACAGAGGGAACCTAGTATTGAGACATTCCGTTCCTCACTTTCTGCCGAATTCTGGGGGCATTGCGTGTTGAGTGGCAGAATTCAACGCCGCGCTTTGCCTCGACACCAGAGTGAAGAAATGGAAATATAAATTTAAGTAAATATTACATATCCTCGAGTAGGGATCGAACCCACAACCAGTCGGTTGTACAGTCACACTTTGTGCCCCTGCGCCACGACTGGCCTCATGAGATAAATATACAACTTTATATTGTTTTTGCAAGGTTTTATTTATTAAGTGTACTTAGTAGTATTCAGTGTAGTTTAATATTACAATAACGAACTAATTTTCCCTAAATACACTTATTAAATATATATATATATATATATCCTGACCGTTTTCGGCCACAGCGACTGGCGTCCAACTAACAAGAGCTTCGCTGGTGTGCTCTTAAGTGACTGACATAGCCGATCTTTGCCGAAAAATTGCAGCCACATATGCTGCATGTCAGCACTCCCCCGACATAGTTATAATAGATCACCTCAGGTGTGCGGGCCTTGAGCTCATCACGTTTAAGATTGAGTTCGTCTCTTCACTTCTTCTCAAACTCTGATACTTTAAGTCCAACAATACGTCTCCAATGCTGCCGATCCGCAGCCAAAGTCTCCCATTTATTTGGATCCAGGTCACATCTCCTCATGTGGCGCTTAAGCACATCTTTGTATCGCAGCAGCTGACCGCCCCGCTTTCGCTTGCCAGCTTGGAGTTCAGAATAAAAGATGCGTTTCGCGACTCTTTGGTCAGACATCCGGGAGATATGGCCAGCCCAAAAAAGTATTAAAAATATCATACAAAAGACCGTATATTTCAAGCAGGCGAAGCTGCAGGCGGTCGCTGTTTTTAATATATGCGTATTGTATTTGTCAAAGTAGATAAAGTCGCGAGCAGAATAGTATTCTTGACATATACGATATTTAATTTTTTTAATATATCAAAATATATCAGTCATAATTGCGGCGTTGAGTTCTGCCACTCAACAATGCAAACGCAATGCCTCCAGAATTCGGCAGAAAGTGGGGAACTGAGTGTCTTAACATTAGGTTCCCTCTGCCTACCCTGCTGTGTGCATACAGTGGGATACAGCGTGAAGCTGATTTTTTTTTATATCAGTCTAGAAATGCCTCCAAAAACGCATATAATTAGGGTTTATTTTATAAAATAGATCATTTTACTATTATATGTTTCAGACACGTTTCAACGGGAAGAGAGGACGAAAGTAAAATTTTTAGAATCACTTCGAGAACTAAATACTCATTATACAGTTATCTGTGACATAGTGAGAGAAACAATGCAGCTGGACGGGGTCCTGCTTTGTCTTTTTATTATTTATTTTTACTTGCACTTTCAAATAAATTTCTTTGTCGTGCTGTTTTGGAAAATTTCTACTAAACGTAATTATAATTGTATTTATTTGCTAATTAATAACATGAAATACAAATCGCATGCAGACAGTAGACATAGTGACAGTATCCAGGAGGTGCGGGTTCAATTCCTGCTACATTCAAATTTTTATACGTTCTTTTAATAATTAAGTTGTAAATTATTCAATTATTTTATGTCACCTTTACTGTTTCTTAACAGTTTCCTTTTATCATAACACTGCAGTCGTTTTCTCATTAATGTGGATATTTATTCATGGAAAATATTTCATAATATTTGTAGAGCCTTTCCACCGCACTTTTAATGAGGTAAGTAAATTTCTTAAGTTATTGTTTTTAGAAGTCACTTTGATTAACACTAATACTTAATAAAATATATTATAATTGTATTTTTATTTTGCCTTCTCTAAAAATAAAACAAATAACCATTTAAAAATAATATTTGTTCCAGATGCAACGCACTATTGTATTAGTCAACAGCCTTAAAGCTGCTGTCATAGACGATGAAAGTGCAAAAAATGAAGTAGAAACTTTTCAACGTCTGCTGATACTAAACAAAGCAACATTCACACCTCTTAATATGTTCACTATTAATAGATCACTTATTCCGAAAGTAAGAAACCACTAAGAATTTCACAAACAAACAATCCTTCGTCGTATAAGCAACTAGCATTTTTTATTTACCAAGATCAAGTTTCTTTTTGGGGTTTCGTATCTTATAAAAAAAATGGAACTCTTATAGAGTTTTGTTGTTTATCCGTCTGTCCATATAATGTAATGTTTCTAAATCTTTTCTTTTTCTTTCCCAAAATCAGTAATTGTTGTCTTAAATAAAATATTAATAAATGACTTCCTTATTTCTATTACAGGTATTTGGCACTGTGTTGACGTATGTTGTGACGTGCTTGACTTATGGACCGGAATTGGAACGTCCTACCTTGTATCTCAAAAAATACTTTTTAAAAAATGCTAGCACTGTTTAAAATCACTGCACATAAGGCAATAAATTATATTTTAACGATCACTATTAGTGTTGAAAACACGTACATAAATGTAATAATTTATTATAGTATTAAAAATGTATTATTCGACTATAAGAGGAATGCATAAATAAAGCACTTTTTGTTATCTGTGTTAATATTATAAATATTAGTTTTTTTGAACATGCGAGTCAGGAATGAATATATCGTGGAAGGCTATATCACGTTAAGGGAGGATTCTTGTATAAGAGATATTTTTATATGCGTGATTGGACTTAGGAAAGAAAAATACTTATTTATAAATCATATAAAAAAATTAACGTAGCGGGATTCCAATCCAGGAGGTGCGGGTTCGGATACCGCTACGTTCAAATTTTTATACGTTTTCTAAATAAGTAAGTAGAGGCCAGTCGTGGCGCAGCGGCGCATAGTGTGACTGTAAACCGACTGGTTGTGGGTTCGATCCCCACTCGAGGAGATGAAATATTTACTTAAATTTATATTTCCATTTCTTCGCTCTGGTGTCGAGGCTAAGCGCGGCGTTGAGTTCTGCCACTCAACACGCAATGCCTCCAGAATTCGGCAGAAAGTGGGGAACGGAGTGTCTAAGAACACTAGGTTCCCTCTGCCTACCCTGCTGTGTGCGGGATACAGCGTGAAGCTGATTTTTTTTTGGTTTTTTTTTTCTAAATAAGTAACTTTTGGTTATTTCCAATTGATCACGAGGAGTAGATAATGGCAATGTATTATAATATGGGATTTGATGTTAATTTAATAAGAACGATTAAACCGTCTACAATGGGAACGATTAAAAAGTAATATTAAACTTTTAGGACATGAGGTTTTCAAAAAAATACAAATATAAAAAATAAAATCAAATTTGAATGATAAGCATTTGCATATCTTTGATAGGTAGCCGAGTAAATCTAAGGTTAAATTATTTAAATATCCAATTTTCATCAGTTTTTGACATATTATGTACTGTTGAAGTGTGAACCGCAACGCGGAATTCCGTTGACCCAGAAGGTAAAATAATTTAAGCATTTAATTTAGAGTGAATCACCCATAAATACATGTCAATACACCGTTTCTTTCAGTAAATAATTATAATAGAAATAGGTAAATTAATTTAATTATTTCTCTTTTAGAACGTGTCATATACTAGTTTATAGAAATACTTCCTTGATACACAAGTACTATTGTGATGTGCACAATCGATGTGTGAACCTCCATTTAACAAAGTTTTTTTTAAAATTAAATTATAGAGGCCCTTGCGCGGCTACGACTTTAATCAACTTTAATAAACAATGGACAGAAGCGTCCCAGCAAAAGGATTTGTTTTTTAAAAACCAACGAAAATTGGTTAGATTCTGAATATTTGTTAACCAATCATTGAAGAAGTAGCACCTGAGAACTCACCATCGACGTCGTCTGGAAAACGCGGAAGACCTTGTGTGTGTCTTTTATGGGGACTTATCACAATCAACAAAGAGGCGAAAAAATACCGCGCTATTTAATGAATATCGCTTTGAACATATTTGCAATGCCTACGTCCAGGGCTTACGTTCCATAGGAGGAGAAATAGAAGTAAAACTCGTGGAAAAACTAAGGCTTGCTGACCGAGATACAATGTCTCTCTATTTGAATCTCATAGGAAACGCAAGCCAGAGCAAAATGCTATTGGATCAAGAGGCATTAAATGTTTTCATTGGTTTGCATTTAATGCAAATCAATTGCATTTAATGCAAATCAAACAAAAGCGCAATACATGTATTTAAATTTAACAAACAAATGAAATCACACAATGATACAGATCTCGATTTCCCATAGTGCGCCCTAGGCTCGCCCGCGGCTTCACTCGCTTTAACTACATGATTACTGATTTAATAAACAGAATTAACTGATAACTACTATAATGACTTCTAATATGATTTTTTATTAAGTACTTCAATTTGTAATATTCTATTATGATTTTTTACTACATAGTATATGTTATAAGGATTTTTGATAGTTTTAAATTTAAAATACGACCAACATTGATATGCATGTACAATGCAAATAAAAATAAAATACAAAACAAAAAACACTAAAAATAAAATTTGAAGTGAAAAGTAACGAATACAATAATCAAAAACTAAGATTATTTTCATATTTAAAGCCAGGAACAATTTAAAAAGCATATTTTAAATCTTAAAATGTTTCTATTCACCCCATTTTACGGAATCATAAATACCATTAATTATTTTCTCAATTTTTAAATACTTGGCATTTAAAAATATCCAAAAGCCAACTTGTTCTCAAGCATGGGACGCATTTTAATATTATAAAAAAAACTACTATAATCAGCTATGGATATATGGCCACCTTTACCATCGGCCAACCTGTTGTAATTCTGTTGTCACTATTATTGTTTTTATAAAGTTTGTTGTTTTGTTAAGTGGGAAGTTGTTTCCTGATTATTTTGTTTTTGTTGTATTGAATTTTTCATATTTAAAAACATAAGTAAACCTGGGCTAAACGAAATAGAAATTGAAAAAGTTACATAAAACTTTTTGAAACAGTATTTTATTGTTTACATTTTACCTCATGCTAAAATGAATAGATGACAAATATTCTTATCAGATATTTAAATATAAAAAACAAAATTTAATATGATTCATCATTCACCTTGAATTTGTTGCATTGCATTGCACCTTGAATTTGTATTTATTAATACTCTGTAATAGTCTGCTTAATTAAATAAATAAATAAATAAAATAAATTCATCATTATTATTTAATATCTACAAAGATGCATAATGGCACTATATGCGATATACTAATAAGTAAGTATGTAATAAAGTCTATCAATCTGCGTACAATCGAACTAATCCATATTTTACTACTCGTACGTAAAAAAGGTAACAACATGAAATACAACAAAATTTTATCATACGGACACAGATTATAGATATACATAATATTTACCAGAATATTCCGTACAATACTTGGTACCATGGCTCTGGTTGTGGCTTACGATATTCGGAATTTGGTATAAGATTAGTATTATCAACGGGATCTTCCTTAAACAAATTGACAAACGCATTCTTTATACCATACTTCCACATCGCTATATAGGGGAAGTAACTACCCATAATATTGAGGTATTTGAAATATAGATTTAAGAACCTTCTCCCAAAATATGTGAGATACAAGCATGTGATAAAGGTGTTAAAAGCTAATTTGTATTTCGCTACTAATGATAATTTTTTGTATGCTGGTGAAGTATCTACGGAGTCGAAGTCACGAAGATAAAATATATTAGATTTTTCTGTTCTCGTTACATTTATTGGACATTTTTCCATTAACTCAGTTGCACATACACCTGTAAAAAGTTGAAAAATTTTTTTAAAACCACAATAGTAAAATAATTAAAAACATAAATAAAAACAACTTCAAAACTATACTTAATGTCCATAAATTTAAAGAAATTAAATTGTATAATATAATATTTTAAATAGTTCAGAGTAAGAAAAATTGATTAAATGTTATAAAAAGTTCGAGTTTAAAGAGTTTATAAACTTTTACTAGACTTTCGAAACGATATGTTCTATTGTGTATAAAATAAAATTTAAACAAGATAAACAAAGTACGAAACGAAAAAGCACTATACTTTAACATACCCCTGTCTTCGGATAGTCCTTTCAATCTATTGCCAAGTTTTTTTTGAAATTCATATCTCTCGTTTTCCGTGTAAACGTATCCAGGTACCTCGGCTAAATATTTTACTGAGAAAATCATTGAATGAGGCTCTATAAATGTCAAAATATTACTAAGACCCTTTATTGTTACGTGAGCAGCGTGATCGAAATATTCGGGAACATTCTCTAAGCATGGAGTGTATACTCGGCTCAGTAAGATTTGGCATACTTGACGAGTCTCTTCAAAACTGCCTGTGCATAAATTGTATCTGAAAAAACCAATGGTCTTTTGATTGGACAAAGTATAGGGATAGGTATGTTGCATATGTTGTCTGTCAATTATTATTTTGTTGATTCTTTTTTTAAAAAACAGATATGACACACTTTTCCGAAATAACATTTAGAAAATAGATAATAGAAACCTGTCCTTCAACCCTATCATATGTCCAATAACTCTCCAAAAGTGGTTATATGCTTCCCAGTCGTCACCCTGAAGTTGAGTTATAGAAAATTTTTCCGGTTTTAACACAGAAAATCCAATAAAACCGAACAGAGTGATAGCCACGTCCCGCTGAGACACCGTACCAGCGCCCTTTAGCTTGGCTGCCCTGCTAGCTTGTAGATGTCGACTTCTTACAGTGTAAAGAGACTTCCAAGATCTAAAAGATGATGATAAATATTTAGTTTAAAATAATCGTTACATACATATCGTGCTTAGACCGTGGCAACCAAATCTTTCTCAACAACCAAATCTGTCTGCATGACCAGAAATAAATTATATTATTATAAAAGACAATTTGTGTTTGATATGATTCTCGTGTAAATACGTTAAAGTTAATTCATTTAATTTGATAGGGCTTGTCTATTTTGCCTCTCCTAAGGCAGCGAGTAGGTATCGTAATGTATAGAACATATAGATTTAATTGTTTGATCACTACGTACATTTGTGTATTTCAGAAACAATGACCTTGTGACGAATAAGAAATATTATTTTGGCATATCATTTTTTTTATATTTAGTCTGATATTAAAGAGTATATTAATAATTAAGACCGGTCGTGGCGCAGCGGCACGAAATGTGACAGTAAAACCGACTGGTTGTGGGTTCGATCCCCACTCGAGGGGATGAAATGTTTACTTAAATTTATATTTCCATTTCTTCGCTCTGGTGTCGAGGCTAAGCGCAGCGTTAAGTTCTGCCACTCAACACGCAATGCCTCCAGAATTCGGCAGAAAGTGGGGAACGGAGTGTCTTAACTAATCCACTCATTCCTGAAGAATGCGATGGGTCAGATCCAATTAACCGCAGACTCAATCACTATCATATGTATAAATAGCCAGCTCTTGATGGTTATCTGGAGGATCTTCGATACATAATAGATGAACAGCTTATAATCGAATATTTGCCCGTAAACTTTGACATTCTCTATGGCTGCACGAATGAATTTGGGATTATATAAACTATACTTTTGATATTTCCGTAACTTTTAAATATCTATATGCATTTAAAAGTTCTGAAATATTTCCTTGAGCACTAAGCTTTACCATTCCTTTTAGTCACAGTTAAAAAAAACTAATATATAATTAAATTATCTAACCTAACCCATATTAAATTACTAGAGCAAAAAGCTCTAGTAATCTAATATAGGTTAGATTTTTGTTGAATTACTGCGTGATAAAAAAAAACGAGATTATTTATTTTTAAAACATCGTTACTATCCGGAAAACTTTTTCTGCACGTTGAAGACAGACACTTTTGTCACAGTTTTTGCCGATATTAACTTTAAAATAATAATGGCGATATAACAATTACGACTACAATGATGCCAGGAAGACGAAAAAAAAACAAATTTACTTGTTTAATTTATCAAATTCACCGTGATTCATCAGGATTTTCCGGTAAGAACATAGGTACTAACAAAATACTTAAAAAATATCTGAGAATATTTAAACACTAAAATATATTCAAAGTCTATTACAATTGAGACGTATTTATAAATAATCAACGAAAGCACCGTGGGACAGTCGAAATCTTTACCTTGTATTTTGCTCTCTTTTAAATAGAAAAGTAGTTATCCCCTTTTTATCGTACTTTTTAATTTAAGTTATTTATTTTGGCCATAAATTAGAAATAAAAGTGTTAAAAATTTGTGGAACAGTCTAATTTTGCTATGGTCGATTTTTCTGAAATACACTCAATACATTACATATACGTTGTAAAAATTACTCAGCCTGGCAAAAAGATTTTATCTCGGGACACGAAGATAGCACCTAGGACAATCACGCATATTTTAAAAGATGGCTGAGGAATTGCACCCTATAAAGACATGCACTAGTCATTTCTTAACGAATAATGTAAAAAAGATTAGGGTAGTATAATCAAAACAACTACTCAAGGGGTACGCAAAGGCCTCCCTTGGTGAGGTGAGGTCACAGAAAAGAATAAGAATATTTTAATAATTGAGCAATATTTTAATAAACAAATTTCCCATAATGTGGGTTGTAAACATTGGAGGAATGACTGAGCGATATTTTTGTGAAAAAGGCATCAGAACATCGGCATGATTGTATCAAGATACCATTCTCGAGAAGATAGGTAAGCCTCTTAACAACACCAAGATCAGTGACCAAGAATGGCATACCAGTAGAGCTATAACGTAACTACCACTTACTCTGATCCAGGCTTTAGTTCATGTTCAAACCATGAAGTTACATGGAGATAGGTGGAATAGTATCTTTTATATGCTGTGTATTCTGAATTAGAGCGCCGAGTACCGACTAAAATATTTAAAATCGATGGTATTGCAAATACTCCCACCAATCCTGCTACCATTGATGCTGTGAACATGAAACAGAAATCCCAGTAGAAACGCCTTGCCCTGAAAAATATTTACAAAAAATAAATTATAACATTCTTTTCATTATTTTCGCTTTCTCTTCTTCTTCTTTTTCTGTCTTTGATGAAGAACGCTATCGTAAAGGATTTTCCAATGTAAAGAACATTGGAAAATCCTTTACGATAGCAATAATTGTTTAATTATTGTAAAGTACTAACTGATTAAATTTTTTTTCATCGAACCATTCTGGTAGTTTCATTTCTAAATCCTCAACTTTCCCTTTATCACAGGGTTCTTCGTGCGCTTCATCACTGAGCAGCTCGTCTACATATTTTTCCACTAAAACAAAAAGATATGCAATTAGTACTTTAAAACGTTAATAGATATTTTTATTTGTTTATTTAAATGTAAAAGAAGAGTGTGTTTTCCTCATATAATTATCTGTACCGATTACGTCTAAACAAATTAAATTCACAAAATGAAAAAATAAATAAAATCTTTTAAAGTTTAGAGTAGCCAATAGCGCACAGGTTGCGAGTGATTTATTAGACAGTAAAAATATTTATTATCTTCTTGTCTTAGTCATTTATCATTCGGTATGTCATAAATAAAAAAAAGACTAAATATAAAAATGGTTAAATGAAAATTTATGTTTAGTTTTCTTAAAAATATTTTAATAAAAGGCCTGAGGCCAGTCGTAGCACAGAGGCACAAAGTGTGACTGTAAAATCGATTGGTTGTGGGTTCGATCACCACTCGAGGAAGTTAAATATTTATTTACAAGTATATTTTCATTTCTTCGCTGTGTTGTCGAGGCAAAACGCGGCGTTGAGTTCCGCTGCTCAGCGCGCAATGCCTTCAGAATTCGGCGGAAAGTTGAGAACGGAGTGTCTTAACACCCTCAGGGAACTTTCCCTCTGCCTACCCTGCTGTGTGCGGGATACAGCGTGAGACTGATTTTATTTTTATCTTATAAATATTGAGATACTGATAAATAAAAATAAGATGCAAATACGGTACAAGTAATGTTTACTTTAATTTTAAGAAAACTAATATCAGAATTTTATATTTTTTTTCAACTATCTCAGATTTCGAAATAGTTGGCGCCCGTAGAATGTCAACTGTGAGTATAAAATCAATAATAATGATTTGGTTGTTTAAAAAAAACTTCATGTATCATATTGAGGCTGTCGACAGAGATCGACAGTCGCAAGCAGAGGCTCGAGCTCCGCAGGGCACGTCTCTATCATATTTCATTTCCTCGAGTGGGGATCAAACCCACAACCAGTCGCGTTAACAGGCATTCTCTGTGCCTCTGCGCCACGATCGGCCTCGTAGGCCACTTGTGCTTGCAAAATATTCAGGGACAGAGTCTGTAGTGGGAAGGATACCCACAAGGTCTCACTGTAAAAGCCAATAGTACATACTGCATTATAACAATATTAATCTCATGTTAGACAAAAATATTGTTCAATTTCCACTCGAAGGAATGAAATATGTAATATTTTCATCTCTTCTTTTTGACAACGAGGCAAAGCACGGCGTTCTTTACCGCCACCCGAGAATTCGGCGGATAATAGGAAACGGAGTGTCAACGCAGGCTGTCAAAACACCACCTGATAATCGTGATATCAACCTAGACTTAATAGATTACAAATATAATTACAAGAAAATATATATATTAAAAATATATTTACCTTTGATCTCGTTTAAATTAATTACAATGAAGAGCAATGTAACATCATATATTACAAGGTTTATTGCACCGCAATTCTCGGATTCATGTCTCACACCGGATACAATATAATACAACGGTTATAATCGGTAAAGGGAATTTATCATTCTATACATTGACATATTTTATATACAAAATTGAAACGTTATAAAAGGGTAATATAAAAATAGGGTAGGTATATATTATTAAATGATACTATACCTACTTATAAAATAAGGCCGATAGTTTAGCATTGTGGGTTTGATTGCTATTCGAGGAAATGAGTATTCGCTCGTTTCGTTTCGTTTTTTTTACACGGTATCAATTTTTATGATAAATTAGCGGGCGGACAGACTGTGCCCGGAAATTACGTGTGATAATAAATATCGTATTTTTAGTGAATATGATTATATTATTTATTTCCTGATTCCTTCTAGTTTTGCGAGTTAACAACACCTAATACAATTAAACATTAACATTAAATTACTCTATCAAAACCTAATACAATTAAAACAAAAGAGATTTTTCTAAACGTGAAACGAAAGAGACAAGAGGACGAAAAGAGATTTTTCAAACAAAATTATTGTTGTAAAATAAAACACCATCTGTCAATATGACACAACGTACACAAACCCATAAAAGCGATAAGTCGAAATCCATATATTCCTTTCTCGTTCTAGTGGAGAGTTTTTGGAGAATGAAAAGTGGCAGATCGGCAAAATTTTGTAGTATTTTTGGTATTAGTAGGTGCTTACGTAACTGCGTCACACGAAATGCAGTATGGATGAACATCGTGAAATGAAAAAAAAATCCTACGTCTAAATAGTTGAGGTATCTTAATTAATTTCTTTAGGATTGGGATTTGAAATACTTCACCCTATATATTTGTATACAGGATGGAAATAATATAATATATATTTAAGTTATATAAAATATAATTGATCCATATTTTCAGCATTAATAAATTTAAGCGATGCACAAGATTTTAAAAACACTGATGGACAAATAGCAGAAGAAAGTGTGTATGTACCATTCCAGAGTATCCAAGTAGAAGCAATCGCACCAACAATTACGTCGACTTCTATGATATTGAAACTAAACGAAATACTTGAAAATACCAAAATATTAACTAATACGTTAAAAAGTTACATATCCTATATAGAAAATCAGCAAAGGAAGTTGAAAGAAACTATAGCTAGTGGCAGTTAATATTTTTTTTCTATTATTTAGATACCCGTAAGCATAAGGCTCGTAATCTATATTAATAAATACATATATATTTTGGTTTCTAAAATTTAAAATGTCTTCATGTGTGTACACTTAACACTCATAGTTTGGTTTATACTTAACACTTATTAAGTTAGTTAACATTTATGGAGTGTAGCTCTTTCTGGTCAAAAGTGTTTCGTTGTAATACTACTCCTCCTAGGTTCCCAACCAGTGGTAAGCGGACCATCAGAGGTCCTCAGAAGCCTAAATAAGGTCTGCGAACTATTTGAAGCGGAGCTGAGGCATTGGTCATGTGCAGTGAGTGAGAAGATTATCGGCAGTAGGGGTACGTGAAGCCGACAGCTCAGTATATATCGTATCGATATTTACGTTGATAAATAAATGTGTAATTACTGATTCTACCATCTTTATTACTTTATTTATACTTATAGATAAACTGTATAGTAAAGTAATAATTATGATTATTAAGATAAAATAGCATTTATATTTTTTTATAAGTTATTTTGATTTTCATCGAGTATCCTGCATATAGCAGAGTGGCAAAGTTAGTCACTAGATTGTCTTTGAAAGTAAGGAACGGAGTGCATTGACACAAGTTAATATACTCCGTTCCTCACTTTCCGTCGAACTTTGAAGGCGGGTTGAGTGGTGGACCTCAACGCTGGTTTTCCTCGACACTCGAGCGAAATATTAAATATTTCATTTTCCCAATTTATATATAATGATATAGAAATGGATATAGAGACAAAAAGAATAATAGAAGTCAAAAATATTTTTTTTTAATTTTTTGTCTGTCTGTCTGTCAAAATCAGTTCATTAAAAAAAGTTATCGTCATTTGAATGAACTCAAGGGAATTAGTTTGCATGCGAATGTTATATAGCAATCGCGCTGGTAAGATTCTTGGCCAAAGAACGACATAGGTACGCACCGTCTTGGTTATATGACTGTTGGTAAGAATATATATATTTTAAGCACTATTATAAAATATTTTATACTTACTAGAAACCACTTTTATATTTACTAGTAAACTAGAACAGAGCCGCCATCGTAGTCATATAAAAAATATATATCGCCGTCTAAAATATATTTATATATTATTGTCAAAGAATAAAAAGAGTATGTTATTCCTCTATGGATATACTGCTTTATATTTTGTCACAATGCTCTGCGTTGCATAGAAAGGTATCCCGTAGTATATCTATTTTTTTTCCAAATATTATTACCATCACAGTATCAATATTATATGTGGTATCTACATATTTATATATATTTATTTTTATAATTTGAGTAATAAAGTATAAAAATACTGGTAGTTTTTATAATTCTTTAATTATTCTTATAGAATAGAACTTTCTAAAATGTTATTATCTTGCATGCGCTAGTAGTTATTACAACTATTAGAAGCTATTAAAAAAAAATACATACTTATTTATATAAATATAAACGTACATACGTTTATATACGTTATTATAATAAGATATTATTAAAATATTATATGTTATTTTGATTTTTATCTTAAAATAAATGTATTTTGATCAAATTCTAAACTGTTATAATAAGTTAGTTATTTAATCATTGCACCGTTCATACATGACGAATGTTGAACGGGAAATGGAAGTGCTTTAATGTGAACGGTTGTGCCTTAACACAAGACTCCCATGTCCCCTCTTCCTACCCTACTAAGTGTAGGTAAAAGTAAAGTATATATTAAAACAACATAATCTTTCAACAGTTAACCTCAAGAAGAGATGAGTGTGCGTTCAATTTCCTCATTAAATATGATATACGAGTTATAGATGAAACACGTAAAAATGGTATGACTTTTTTCCTATCATGAAATAAAATGTTTCGTACAAAAACATTTATTATGGTCCCAGAGTCAAACCAAGCCAGAACTTCGTTATAAAACCTGAAGGTTCCTGTGCAAATGCACACTCAACACAGGTAAATACTACGTAGGAAATATGGCCTGAGGTAGGTGGTGGTTTGTTTCCCAGGTTCCTCCTATCTACCCTGCAATGTGCAGGGTACAGGGTGAAGTTAAATAAGTAAGATTAAGAAATATAGACGTATTTATGTATATAATGTTAATACTATAAATAGGCGTCAACTTATCGCACATGTAACCGGATTGCATCGAGTCTGTAATTCTTTTGTGGTACAATGCATACGATTTTACAATAGGATTTTTTTCAAAACCATTGTTTTGAAAATATCCTATTGTATAAAAATCAATTGATTATTCTTATAGGAATTACGCTAATAAACCCCTAACCTATTAATAATTTTCACATTTAAAATATTCAGATTTCTGTATATGTATATTTTAAAACACGAACGTAATTCAGTGTTGCGTTGCACGGCGTTGAGTTCTGCCACTCAACACGCAATGCCTCCAAAATTCGGCAGAAAGTGGGGAACGGAGTGTCTTAACACTAGGTTCCCTCTGCCTACCCTCTGCTGTGTGCGGGATATAGCGTGAAGCTAATTTAATTTAATTTAATTTAATTTAATTCAGTGTATAAAATAACTAATTCAGTCGTTCAAGCCTTTCATTTCTGGCTCTAAGGAGGGAGTGAGTTCTGCCACTCAGCTTTGAAACGTTAATTTATAGACAAATATTTTGAACGGCAGAAGAATCTTCAATATTGTCAAATATATTTAAGAAAAACTTACACTAAATGCTCCAAGTGTAAATTTTTTCTATGCTGCTGCGATAATGAACAATAGACTGTTTATTTTAATTGAAATAAATAAAAATTATGCGCGAAATTTCAAGCATAATTATATTATGGTATTATGTTTATTGTAATATTCCATATTTTTTTTGTTATTCTTCGTTTTGCTGCATGTTATATATGAGTAGGTCTGTAAATTGTCATTGTTTCAGTGCATACCCATATATGGTTCGGTAAAAAAGAAAGCCACTTTTTCATTATTTTTCAGAAAAATAATGTAAATATAATTAATTTTTAAATTTTTTATCAATATCTCAGCACTAGATACCATATGTCCTGTTATGTTCGGGATACGGCGTGAAACTAAAAATGTACTTGATTAGTCTTCATTCCAAAAGGTATTGTTTTATAGTGGTTAACATGTGCCATTGTGGTAGTGTAGCGATAGGTTTGTTTAATTTAACATTTTTTTTTTAATTGCTTCGGAATTTAAAAAAAAATGTTAAATTTGTTAAGTTAGTTAATGTTAAATGAATGCTAGGAATACAAATAAAAATATTATTGATGAGAGGTAATTTGAAATGACCGACATGTACATATAATGATATGATGTGGCGTGTACGTTTTTACCTTCCTGCATTATTAAAAGACCAGAGACGATATTTAAATAGAGAGAGAGAGAGCGAGATATTTAAATAGACAAAACTGCTCGTCACTCGCGTATGTACATACCATACAAATGACATTACACAAGACTTAAATGATACGCAGTTGCTATTTATAGGATTGTAATATAAAATGATACAAATACCGATCGATTTTAATTTATATCTATGTAATTACTTTATATTAACTCATAAAACGTTTAATTGTTTAGGGAAATTCATTATAGAAAATCTGTATGTTATTATATATATATATATATATATATATATATATATATATATAATATATTATATATATATATACATAAATAATATTGATATCTACCGTACTCTAACCTAATATATAGGGTTTTAGGAATTAGGGTAGGGCAGAAATCAAAAGTCAAAGTGAATATGGTCATAATCAAAAAAGGTCATGGGACTATAAATATATGGTAATATTACATGGTGTTTCAATAAGGACGCTAACAGTGACGATTTACGGAAATGATTTAGTAATTCGCATTGCACTGCGGCTATTATGGTGCCGGTAATAAAGCGAGAAACCAGTTCTCTGTCTAGAACTGATATTCTAGTATGACATGTTTTCCGATGTTGTTATACATTTGTAAAAAGGTTTCGATATATACATATATCCTATTATTGAACGAAAGATTAACGGAGATTAACAATATTTTACTTTTATTATGTATCTACCATCATGATATCAAAAATAATACTCTTTTAAAACTATATATATATATATATATATATATATATATATATATATATATATATATATATATATATATATATATATATATATATATATATATATATATATATATATATATATATATATATTTATAAATTCTTCTTTTACTTTTCCCCCCGAACGCGTAACAATGGCATGGTTACTACCACGTAAAAAAATAGTTATGGAGCATTTTATTATAGAATGACCTAATTTATAGGATCCTTTAAAAAATACAAAAATCCATATACAAACAAAATAATTTAAAGGTACGTATTACTTTTGTACAGTGTCACCTTAAACACTCTGACCTGAGAAAAATACCAAGAAATGTATACAGTCTAAAAAGTATTATAAAAACTGACATTTTAAAGTCAACGACCGAGTCATGTTTTGTTGCATTATATCTTTTTTAAAATAAAGATATCTTTTTTAGGGTTCCGTATGTCAAAAGTTAAAAACAGAATCCTTATACGATCTTATATTTTGTTGTCCGTCTGTCAATACCATTTATCTCAAGATCGAGATAGCAGCCACGGTCTATGCAAGCATGGTCCCTTAAACACAGAAAAAAATCAGTCTTCTGAGTCAACACAACCAATAATATACGAGCATATATGCATCGATTGTACTGCATTTTGTATGAAATTCGCCGAGTGATCGAAACCTCTAGGATACTTTGCTTTGCTATTTTTATAAGTTATATTTCCCGTTAACCGACAATCCTGAAATTGTTGCGGAAACCTAGGTGGGCGAGTTC
The DNA here is from genome assembly GCA_030704555.1 of Heliconius charithonia. NCBI lineage: Eukaryota > Metazoa > Arthropoda > Insecta > Lepidoptera > Nymphalidae > Heliconius > Heliconius charithonia. The sequence goes on from CM060810.1 coordinate 2,694,549, forward strand.
GACTCATACTTAACCCTTTTTTAATATTAATTTGTAAGAAATATTTAAATTTAGTCACTTCGATTTTTTATTGGATACATTCTTAACACAATAACTAAGTTTCGGAAAAATAAGAAATATGAGAATTTCCATTTATAATTTTGATGCACTTAAATTATGAATGTAGTGATCTAATAGCCATATCCTCTGCATCGTTTTGAACAAAGTACATCTTCATAGGTTCTCAAAAATGGATTATTAGTAATACAACGGCGGACGCACGCACAATTTTAACGAATACATGAGAAAATATTAAGAAATGTGCCTAAAATAATTGATTAATTTATTTTTCTTTTCCCAGGTCTCATTAAAACATTATGGGAGAATATCTTGGATTGTGGAATATTGCACTGAAAAGGATGGCGCTGGCAAACTGATAGTTGGATGGCATCTCTCAAATAAGACCATAGAAAACTTTGAATTTTTAAAGAGAGATGACGATTTTGAAAGATTCTACATTAATAATAAGGAATGTTCGGAATATTTAAAATGAACTATTATTATTTCTTATGAAAATGTACAAAAATATACAATAATAATGACTATATTGGATATTTATTTTGTTATTATAACCTTACAATTGAGCGAAGGTTCGGTTTCGGTTTCGATTTTGGCAAGTTTAGGAGAAAAATCGTAGTTTCGGCCACAGTTTCTGTTCGACAGTCTAAGTTCTTGACCACGCAATATAGGGTAAAAATAGTTGGTAATGATTACTTTTATCGACTGTTTTAGTTTGTTTGTACTTTAATTATTTTTATTTCTTCGCTCTGGTGTCGAGGCAAAACGGGGCGTTGAGTTCCGCCTCTTAATTCGCAATGCCTCCAGAACTCGGCGGAGAGTGCCGAACGGAGTATCTTTACACTAGTTTCCCTCTACCTACCCTACTGTGTGGTTGATACAGCGTGAAGCTGATTTAACTTTTTTTTTATTAAAATGTTTCGCAAAAACTGAGACCAAAGCCGAAGGCTTAGTTTCGGTTTCGGCGAAAAATCTTGTTTCCATCGGACACTACTAAAATATAATATTAGACATTTTATTATAAAAAAGAGTACAGTATTGTTCTAGCTTCACGCTGTATCGTGCACATATAATGGTAGACAGAGGGAACGTGAGAACCTAGTGTTAAGACACTCCATAGTCAGTATGAAGGATCAGAATGGCAGAATTCAAAATATTTATACAATATTATAAATATAAATTAATTAATTTCGAGTGGGAATCGAATCCACAACCTTGTGACCCTGCGTCACGACTTTCCTCACACTCAAAATTCATATTATTTTATTTATTTTCTTAAGATAATATGAATAAATTATTATTATGTTATACATACTATTGATTAATTTATCAAATATGTGGTTACACACATTTTAGTATTTTTTTTAATTATAACATAATTATTGAATTTATAAAATAGAAAGAAAAGAACGTTAATTAATAATTACTTTGGACCATTTCTCGTGTTTTTAAAATTATTTTTCTTTAAGAAATTAGTGTTATTTAGAATAAACTAAGATAGTGATCAAAATAGATAACATAAATAATATATACCGATCTATTTACTGCCAAGTTGATTCTTATATAAACATTTAACAAACTATGAAGATATAGCCTTTGCAGATATTATTTATATTTTATTAACTATTTAATTAAATTAAGTAATGATTATATTTATTTTATGAAGAAAAATATTTATTTTTAATCGATGCATATTTATTTGTATAATTAATAAAAATCGATTATTTGCTCATAGTATGTACACATATCAGAATAAAAAAATTTTTGCTTCATTTTTCATTTTTAAATTACTTTAAAGCGTCAAAAAAATCTATGACAATTTAAAAATCGAAATTAAGATTAAAGAATAAAGATTAAAGAGAACACAACTTTTTTTTTATATTTTTAATATTTATAGGTACTTACCGTTGAAATCCATTTTAAAGTAGAGTCGTTTCAAAATGTCAATAATATATTTTCTTTAAAAAATTCAACACGCAAACATTTAGCACGACTGTTGGATAATACAATGTCGAATATATTAACATAAATGTATGTATGTAATATAAAGGATATAAAAGTGAATCGCTGGAATGTATGTTTGTACTTAACTAAGAATTGTGTATGTATTTGAAAGAAAATAATACAAAACAAATGGTTTTTTTTTTAAGAAAACCTATAAATAAAAGAAAGTAATAAAGCAAGACAGACCACTGGGTAGTTACCAGATCTTGGTTAAAATATTTATGAAGTGTGGAATAACACTTTAAAAATGTTTACGAAAGGCCTTGGTTATTTTAGAAAACCTGTAAGTTTCACTAAGTATTAATCTTGTTTCGTTCCAGTCGTAACATGATCCGGGAACGTAATACGCAAGATGACTGTTCCGGAACAGTTCCGACTGGACGAACTTAACTGTTCCGGGACAGGAATAAGTCATTGCAAATTAAAAGGAAATTTTGTTCCGACTGCCCATTCTATTCGCACGCGTACTCTGTTCCCGGTGCATTTTAAATAAAAGCACAAACGACTCGGTACTCGTCTGACGTATAAAATTAGATCTGATTTGTTATGTCGTGGTAAAAATATATCCATAATCGCTCGAAACATGTCATATCAATTATGAAGACTTTGATATATTTTTTTATTTCAACTATATCAATTCTGTGCATTTATTGCCAGACTAGACGAGACAGTTTCAGTTAAAATGTGCAATATTTGACGATAATTTTATGTTAATGTAACCTATACAGGGTGGAAGTGACAGCGCTCCTTTTATGGGAACAGTATATAGGGTAAAATATTTGAGACCTGAACCAAAATAAATTAATCAAGATACCTCAACATCTTAAGCGTAGGATTTTTTTTCATTTCACGATGTTTATCCATACCCGTATTTCGTGTGACGATGTTACGCATAGATACGAATAACGTAGACACATACTACTATTAAAATTATAGTAAAGGTTAATCAACTTTAATTTTACCGCAAATACCTACGACTCGATTTCGGAATGAGGCGTATGCGGCGGTTTCCCTTTGATAGGTTTATGTGTGCGTGCGTCGTTCTTGACAAATGGCGTTTTATATCACAACAATAATTTTGTTATTTATTTTGTTTGAAAGTATTTTTTTTTCATTTTCGGGAAAAATCTTTCTTTTTAATTGTATCAGGCTTTTAGACAGTAGTTAAAACATTGGTTTCATTCAAAGTGGTGACGACACTACCACCCTGTATAATTGGGTTGACAGAAACTTTAAATGACATAACAATAAAATATATTTGTGAAAAGTAAATAAAGTTATTATGATGTACGCAAGTCTAAGCTCATATTGTTTCGAGTTTAAGGGATATGGAAAATAATACCGCGCGAGGTCAAGGTTCATATTATGAAGTGATGTGATAATGCATTTGGTTTTGTGTACGAATAAAGTAATTATGATAGTTCAGTTATGGAAAGAAAAATACCTTAGGATAGGACTCGAGGATGAATGTTGCCCGAGGATAGGGTTTGGGATGATGATACCCGAGGATAACCCTTTAAATCAGGTAGCGCTTATCCGGATAAGCGCTACCTGAGTTAAACGGCGTAATGTCGCGGCTTTTCCCCAGACTCGGGGAGGACCTATATGGATAGTGCTCGAGTCCGGGTTCCCGCAAGCCTAGCCAAGCTAGCATCAGTCAGTTCTCATCAATGAGTACTATGTCATCGACGTACATCAACAACCATGGACGCTGGTCCTACACTTCATTCAATAAGAACCACAATCTTGAACACTGCCCCTTTCCTCGTAAATAGGAGTAATGAAACTTACTATAGTTGAGGCCAGTCGTAGCGCAGTGGTACAAAGTGTGACTGTAAAACCGACTGGTTGTGGGTTCGATCCCCACTCGAGGAGATGAAATATTTACTTAAATTTATATTTTCATTTCTTCGCTCTGGTGTCGAGGTTAAGGGCGGCGTTGAGTTCTGCGACTCAACACGCAATGCCTCCAGAATTCGGCAGAAAGTGGAGAACGGAGTGCCTTAACACTAGGTTCCCTCTGCCTACCCTGCTGTGTGCGGGATACAGCGTGAAGTTGATTTATTTTATTTTTTATTTATTTATTTATATCTTTCCAGTGTGAACACTGGAAAGATATAGTTAAAAAGGCCAGTAAGCACGAGTAAACCAAGAATAGATTTAAAAAATATATTTGTTGTTGTCGGTTTCCAGCGAACGCCGGTATGTGATCAAGAGTCGGTTAATAATAGTTTATGAATGCATAGATTGCATCTCTGTAACAGTATTAATTTTATCATTGTGACGAATATGGCATGTGATTACTTCTCTTAAATGTGAAACTATAGTGAGTACCATCAACATAACCATGTATTATTTCGAAATAATTTCATAAATAAGGAGATATAATAATTTGTTTTAAAGTACAATTTTATTAAACAATTTTTAATGTTGTTTAGATTTATTATAAAAAATAGGTAAGGGTAGGTGTGAAAAAGAACGAGAAATATCGTTCTTTCTCGTTCGGTTACGTTTTATATGAAAAGTAGATCGGCAACGCTTACACTTCCACCTGTATAATATAGGTCAGGATCCCATTGCTTAAATCTATAGGATCTGTTTTTCCAATGAAACTTATATTTAAAAATGATACACGATAATAGAATAGACTACACTAGAGTTGTCTAGAAGAATTCCCGTATTATGGAATATATATAGGACGCCCTAGATCGGCACAACGTCACGTCGTCGTCGTCACAAGATTGAGGGAGAGAGAGAGAGAGAGAGTTTATTAAAATGTAATTTTCTATATTTTCTAAATTATTAAAAAAAATATCCGCAATAATTGTCATTGACCCTTCATTATCTTAAAGAAACATGATGTAATTAATATATTATAATAGATCAATATTTGTAAACATTTATTTAATTAGATAATTATGTCGATTTAAATGATAATTTAAATGCGTATTAGTATTTAGAAAACAGATTTCGCAGAGGTTTAATTTCATGGATTCATTATTTCACTTGAAAAATAATAATGATTTCATCTTAAAATAGTTTTCTGTATGTACTTAATATAATCAAAATCATAATCTAAAGGGTGAACAGCTAGAATAAACATTGATTTTAATATTGACCTTCTATTATATAATATTATAGTTTAAAATATAAGGCAAACCACGAATTTCATCTTCTATTCTCAGTCAAACGGAACCGGAATTAAATATTTCAAATCATGGCAAAGGTTGGCTTGCGGCAGTTATTTTCCAGGCAACCATGTGTTTTAGTGATGAGAAAAAATAAGCTTTATTTGATATATAATTCATAAAAAAATACAAAAAATTCATGAGTGCAAATATTAACATCAAGTGACCTGTTTAAACCAGAAAACCCTGGGCTTGCGGCAGACTAAAATCTGGCAACCATTGTTTTTTCAATTCCTTAAGCGATTTTCCTACAAATGATATGTGATTCACATACTAAACATATGAGTGCAATTTTCTCCATAAATGCATTACGAAAAAACATCATTAAAGATGATTGTGGCAGGATTCTTCTAGGCAACCCTAGTGTAATCTATTTTACTATCATGTATCATACATAAATATAAGTTTCATTAGAAATACAGATTAAAGCAATGGGATCTTAGGCCAATAAGACAATATTTTTTTTTGTCTGTACATTTAGTCATTTTGAGTAAAATGGACAGAGGGACACTTAAATAGATGATAGATAATAGAAAGCAAAAATATATTTTGTAATTTCTTGTCTGTCTGTCTGCACGTATGATCATGTTAATCTCCGAAAGTACTGAACCGATTTACTTAAAACTTTCACCAATTAGTTTTAACTCAGTCACGTCGTCGTCAGTCGTACATCAGTACGTTCAACAGAGTTTTAAAAATATGATAAGTCGTACATAACATAGGTTAAAAGAACGTAATTTACCTTCTTTTAACCTATGTTATGTGCGCTTTACGGTAAGAATTATCTTTAGCTTAATTATTTTTAGCTTTACGGTAAGAATTATTGTAATTTAATCCTGCGCCTCCTAGCCGGTTTCCAGGAGGTGCCTTCTTCAAATCCCGCTACGTTAAAATTTTTAAAAGAGGTAGGCAGAGGGAATCTAGTGTTTTTTTAGACACTCCGTTCCCCACTTTTTGCCGAATTCTGGAGGCATTGCGTGTTGAGTGGCAGAACTCAACGCCGCGCTTAGCCTCGACAGCAGAGCGAAGAAAATGGAAATATAAGTTTAAGTAAATATTTCATCTCCTCGAGTGGGGATCGAACCCACAACCAGTCGGTTTACAGTCACACTTTGTGCCGCTGCGCCACGACTGGCCTCTAAAAATTTTAAACGTTTTCCAAATAAGTAGATTACGGTAATGTAGTAAAAAAATCATATTTGAAGATTACAGATTAAAGTATTATAATATAAAATCATATTAGACGTCATTATAGTTGTCAGTCAGTTCTGTTTATTAAATAAATAATCATGTAGCTCAAGCGGGCGAAGCCGCAGGCGGGCCCTAGTACAGTTATAATGACAAAAAATGTGTAAAAAAAAAACAACATGTTGTCATATTGTACCTTATCGTATTGAATTTAGTTAGTTTAGTTACTATAAGATAAAAGAGTTCATGATTTTTTTCTATAAGCTATCTGTGGCTGCGCTATCAATATCTAAACATTTATTTATGTTTCTTTTATTTTTCTTGATTTAATTTTTTTAATCGCTAAAACGAGTCACTCTCAATCGCTTCGGAGCTAAGAAAACCTAGTACTTACTAACTTAAGAGAACTTTCTCTAACAATTTTGCGTATTAAAAGATCTGTGATCCTAAGTAAGGTTAGGCTGGGATTTACAAAATAAGGGTATATTTACCTCGCATTTTTTAATTTATTCAATTCTAATTAACACACAACTATACATATTTATTGTTTTATAGGTGCAAAATATTGATTTGAGCGTCTCAGCTACCATAATGTGAAATTGTTCAAATTTATCAAACTGATCATAAATATAATTATTTATAATTACAAGAAAAAGGTGCTCAGAAACTTTATCGGATACAGTAGGTTTTAAAACGATAATTATCTGTTTTTAATTTTTTCTTTTTTCATTCTAAAAAATATTTATAATATTTTGATGCAATTTAACTTGACTCTCGATGTAAGTTTTCAACAAATTCCAAGCATTGTACTATAGCTTTTGCGAAATGTCGACATGAGATCTCTTCATACTTTGTAAACGGCGATTTAAATTAGTAACACCAGTATAGTCGTGACACCTCCAATCACCTGTAATAAAGAGATACTATAAAAGCCGAAGACTATCTTCGATAAATTTTCTTGATCATGAAAAAATTTCGTAAGTTTCCTGCTATATTATCACTTATTTATAAGAGATAGATATATGATGTCGTAGACCTTTTTTTATATCTAATAAAATTGAGCATTTTTGTCATACAACGTACTGACATATAAATAACTATGTGTGCAGCGTAATCTTAAAGCAATTTATAAGTAAATTAATAGTGTTTATGATTATTGTTATTTCATTAACAATAATGATAAAAGTTATCAATTTACTTTAAAATTTTGGTTAACTAATACGTTCACCGTAATGTCATATAGCTTATAGCACTGAAGAATGTAGCGTTCATGCAAAATAAAAAGAAAATAAAAAGAGATCTTAGCGTTTAAATAAACAAACAGACAAAAAAATCTTTCGTTTTCTTATCATATAATATATGTGAAAATATATGTGAAAATTTGTGAGGGTGGATGTTCGTTAAACTTTCACAAAAAATCCACTGAACGTATAAATAAAACGTTTCAGTAATAGAAAACAGTTATTAAAGCTTATACATTAAAATAACATAAAATAATAATAATAAAAAAAAATTAAAAAAAATCAGCTTCACGCTGTATCCTACATGCAGCAGGGTAGGCAGAGGGAAACTAGTGTTAAGACACACCATTTCCCACTTTCTGCCGAATTCTGGAGCTATATTGCGTGTTGAGTGGCAGAACTCAACGCAAACGCAAATAAATCTTTACTATATATTTACAAAACTGAAACAAAGTAAAGTTAGGAGGCAAAGCGCGGCGTTGAGTTCCGCCACTCAACACGCAATGCCTGCAAAATTCGGCAGAAAGTGGGGAACGGAGTTTCTTAACACTACCCTCTGCCTACCCTGCTGTGTGCGGGATATAGCGTGAAGCTAATTTAATTTTAATTTACAAAACTTAAACTTAACTGATTCATGCTTTGCTATTACAGAAAAAAAAATCCGTAGACCTTGGATATAAGCGGTCTTCCCAAAGAAAAAATTCCAAAAACTGTATAGGAGACGTCGTTTAACAAGATATGGTTGTAGAAAGCTTCGGTTTCATCCTGTAAAGGGTCGGCTTCAGTCGTGATGTGACACAGCAATTTTCCAACTAGGATACGAGTGTTGGCCACCTAGGAATAATTTAAAGGAAACAATCTGTAAACGACTAAATATATATTTTTTAATTATGGAAGAGAACTCGTTTAAGTCACTTTTCAAACAAACACTAAATCGAAATCGGTTCATCCGTTTGGGAGCTAAGACTCTACAGATAGACAGACGCTACGTCAAACCCCAAGTTTCGTAGGTAAATACCATATTTGCTTATGATACGTACATAAAAAAGTTTAGATTCCACATTAATATATTGATTATAACAAGAGATTATTGAGTCATATCCTAAACTCCTTAATAATATTTAAAAAATGTGGATATCATGACTCTAGCGACTTGCTTGTCGATAATTCGTAATAAATTTCTTTCTTAAGGCACACCACTAGCCGTTGAGATAGTTTTAATAATTTCATTTATTTATTAAATGACGCAAAAATAACTAATTTATAAACTAAAGTTTATTTAATTATTGGTGTAATTATTTTAACATACCTCTTCTTCAGTTCGACAACAAGGTTCTACTAATAATATCATTTTTAAAACATGATATACGAACCAAGCCAATTGTAATGCCAGTATATCTGGTTTTGAAATAGCTAAAACAGAAATGATATTATAATTTGTTTTAAAAAAAAATTTTTTTAAAGTATGAAATATTTTCTTAATGCTGTATTTCACAGAGGCATCTGTAGGCAGAGGGGACCAGGGAAACTAGTGCTAAGACATTCCGTTCTTATTGAGACTTTGCGTTGAATTCTCGAGGCATTGGGTGTTGAGAGGCGAAACTCAACGCTGCGCTTTGTCGCGTTACCAGCGCGAATAAATAAAAATATTAAATATTTTAGCCTCCCGATTTTTAATCAAACCCTCAATCGTCGCACTTAGAGTCGCACACTTCTGCTTTATCTATATAATCTGTATAATATTAATTTATTGAACCCCGCATCATATAAAATGAATATGTGTTTTTCTTCAAAGATATAAGTAATTAGCATCAACGAAGCCAGTTAAACCTAATTTATTTTTAACATATTTTAAGCCAAATAACTTTGTACAACTTAAGTATTTACAAATTCTTTTAGAGTCGTCATAAAGACGCTTCAAGCGTTTCCACACACCTTGATATGTTTGCTCGTTTTTGATGTGAACATAAATAAATGACTTAATTGTCATGATGAGTTTTGTTTTTGCCTTTTTTTCATTAACGAAATCTGCATCAATCGATTTCTCTTTATGACTATTCACATCATTAGAAAATTTTCCGCTGCAAATGCCCATTCCTCGTAGTTTCCGCCGAGGTAACCGATAGACAATCAAGATATAGGTCCACAATGGAGTGATTTCCACCGTGATTTTACGTTTTAATATCCAACGGTACACTGATAGTCCGGAATAAAACTTTATCGCGAATTATGGGCTGGGCGCATAAACTAATATAACGCACCGATAGTACAATAAAAATAATAGTTTCTACTCCAACTTTTGACTAATATGAAATTTGTATAGTTAAAGAAATTGAGGCCAGTGGTGACGCAGGGCAAGTAAGTGTGACTGTAAAATCGACTAGTTGTGGGTTCGATCCCCACTCGAGGAACTAAAATATTTATTTACATTTATATTTCCATTTCTTCGCCCTGGTGTATGGGCAAAGCGCGACATCGGGTTCCGCCATACAACACGCCAGAGAACTCTGCGAAATGTGGAAAACGGAGTGGGTTGACACTAGGTTCGCTCTGCCTACCCTGCTGTGTGTGACATACAATGTGAAGCTGAAAAAAAAAAGTTCAATAACCTACCATTTCCATGTACGTGTACTGCTTTTATCAAATTAAAAATAGTTATTATTATGTGTAAGGTCAAAATCATGAGTTGAAGAAACATAGTTGTACTTTCAGAATCATTAAAGTCCCTTAAAACGTCACAGATGCCGACATACGATTGACTAATTTCTCTAACTTTATGGGATAATTTCAATCGTTTCGCCACAAGTCCATCTGCAATTTTTTTTAATTATTTCATTTCGTTAAAATGTTTAATTTAAAGTAAAATTAACATAAATAATAAAAACCTGGGTATCGTTGGTCCGTCATTCCAATTAGATCTATAGCTGCATTGATAGTCTTAACAGGTATTTTTAAAAAGTCAGGCTTTAAATAAGTTCTCGAATCTTCTTTTTCCAAATTTGCTATGCAAATGAATTTAGTAAAAAATATAATTATAAAATGTGAATTTAAATTATTTTTGAAAAACATAAGCGGAAAATTGCGTATGAGTTAAAGCTATTATTCTTAATATTAAAGAGTCCATACAACAAGCAATACGTCAAAATGAGCAAGGAACAATGTGAATGCTAAAATTGTTAAAGTGCAAGACAAGAGCAAACTGAACAATGAAAACACTACAAGTCGATCGACAAACAATTTAATTCTATCAAGTGTATTGAATAAATTATCGTTATACATAATAGAAATAGTATTAAATATACTAACAAATTATGTTATGCAGACACTCGTTTACTGCCTGGAATCCAGATTTAATGTACAAGGCGATGACTACAAACTGCAGCTCCATCATAACTAATATAGTTAACGCCAGTGTATTTACACATACATGTGCATCTAAAACTAAACAAAAAAAGTAAAAAACATATTTACTAAGTGTAGTAGATTAGAATTTGGTGTCTTGTTCTCTTACACTCGAAGTATCTCCAGACATTAACCGTTTTAAGTATCCATGTACCGAATATAAACAGCGCAGTCAAACTTAATATTTTCCTTTTCAATACATTATCCTGATAGTCACCAAGTATGTTATTTTTTATCTAAAAGTCGAAATAAATACTATATTGTTAGTGAACTCGTATAAAAGAGGGTAGTTGTAGATGAAAAAGATGATAAAAGCGGTGAAATTGTGTCAATCGGGGGTAGTTGCTTGTAGGCAATGGCCCTTATTGGAAGGAAACTCGTGTGAAGTGTTTGAGTGTGAATTAGGTATCACCTAATCACTTATTGCAATCATATAGTATCTCTTTCCAAATAATTTAGAATCACATAGACGATTTACGTTTATATAATTCTTTTAAAAACGTTAACCGCTTCCGATTTCTAACTGTATATTATATTTTCCAACACACTAGCGAAAACGAAGAAGAACATGTCAACAAAATAAGTTACGAAAAAGTGGTAAAAACGGTGATGAAGTAAGAGTAAGTGGCAAAAGAATATGAGAAATACAACATCGATGATACTACAATCTGAAACAAAGTGTGTGTGTCTAAAACGTGTGTGACACTCGTTGAGAATATACCTTTCTAACTGATTCAACACAAGACATAATTTTTTTTGTTTTTCTTGTTGCATTAATAACACTGACGCTAACTAAGCCAATGGACACCAAAATATCACATATACTTAAAACAAAATTTGTATGTTCTGTATCATTTGTTTTATTTTGATCTTCAATAGCTGACTTTATATTCAAGTACGTTGAAAGAATTTTTAAAAGATCTGTTGATAAAAAAAATATTTTGTACTTTTATCTACTGTCTGCAAACTCGTGTAAAAGAGGGTAAAGAGGGAGTGGAGGGAGGTATGTGGCACTCCAGAAGTACTAGATATAGTGATTCTAAAGAATGTAGCCCTCTGGCAGCGGTCTATAGAATCACTATCAGAACTTGACTCAGAACATCGTTCAGTAGTTTTCGATGTAGGTATTTATGAAAAATAATATGACTTTAGGAGACAATTGAACAGCTCAGATGTGGGTGTTGGGATAGTTGACTTGAAGGGCTCCCGCCATGGTCCCAGGCGTTTTGGGCGCTGACGATAATCTTTCGATCCAACACATTGGTGACTATAACTCCTCTCGCTAAACATAATAGCGGCCGACGACACCGAAAAGGTGGAATGCCAATTTAGTCACAATGCTCTCTCACTCTGCCATGAGACCCTGATGACTCATCGAAAGTAGACTCCGACGTCATAGAGTTGGCTTCGACGCCCTTCACTGACATAAAGTTTCGTAAACCACTTTCGATTACTTACATCAGAAATGGGATACTACGAAGTTTTCCTACTTTGTCCCATTGCGAAAAGGTTTGGTATTCTCAAAATTAATAAATATTTTTTTTATCAGCTTCAGCTGTATCTAAATTTAAATTATTATTTTAAAATGTATATTTCCATTGTTCCGCTCTAGTATCGAGGTAAAGTGTGGCGTTTAGTTTTGCCACTCGACGCACAATGCACCCAGATTTCAGTGGAAAGTGGAGAACGGAGTGTGTTAATACTAGGTTCTCTTTGCCTACTCTGCTGTGTGCGGTGTGAGCCCGATTTTTTTACAAATATTTCATTTACTCGAATGGCAATGCAATAAAATACAGCATGCAGCATGTTTGTGAAAAAATTAACCACATTTAATTTTTTATAAGTCAAATTTTACTCTGGATCGAATTTGAATTTTAAGTATATCTTATTTGATCTACGTAGGTCACGCTCACGGTAAGAGGTCAAGAGAAGATCAGAATTAGTCTCTAAAGTTTGAGCGTCAGAGTTACCTGAAAAAGATCTGTATAAATCCGTGCTTAAGATTGGAACAAAATGACTGACAAAAGAGTTAACGAAGAGTTGACTTTTAAGTCTTAAGTCTTAAAAGAATTCATAAATTATATATATGTACAAAAAAAAAGTTTCCACAATTAGAGCACGGCCTCAATTAGAGCAGTGTGAAACGTTAGATGGAAGGTCTGAGCAGCCGCGTTTCTGCAATTACGTAATAATCCTTATAAATTAGAAACAAGATATGTGTTTTTATCTTGTTTTTTATAAAACGTTAACCTCTCCCGATTTCTAGAACTAGATAATACCTAAACTAGATAACCTAAATTCAAAATATATTATTTAGGGTACCGGTTTTACCTTAAAAGGAAAAACGGAATCCTTATAGGAACACTTTGATGTCTTGTCTGTCTGTCTGTCTGTCTGTCTGTCAGTCAGTCAAGACCATTCATTTCGAGATCATGTGGAGGTATTACGCTGAAATTAATATAAAATATTCAGGTCGATAGTAACTTGAAATAAAAATAATACCTACAAGCCAGCGCATTCAAAAGATATGAACGATATGATTAAAGCATCAATTTGCTACATTTTGTATGAAAATCGCCGCGTAATTAACACCTAAATACCTTGGATCTGCATTTATAAAATTTGCTTAAAGTGAAAGTTTATAAGTATGTAGTATATTTTTTTTATACGCATTCATTTCGTGCAAAATAAGTGAAAAAAGTTGACCTACAATCCTAAATTGGTACGGAAGTTGTGATAAAATGTGAAACTTTTTTGTGTATAAATTTGTATGAAACTTTAAAATATATTTTTAAATGCTGCATGCTGTATCTCGTATATAGCAGGGTAGACAGAAGGAACTTAATGTTAGAACTCCGTTTCACACGCAGCTCACTATTTTCGAAATATCGCATATATTTATTTTTCCAGTAATGCAACATTATGCCACGTGGTGCCCTCAGCATAAAATGACTAATGAACTCTTTGATTTATTATCAAGTTCTACATGCCACAAAATTAGAGAGAAAATCATTAAAATATTTTTTTGAATACTGACCGAAGACAATGACGAAAATTAGTCCATAGATGACGAAAGTGCGTGAGATGTACATGAATACTTTGTCACGAGATTTCGTAAAACGCACTGGAGCAAGTCCAAACCATCGAGATATAGTCATTACTAAAAGAATTGCATCATCTACAACACACCTTCTCACTTGTAATGTCATCTTTTATACAACGATAATGGCTTTGTGGTTAGTTTAATCTGGATTAATTAAGACAAAATAAAGATTATTGATGTACCTGAAAACTGAAAAATTTAAATTATTGACATGAGTACAGTTTTCTGCATTTAAATAAAAGAACACTATGTTGTCGTACCTTCGGGTGTCTACACGACAATGACGTACAATATTACTACAATTAAACTTAATGTTTATTCGTTGTGCAGAATAATGAGTATTATTATTGTTTTTAGAGTGCTTATAATGTAAGTCGGGCTACTCTTATCTATACTTATAATCAAATTATAACGCATAACGAAAACATAGATTTTTTATTTTTTTGTCCTCAGAATCGGCTTAACCGATTTAAATGCTTTTACTATTGGATTTTGGCAAGCTTTAACATATAGCGTTTATTTTATTACAATCGGTTCATAAATACTAATTACTTTTAACAGTTATTTGAAACAACTGTTTTACACCATTAGCTTTCAATTTTTATGATCGTAAAAACACCGAGATTTCAAAATTTAGGATCGAGATCGACGTTTACACGAGAAAAACTTTAGTTGCCGTGCCCGTGTACGTACTTACCGTTTACCTAAATACCATATACTTAAACATTTTCCTTTGAGTACAACAAATTTTACTAGCAAAATGAAAATAATTCCCAAAAGACTTAAGTTACTTAATGAGGCACAGTACCAAAGACCAAATAAAAATTTAATCTTTGGATTTTTTTCAACTTCAACATTTTAAAGGAATCGACCGTTTCTTATGATTTCAGTTGAATGTTCTGCTTAGTTAGACACTTACAACAGTATTAAATTACATTGGGTTTTTTTCCTATTAAATTGTCTTACTAAAGTAATTTTCTATCAAATAATAATAATGTTTTCAAAAATATGACTTAAATACAAGGAAACCAATATTTGTGGAACTTATCATCAGACAGAATGCCTTTAGTTGTGTTTATTCTTTATGTGATTGATGTACCTTTATGAATATTGTTTATTATAACATACTTTTTCCTTATTTATTTATATTCTAACAAAATTATAGGGTCTGTATCTGAATATGTTGTAATACTTTATTTTTTTACATTATTTTAAAAATCTTTTCTATTTAAAAAGTATAAAAAATATAAAATTCTTCAACAGAGAAAAGCCAGCTAGCCGAATATAATTATCATACAACCACATTTATAATTAAATTGACAATTAAGTAATCAATTATTTAATTGACCGTCCAAATAGTCGATTTTAGCCAGTGGCAGAGCATGAGTAGTCTCCATATCACACCCGAGCCTTGCCCGTACAATCGTAAGAATTGATGACGCTATCGCGTCATATAGTGGCGTGATCGGTAGGTGACAAATACAAAACTATTAATTTAATGTTAACAGTATTTTATTAATACTTAATTTATTTTTAAATTTAACGTTATATTTAAAAAGATAATTAAATATATCTTAGGTAATTTAACTTATAACATACATTACAATGAAATTATTCTTAGTAAAAGCATTTGAAATAGGTACATCGACAATATAATTATATACCCACGATAAGGATTACTTCAACTTTTATTTCTAATGCACCTAAATTATAATGTACATTTTATAATATATACTTTTAGACTTTAGTGAATATATTATCATATTACATTTTCTCTTTTAGAACACATTGAGTGAGAGTGAGGCCAGTCGTAGCGCAGCGGCACGAAGTGTGACTGTAAAACCGACTGGTTGTGGGTTCGATCTCCACTCGAGGAGATAAAATATTTACTTAAATTTATATTTCCATTTCTTCGCTCTGGTTTCGAGGCGAAACGCGGCGTTGAGTTCTGCCACTCGACACGCAATGCCTCCAGAATTCGGCAGAAAGTGGGGAACGGAGTGTCTTAACACTAGGTTCCCTCTGCCTACCCTGCTGTGTGCGGGATACAGCGTGAAGCTGATTTAGAACACATAAAATTATTTTAAAGAATAACACACAATTATTATAGAATGACCTCGAAGACGCTGAATACCTATGGGACGAGCTTCGTCAAGTGAAGAATGCCCTTCATCAGAACAAAGAACGAAGAAGCGTCGTCGGAAGACCAACAAGCCCCCCACACAGTAAGAGACAGCCGGCACTTCTACTATATGTGAAGGGGGTTACAGACAGGATTGGAAAGTTTCTACCACCTGGGAATCACTCATAAGCTCACTCGTAAGCTATCTAACTATCAGTTCATTCTGCAGGACCAGGATCCATGGTAGTACGCGAGGCAATTAAGAAATCGGTAGCGGTAGTTTGATATAATAATTATGTCAACTAACAGACGAATGCCACGTCAGTCTACCCGTGACCACGGACTACTGCAGTGTTCGAAACGTCGGGTTTCCAAAATATATAATTTTAAGCATACGCGGTTAATAGTTTAATTTAAAAATTGTTTACCTTGTCAAAAGAGCAAAGTTCATTGTCATAACCTTGCTCTTTTATCTTTAATTTCAACTCCGACGTTGAAGTTTGCACACATCTTTTTAACCATTTCGTCTAATTTCAGGTATAGGCTAAAGTGATCGAGCGTTTCACACGATGGCCAAAGGCATACCCACTTAAATACGTCACAGCTGACCCTGCGGCCCTTCTCTCTGGTTGGATAACAAGATTTGGTTACTCAATTAATAAAATAATAAATATCTCAATCTCATCTCAATTAATAAATATAAATGTAAGTAAATATTTCATTTCGTCAAGTGAGTATCGAACCCACAAATAGTCGAATGCATTTTTTTCGGCACTCTTATTTAGTAAGCGTAGTCCCAGACTCGTGGAAAAGTGCTCTTATTCGACCGATCGCGAAGAAAGAAGACTCTTAAAAGTAATGCAGAGCATCATAAGCAGCTAGCTCATGATTGGTGAGGATCTGGTAGCTAGTTTGAATATGGTGAAGGCTTTCGATTGACTGTGGCATGGAGTGCTCTAGCAACACTTTCGTCTTGTGGACTTCACGAGAATTTATGCAAGTGGATCGCCAACTTTCTCATTTAATGCAGCATCAAGATCGCTGTCGATGGTTTCTGCTCAGATAACATGCCCGTGAACGCTTGCGTCCTCCAAGGCTGCGTGGTGTCCTCTACTCTGTTTTTTCTGCATATCAATGACATGTTCGAGTGTCCTAACGGCCGTGCAAATCGTACCGAAATCTATTGTTCTTCCGTTTATTCCGAATTTTATGTAGATTTTTTCCTAAATACACTTAAATTTATATTCGCATAGTTAAAGACGACGTAGCCGCGCGGAGGCTTCTAGAATTTATAAAAAGTTGTTTTCTAATGATTAATTAGCTTCACGCTTTATCCCGCACACACCAGGGTAGGCAGAGGGAACCTTGTGTCAAGGACACTTCGTTCCCCACTTTCTGCCCAATTTCGGAGGCATTGCGTGTTGAGCAGTCGGTTTAGCAGTCACACTTTGTACCACTGCGCCACGACTGGCCTCAAAGGTTTTCTAATGAGAGTTTACATTAAAGAATAAAAAAGAAATAATTTACATACTAAAAACATATCGATCATTTTATTCATAAGTACAGGTGCTTGTGTATTAAGAAGTATTACTTTAATCTAGTATATGACACAAAGATTTTTCCTATTTTTATTATAATAATTGATTGACGCCACTATGACGACATAATGGTAGGAATTCACTCTCTAAATTAAATGCTTAAATCATTTCTACCTTCTCGGTCTGATACAACGAAATTCTGGTTTGAGTTTCACACTCCAACAGGACACAATATGTGAAAAATCGTTTTTCATAGATTTTTGACAGTGTCGATTTTCATAGATTTTTGACATATTGTCGATTTTCATACATTTTTTAACATTTTGTCGATTTTCATCGATTTTTGACACATTGTGTACTGTTGGAAATAAATTTTCATAGATTTATGACATATTGGAATAATTTAACCTTAAATTTTCTTGGCTACTTTATCGAAGCTATGCCAATGTAAAATATTGAAATTCGAATATAGAAAATATTTCGTGTTTTTTGAAAATCTCAAGTCTTAAACATTCTATAATACACAATGCTGTTAGCCACTTAAGTTACGTTCGTACTGTAGATGGTATAATTGGTTTTATTAAAATTTCATTAAATCCCATATTATACTACATTGCTTTTATCTACGGCTGTCGTGATCAATTGGAAATAACAAAGTGTTTTTGAATACATAACATATAGCTCTGACCACGGTAGGTCGAAATAATTAGGAGGAGGAAAATATTCATATATGAGAAATAATGAGAGCATACATTCAATCGTCCCGGTCCAACTACGTAAATTGGAATATTTCTTATACAAGAATATGAGATCCTAAAGAAAATAAACCATGACCTCCTTCCTCGATTAGCACGTTTAACTAAAGAAACTAATTAATCAATCAAATTAATCAGCTTCACGCTGTATCCCGCACACAGCAGGGTAGGCAGAGGGTAGTGTTAAAACACTCCGGTCCCCACTTTCTGCCGAATTTTGGAGACATTGCTTTGCGCTATGCTCACTAAAGAAACTAATATTTATAATATAAATACAGATAACAAAAAGTGTTTTTTTCCCGACTGCTAAGGAAGGGTTGTTTTTCGCGCGTATCTTGTATGTATGTATGTATGTAGTATTCTTTATTACCTCATATCTCCAGAATCGCTGAACGGATTTACATATTTGAGGTATCGTTTGATTTGTATTAGCCGCCCAAGTGTTCTTATGTTTGTTCTTATTGAGGCCAGTCGTGGCGCAGTGGTACAAAGTGTGACTGTAAAACCGACTGGTTGTGGGTTCGATCCCCACTCGAGGAGATGAAATATTTACTTAAATTTATATTTTCATTTCTTCGCTCTGGTGTCGAGGCAAAGCGCGGCGTTGAGTTCTGCCACTCAACACGCAATGCCTCCAAAATTCGGCAGAAAGTGGGGAATGGAGTGTCTTAACACTAGGTTCCCTCTGCCTACCCTGCTGTGTGCGGGATATAGCGTGAAGCTAATAAAAAAAAAAAAAAAAAAGTGTTCTTATAGGTGACGTTAAAAAAAAACATTCATGGCGGCTGTGGGACGCCATTTTACTTAGTGAAAAAAAAAATTCGTTTCGAATACCACAATATGGATATCAAATTCAAGAGCTCAATACGAGGATTTCAAACACGTATATCATGACTATCATGACCATAATGAATCCTAACAAAAAGGTGAAAAATAAAAAAAATATTTGTAAAAACAAAAACCCCGACTGCCGAAAACTAAAAAGAAAATAAACAAGCCTAATAGTTTATTAGGATATGGGCTTGTTTATATTCTTTTTAGTTTTCGGTAGTCGGAGTTTTTGTTTTTACAAATATATTTTTTTATTAATCTTGTCGTAGAATAATAAATTATTAATATTATAATAAATTAATTAATTATATATGTTCGTGTTTTTAAGAATAATAGTAATCATTAATATGTAATTTAAAGCATTATGTGTAGAGATTTTAAAATATGCTATCATTTTTAATAAAGTATTGTTTGAGATACAAGGTAGGACGTTTCAGTTCCGGTCCATAGGTCAAGCACGTCACAACATACGTCAACACAGTGCCAAATACCTGTAATAAAAATAAGGCAATTATTTGTTAATATTTTATTTAAGGCAACATTTGATTTTGGGAAAGAGAAAGATTTAGAAACATTCAATTTTGGCCCGCATTGCTACACGCGAGATAGAGCGTGAATCTATAAATTCTATGTAGCATCACGGCGCTTGGACAATGCAACGTCCAAGTGCTCTAGCTTATTAAAGCATTCAATCTTGCCGATCCTGTAAAAATTCTGAAATATATCTGTTCACTTACTTTTGTTATTAACGTTTCTATATAGTGAAAAAAAAATTAAATTAAATTAGCTTCACGCTATATCCCGCACACAGCAGGGTAGGCAGAGGGAACCTAGTGTAAGACACTCCGTTCCCCACTTTCTGCCGAATTTTGGAGGCATTGCGTGTTGAGTGGCAGAACTCAACGCCGCGCTTTGCCTCGACACCAGAGCGAAGAAATGGAAATATAATTTCTATATAATGATTTTTAACAAATTGGTTAAAATTAGGATATTTGGATGAGAATATTTTTTTTGACTATAGTCTATTTATTTGGGCGTGAGACAAAATGTAAGCAAAAAAGAGAACAAAGCATCTCAATTTTGGTTTTTTATATCGACTTATTTTTTGTAGCGAATAAGTTTCTCATATAAAAAATCTAAGATGTCTATTCAAATTCTAATTATGACGAGAAAAAAAAATCTTATTTATCATATATTTTGTCAAAAATAAAAGGTAAAAGGTTTATACAAAATTATTAATAAAAACCGTTTCAAGTATAAATTTTGTAAATTTTTGCACTTAGTCCTAACCCTGTACTGTAACAACTCAAATAATGGCATAAGTAACCTGAAAGGATTGATACTTTTTTAATTTTTTTTGCATAAAAAAATGTAGTTATACTTATTTTTTTCCTTTCAAAAAATAAAGTATTTTGAGTTGTCTCAGCTTAGGTCTAGATGTGCGATATGTATGTTTCTAGCTGCTTGCTGTACTGTTGTTATGTTGTTTTTTCTGAAAGCCTCACTCTATCATAAAAACCGGACAAGCCGAGGGTTTCGTACTAAAATTAAAGGACTCGAGCTTTTTTCGAAATTCAGGTTTAGCTTAGTCAGAGCCCGTTCTATCAGAACACCTCACTTGAACTAACGGATTTAATACCAAATTTTGCCCCCCAGTTTAAAGCTAATGTTTTTTAGGATTTAACCACAAATGTATAGTTTTCAGATTTTTTTCTAAACAAGGACTTTAGGAAATCATGGGACTTTAGATTTATGTGTATGGTTTGAATTTCAACTCATTATCCCCAAGTGTTCCAGAGATAAAGGCTCTTGATAGTGAGTCAGACAAAAAGACAGACAAACAACAGACTGACCTTATAAGGGTATATTTTTTACCTTAAAAAGTACGGCACTCGAAAAATGGTAAAATCTAAAAATCTAATTAAATCAGCTTCACGCTGTATCCCTTACACAAAAGTGCAGATGGAACCTAGTGTTAAGACACTCTGTTCCCCATTTTCCGCCGAGTCCTGGAGGTATTGCGTATTGATTGACGGAACTCAACGCTGCGCTTTGCCTCGACGCAAGAGCGTAGAAATGAAAATATAAATGTAAATAAACATTTCATTTCCTCGAGTAGGGATCGAACCCACAACCAGTCGATTTTACAGTCACACATTGTGCCCTCACCGCTGGCCTCAATTATAGAAAAAGGCTGCAAATATTAAAAAAAAACTATTTATTTATATATTTTAAATAAATTATGTATATATTTTTTTAATTTAATAATTATTTAAAGTAAAGAAAATAACGTAAGTTATTTATGATATTCGATTTCTAATTACAACCATTGTTATTTAGTATTATTTACAATTGTATCATATACGTTGATTTTCATAGTTATTTTTATAAAATATATTAATTCCATTAATCATGGCCTATTAAGTTACCTTTCTCAAGACAATGTTAAAATATAATGAATGCTGAGGCCAGTCGTGGCGCAGCGGCACGAAGTGTGACTGTAAATCTAATGGTTGTGGGTTCGATCCCCACTCGAGGAGGTGAAATATTTACTTAAATTTATATTTCCATTTCTTTGCTCTGGTGGTGAGGCTAAGCGCGGCGTTGAGTTCTGCCACTCAACACGCAATGCCTCTAGAATTCGGCAGAAAGTGGGGAACGGAGTGTCTTAATACTAGGTTGTCTATGCCTACCCTACTGTGTACGGGGGGATACAGCGTGGAGCTGTTTTATTTTTATTTGAAATATCGTAAATTGTTGTTTAGGGTTAAAATATAGGAATCACAACCTATAAATGTTGACAAATTAAGTTGTACTGCGGGTGTGTGTACTATTTTTTTAAGCATAAAACGATTAACTACGTACATAAGTTTGTCATCTTTTTTTCTGCCATTTACCTACAAATTATAGTTTTTCAATTTTTTGCTTCTTTCTTTTTAAATAATAAATTCTCCTCTTCTTGATAAATGTTATAACTGTAGGTCCACGTGAAGTATTTTATAAGTACTGAATACGCGACAATTTTCATAGATTTAAAAAAAAAGAATGCATTATTGATCGTAACTTTTGATTGCATTGTCTTAAAAGCTTAATTGTTTCAAGATGCCATAGACCTTAATATCTCCACGTAAATTTGAGATAAATGGTCGTCAGTCAAATGGACAGACGGAGTAACACACAGACAGACAACAAAATTATCCTACAAGGGTTCCATTTTTTCTTTTAAGAAGAAGAAGAAGATACTTGACTTTGGTAAATAAAATATGTTAGTTGCTTATATGACGAAGGATTGTTTGTTTGTGAAATTCTTAGTGGCTTCTTACCTTCGGAATAAGTGATCTATTAATAGTAAACATATTAAGAGGTGTAAATGTTGCTTTGTTTAGTATCAGCAGACGTTGAAAAGTTTCTACTTCATTTTTTGCACTTTCATCGTCTATCACAGCAGCTTTAAGGCTGTTGACTAATACAATAGTGCGTTGCATCTGGAACAAATGTTATTTTTAAATGGTTATTTGTTTTATTTTTAGAGAATGCCAAATAAAAATACAATTATAATATATTTTATTAAGTATTAGTATTAATCAAAGTGACTTCTAAAAACAATAACTTAAGAATTTACTTACCTCATTAAATGTGCGGTGGAAAGGCTCTACAAATATTATGAAATATTTTCCATGAATAAATATCCACATTAATGAGAAAGCGACTGCAGTGTTATGATAAAAGGAAACTGTTAAGAAACAGTAAAGGTCACATAAAATAATTGAACAATTTACAACTTACTTATTAAAAAATATTATAAAACTTAAACGAGCGGGAATTGAACTCGTACCTCTTGGATTCGGTCCAAGCGCACTGACCACTAAGCCTTACGTTCTCATCAAGCTCCGTCGAAATTCTTATACGCTTGTTACAACGTAGCGGGAATTGAACCCGCACCTCTTGAATACTGTCCAAGCGCACTGACCATTATGCCATACATTCTCATCAATGTACTATGCTATTTATGTTGTTAGCATCTCTATAGGGAGATTTTTACAAATTTCCACTACCCAAAGATAATTAATTACTTATAATTAATTAAGAATTATCATTTGGCTAGAGAGAATGCTATTTACTAAATATTTTTAATGTATTTAAAATGTTATTCCACACTCTGTAAAAAGTAAGCTTTGAAATGCTCTAAACTCGGGAAATGGTTATGTTAAAATGAACTTTGCTTAGGTTAGCGATTAGGTGCTCTGGAAGACGCACTGGAAACAAAAAGTTTCTCTATTCAACCCAAAAAATCTGAAAAAGGGTACGGAAATTGATTTAATAGTGGAAGTAAAAGTAGAAGGGCGGAAATCAATTAATAAACGAAACTAACTGTTTCTCTTTGCCTACCCTGCTATAGGACAAAAGTGTGATAATGCTTTTCAACAGAAAACAGAGTGACAGGGTCAGATGTATGATGAACAGATTTATTTATGATGAACAAATTTTAATTTATTTTATTTATTTTTTATTTATTCTTTATTGCACACAAATTAAAAAATACATGTACAAAAGGCGGGCTTAACACTAAAAAGCATTCTCTACCAGCCAACCTTGTTGTGTGGGAGATAATTGTGTAGGTGCTCAATTATTTAGCTTAACACTAAACTGTTTAAACAAAAAAAAAATAACAATACAATACAATATGATATACACAAAATACAATATCCTACAATACACATACACAAATATATAAACTATAATAAAATAAACTACATAAATAGTATATATGTTTATAAATATATAATTAGAATATTCTGAAACTGTATAAATATTTAATATATAAAGATGTATAAAATGAATTACTATGAATTTACAAGAATAATTTTTTGACTTGACGTTTAAATGACTCTCGAGAGGGAGCTCTTCTAATAGATTCGGGTAAGTTGTTCCAAAGTCTGATTCCAGTGACCACAAACGAATCAGACATGAAACCAGACTTATGTGTTGGGATGGAAAGTGCAAGGTTAGTTTGAGATCGTAGCGATTTATCATGAAAAGAGGAAAGGAAAGAGAAATCAGAAGAAAGGTATGTGGGAGATTTAGGATTGAACAGAATAGAATAAAGTAGACAGAGCAACCTGGTCTTTCTACGTCCAGCTATTGTGAGCCATCCAAGCTGCTTCCTACTAGGTGAAATATGGTCATACTTGCGCAGGTTATAAATAAAACGTATGCACGTGTTTAACAGTCTCTCTAGTTTGTTTAATAGATCGTTATTTATATCCAGGCAGCAAGCATCACCACAATCAATAATAGGAAGTAACAGCGTGTTAACTAGTTGGATTTTAGCTTGCACCGGCAGAAAGTTTTTCAGTCGCATCATTGAATGCAAGGAAGCATAGATCCTGCGAGAAATATCAGCAACATATAGGTCCCAACACAATTTGTCATCGATAATAATGCCTAAATCTTTAACAGTTTTGGAAAACTTTATAACAGTACCTTGGTACGCAAGCTTAGGTAGAGAGTTGAAATCAAGTTTGGCCAGTTGACGCGAGCTACCAATAATAATAGCCTGACATTTATCAGGGTTAACTTTAACGCCGTAGTTAGCAGCCCATAACGAAATTTGCCGAAGGTTATTGTTTAAGGTGCAAATAGCGTCTACAATATTATCCACGCAAGTATGTACATAAAGCTGCAAGTCATCTGCGTAAAGATGGTATCGAGAAGTTATAAGGGACGTTATAGAATTTATAAATACTGAGAATAGAAGAGGTGAAAGAATGCCGCCTTGAGGCACACCAACGTTCATATCGTGCCAGTCAGAACTAGTCTGACCTACCCGAACCGATTGTTGACGTCCCTGAAGATAAGACGAAAACCATTCTAAAGCTGAATCTGAGACATTAGCATTAGATAAAAGAGCAATAAGAATATCTACGGAATTAAATGCGTTACTAAAATCTATTAATACTAGCAAAGTTAGGTTCTTTTTTTCCATTGCAAATCTAATGTCATCAGTAATTCTCACCAAAGCAGTAGTTGTGCTGTGTCCAGTTCTAAAGCCAGACTGTAACGGATTTAATAAGCCATATTTTAAAAAATGTGTGGATATTTGCTCATAGGCAATGGATTCTAGAATTTTGGAGAGGAAAGGAAGGACAGATATAGGACGAAAATGAGATGGAAGCGTAGGATTTGATATTTTAGGAAGTGGGAGAATAAATGCCTTACGCCACATCTCAGGGAATTGACATGAAATAAATGAGAAATTAATAATATGTGTGACGACGGGAATGAGGGTGTCTATGATTAAGGTTATCATATTGCGCCCAATGTCATCCGGACCTACTGCTCTGGATGATATAGCTCGAATAGCTTTCTTAGTATCAGCGCCGCTGACAGAAGAGAAGCAAAAACTTGGAAAATGAGATTTCGGCAAACTACGAATTTCAGAAAGTGTACTACTTTTAATATTTAAATCAAATAAAGAAGATGAAGAGAAGTGTTGACTTAAGATATTTATATCAATATTAGGGAAATCACTAGGGGAAGCTGAAAGTTTGCCAATGCCGAGAGACTTTAAAAATTTTAAAGTCGCTTCGGGAGAAGAGTCACGCAGATTATTAAAGATATATTGGCGTTTCAATTTTCTACCTATCTGATTACATCGATTCCTTGCAGCTTTATAAATGGACCAGTTATGTTCGTTCCTATTGCGTTTATACTTTAGGAAAGCCCTATCTCTTTTGGCTCTTGCTTTACGAAATTCATCATTGTACCACAAAGCAGGATGATTTTTTATTTTGATAAGCTGCCGTGGTGCATGCTTCTCATATAGATCTAAGATGTTGGAATTTAAAAAATTTACCTTGTCATCAACTGTATTCATCAACTCTACTCGCGACCAATCATAATACGATGCATCGTTCTTGAGCTTTTCGATAACAATGTCTTGAAAGTTCCTGAGTAAGAGCGTCTTAGGCTTAGGCTTGTGTATTTTAATGTTCATTGACACAAAAATGAGATCATGTAAGGAAAATTCAGGGGCTGAAAATTGGCCAAATTTAGAGACAAGATCAGAGTTAGACGTGATTATTAAATCCAAAAGCGTGTCACTGCTATTAGAGTGATGAGTAGGATTTAATGGCAATATATTTAAATTTAAAGACGTCAAAATAGAGTATAGCTTTTTCGCCCGAGAATCATCCTTCAAAAGACATGTATTGAAGTCACCCATTATTAAAAGTTGTGTATAATTAGCAAGAAGGTCTTTCAGAACAATTTCCAGGTCATTAAAGTAATTTTTATTCGGAGGACAATAGATAACTCCTAGTGCAATTTTTATTCCTAAGTTTATTTCAACAAATAAGTACTCTATACATGCATCATGAGAGGAAGTAGATTGACAAATTATTTTGTGAGATACATGACTTCTAATATATAAAGCCACACCGCCACCACTCCTATCAAGACGGTCATTTGTAATCAAAATGTACCCTGGAACAGCAAAACAGGCAGACTGTAAAGATGGTTTCAGCCAAGATTCAGATATTAAAATTACGTGAATATTTGGCTGGTAAAAAGTGGTATAAAAATCTGAAAAGTGTCCAGGTATACTTTGTGCGTTAATCTGGCATATATTAAGTTGTTTATGAAGAGATGAAAACTCTTGCTTTAAAATTTTATCAAGCGTCAAAGAGACCTCACCCACACTACAAAAAGAACTATTGCTTTCAACATCAAAACTCTGAGCAGAATGGAATGAATCAATACTCGAATCCATAGTTAAAAAAATTAAATAAAAAAAAAAAAAAAAACAATGAATAAAATAATAAAATATGATAATTATAATATGTAATATAATATATATGAATATAAAAAAAATATATATATAAGAAGTAAATATATAAATATGTATAGTAGTACTAATTATTAAGTAATTTCAAATAACAATTTATATAAAAAAAAAAATAAAAACCATACAAATATTCTCACACGACCTGTTGGCTCCAAATAAACGAATGTACAAAATTATATAATTTCTTGAAGAGTTAATTATAATAAAAACATTGCAAAACAAACGGTACATTCGTTAAAAAAAAATATACAAAAAGATAAGTACATTAAAAATAAAAATATTTATAAATAGTAGTGCCAAAATACCACTGTCCATGTCTACATACATTACTAGAATTTAACTTAAAAAGTGTCAGTTGTCAATTGACATTGACAAAGAGACAAGTAAACAATACAAAACAGGGATTAACTTAACATAAAAGCAAGTGTAAAAAAAAATACTGTAAATATATATTTGCCAATAAGTTCATTAAAGACAATAGACAATGTATGGCAGCAATTGACAAAGTATGTAAAAAACAAAAAACAAATATGCAACATGGAAAGTAAAAATTTGTATAAATATTGTTTACAAAAAGTTACAATATAAATATATAAACAAAAAGTACAATAAGGCAAGAAGAAATACGAAGAGAAGTAGATAAATTAAGGTTTCTTCACGAAATTGCGCCGAGTAAGAGGTTTTCTTATGAGATCACCGGCTGCAGGACTTACTTTCTGACGCTCAGAGCTGGTCGCCTTTTCAACCGGAGAAACCGTAGAAGCAGTTTTAGGAATTAGTTTTAAGTATTCTTCAAGATCATTGGTCGTTAAAATTCGCCTGTGTTCATTATTGGGAAGTTTAATATATATATTGCCATTGTACGTCCAAGTGTTCTTAATACCAACAGATTTACGCGCTTTTGAAAAAATATTTTGACGAGTTTTGGTTAGAAATTCACTCAGCGCTACCTGAGAAGTTTTGAGTTTCTTCTTATTGCGCCAGATTTCACTCCGCACTTTGTGGTCATTAAAACGCACTAGGATGGGACGGTTACGATTAGCTGCTTTACTTCCCAGACGATGGCAGGATTGTATAGCTGAAGCATTAATATCAGCGACTCCCATCAACACTTGAATGGTACCTAGTATCTTGGATACCAAATTTTCACCATCTACCTCCTCGATGCCCCCGAAAAGAAGAGCATTTCTTCTGCTTGCGTTGTCTACCTCATCAATTTGTATTGATAAATTGTTAATTAAGGACTTAAGTAGATCTAATATACACAGAGGCTTTAAACTCCTTAAACTCAGAAGCAAGTTTGTCCAGACTGATCTTACTAGACGCAGACTCACTGGATGCAGAGCTGCTCAATTGCTTTTCAAAATATGCCATTCGATTGCCCAATGCTTCAGCAATGTTTCTGTGGACCTCTAGGATATCCTCTGCTCTAGCCATATTGTTAAACTTTGAACACTCTTTTTGCAAAGTTAGTCCAAGTCGGTCTATTTGTTTAAAACGTAAAATATTTTTAATATTGGCATGGTAATAACTTATGTAATAACTTAAGACAGACCTTTAAGAGAGTCCTTTAAGTAGAGACTAAATAGATTAACCGACTTGGTATTACATCGATCTCACAACTTTTTACGGTAGAAAGACTGAGCTGCGAGACTTGGGTTTTTTTACAGGATGTTTTTGATGGCATCTCACTTCTTTTTGTAGAGTAGTGAGCTTTTTGGTATTATCTACTTCTAACAAATTTTGTTAAAGACTTTGTCTTATGATATTTTCTTGTTCTACAGTATTCCATTATACAGTAATAACGATTCATTAACTGCAAATGTAACCTTGTAATCCTATACATTTATATGGGATTACAAAGTTATTTATGCAGTTGGTGTATTTGGAAAACTGGACCGAAATTACGAAATATTTAGGTTTTCCCATGATTAAGACACTAAACTCTATTTGTATTCTAAATTTGAAGCTTCTATGTCTGCTAGAAGTGCCTTGGACTTTTGATGATCGGTGAGTCAGTCAGTCAGTCAGTGAGTGACAAAATTTAGAAACTTTAACAAGTTGTCATTCTTAAACTACTGGTTCAAATTGGCTGAAATTTTAAATATACCGTGTTTATGTAATGCCTGATTAGTTACTGAAAATTCAGGTTTCTTGTTTTATCCACAACGAAGTTATAGGGAGTCGAAAATGGCCTGAATTGCTTCGAGAAAAGTATGGTACGGCCGTGCCGCTTTTTTGCTCGACTTGGCGGGGGCACTGCCGTGCCCCCAGATAGTTTATGGCGTCGTTAAAATTGTTAAGTCAAGTTTTAGTTTTGATTCAACTTTAAATTAAATATTTAAATAATTATACCTATATTATTACTAGGGATAAAGGCTATATATATATTATGTTTTAAATAAGCAAATAATAACAATTTCAATTACATTTAGTTGAGATTTTCCAAAACAGCACGACAAAGAAATTTATTTGCAAGTGCACGAAAAAATAAACAATAAATAGACAAAGCAGGACCCCGTCCAGCTGCATTGTTTCTCTCACTATGTCACAGATAACTGTATAATGAACATTTAGTTCTCGGAGTGATTTTAAAAATGTTACCCTCTTCTTCTCTTCCCGTTGAAATGTGTCTGAAACATAGGAAAAGAAAATGATATTGTGGGCTATGGTATTGTGACGATGCTAATGAAACGAGACTTAATTGAAGACTATTTCTCTCATTTTTTCTCACTCCCTCACTCACTCATTTGTTATATATTTAATTTGGTCGCTACAAAACAAAAGCGGAAAATAATTTCACAATGACATTTGTTATTTTCAAACAATATTCAATATAGAGCAATAACCCTACAATATCTATTTTATAAAATAAACTTTAAATATATTACTTTTGGAGACATTTCTAGATTCGTATATATTAATATAAATTAAAATTATTAAATTAGCTTCACGCTGTATCCCGCACACAGCAGGGTAGGCAGAGGGAACCTAGTGTTAAGACACTCCGTTCCCCACTTTCTGCCGAATTTTGGAGGCATTGCGTGTTGAGTGTTTATATATATTAATATATTAAAGGAATATATCATATATGTCTGTGTAATACTAACGCTCCACTTACGCCTTCCCCTAGTAAAAAGTGAATAAATAAAAAAAAATTGTGAATTCCGCCCAGACCGCAGCTTTATAGTTATTGTTGAACCCGCCGAGACAATTGTGTGATTTCCTAAATTGGCAAATCTGATAATGATCTATAATGATAGTTTTTGCTCCCTTTTGTATGAAATTCACCGCGCAATCAAAACCTCTGGTGTTCTTCGATAGATAGGAAATTTAGGACGAGAGAGATCTTAGAGTTTTGAGTGGCAGAACTGACCGCCGCTCTTTGCCTCGACACCAGAGCGAAGAAATGGAAATATAAATTTAAGTAAATATTTCATCTCCTCGAGTGGGGATCGAACCCATAACTAGTCGGTTTTACAGTCACACTTCGTGCCGCTGCGCCACGACTGGCCTTTCCTTTGATTTTTTCCTTTTAATTTATTTTAATTTAATTAATTCGTCTTACGTGGGGAACGAAGTGTCTTAACACTACGTTCCCTCTGCCAACCCTGCTGTGTGCGGGATATAGCGTGAAGCTAATTTAATTTATTTTTTTAATTCGTCTTACAAATAAATCAAATAAGTTACCTGCGTCGTGTACTTTACTACGGCCATTAAAATCAGAATTACGATTACTCCAAGCTAATTTTGGTGTTAGTGAATTGTAATATTGGCATACACCTAAAAATTTATATCATTATTGATATTTACATCGCTATACATATTAAATATATAATTTTTTTTCAGCTTCACGCTGTATCCCGCACATAGCAGGGTAGGCAGAGTAAATCTAGTGTTAAGACATTCCGTTCCCCACTTTCTGCCGAATTCTGGAGTCATTGCGTGTTGAGTGACAGAACTCAACGCCGCGCTTAGCCTCGACATCAGAGCGAAGAAATGGAAATATCCGGGGATCAAACCCACAACCAGTCAGTCACACTTAAACACAAAAAATATATTTATATAAATAAAATTAAGTACTTCTCCGTTCCGATCTAAGATTTTCCAGATGGTTGTTGATTGCAGTAAGAGTAGATAGAATAGTGCTCGTAAAACAAGAGATTTGAAAAATTGTAATGCTTTTAAAGTTACAATAAGCAATCAATGCGATTCTTGAATATTTCCATATTTCTGAATACGTATCACCTATTATATAATTTTTAAAATAAATATATTAATAAAATAAAAGGGGATTCGACCTTCAATACATAATATTAGAAACAATGTTTTTATACAAAATTTATTTATATATTTTATCTTCACTCTGCACCCTACATATAGTAGATTAAGTAGAGGTAGACTGGGAACCTAGTATTTTGACAATCCGTCTCTAATTTTTATAATCTTTATCCGCCGAATGCTTGACGCATTGCGTTTTTAATACGGAACTCAAGACCGCGCTTCGCCTGTTTACCAGAGCGAGGAAATGAAAATATTAAATATTTCATCCCTCCTGAGTGATGATTTTGTTCCACAATTTGAGACCTGGCTCACAGGTCACGAAGTTCTCAAATTGTGGAACAAAAATTTAAGGTCACACTTCGTGCCGCTGCGCTACGACTGGACTCAAATGATATTATTTAATGACATTTTTTATATTATAGAACATAAATAAATACTTGAGGCCAGTCGTGGCGCAGTGGCACAAAATGTGACTGTAAATCGACTGATTGTGGGTTCGATCCCCACTCGAGGAGATGAAATATTTACTTAAGTTTATATTTCCCTTTCTTCGCTCTGGTGTCTCACTCAACACGCAATGCCTCCAGAATTCACCAGAAAGTGGGGAATGGAGTGTCTTAACACTAGGTTCCCTCTGCCTACCCTGCTGTGTGCGGGATACAGCGTGAAGCTGATTTATTTTTAATCTTATTTATAAATAAATATCATACTTACCGACATTGATATTATAATTGCTATTGACCAACAAATCAACTAGGCGAGTCACAAAGTGGATTAAGATACAACAAATTATAATATATTGATATTTTGCTTTACCGTTTCCTATTTTCTGATTGAGTTTCATATTAATCTAAAAGTTATAAAAAAAATCTATAATAACTTTAGAAAAAATTACTAGATGTTCAAAAAAGCGTTTTTTCCCGACTGCTAACGAAGGGTTGTGGTTTTCGCGCGTATCTTGTATGTATGTATGTAATATTCTTTATTACCTCATATCTCCAGAATTGCTGAACGGATTTACATATTTGAAGTATCGTTACATTTGTATTAGCAGCCCAAGTGTTCCTAGATTGGTGACGTTAAAAAAACAATAATGACGGCTGTGGGATGCCATTGGACATAGTGGAAAAAAAAATCGCTTCGTATACCACAATATGGATATCATTCAATTCACGAGTTTAATACGAGGATTTCAAAAAGGTATATCATAATTATCATTACCTTAATGAATCCTAACAAATAAAAGAATATTTGTAAAAACAAAAAATCCGACTGCATAAAACTAAAATGAAAATGAACAAGCCCAATAGTTTATTAGGATTAACAGTCGGGACCTCTTTCAATATGCTGGGTTCCTGGTAAAGATTTTATTGATTGAAGAATTATTTATAGGTCCCGACTGTTAATCCTAATAAACTATTAGCTTGTTTATTTTCTTTTTAGTTTTATGCAGTCGGGATTTTGTTTTTACAAATATTTTTTTTATTTAATTTATAGCGCCTTGATAGTGCGTAGTCGTATACCTACTTGATTAAGTTTTGAAATACTCTCATTGATGTGTGTCAGGCGACGTGGAGCCTTTAGTATTGTCTGCGATATTAAAAGAAGGGAGATCGTGTCTATGCATATTACGGTAGCTCGTCCCACCGACGCTGTTCGCGTACTCAGCCAAATAGCATATAATTGTCTTTCAATACCAAAAAGAAATATATAACCTGAAAAAAAAATACATAAAAATCAACTTCACGCTGTATCCCGCACACAGCTGGGTAGGCAGAGGGAACCTAGTGTTACGACACTGTGTTCCTTACTTTCTGCCGAATTCTGGAGGCATTGCGTGTTGAGTGGCAGAACTCAACGCCGCGCTTAGTGTCGACACCAGAGCGAAGAAATGGAAATATAAATTTAAGTAAATATTTCATCTCCTCAAGTGGGGATCGAATCCACAACCAGCGGGTTTTACAGTCACACTTCGCTGCGCCACGACTGGCGAAAAAAATATATCGTTGAACAATAATCAACACGTATGAGTACATTATAATGATAAAATTAAAAAAAAACCCCGCTAGGAACAAAACGTCAAGCTAAGTCTCATAAAAATTATTGTTTCTGTGTCGCTTTTGTTTTGTATTCAAGGAACAATACTGAAACTAAATTTACAACTATAGCGGGTTTCTGTGACACGGACGTAGTATTAGGTTGAAATCACCATTTAATACACGATACCGTATATGAATGTTTTAAAAGTTCCGTAATAAGTGACTTTTAAACGTAACTAAAAGGTATCTAAATTTATAGTAAAATAAAAACACCAACTGGCCAGCCATATCATTTTAAAAATACATAAAATATGTTTCTTATAGAATTTTTCCGGACGACTATGTCGAGCGGAAACTCGATGAGTTTACCAGTGGACGGTTCAGGGACCCACGGCCCCCTTCCAGTTACACTTCCAAGTCTTCAAAGCGGATTATAAAAAGAGAAATCTAATATGAATGAATCTTAAAAAAAAGGTAGAGGCCAGTCGTGGCGCAGTGGTACAAAGTGTGACTGTAAAACCGACTGGTTGTGGGTTCGATCCCCACTCGAGAAGATGAACTATTTACTTAAATTTATATTTTCATTTCTTCGCTCTGGTTTCGAGGCAAAGCGCGGCGTTGAGTTCTGCCACTCAACACGCAATGCCTCCAGAATTCGGCAGAAAGTGGGGAACGAAGTGTCTTAACACTAGGTTCTCTCTGCCTACCCTGCTGTGTGCGGGATATAGCGTGAAGCTAATTTAATTTAATTTAATTTAAAAAAAGATTACTTATAGGCATCCTAGATTTTTATAGTCCATGTTTATGATCTATCTATATGCAACTGTATTGTCACCTGACACAGCTAAGTTATAATATAACAATTAAGATGAAACTTCCTAAATTTTATTATATTTAGTTTTCTAAAAATTATAATATATTAAAGTTAAATTAAGTAAAACTTACTATAGAACAAAACAAGCACTTTCCCATAGACCACAAATCCACGGGACACTTCCAGTGTAGACAGAGAGGAGTACGGCGCTGTCCCGTGCCACCGAGATATACGCAGAATCATGTTTAGGTTTCCAAGTTCCATTTTAAATATAGATACCGCATAAAGTGGTCTTGTGTTATTTACTATAAAAATATTGCATTAAGTATATAATATACAATTGTAATAAATTTAACATTTTCTTATAATTTTTTTATCAAAATAATGTGATCAAGCGTAGGGACGTACCTCTTCCCAGTGTATTTTATAGTGAAATGAACTAATAAAATATTTTGTAGGCAAAGATCAGATATTGTGACAAATAAGTTATAATTGATACTTTTCATTTATAATAGCAATGTCGGTTGTAATTATTGTTTTTATCTACAAATATATCATCTCTAGCTGCGCCCTGTAACTATTTTTCTTCATTATCGATATTTTTATTTGTATTTATTTATATTTTAACTCATGGCACAAGCGGTCGCTGTGCTGTTAAGAAAACCTAATAAATACTGACCTAAGTGAACGTGCTCTACCAATTTTGCGTACTTGGAGATCGGTGATGAAAAGTTGACTAACCTTGTTTTTTTTTAATTTATTTAATTCTTAAATTTCTGAATGTACACACACAACAATACATATTTACTATTTTACTAGCGACCTCCTCGCGGCTTCGCCCGCTTAAGCTTCTGAAAGATTTATTGAATACACTACCTTACGTTCTTGTTGAAATATAATTATAATGTACGTTTGTAAAGCAGTGAAGATTTCTAATTTTACAATTATTAAATGCTTAAGTTGCTTTTTCGTTATTCCCATAAAAATATTCAATTGAATGTTTGAAAAAAAAAACGAAGATATATTAGGAAAATTGATATTACATATATGTAGCAATATAATAGAATTTAGTCGGTTTGTCTGTTTGTCCACGCTAATCTCAGATTAGCTTAACCGATTTAAGACCACTTTTATATTTTAGCAAACTTCCCGTAACATTTAGTGTTTCTTTTATTTCAATTGGTTCATAAATAAAAAAGGGAAGCCCAGATTCACTGTGCATACCCCATGTAGGTACGCAGAGGGTATCTAGTGTTAAGACACTCCGTTCATTACTTTCCGCCGAATTTTTGATGTATTGCTTGTTTTGATGTATTGCTTGTTTAGTTTTTTTTTTTATAGTGCTAGAGCTACGAAATAAAATATTAATAAATAATAATTTATTTGTGCTGGGTAGGCAGAGGGAACCTAATGTTAAGACACTGTTTCTCACTTTCTGGAGAATTTTGGAGGCATTGTGTGTTAAGTGGCAGAACTCAACGCGGCGGTGGCGCCTTTGCCTCGACACCATATCGAAGAAATGGAAATATAAATTTAAGTAAATATTTCATCTCCTCGAGTGGGGATCGAACACACAACCAGTCGGTTTTACAGTCACACATTGTGCCCCTGCACCACGACTGGCCTATCTTAAAATTAACAAGTTGAAATCTATCAACAATTATGCTGAACGTTCTATTGTATTATTAAAAACATTCAGAATCGTAATACTACAATGTACTCACATTGTACTCTGTGCTTTGTTTTGATATTAGATTATTGATAATATTAAAGATAGCGTCTATAATAATTATAGACAGCACCAAGTAATAAATACACAGGCGATAAAAAAATATTCATAAAAACAAAAACCCCGACTGCATAAAACTAAAAAGAAAATAAACAAGCACAATAGTTTATTAGAATTAACTGTCGGAACCTCTTTTAATTATGCCGGGTTCCTGGTAAAGATTTTATTGAATGAAGAATTATTTATAATCCCTTACTTATATGACACTTCGTTTCTCACTTTCCGCCGAATTCTGGAGGCATTGCGTGTTGAGGAGCTGAACTGAACGCCGCGCCTTACCTTGACACCAGAGGGAATAAACGAAAATATAAATTTCAATAAATATTTAATTTCTTCGAGTGGGGATCGAACCTGTTTCCAGTCGCTTTTACAGTCACACTTTGTGCCCCTACGCCACAATTGCCCCGTTCAATAAATTCAATCTCCGGTTGAGTGACCATGGCGGAAGCCAAATTGACGGTCATTAATCAATCGGTTATCCTCCAGATCAGGGGTTCCCAACTTATACTTGAGCAAGGACCATTTTTATATCATTCGTGGTATCAGGGACCACTAGGTATAATATAGGTATAATAAAAATGAACTGAGATAGCCACACAGAAACTTCGCCTCACCATCCCCAGCCATAGAATTAAAATCGTTCACTGACCATATTTAGGCTTCTCATCGGACTACTGGTTGGGAACCAGTGCTCTAGATGAACAGAGAGCTGGTTATTTATAATGCTCTCCTGCCCTTCGAGAGCAGGGAGGTGATAGCAATAGGCATTTAGTTAGATTAACGTGTTAAACGTTAAACGTGTTAGCACCGGTGTCAGCTCATAGATACATGAACGAAGCATTTAAAGAGAGATGTCGTCTGGCCCGTTCGACTTGTAGATATCGAAAGAGGACAGAACTCGCCTAATAGCTTTTTGATTGAACTTAACCTGCTAACGAGACAAAGCACGGCGTTAAGTTCTTTTTCGCCATTTAACTATGCAAATGTCTTGAAAATTGGAAAGAAACTTGGGAAACGGTGTTTCTTATTACTTGATCTCCTCTGCTTGCCTTGCTGTAAACAGGATACAGCGTGAAGCTGAGAGAGAAAAATATAATAATATTTTTTTTTATTAAACTAAGAGCTTCACCCCTAGATAGGTTTTAGGATTTTCTAACATATATACATTCTGAAATGAAAAATAAAAAAAAAATATGGCTTTCTTAATTGGTTTCATATAATTTTATTTTACAAACGTGACAGAGTTTTTCGTCAGCAGTAAAAAGATACATCGCTGTTTTATAAAAGTTCTCCTATACAAAATAAATGAATAATCAAAAAATACTAAAAATATTTCAAGATATCGGAAAAATTGTGTAATAAAGGTAAACATTACTTGGGAATAGATTTTTTAAGCATTCTTGAATTAAATGATCAATTATATAAAACTTTAAAACAAAGCAGTCGCGTCAATAAATATTATATATGTGAATAAGCACAATAATAACAATAAGCAATAACATGTGTTAGCAGATAAAAACAAATATTATGAAGCTGGAGTGATATGTAGAGCTGAAAAAGGTACTTTAGTCTTAAATATTTCTACATGATTCAAAATTTTTAATTTTTTTAAAGACATTAATAAGCGCACGCCTCTTCATACTATTTTTTTTAAATAATTATTGATGTTTTTTTTTGTAGTATGATTTTTGTAATCTTCTATAACGATTGTGACAATGGATGCAGATGCATGACAGATCTGTCTGCATTTTATAAGTTTGGAGAGTTAAACAAGCAACACCACTATAGTCGTGACTCCTCCAATAATCTGTAAAACAGATCTATAAATTAAATATGTACGTCTTCGCTATATTTTTTTTAAATTGTTGGTGCAAAGTTCCTAATGTGTTGGTACGAGTATGTCCGCTTCTTATCTCAAAAAAAAAACTAAAATAGAATTAGATCACAGAGAACTATCTTAATTTGACTTTTAGTACATATACTATAAATTAGTGACATTTCAAATTTTATAATTCGATTTAAATTTTTTTCCATACAAACTTTCAACCCCAATTTCATCCCTTTAGGGTTAAATTTTTTCAAAATCCCTTCTTAGTGGATGTCCAGATTATGAGAATGAACATCTGTCCAAATTTCACCTTTCTACGCACAGCGGTTACGGTTGTGCGTGCGTCTTACCTCAGTCAGTGTCAGTACATGTCCTTTTATATATAACATAGATAGATAAAGATAACCTCTTTAATTTGAACTCCGAGGACAGAGGCAGAGATAGAGGGCACAAGCTTGTAACTGTAAACGCGATAGGCTGTGAGTTCGATTCTCACTTAGGAAATGAAATATTTTATATTTTCGCTCTGACAAAGAAGCAAAGCGCGGCGTTGAGTTCTGCCACTTAACATGTTATGCCTGGAGACATTGTCTTATGGATATCGAATACAGAGAGAAGATTTCGATTAAAAAAGGTAACCTTAGGTATAAGTGGCCTTCCTAAGGAAAAAATTCCAAAAGCTGAATAAGAAATCTCGTTCAGCAAGACATGGTTATAGAAAGCATCTGTCTCATCATACAAGGGATCGGCTTCAGACGTGATGTGACACATCAATTTCCCCAGCAGGATACGAGTTTTTGCTGTCTGTGAAATATTTAATATGGGTAATAAATGTGATATATAAAAATAGAAGTACATACATTATAAAACGTTTTTTTTTATGTTAATGCTACAGTCGAGTTCGAGTTCGCAGGTTTGAATCCCGCTACGTAAAAAATCTTCTACAATTTCTTAAATATTTTTTGGAGAGTTGACAATTATGTTGAATTACAGTTACTGCGGTTTGAGATCGAAATCAGTCTCATACAGACTTCACAACAGTGCGGATTATGTTACTGTAATATATAGAATGTGAGGCTGAAAAGATCTCAACTGCATTGTAACAAGATATTGTTACAATGTTTCGGCAATCATAAAATATATGATTTAATTAGAGAAGTAAAATATGCTACATACCTCTTGTACTGTGCGACAACAAGGTTCTACTAGCACAATCATTCTCAAAATGTGGTAAGAGAACCAAAAACATTGTAATATCAATTCGTCTTGTCTCGATGTAGCTGTATATTAATTTAAAACAAAAAAGAATAATATTAGTTCCTGAAACCTATAAAAAATATGAAAAATAATGTGTATAATAAATTAAATGCGGTTTTCGGACAATTTATGGATAAAAGGCAATTCGAACATAATTAATATATTTAAGACTCTTCCGCTACAGACGTCGCTTTTTTATGGAAAAAAATAAGGCAAACGAGCGTACGGGTCACCCGGTGGTAAGTGATCATCGCCGCCCACGATGCGTTGCCGGCCGTTAAGGTGGAAATAGACGCGCTTTTTGAAGGTACCTAGATCGTATCGACCTGAACTAAAAAGTTCAAATTTACCGACAAAAATCTTGTGTGCAAGTAATAGTCCAAATGTAAAAACTCCAAGTGTAAAAACTCCAAATGTAAAAAGTGACATGACTAGAAGTGCACTATATTTTGCATTTTGAAACTATGTTCTTGTGGACTGGTTTGAAAAGATAAACTTCAATATTCAAGGCAATTTTGTATTTTTTTTCTTTTTGTAGCAGAAGCTATAGAAAATTAATTTAGTAGTAAGCATTAAGTTATTATTTATTGAGGCCAGTCGTGGCGCAGTGGCACAAAGTGTGACTGTAAAACCGACTGGTTGTGGGTTCGATCCCCACTCGAGGAGATGAAATATTTACTTAAATTTATATTCCATTTCTTCGCTCTGGTATCGAGGCAAAGCGCGGCGTTGAGTTCTGCCACTCAACACGCAATGCCTCCAAAATCGGCAGAAAGTGGGGAACCGAGTGTCTTAACACTAGGTTCCCTATGCCTACCCTGCTGTGTGCGGGATATAGCGTGAAGCTAATTTAATTTAATTTATTTTTTTGCATTAAGTTATTAGGAACAATGTCAAATATTTCGTAAAGATCATTAAAAATCGTTCGAGGTATACCATTTTCCATGTAATAAATATGTGATTTTACTGTGTTTTGATTCAAGTACATTTTAATATTTTTTTATAAGGATTAAGAATAACATACCACTATCATTTTGTAAATGCACTGTTCTGACCAGGTTGAAAAAAGCGATAACGTTATGCAACGTTAGCGTTGCGAGTTGCAAGAACGTAGTAGTACTTTCAGAACTATTAAATTCTCTTAAAATATCACAAACACCAACATAAGATCGACTCATTTCTTGAAGAGTTTGTGCAAGTTTTCGCCGTTTCACCATCGTCTTATCTATAGTATGATAACATAAAAAAAAAGATTATTTACAATTAATGTTAATTGTAAATAATCTTTTTTTAACAAAATAAATATGCATATTTATTACTTATTAAAAATAAATGATTACCTGAATATCGGTAGTCAGTTTTTCCGATCAAATCGATGGCTCCATTAACAGTCTCAATAGGTGTTTTTAAGAAATAAGGTTTTAAATAATTTAAGCAATCTCGATCCAAATATGCTGACGAATTAAGACTCGTAAAAAAAATATTAAATATACAATATAGTATATATCATATATACATACGAAATAAATCAATAAATAAATTAAGAAACAGTTTAGCAATTTATTTATTTTTGGTAAAAACGAATTGTTTGACAATTTATAAAAAAATTCTACTAGCGGGGTAGTCAAAGAGAACGGAGCGTCAAACGCTACGGTCTCTACATACCTCTTTCGCCTCGTCCACTGTCGACAACCTCTTCATACATGCCCTCCGAGGGGTCCTCATATTTTTTACGTGGAGGAAGGCCTCCAGTATCATTGATACTGTGTTTTCCATCATAAATCTTCTTTGCAATTCTTTCATCACTCATTCGTTGCGATCAGCTAAGCTGACTCTCCATATCCTACGAAGATATCGCATCTCCACAGCATTCATCTCTCTTTCATTCTTCTTCTGTAATCCATGCTAGCACGCTAGCAGTACCGTCTCTGTTATACGGCAGCTATTACGCTGCCGTATAACAGAGACGGTACCAAAACTGCATTATGTACGGCCAAACACGCAGCTGTACTGATGTTTTGCCGTCTCATCAATGCAGCTCAGTCTTCGCTAACCTTGTTACCTTATTATATCTTCCATCTCTACACATACATACTTCCCAAGTATAGCACTTCATTAATTTGTTCTAATATCTTACCATTCACACTGATCTTGCATTCAGTCCTTTCTTCATCTCTTTCACAAACAGAACCTTTGTCTTATTCGAATTGAGGCTTAATTTGGCACATTCTATAATATATTCGCTTTTTTATATAGATTTGTAATATATGCATGTCACATTATGGAATAGCAAAAGTAAAGGCCACATGGAACAAATCTTTATAAATACTATAAATGTATTAACAATACATAAACTTACAAATTACGTTTTGTAAACATTCGTTTATTGCTTTAAATCCAGACTTGATGCTCATTGCAACGACTACAAACTGCATTTCCATCATTATAAGCATGGATAATAACAAGAATCTCAAATCCACTTGAGTTGCTAAAATAAAATTAATGTTTTGATACAAGAAAACAAACTTACCGACCTAAAAAATCAATACTTCTTTTTGACTAAGTAACTTAAATTGCAAATCGAATTTTCATAAAATAGCTAAGAACCACCGAGGTGACAAAGATTTGAATAACTTCTAGAAGATTGTAATGACTTGGTTTTATTTTTACTTACATTCGTAGTATATCCATAAATCTATCGCCTTAAGAATCCATAAGCTGAATAGAAGGCCTATGGCGAGACTAAATATTTTCCATTTCCCAACATTTTCCTGACGGCTGCTAAGACTAGTTTTTATCTAAAAGTTTTTAACAAATTGTCAACAATTGTTCAGGATTGTAATGAAAAACATGA
The DNA here is from genome assembly GCA_030704555.1 of Heliconius charithonia. Taxonomy (NCBI): domain Eukaryota; kingdom Metazoa; phylum Arthropoda; class Insecta; order Lepidoptera; family Nymphalidae; genus Heliconius; species Heliconius charithonia. The sequence goes on from CM060810.1 coordinate 2,736,689, forward strand.
ATAGTTTGTTTAAAATGGCATCCCTTACAACCAAATAATTCAATAAAACTAAAAAAATATTAAAAGTTCCAAAAAATTGGGCTCTTGCTGCCTTCCTCTGATAATTTACCGACATTGAATTAAATTAAACTATCTATATATATAAATTAGATATATATCTATATATATAAATTAGATATATATCTATATATATAAATTAGAGAACCTGAAAGAAACGGGAATCCGAAAAAAGAATGGCTAATATAATTAATTAGCTTTTCATATTATTGCATTGTAAATACATATTATTGCATTGTACTCTTATGCAAATGTCGGTCAACTATATATTAGATAGTAGATTGCATACAAATAAGGCCCAAAAATATGGCCACAGCCAATATAAACAGAAATTCATAATATTATTACACTTATGTAAAACATTTTTTCTTTCAACCGTTTTTAATTCTCTGCAACTATCGTGGTATTGCCATTGATTGGCACAAGAAAATTTAAAATTCCCAATTTTTTTAATTTATTCCCAGTGATTTATTTTCAAATTACACTTCGGTAATGTATGATAGGTGGACGCAGGGAGCCCACGGGTACATAAAGGTAGAAAAGTAACCACGATACTACCACGTTAGCTTTAAGATACTAGACTGCCACCATCTCAGTAAAATGTTCATATTTAATACTGTCTCTATTTTAGATAATGTGTTTTGTTTTATTTTAAAATTTAATTTTATTTACATATACTAATATTAAATAAAAAAAATATAAAATTTTGCTTGTATAGAATAATCAAAACCTAACATAGACTTAAGCCACATCAGTCGCAGAGGGTGAAATTCTTTGATATAAAATAGAACATAGAAGTCATGGATTCACTTTGTTGACAATAGGTTAACAAGCGTAGTTAATTTACAAAAAAAAAAAATAATAATACAAAAAATTATAAAAAATTTCAACACGATAATAGCATTTATTTTACCCTGTATGATAGCTAATATTTTTCTTATGCCTAAGAAAAATCTTAACTATCATATGGTTTAATATAAATGGGATGCGGCTACTAACGTGCGAACAGCGTACAGCCGCACACTTGTGCCCTACAAGCACGTCGTAGGACGGTTGTAGGTTCGATTTCCACTCGGGGAAATGAAAGATTTAGTATTTTACTTCTAGGCTTTGGTAATGAGAATGATTTGGCAAGAAAAACGTGTTGTCCTGGCAATCAACGCGCAATACCCCAAGAATTTGCCGGAAATGGGGACCGAAAATATGTTAACAGGGAATAAAATATCGTAACATCCTAGGTTTCTGCCACTGCTATTAAGCTTTAATAATCTAATAATAATTTTTTTGGGCGACAATGGATATCCATTGTGAACAGAGAAATGGGTCAGGAAAAATGCTGTAAAACAAAAAAGAATTAACACAATTATCTAAATTAAAACAAACACTCCATGCATGTTTTAGTCCAGACCAACCAATATTCCTAGTCGCAAATATTGGCCAAACGATGAAATTTTTGCATTTAATTGTTTAATATTAATTTTATAAGGGACACTCAGGCTCATTTTACCATGGCACTTTGCTTCACGCTGTATCCCGCACACAGCAGGGTAGGCAGAGGGAACCTAGTGTTAAGACACTCCATTCCCCACTTTCTGCCGAATTCTGGAGGCATTGCGTGTTGAGTGGCAGAACTAAACGCCGCGCTTAGTCTCGACACCAGAGCGAAGAAATGGAAATATAAATTTAAGTAAATATTTCATCTCGTTTCTAGTTTGTAATCCTTAATCTAATGTATAGTTGATCGAAGTATGCAAAGTTCGAAATTAATCACGTTTTTTGAAACGTCAGTCCAAATCACGTTCAATTTCCTTTACTGTGGAACTTATAATACATACAAACCAAGCCAAAAAAAGCGTATTAAAAACATATTAAACATGTCAGAAGTGTAAACGTTGGACTTGACTGTACCTTCCTCAGTGACTCAATACAACATATAAAGCACTTCGTTCTTCTTGTTCCTTTGAACACCCCGTAGCTAACAAAACTTATAGTAATAAAATAATTAAATATTCTTAAAGTCATATATCTCCCCGCTTGTACATTCTTTATATATAAAACTGGCATAGAATTCTTTACGTCTAAATACATTGCCCAGGTTGTCAAAATATCTGCAAAAAATATTCATCAACCATTCATGATTAACATTTTTTTAGCTTGTATGTGTCCTACACATAGCACAGTAGGCACAGGGAACCTGACAACATAAGATACTGACGCCACTCCGTTCCCATTAAGATAATTAGTTCCCCACTTTACAACAAATTCTGGAGGCATTGTGTTGAAGGGTACAACTCAAAGCCTCTCTGTGACTCGTTACCAGAGCATAGAAATGGAAATATTAAATATTTTATTTCTTCGGGTGGGAATCGAATCCACAACCTAACTGACGCCTTAACGCCTTACACGCCTGTGTCCCTGCGCCACGATAGATTTCATTAATTGTTGCGTTTAACAATTGCGTTTGCGTTGACAGTATGACACTTACCATATAACTTTTATTTTCCCTAGTTTTGTCTATAAAACATAAAATCTCATTTGTTCCTGTACCTGTCAGGACACTTGGAAATTATGTTTTCGAGGCTACATGGGATTTTTGTGCTAAAAGCAGAATCAACACGTAGGTTCATTGTGGGATACGAAAGAGGATTTCTCGAATTTCTTTCAGCAGAGAAAAAAGGAGCCTGTGTTCCTCCACCAGTTATCAAGGTCGAATAGGACGAAAAGTGAACAACCACAAATAAAAATATCTAGTGCGAATCGGGCTCGCCAATTGGGGATTCAATACCAATTTCAGCATTGTAGATCAACGGGAATGTGGAAGTGATACAAATATGAGTTATACAATATATGTATGTACAAATATAAGTATATAATGATTTTTCTCCATGAAATATCTATAAATTTCATTTTTAGGATGTTTTGTTTTATTTTTATTGTGAGTTATCACTTTGCGGCAATTTTCGTTATTATAGACCTCCAGGAGGTACTATAGGTTTGGATTACGCGGCGAATTTGATACAAAATGCTGCAAAAACGTTTTGACTGCTATGAGTTTTCTACTAACTAGATTTGTTCTGTACTCCAAGAGATCGTAGATCTAAATATAATAATTTCAGCAATATAATAAACTCCATGCAATTTCGAGATAAATGGTCATGATAGACAGACAAAAAAGTGATCCTATAAGGGTATTATCTTTTCTTTTTGAGGTACGGAACCCTAAAAACTAAAAATAAATAAATAAATCAGCTTCACGCTGTATCCCGCACACAGCAGGGTAGGCAGAGGGAACCTAGTGTTAAGACACTCCATTCCCCACTTTCTGCCGAATTCTGGAGGCATTGCGTGTTGAGTGGCAGAACTCAACGCCGCGCTTAGCCTCAACACCAGAGCGAAGAAATAGAAATATAAATTTAAGTAAATATTTCATCTCCTCGAGTGGGGATCGAACCCACAACCAGTCGGTTTTACAGTCACACTTCGTGCCACTGCACCACGACTGGCCTCAAACAAAAAACTAAAATATATTTTAAAACATAACTAACCGACGACAGCGATGAAAATCATTCCATAGATGACGAATGTTCGTGAAATGTACATTATTGTTGTATTGTGAGATCTTGTAAATCGCACTGGAGCTATGCCAAGCCATCGAGATATACGCATTACTGACAGAATTGCTTCATCCACGAGACACTTGGTTGCTTCTGATGACATGGTTTAAGTCTTGGTAATAACCTTGTACTTTCAAATGTTTATTATCTGTATAATAATATTAAAATATATAGATCTGTCAATACATTGAGAAAAAAAATATTTTTTTAATAATTTCAATCAAATATTACATATTACATAATTATCTTTATAAGAAAAATATGACTGACATTTAAATTAGAAGCTGTAATTGTGAAGTTGTGAGCGTCGTTTTATGTTTTTATAGTGATGCATGTAATCGGTGTAGGGTAATGTAAAGTAAAAGGTTAAGTGCGCGTACTCACACAGCGAGGGTTCTGTACTAATTTCAGGATTGTAGGTTATCGGGAAGTAGCTATAATTTATGAACAAATAAGTTTCAAATAAGAGATTCGGGAGTATGCTCTCTTTTTAGTGCTCTCTATTCTTTGTATGAAAAAAATTATAATTATACCTAAGCTTCTAATAGTTTGTATGTGTAATATAAATATAAATTTTCGGATACTATATAGATAAATTTAAATTTGTATTTGCACACATTTTGTATGAAATGAACAAATATATTTTTTCCTATAAAATGCATATATAATTTTATTTTTGAAATATTTTCCTTTATTTGTAAGTTCTCAAAATTTCATAACTATGGGTCCAAGGTAAGTCCCTATAGGTTTTGATGACGCGTCCAATTTTCTTACAATATGCAGCAGAGACGGTGCATAAACGCTCGTACTTTTTTAATAACGTTGATTTAAAAAATTACTTTTTTTTCTGTGCTGCAGGTGCTGCATGCAGGGACCGTAGACATGAATATATGATAATAATTTTAGCTACAGGTAATTACGAGATAAATGGTCTTAACAGACAAACAACAAGAACTACCACCTCGGTCCTTTTGAGGTACGAAACCCTAAAAATACCATTTGTTTCTAAAGTAACGCTGTAAAGATCATAGATATACACAAATTGTAGTGTTGCATCAGTGTAATAATATTGTTATGTGTATGCTATCAACACCCTTTACGAATATAATCTCTATTTTATATAATAAAAAGAATAGAAAAGTTAATTCTGTACATAAAAAGCTAAAGAAAATTTGGTCCGTTAATATATCGATTCTAGAAGCTAAAGACCCCTCAGCAGAACTCTTGTCCGTCTGTCTGTCTGTTTGTTCGTCAATCACGCAAAAAATACCAAATAGAAATGGATGAATTTTATTATGGGAATAGCTTAGGGTCTGAAAATAGTAAGAGGTTCTTCATTCTCACCGTGACATTCCGTGACAAGCTTTTTCTTTAGACAGATTTTTCCCGATATAACACAAACAAAGTTCGAATACGTCTTGTTGTAATACATTTTAAATAAGATTATATAGTGATAAAGGTTAGCAGTAATTATATATGCATTAGATTTAAAATTGATATAATTTAAGAAATTTATATTTTGACATGTCATTATTTTCTGAAGTTAAAAAAAGTGTTGATCATTAGTGCTCGTCGGTTAGTGATGTCAACACTACTTACATCTTTTTTATAGGTATTGGTTAAGTATGTTAAACCTATTTTTATTCAAGTTCTTATTATGGCTTGAGTTAAAAGACTATAAAAACTTTGTAAGTAACGCTTCATTACTTAAAACTAAGATAATACTGTATACTAACGATAGAAATGAGGGCTCTTATTACTGTCGGCTTTTTCTATATATGTATATATATGTATGTATATATATATATATACATATATCAATCGAGGTCTCCTCCTACCTCTCAATTTTTCATCATAAATCTTTTTTCAGTTTAACTTCACGCTGTATCCCGCACACAGCAGGGTAGGCAGAGGGGACCTAGTTTTAAGACACTCCGTTCCCCACTTTCTGAGGGATTCTGTAGGCATTGCGTGTTGAGTGGCAGAACTCAACGCCGCGCTCAGCCTCGACACTCTTGAGAAAGTTAATCTATCTACTATAAATGAATGTAACGTACTTAGGTAATAATGATTAAGATATTATATGTTCAAATCATAATAATCATAATATCAACTTTTATAAAGTATGAACTCACACTCTGAATTTACTTTCCAAATACATTTACTTTTTATTGTACCCACTCTATCTATTTTGTTCTTTTAGGGCACTTCCAGCGTGCAAGTTGAGCACAAAATAACTTCACTAATGTCACTTTGTATGGAGAAAACACGAAAGAGTCACCGTAAAAGATGGGAAAAAAGCTGTATCATTTTGCCCACAAATCGATCGGAGAGGTATTGACGGTGGATAGGAAGAGGAGATCAACACCTCATTGTACCTACAATGATTTGGAGACATTTATATAGAATTAGATAAAAATTTTCTAATGTTACCTTATTAAAGGGGTCTCAAATAAATTAACAATACAATAGTTTTAAAACATTTATGTCTTTTTCACATTTTCTGCTGCGATACTCAAAATTAGCAATTCCTTTCAGTCGTTTGTCGAGTATTAAACAAATAAATTTATTGCTATACTTACTATTAACTAAGATAACGCTATATACTAAGGATAGAACATATCTACTCGTTGAACTAAGGAGCCCGTATTACTGGAGGTTTTTAACCTTTTAATTGGCTACTTTTAAATGTGTATAATTACACGCGGTTAGCATAGACAAGTTAATGTTTATTAATTACAGTAGTACATGGAGTGTATTAACACTAGGTTCCCTCTGCCTACCCTGTTGTGTGCGTGAAGCTGATTTATTTATATTTTAATTATAGTAGTATTAGTACAATCGTTACACAGGGCCACAAGCGTTTGACTGTAAACGCCAAAGGTTGAGGATTCGATTCCGACTGGAGGAAATTGAAAATAATTCAGCTTTAGGCTGTATTCCGCACACAGACATCGAATCCATAATCGTCGTGTTTCAGTCACACCCTATTGCCCTTTCGCCACAACGACCACAAGAAGAAGGTAACAAAGCAAAACGCGAGTTATAGTTCCGCCACTCAACAGGCAATGCCTCAAAATTCGATGAAAAGAGAGGAACGGAGTGTCTTAACACTAGACTCCCTCTACTCTTCTACATGCGAAATACAGCGTGAAGCTGTATTAGATCTTATCAGTCTACATAGGTAATATGCAGCATAGGTTTTTGACGACTGCTGGGTAGTATATCAAATTGGCATTAGTGCACAACTGATCAATCAGTGGCTGCAGATTCAATTCCTGGTGTCTCAACTTTTATATTTGTCATATATAATTTAACTTATTATAATTTTTGTTGAATAGAAAAGGATTAATCAAATAAGTTTAAAAAATATATTTCGCAATAAGTCGTGACGAATTAAACATTGTTAAGGAAAAAATTGTAAACTCTTTATTAAAGTTTACACAATTATAGATACAGGGCTGTCGGATATATCTACTAAAACTACACAGTTTCTTGTCAACAGATAACACCATTTCCGAAAGTTATGAAATACGTTTCCTTGTAAAGATAATGTATTGTTAAGAAATTTCCTGGACATTATTTTTATCTATTAGTGTAATTTTCACATAATATAAAAAAAACAGCTTCACGCTGTATCCCGCATATAGCTAGATAGGCAGAGAGAACCTAGTATTAAGACACATCATTCCTCACTTTCCGCCTATTTTTTTGCCTTGGTGCAAGAATAACCGAATAAAAATATTGATAAACATTAATTAATAGGATCGAACTCACAACAGTCACGTTGCAGTTACTTCCTTAGGCGACGGAAAATCACGATCATATAATATGTATAAAGATAAAAAAATAGTATTAAAAATCTTAAAATTTTGTGCAACAAATGTATGTAACAATATGTTGAATATCTGTAAGTACGATTATTTGTTTTATTTTATTATTACTATTAATATAATGTATTACTAGAAGCCATCGTGGAAGTGGGGAACGGAGTGTCTTAATTCTACGTTCCCTCTGCCTATCCCGCTGCCCATACAGCGTAAAGCTAAAAAAAAGTAAATATAGATTTTTTACTCAGAGAAAAAAAATTGTATTCTGTCATGGCATAGAAAGAGATTGGTTTTGGAATCTCCCCCCACTTGAAGAAATTAAATTATTTCCATATATCCATATATACGGCTAGGCCACTGAATAACCAATGTTCCGACTGATCTTTCGAGCGGCCCGAAATGAAAAACTATCCACAGTCGCAAGCGAATCCGATATAAAAAAATATATTTACTTTTTTTTAGCTTTACGCTGTATAGACAGCATATGTATGTATATATATGTACATATAGCCTCAATATACATATCTCAATATGCAACACTCAGCGGTACAAAGGGTGACTGTAAAAATATATGTACATGCAATGCCTCCAGAATTAAACAGAAAGTGGGGAACAATGTGTCTTACACTAGTTTCCCTCTGCCTACCCTGCTGTGTGCGGGATACCGCGTGAAGCTAATTTGATTTTTTAAAACTGTTAATTTTTTTTTGATTTCCAAATCCGTAATAACACGGATAATCCGAAATATTTTTATATCTGTAACCGAAACGGAAACCGATATAAAAAATATCGGTCTTTTTTTATTCGTCCGTTATCCAGATCCGAAACTATTTAAAGATATTTAACATTTTGTTTGTTTAATCATCCGTCCGGAGGCAAAGGAAACAATATCACGATTATCAGCGCACTAAAACACATAAAAACACAATCCAAGGCCTTCATTATCAAAATACGTGTAACAACATCCTTTATCAGAGAAGTGTAACGAACTTTGCACTAATTTATATAAAGAGAACACAATTTTTATTTCTTGGCCATACTGTTTCGTAACTTCGATTTGCTTGAACGTTTTCCTGTACAATTTTCTTAATAAAAATATACTGAGAATTGTAAAAAAATGAATTTTCTAAAAACATCTTTATATTTCATGTTTGTTTCTGGTTACCTTTGTTTACCTGTTGAAGATGAAGATACTGTAGTGATAACCAACGAAATAGATAATATGATAGATGAGGGCGATATCGATCTCTCGGGCTTAGAACCACAAGCTTTTGGATTTCCGAGAAACGAAAGTGGTAAGGATTACTATCAATATCAGTTATTTTAAATATTTAGATTTTTCTATAATCACGTCTAAGATTATTATAAAGTAGAGAATGTCATTGTAAATCATCGTCATCGTCTTACTATAAACGTGATGGTTGTGGACTCTATCTTTATTCGTGTAAATATTTAAATTATTTTCATTTCTGTACTGTAGAAGAATCATCAATTCCGCTCCCCAATATGCTATGAAGAAAATTGAGATCGGATTGTTTTGCCTTACTCGGCTTTTTGTTAAAGAAATATCTTTAATAAATAGCCCAGTAAGGCAACCAACATTATAAGTAAGGCAACCGTGAAACCGAAGCTGAAACAACGATCTAAACAGATATTAATTTCTTTTTCTAAAAAGATATCAAAAGTTGTAAAACTTTATTTATAGGGGATGCACTAGCCACATGGACAGAGTCATCGTTGATGAATCCAGAAGAAATGGGAGGTTATGCTGAGGGTGACATATTGATACCACAATACGGTCGTAATGGCATTCGTGATCAGGCCGCTCGGTGGCCCAGAGGAATCATACCTTATCTTCTAGACTCTAAATTCAGTAAGTAAAGCAATTAAAAAAATAAGAACCATTAAAAATATTAGTAATCATAAAATATAAAATTATTATATTCCACTTTTTTTTATATCTTTTCTAATTACTGACAACACCATTAGTTATGGTCCAGCTTTTTATTAAAAAATCGTAAAAAAATATATTTTAGAACAAGATCAGAGAGATACGATAATGAAGGCAATAGCTGATTACCATCGATTGACCTGTCTACGTTTTGTCCCATATAACGGACAACAGGACTACATTGTCATTACCAGTGCCAACACTGGTTGCTGGTCAAGCGTTGGAAAACTTGGTACGTTTCTTTTTCTGTAATTTATTTCAAAAAAATATCTTCTCTATTTACATCTTTCTTTACTTCTATACTAGCATTATAAAGCCGTAAAGTTTGTTTGATTGTACCCACTAGTGTCAGTAACTACTAATTTGAATTGAAAAGTTTTTTTTATGTTGGATGGTCCATATATAGTGAAAAGCTGAAACTAATTTAACCGGATTAATCGTGTATATTTAAGATTTTACATTTTGGAAACCCGACGTTTCGAACACTTTGTAGTAATCCGTGGTCACGGGTGGACTGACTAACTTATTTAACCCGGTTAAATTAGTTTCATTTAAAATATATAATAATCGTGAAAATCGAAGAACTTATTAGAGAAAAGCTATAGGCTATATTGCACTACGTTAATCGATTCGTATAACCCATTACACATATGGTCGGAGTGACCTCGGACACGTAGAATGAAATGAATAGAGCGGTTCAGAAAAGTGCGAAAAATTTTAAGATATCAAAACAATATAGCTATAGATGATTCTGTATTATATTTGTTAGGTGGTCGTCAAGAAGTTAACCTGCAGGCACCTGGTTGTGTAAGTAAAAAAGGCACTGCCCTTCACGAGTTGTTACACGCAATTGGTTTCATGCATGAACAAAGTCGTCCTGATAGAGACGATCATATAAGAATATACTACAATAATATAAAGAGCGGTGAGTTATTTATTCCTTTCGTTATATCTTTGTCAGTAACATTACTGGATGTCTAAAATAAATAGTTTAATAGAATTGATTTTTTAGAAAGTATTCAAGCTGTTATAGTTCTTTGTCTCTCTCTATCTCTCTCTCTCTCTCCGTTTCCTTATATATATTCAATATATTTTGTAGGTTCCGAGAACAACTTTAAAAAAGCAGACACAAAACGTTCCAATGATTTCGGTGTCTCCTACGATTTTAATAGTGTAATGCACTACTCTGAATATGCTTTCTCCAAGAACTCACGAAAAACGATAGAACCTAAGGTAATATATTTTTAGATAAAATATTTACAGCGTCTGACTATAAATAGGATGACTGCAAGTTCGATTTCTACGTAAATTTTTTTTTTTTTTACTTTTTTCCCTCCGATGAAACAAAACGTGGCGTTGTGTTCCGCCACTCAACACGAGCAACGTTTGGAAATTTCGGATAAACTAGTACTAGGTCAAAGTAGTATGGAAATATGTTGCAACCTGCCACTAGTAATACATACAGACTAATCGACTCACTCGTACAAAATAGACAAAAAGTGTTTTTTTTATTAAAGCTCATTGTTTTAACTTTAAATTAACACATTTATTATTTTAATGCAATTACCCCTTTTTAAATATCGTGGTGAAAACGAAAATGCGTAAAATTTCCTCCTTGCAGTACTAACAATTTGCGCTATACAACCTCCACGCACTCTTATTCTCGCCCGGTGATTATCTAGACCAGTTCAGGTCAACAGCAATAACTTTATATGAAAGATAACCATTCAAAAGAAAAAAATAACGCACTCTTATCAGTCGCTTCAATCAGAAATTAACTTAACAGATCTGAACACTTTCCGCAAGACGCGATTACCTAATCGCTGCCACTGTGAATACAAGACCAGCGAAGTCGCCCAAGTTGTCTCTTTGGTACAACAGGGCTTAAGTAAGCGAGAAGTCGCCCGTCAACTAAATCTGAGCCAATCTTTTATATCCAGGGTATACAGAAAGTTCTAAGAGACAAATTCTTACTCTAGGAGACCAGATAACATTCAGTTGCGACGTACTTCTGAGAGAGACGACCGCTTTATCGTCTCTACAAGTCTCAGAAATCGCCATCTCACTGTTGCCTGAGAGAAGTTCGAGGAGTCGCTGTCAGTCAATGGACGATTAGAAGATGGCTAAAAGATGACAACATGACTCCAAAACTTCCTGCCAGAGGCTTCAAATTGACCACACCTCACCAACAAGCTCGCCTTGAATTTGCTGGCGAACACATGTGACGGCTGAGCAATGGCCATCGGTCCTATTCACTGACGAGTACAGAGCGTGTCTGCATGGCAGCGAGTAGAGCTCGAGACTACTAACATTATTTCGCCGAATCAGGGGCATATGACGGTGGATCGTGTACAATGTGGGCGGGCATTTGAGTGGAAGAAAAAACAGCTCTTGTTTTCATCCCCAGTGTAGGCTAAGTAGGCGGTCTGACTGCAGATCTATGATGAATTTGATCTTAAAAACCTTGATCACGTTTTCCTCATGGAGGTCTCATAGGAGATGGCTTCCTTTTTATGCACAATAATGCCCGCTGCCTTATAGCACGAATCACTCGTCAGTTTCTAGAAAGTTTCGAAGTTAATATTGAGACCGTGGAGTGGTCGCCACCGACCACTTGCCAGCCCTGATCTCAATCCTATTGAACACTTATGGGACGAGCTGAAACGCAGAGTCCGGACCAGAAATCCAACGCCTGCAGACATTTTAGAACTAAAGACAGCGCTCGAAGAGCAGTGGGAAGTTCTCCCTCAAGATCTGGTAGAAGCTTAGCTTAGAGCATTTTTCGTAATATTTTGTTTTCTTATAATTTTAATCATCCTTCTTTTCACTAATTTAATTATTCTACTTCGTAATTCGAATTCAATAAAAATCAATAATATTGCGCAAATTTTTGAGATTATTTTATGACTTTAAAGCCTATTATTTTTTTATTCTTTAAAAATATAATACACCATTTATCCACCATTTTGTAGAGGTAAGTCGATTCGCCACGCGAGGGTATATTAAATGGAATTGGCCATTTTTTCATATATGTCGAGCCTACCTACTGTCATTTTCTTTATTGCAGATCAACGGCGTCACGCTCGGCCAACGAGAGGGACTTAGTAGGGGGGACGTGAGGAAAATAAATTTAATGTACAACTGTAAAAAAGAGTAAGTATAACAAAATCAAAAGAAGTATCTGAAACTGTGATATTTATAAGAACTTAACTATCAATATAACATTTTAAAGAAATCGAACAAACGTGAATCGGGCTCTTGGTGGGCATTAAGGGTACCATAAAAAATGGAAGGTCTCCAGCTTTTTTTGAAATTCAGGCTTAGCTTAGCCAGAGCCATTACCTCTGATACCTCTAATTTAAATAATTCAGGACTGAAACTTGTACCTGTTATAATGTTAAATATTTTATATCCTCGGGTGGAAATTGAACCCAAAACTGTGTAGCGTTTATAGGCACACGTCCCCCTGGACCGAAATTGATATAATTTCACTTTTATAATTTACAGAGAACCTCAAACTGGTTGGGTAGGATCGATTTGGCAAAGTTTGTTTGGTGATAAGAAAAATGGAGCCTAATAATACTGAGAAAAGTGAAGAAAATTAGATCTTATAAAAAGCTAGTCTGCGTATTGTAATTAACTATATTTTTATATCATGACAACATAATTTTGTTTTATATTATGATGCTGTTAAAAAAATTGTAAAAGTCAAAAAATAAAGATAAATGATCGAGTCAAGTATTTTTTAATTTATTCTTATTTACTATTTTACTTTATTTACTCTAACAAAAGTTATAAAGGGACGTTTTTCTTTATCATGTAAATGTTTCCATGTAAATATTTTTATGTATTTTAAATTAAATTCTTTAACAAACAGATTAATCAATATATCATACATAATATGTATTGGAAATAAGATCTTTGATTTTCGTGATAATTATAAATTGAAAATGAAAATTGAAACTTAAAAATAATTGATTGCGTATATAAATATATAAAAATATTATAAATACTAAATAGTATTATAAATATTTGGAAGTCTGACGTGTCGAATCGAAATAATAGTTGTAGTTTCAAAAATGCCCAGTACTAAATAGTTCCCAATACGATTAATCGATTATTCAGGAGTTTCATAAAAAAAATATCGGAAACTCGACGTTATAAACGGCTTGCAGTAGTTCGTGATCACGGGTGGATCCATGAAAATCCATAAAATCGCGAAAATCTTGTAATATTTAAAAAAAAAAAAACAATATTCAATCAATGTCACACTGTATCCCACACACAGCAAACACAGGATAGGTAGAGGGAACCTAGTGCTAAGACGTTCGGTTCCCCACTTTCCACTGAGTTCTGGAGGCATTACGTGTTGAATATACATTTTAATACATATTTAATTTCCTTGAGTGGGGATCGAACCCACAGTCAGCCGCGCTTCGCACAGTTTGTGCCCCTGACTTGTCTTAATAGGAACGCAGTGTCTTAACACTTGGTTTCCAGGTTCCCTCTGCCAACCCTGCTATATGCGGGATATAGAGTAAAGCTAAAAAAAAATATTATTAAAAACGGACGATTAAAAATTTATTGATCAGAGGGTTAAGTATAGAGGTAAAAATCACCATTTCTTAAATGTTTTTTAAGAATAAAAGATTAATATAATTTTTAGGTATTGCAATCTTATTGTGTCGTATTTTATAATATTTTTGTAATATGTGCACTAATACAAACAACTGATATAAAAATATAAAGTCAAAAAAATATAAACGTCAGCGCAGTCTTTGTAAATCGTGTATAGAAAATTTCTTTTTTCAATCATTTTGAATTTTTCATTTCATACATGTCTATTGTAGTTTCCATTAAACATTTTAAATATTGATAAGATCTCTCACATTTACATTTTTCAGCTGAAACATAAATATTATTCAAATAAAATATACTAACATATATAAATAAATATTTTCTAGATTTTTTTTTAATTACCATAGACTTTAAAAGTCTTATATTATTATAACATAATTTATTACAATTAGGTCGTTGGCGTAGTGTGAGTACGTAAAACACTCCGTTCTCCACTTTCCGCCTAATTTTCAATACAAAGCGGACAAAACACGCTTTGGCTTCGAAAGCAAGAAATGAAAATAATTTAAATCTTTTCCCGGAGCCGAAATCAAACCCATAATCGTCGCGTTTATAGTAAACGTTATGCTGCTGCGCCACGACGGCGTCAGACGATCATAAATTATTTATAATCTAGGATTTACGATTCGATTGCCCCGACGGGTGAAGGTAAAGTTATTTATTGGTTATCGTATTATATATAATAAATTATTATATTATATTTTCATTTATTCGCTCTGATGGCGAAGCGAAACGCGGCGTTGAATTCCGCCACTCAAAACGCAATGCCTCAAGAACTCAGCGGAAATTGGGGAATTGCGTGCCTTAACACTCTCTCTGACTACGGCGCTAGGGATAAAGCGTGAAGTTAAGTTAAGTTAAGTTAAGTTAAGTTATATACTACATATAAAAAACTAAAATCTTACGTCTATCAGAACAAGCTGTTGCCATTTTAATGATTTCATTTTGTGATATATCTCGTATTTGCGAGAATACTTCTGCAGTACGAGTCACATTGAACTGACTGTCGCCTGATACAATATCGCTCTTTTCCAAAACGCAACGTACAAAACACTACGTAAAAAGAAACAGAGAGATAGATATAAAAAAAACAAAATAACATTATTTTCACTACATTCATTAATGAAAAATACCTTAGGAGTTCTATCAGTTTCATCGGGAAAGCTTCCGCTCTTGTTTAAACTTTCCAAGTAAGCTGTAAGATTATAAAGTGATATAAAATATAACTGACTATAACTATAATTAAAAGTAATTAAATTAAAAGTGCCAAAGTTACAGAATCCTTGTAGGATTCTCTTTTACAAATCACGAGGGCAGGCTTAGGAATTGGGCTGTATTTGCTGATTCCGTTTTTTTCCTAAAAATAGCACAGATTTCCTAACATCTGCTGATCCACAGAAAATCTTTGAACTTACATGAGACTGAAATCGATAGGTATTAAGGTGTCCTATCTATATACTATCGTTGATCCGTTGATCGAGTTACATCCTGTATATTATCTAATAAAACTATATCATTTAATAATTATTATATCATCATCATATCATTTAATAATAATTTGAGGTCTGTTTTGACGCAGGGGCACAAAATGGGACTGGTTGTGGGTTCGATTCCCACTCGAGGACAACAAATATTAAATTTATATTTCCTTTTCTTCGCTCTAGTATCGAGGCAAAGCGGCATTGAGTTCCGCCACTCCACACGCAATGCCTCCAGTGGTGAACGTAGTGTCTTAACACTGTGTATGAGATACAGCGTGAAGCTGATTTTTTTTTATTCAATAACTAAAGAACAACTTACACATTTCAATGCGAAACGTGTCATTACAATCCACCATTACAGACATTACATCAAAATTACTCCTAGCGTCGTCATCTTCCATTGTAGTAGCCATTGTCGTCGTGGTGATGTCGTCAGTGCTCATCCTGTTTCCCACACTGCCCCCACATTTTACAACTGAACGTGTAAGGAGAGCTAACGTTATGGTGAATATGATTTTCATTTTCAAGTAATAGTATCTTGTTAACTTTCCGATTTGTGGTATCAGTATTTATATTTTTATGAATATGCAGATGTTCTTAACATTTTTTTGGTGTTAAATGTCACCAGTCGTGGTGCAGGGTACAAGTGAGTGACTGTAATGATATTGTGTGAGGTATTGAAGCAAAGCACGACGTTGAGTTCCGTAACTTAACACGCAATGCCTCTGAAATTCGGTGAAAGGTGACGAGCGGAGTGTTTCACTAGGCCCTCTGTCTATCCTGCTATACGTGGGATACCGAGTGAGGCTGCAAAAAATCACCTGCTCTGATAGTTTGTACAAGATGAATGAGTGATTAAGGATTGGCAAAAAAGATTTATGAAGGAAAATGAATGGTAAGAGAGGTTGACTTTCGAAAACACAGATGACATAAGGTTGATGACAGGGGGCTATGCGAAAGGCGAAAGCTATGCAGAGACCGTAGAGTTTTTTTTAATATATTTGAACTAATCACTACAGACATACTGGTCCATACTTTTTTAAACTGTAATAGGGGTAAGGTCAAATAGATCAAATAGTGCGTATCTGTATGCTGATGGTTTGCAACTTTATCATAACTGTAATTTAGACGATTTGCCTGTAGTTACTGATGAATTGAATAGCAATTTTGCTGCTACCTAAACTTGGGCCGAGTCTTTCGGTTTATTAATCAACCCAAAAAAATCACAGGCTATTGTTATAGGCAGTAGCAGACTCAGATCTAAAATCAACTAGAATACCGTCCCTGCTATCAAATCTCTAAGAGAATAACTGCTGCTGCTAAATGTGAAAAGGCTATGAAGAGGAGCATATAAGGTTGGAAAAGAAATGACCATCAGCAATACAGACCTCCGAGCCAAAACAAAATTGTTGAATATACTGAACAAAATAGATCAACAGAAATGGAGATTGACAGGGTATGATGCGAGATACGAAAGTACCCAAGAAATGGCAAGCGAAGCCGCGAAAGGCAACACATAAGATGAGAGAAGATGTGACATTTTGTAGTTTTAGTTGTTCTTATATTTTGTATTTTAAACTTAATTTCAGAATAAACGGTCTTATATTATTATTAATTGATTCTAACATGTTTTGGTCACCCCACATTAATGCAATCAGTAAGCGCATGCATTTCCCTTACCCTTACCTTAGGCGTATCCAATATTTTCATCCTCATAAAGTTAGATAGCATATTAAGGAGATTCTCTCAGTCAACAACCGTAACGTTCGGCGCTCTGTTCTTCCTAGCTACCCCGCTAGGGATACAGCGTTCAGCTAAAAAAGTAATATTTTCACCTAGAAATGTTTTTTATTTCTGATCTAATACGGAAGTAGTTAGTAAAAGCAATTTGCAAAAGTTCTTAATTCTATCATTTGATCCATTTTGTGTCAATTTGTCTAAATGCGTGTCTGCTTATTTCGAACATTATTTTCTTCATTTAAACTATATTTATACTTGTATAAAAAAAAATACTAACTTTATTAAATACGAATTATGTTCCTACATAGTACTATTTACTCAAAGAATTTATGGTTTGATGGATAAAACGTGGTTTATGATAAATCATTCAATATTAAAACTCCTCCTCGCTTGAGCGGAACATGAGTAGATAATACTGAAGAAGAAAACACAATTGACTAAAGTAAAAGTAAGAAACTAACTTATATAGTTTTAGTTTCTTATTGTCCATTTCGCCTAAACTAAGAGTTAAGTAAAGTATAAACTTAGTATTTTAAATAGTGGTTAGAGAAGCAAAATATAACATCGAAGATTTCAATACGTCCGAAGCGATTTTATTTTCACATCCAAAGTGTTTATTTAGTTTATTAATTCAATCGTTTGTATAAAAGAAAAAAGTAAGTTAAATATGTATTTCTGATATGAAAAGCTAACATTTTCTTTTTTCAAATAAGACAAGTTAGTTATTTTATAATATTAATAAAACCGGTTAAGTGCGAGTCGCACACGCTCAGCGAGGCTTCCGTACCAATATCAGGATTATAGTTTAACTAGAGGGCACGCGCAGCTTCGCCCGCGTATTTGCACCCTTCTAAAAAAACCACGAAACACGTGTTCAATAAAATATTTTTAACAATATGAATATATTTTTTTATAAAAATCGGTAGCGATTTAAACATTTTTCCGTATTTTTTCAACCCCTTATTTGAATCTTTAGGGGGTGAATTCTAAAAAACCATGAAATACGTGTTCAAAGAAAATATTTTTAAGAGTCTGAATTTCAAATTTTATAAAAATCGGTGCCGATTTAATTTTTTTTCCATACAAACTTTCAACCCCAATTTCATCCTTTTAGGGTTAAAATTTTTCAAAATCCCTTCTTAGTGGATGTTCAGATTATGAAAATAAACATCTGTCCAAATTTCACCTTTCTACGCACAGAGGTTACGGCTGTGCGTGCGTCTTACCTCAGTCAGTCAGTACATGTCCTTTTATACATATAGATGTGAAGTACAACTATATAAGTTGATAAGCTTAAGTTTGCTAGCATATGCACTCATTTTGTATCAAATAAACTACATATATATTTGTAATGAGTTTTTTCTATGAAATGCGTTAGATTTTTACGTTTTGGATTTTTTCTATATCTGTCTTGGATGGATGGATGGAACTTATGGAAAATTTAATAAATGTAGGTCCATGGGAGGTATCCTGTGGATTTTGATTACGCGGCGAATTTCATACAAAACCGATTATAAATGCTCGTATTTTTGGATTGCGGTGATTTAGAAGCTTGATTTTTTTGTGTGGCAATCTTAAGAGAAACGATTTTGACAGAGGAAAGGGCGAAAACAAAGTGATCCTTTATGAGTTCCATTTTTAATTTTGAGGTACGGAATCCTAAAAACTATGAAAAATTCAATGCAATTTAAGCGTAATCTGTAATAGAAACTAACAATTATCTAAGTTTTAAATTGATGGTACTTCATTCATTCATGATTTTAAATTAGACTTAAACAGCGAAAATGCACTCTTATTATGTATTTTAATGGGCACTGTTATTATACTGATTCAATGTGCGGTACTTAAAAATGATTTTTTTTTCATAAATATGAGTGATTTTAACTATTGTACTTTAGTAGTGAAGACCTGAACGAGCCATGTATTTGATAAACGTGAGTTCTTACTTTTATATTTATATTTATTGTTTGAAGCGATCTTATATTATATTAAATTATGTAAGTAAAGCATAATTTAATGAGGCCACGTTTTGATGGCTATAGCAGTAGGGTAAGACTCTCTCATTGTTCAGTGTGGTGGTGTCATGTTGGATAGTGGCAGGAACTAGTCTGCCATGGTCTCCTTCTACGATTTTTTCCTCGCATTGAAGAGCAGGTGCGTGAGTCCAACGTATGTAAACCCGCACCGTCGGAAGCCTGGAAGTAGGAGAAGGCAATACGCGCATCTCCTACTTCCCTTACCCTAGAGAAGCCACTGTGGAGGGTCTATTTTACCTTCCTGCAAATCATCGAGGGTGCCTTCTTAGAAACTATGGGGCAGGCCTGAGGGTGACGATGAACAATAGTCTTACACCGAAGTGTGAAAAAAAAAAGGTTACGGCTAAATTAAACAAGATGTTGAATTAAATAGGCATCTGCGAATTTAAAAACCTTATTATTTAAATGGTATATATTTGACATAAACTCTTCCCTCTTCTTGAATAATATGCCCCTGCCGGTGCCGGGCCTACCACTTGGCAGGTAATCTCGAAGCAGAAGCCCGTTGAGATGGGCAATAATACTGGTGCCCACTGTTTCTACAACTCTCTGTTATTTTAGCTACATACGTTATCTGGCACATAGCAAGACATAGGTCATGACGGAATATTCAACTGTCACGCTTACAGTCAGATACTGTCTCACTACACTTTTCAGTATCAAATAAGGAATAAAGTAAAATGAATAGATGATAGTTCTGAGTTTACGATTTTTTATGTATATATCAACTTGCATAAAACGCCATACTCGTACGTATCTGTTTTTAAATAAGAAATGTAGTGTTGGCATTTCATTTCATTTTATAATAATAATCGTTGTTAGTTACCTTTGAAATATGGATTTTTAAAAAAAAAGGTTAACAATATATATAAATAACATTATATTTTTAAAATTATATTTTTATTAACATTTTTAAGATAGTGCTGCACATTTAGGAAAAAAAAACTTCTTGCGAAACGTATTTTCCTTTACTAAAAATTTAAACGTAGCGGGATTTGTGACCGCGCCTCTTAGAAGGCACCCAAGCACTCTGACCACTTAGATAAACGTTCTTATCAACCTACGTCGAAATTATTATACGCTTGTTACAATAACAACATAAATAATTTGTACCTATGTGAAAAGTAGATCACCCTGTAGTCATTATCGTAGTTGTTATATAGTTTTCGGATGTTGTTATATTTACATATCTTATCCAAGGATACTAAAATCTACATTACATGCTTCTTGACAAGTGACACTCATTTAAAATATTTCTTACAGTAGCTTGTACCTGAAAAAGTGAATGTTAAAAATATGAAAAAAACTATAATTTTCCTATTATTAAATGTTTTGAGTTTGGCTGTTAATAGTCAAGGTATAAATATTTAAATTTTTACTAAAGATGTAATAATTATATTTTATGTGCAATAACTATTTTGTTTTACAGAAGAAAATGAAAAAGAAGAAAGAGATATGTTTTACTTTGGTGAAGAATATGTCAACGTGTTTAGAACTATTCCGGCGTTTTTCGAATATTTAGTAAATATCCTTAAAGAGCATCCAGAAATATTAGAACGAGACGATGTAACAACTTTTACTGATGATACTACAGACATTGAGGAAAACAATTTAAATTCGGATAATGACAGTTGCTGTAAAAATATTGATAGTGCATTAAATAGTGAAAATGAAGATAATGTAGTAAAAATAACAAAATATAGCAAAGCTTTCATCGCCCCGGTAGCGTCGACATATTATCTTACTCCAGAAGAAGTCATGGAGCAAGTACTGATCGTTGAACAGCAACTAGACGAATATAATCGTAAAAATTAAAAATATTGTCCGAAAGTTATTATGATTATTTTGTTGATATAATTATTTTATTAATAATAAAATTAAAAAAAAAACTTCTTAAATTTACACTCGATTTTTCATATCTTTTATTTTATTCATTCTCTGAAATGATTTTTATAAGGGTTCGGAAGCCGAATGGTAGAACTCTTCTGTTGTCTGTTTGACAAACAAATATTGGTTTGTGTGTCCATATGTCATAGGAACTTTATCTTTACACTTTGGATTTTATTATTTTATTATGCTGCATTATGTGGCTGCTTACGGGAACGCTCTCCGCGAGACTCGAGACTAGGCTTGCGGCCGTAACAGAACGTTGGATTATTTTAATTTTACATTTTATTTAAAAGTATACATCCCATTTACATGCTATAAAAGACAAAGCTTATCTTCATTAATTGTACTTGATAATGGAATGGAAAACTATTCCTCGTAAGTTTCAATATATTAGTCAAATAAAAAAATATTGAACTGTCCGGTGAACCTTGCAACCTGCAATGTTGAATTATTTTTTGTCAAAATGCCTTATTTGGACTTATTTATAAGAGATAGAGTGTCGCAGACTTTATTTTATAACTAATGAAACTGGGTGTTTTTGTAGCACAACATGCTTACATATATTTAACTATTTATGCAGCGCACACGCTTCAGGATTTTTCTTTGTTTTTTTTTTTATTATTTAAGGCTAAGTACACAGAGACCTTAGCGTTTAAACAAACAAACAAACAAACTCTTCCGCTTTATTATACTAGTATAGATTAGATACATCAAACTAAAACAAGAGTAAAAACACAAAACTCTATTTTTGTTATAATAGGAAGGAAATTACGTAGCGTGAAAAGATATCCTACTAAGATGCAAATATCTTTCTGCTCACCTCGCTGACCTGCGGATCCCACGACATATTGTGATCGGTGGTGATACCAAGATTTTAACTAATTTACTATACGGTATAATTTGGCCATTTAAAATTATATCAGGCAAAGTGGATATGCTAATTTTAGATATTTAAGTTTTGAACTACCAATAAGAATAGCTTAAGACTTCTTTAACTTATTTGCTGTTCCTAATTATACTCTTAAAAGTTTATTTAAATGTTACAACAATGTTACATAAATATCACTCGTAAAAGAGTCGCAAAAATACTATCATATTTTCAATATTTGAGGCCGCAGTAGTGGTCTAGCCACGAAACACAATCTACCTTTTTCCGAAATGCTTCGTCGTTTCGTTAATTTATTTCATATATTTTAATTTTTTAATTATTTAATGTGAGTTGTCCACAAGTTTAAGGTGTCATGTAGAGGGTTATGCTTAGACTATTACTTATAGACCCAAAAGATAGAACCAATGACCGCTCTAGTAACGTGTTCTGGATTGGAGACCGCGCCACGGCAAGTAGAAGTGTTGTAAAACGTCCTCCAGCTATCTGGTGCGACGACATACAGAAAGTAGCTGTGAACGGTTAAATGCATACAGCCGGTGCTAGAGAAAATATATATCATCATTATCATCATAGATTATGAATAATTTTCTATATTACATATATATAATAAGAATGTTTTTTTTTTTTTTATAATTTATATAAGTAATAATATGTTTTATACGTTTTAAAGTAACTAAGTTATATAAAGTATTAATGGTAGACGGAACGGACGGACGGAATCTAAATGGGAACAGAGAGGTTTAACACTAAATTGCCAGGTTCCCCTGCTATGTGCAGGACCGTATAAAAATGAGATAATAAAAGAAAAACAAAAGATGTGAAATATTAAAATAAAAATGTACGCAAACAAAAAAAAAACAAACTGTATGTTAGTAAAATTATCATAATTATAATTTATACCTGAAATACAATTAGCCTAGTATTTAAATGAAGGGTTGATAAAAAGAAACACAATTGCAAATAGTGTCTATTAGAGTTTTTGAAATCGCACGCATAGAGGATAAAATGTATCACATAATATTAATTTTGGTTTTGGTTTCAAATTGTCTTTCTTCCAATCCATATAAGTTACAGAACGACTTGAGTGATTATAAATCATCATTTCTGGTGACATTTTTAGCAAAACCTAATGAATTTAATAAAGAAAATACTGTAGGAAATTCAAAATTTAAAACATTTTTAAATATACAGAAAGATAATTCTAACGCAGTTGCAGAAGAAAACAGAATTAGACCGAAAAGGCAAATTCCAGGAGCTCAGGATACTAAAATGATGATTGGAACATTTCAAGCGATGCTTCGACCCATGACTGCTGACGGCAATATGGACACAATTAAAAATTCACAAAATACTACAAACAATGACGTGAAATAATATTATTTTTAATGTCAATTAAATTATATTAAAACGCTTATAAAAACGGTTTTTATAATTATTATTTGTATTTGTAGTATTTCCTGTATAGAACTAATAACATAAAATAAAACAAAACATATCATAAACAAGTGCCTTAGTGAATATTATAAACGGTTAATTAAGGAACTGCGATATAGTAATTCGAACATTTTGGGAGAAAAAGATTCCTAAAAAGTATAAAAATAAATTTATTATAGAGTAACATTTCAAAGAAATTCATGTACAAAGAATTTTTTATTGAACTATGAGGAAATATAATTTATTTTTATTTTTATTTTTAGGATAGCGTATCTTAAAAGCAAAACGCGTATACATATAATTAGTACTACTAGTAGTCTTTTAAGATTGCTATTAAGCAAGATACTAAATTAATTATTAAAAATATAAGGAGACATAAGGAGGTGACATTTTAACTTTTTTATTATATGTGTCCCCCCAGGACACATACAATAAAAAAGTTAAAATGTAATTGTCTGTACATTAAATATATTTACAAAATAATAAATAAAGGGATTTTGGGAACAGTAATAGAACCCAAATCCAAAAGAAATGTCTGTCTGTCTGTTTGTACACGCTAATCTCGGGAGCTACTGGACGGATTTGAATAAAACTTTTTTGTTGTATATCTACAGTTTATTTTGAAAATCTGGATACCTGATGTGGAATAAGGAACTTGTCAAAATTATAAAAGATATAAACATACTGCCATAGAGAAAATTGAACAACATGACAATTTGTAATTTAAGTTAATTTTTGCAATTTCCATCCACATAATAAAAATGAAAATACTCCTGGTGGCTGGCTGGTAAAGCTGAACCCTGGAACACTTTCGTGGAACCCTAGCAGCCCATTTAACTTCTAAGATTACAGCATAACAATAATTTTCTGTCCACATAATAAAGATGAAGATCTGGAGCAGCTGATATGGAACCCCAACAGCCCAGCTTATTCTTAAGAGATATGAATATAACGGGATTAGGAATGTTAGTCGGCGGAAATTGGGGAAAGGTTCTGCGTGGTCAGTATTGAATGAAATTGAAAAAATAAGGACAATCTTTGATAGACGCTGGTGCATACCCCGATTAACCCAATTCTATTAATTTTCTATTGTTTTTTACCTACATCCTCTTTTACATGAATTTGCTAACAGTATAATAAATATTATTATATATAAATATAAGTAAAAATTATGCTAATGTAGAAAAAAAATAAAGAAGTCATGATAGTTGTCAGTCAATTCTGTAAAGTGGGGAATCTAGTGTTATGACACTAGGTTCCCCACTTTCTGCCGAATTCTGGAGGCATTGCGTGTTGAGTGGCAGAACTCAACGCCGCGCTTAGCCTTGACACCAGAGCGAAGAAATGGATATATTAATTTAAGTAAATATTTTCATCTCCTCGAGTGGGGATCGAACCAGTCGGTTTTACCTCATGCCACTGCGCCACGACTGGCCTCAATATATGTAATATACGAATATTTTATATGCGGATTCTAATGAATATACAGTTGAACGTTGAATGGTTTTATAAAATAGACTAAATATTTCAAAGTTAGATAAGCATTTCACATGTCGCTAGAAATATTTACCCAACATCGTTCATGTCATATTAAAAACAATGTATATTTTTGTTTTTATTTGAATTTGATGGCATTGGAAAGATATCAAGCGAGCCTATATTTATGTTTTAATATTTATTCAATCAAAGATAAAGTAGCTGTTTATATAGATCCTGTCCAGATAAACAGAAACTATTAAACTGTTTGTTTATTAATGTTGTTATCGATTTGTCACTGCTAAGTATTCAGATCATTTGGGGCGGAGAAATATCCATTTTAAGTTATACACAATGCGGACAAGACGTGCCCTAGATTTTGTGTTGCGTATGTCTCGGTGGGCAGGAGTAGCCCCAATTACTGATTCGAAAAATGGCTTTCGTATTTCTCGTCCTTTAACGTTTTATAGTTACCTTCTTGTTACAGCTATAAGTAAATACTTAGATACTATTTATTTGTAACTCCTTATTGAAACTTGTTAGACTCTTTCAATATAAATATATATTTTTTTTTAAATATTTTTTTGAGGCCGTCGTGTCGCAGGGGCACAGGGGCGTGACTGTAACGCGACGGTTGTGGGCGATCCCGACTCCAGAGAATGAATTATTATTATTTTTTTTGCGGAAAGTGCGGAACGGAGTATCTTAAAACTAGGTTCCCTGTGTTCTACCCTGCTACATGCGGTATAGCGATACAGCGCGTAGCTGATTTATTTTTAAGCATTTTTTTGTTATTGTTATTTTGTTATATTTTATATTATTATTAAATGGTTTTGTTAGTGTTAAAATTAACTTAAAATAATCAGCATCCATTAATATAAGTTTATTCAGAGAATGGAATAGATCAGACAATTGATGGTTACAACTATATATGAACTCATACTAGTATTCTAGCCTTACAAATTTATCAAATATTTTTATCCTTTTATATTTTCATAAAATATAATAAAAAGAAACTAAAAATGTTTACTATAAATATATAATGTTTTAGATTGCGTGGTACTTTCCGGTTTCGCACTGGATCTCCTGACTGAACCAGCGAG
Organism: Heliconius charithonia; assembly: GCA_030704555.1. Classification (NCBI taxonomy): domain Eukaryota; kingdom Metazoa; phylum Arthropoda; class Insecta; order Lepidoptera; family Nymphalidae; genus Heliconius; species Heliconius charithonia. The sequence continues at coordinate 2,762,828 of CM060810.1, forward strand.
GTCATTACGTGTCCGCACTCCAACTTCCCGTGTTATATGGGTGGGAAATTTGACTATAATAATATTTATTGCTAGTGTCGCCGTCTACAGAGCCCCGGCACGTTTAACTTGTGTTATACGTTGTCTCAATGAAATTGAAAAGGTTCATATTTATTATATTTTTTTTTTTCCGAATCTGTAGTACGGTGTTCACGTCAAAGGCCTTTTAGCCTTTATAGCGTCATGGATTGGGTCGGGGTTGAGTTTTAGGGAAATTCGAGCTGGAAGAGGTCTGACTTTCGCTTATTCACGTCTTTAGACGTGCCAACAAATAGATTTAATGAAGTCAGAAACATCGACCTCGGCTTGCATGCCTCAGTCGAAGTAGGGGGTTGTACATACCCGTGAAAGTTTGCCTTCCACGACTGATGTGTTTGATCTGCAATGGAGCGTATGTTATATTTTGTTGTATAATATTTTAATAGATAATCCTGTTAGTTAATATCAGCATTGTTGATACTAATATTAACTAGTATATGGCGTGACTATAAATAATTTTGGATCAAAAAAATATTCGCGTAAAAATATAGCGTTGAATTCTACCACTCAACACGCAATGCCTCGAGAATTCGGCAGAAAGTGGGGAATGGAGTGTCTTAACACTAGGTTCCCCCTGCCTACACTGCTTTGTGCGGGATACAGCGTGAAGCTGATAAAAAAAACTATTTATCATAATATTATAAACAAAGTGTAAAAATTTATATTCAAGAGGTAAATTACTAACAATATGTCAATTTATTATTACGATAACTCCTACTTTGATTAATGTGTTTCAGATGAAAATTTTCATTGGAGCTAAGATTGAAAACGATTCTGGAGAGAAGTATAAAATATGGACGATAATACTGACTTGTGTTGGTTTGTGGATTTTAATATGTTTTGATCTTTGTGGCTATGCATTGGAAGCTATCGCTCACGGTAGGGAAGGTAATTAAAGTATGTATAAAAATATGTTGAAATAAAGAAACCACCGTGACACAGCGACTCACTGTCTGACGGAAACACGACAGTTCCTGATTCAATTCCTATTCAAGGAAAAATGAAAATAAAATTTATTTTACTAAAATAAAATGCATGCAGATGTAAAATTTATTATTTTTATAATTATTTAATAAGATATTTAATAATTTCACACATTTCCTTATATTTTCAATTAATTTAATTCTGTATTATGTTCCAGTACGAACGTTGCTAATGTACTCCTTTCTTTTCTATGAGTACTTTTTGGTCCTGTTAAGTCAACTTCAATTTATGCTAATTGCATTTTATCTCCAGTCTTCGTTAAAACTTTTAAACCTTGGATTACAAAACCTATCTTCTGATCAAGGTATCGTTTATAATTTCATATATTACACGATTTCTATATAATGAGAATCCCATTAAGTTATATAACAAATAATATATGAGGCCAGTTGTGGCGCAGTGGCACAAAGTGTGACTGTAAAACCGACTGGTTGTGGGTTCGATCCCCACTCGAGGAGATGAAATATTTACTTAAATTTTTATATCCATTTCTTCGCTCTGGTGCCGAGGCAAAGCGCGGCGTTGAGTTCTGCCATTTAACACGCAATGCCTCCAAAATTCGGCAGAGAGTGGGGAACGGAGTGTCTTACACTAGGTTCCCTCTGCCTACTCTGCTGTGTGCGGGATACAGCGTGAAGCTTATTTAATTTTAATTTTATTTAAATAATATATGAGCCAAGTCGTGGCGCAGAGGCACAAAGTGCGAGTGTAAAACCGACTGGTTGTGGGTTCGATCCCCACTCGAGGAGTTGAAATATTTACTTCAATTTATATTTCCATTTCATCGCTCTGGTGCCGAGGCAAAGCGCGGCGTTGAGTTCTGCCACTCAACACGCAATGCCTCTAAAATTCGGCAGAAAGTGGGGAACGGAGTGTCTTAACACTAGGTTCCCTCTGCCTACCCTGCTGCGTGCGGGATACAGCGTGAAGCTAATTTAATTATTACACTATTAATTTTTATCTTACAGATAAAAGCGTGATAAATATAAACCAGAAACAAATAGAAACTATTAAAATTACATATCCTAAAACGATCAATTATGTTATTGATTCTTTAGGTATAGCTGATAAGTGTGATGGTAAGTAGGTACATATTTACTAATTTTTAATCAATATTAAATTCGCGATGGTTGTTGGTTCGATTTCCTCGCTCTGGTGACGAGACCAAACGTAGTCAAGCGTTCCCCATTGTAGCAGATTAAAATAAATATCTAATTTCCTGGAATCTGAATCGGATTCATAACCAGTCGCGTTTACAGTCACACTTTGTGCCCTCGCGCCACGACTGGCCTCATTATCACGTTATAATAATCTTTTTATATAATCTTTACATTATTTATAACATATAATAAAACAAATTCTAGATAAGACGAAACAATCTCGTCTGGACGATAAGCGGACGGTAAGCGATTTCGCTATTGCTTACGGCTGGGTCTGCGACATTTTCCGAGATATTGACAAGCAACACGGTTTTCTGCTGCTACTGAACTTAGCTTCTTTCTTCCTACAATTAGTAATCACGCCGTACTATCTAATAACAGATTTATGTACGGTAGAACAATTCATATTTTATATCCTTTTTTATTATTTTTATTTATTAAAAATTAAATCAGCTTCACGCTGTATCCCGCACACAGCAGGGTAGGCAGAGGGAACCTAGTGTTAAGACACTCCGTTCCCCACTTTCTGCCGAATTTTGGAGGCATTGCGTGTTGAGTGGCAGAACTCAACGCCGCGTTTTGCCTCGACACTAGAGCGAAGAAATGGAAATATAAATTGCCAGTCATGGCGCAGTGGTACAAAGTGTGACTGTAAAACCGGCTGGTTGTGGGTTCGATCCCCACTCGAGGACATGAAATATTTACTTAAATTTATATTTATTTTTATTTAATAATTAAATAAATTAAAGGTTCATTAAGAAAATTGATTTTTGGTTAGATTTTGACAATACTGGCTGTAATTATTATTAGCAGTTATTTTGTAATATATCATATTTGAGTCAAGCGTGTGACTTTCAATGCGACCGGTTGTGGGTACGATTTCTACTCGAGGAAATGAAATATTTAATATTTTATTTGTTTTAACACTAAACTTTTTCTACCTATTCTGCTATATGCGGGATACAGAGGGAAACTGAAAAAAAAATATTAAAGACTATTATGATAGTGACAGTATTTGTATTTATCTTATGTATTTTCTTCCACAGATACGTCACCTCAACAGAGTCTTGTATTAAATTTATTACTACAAATAGGTTGGGGTATCTTCCATATAGTATGTATGATGTTGGTAGTGGAGCCATGTTTTCAGATGCAAAGGGAGGTATGGGACGTATCTAAAAAGAATATTAAAACAAGAACTACTTAGGTGTTGGATTCATAAGATTGCTTTCATATATTCACACTCAGAGGCGTCAATTTATGCGTAGAGCTAATTAACTGTGTAATAACGAGGTATTTTTAGTAATGGAACGGTGGGATATCGTTTCACTATCAGCGTGGTGGTAGTGATATTGATCCTCACCCAGGAAAATTTATTATTTTCTATTCACTTTTCTGGTCAGACAAAGCGGATAATTTTTTAGCTTCAAGTTGTATCCCGCACATAGCAGTGTAGTGGAAACCTGGAAAACCGAAATGTTGAAATATTCCGTTCCATTAAGAAACTTCCGTTCAGGTGACTTCAATATAAATGCAATGTAAATTGCTTGCTTTAAGCAGATGATGCTCATCGCATCATTGGGTTGCGAGTTGCAAACATCACTCTGAAAGAAGAGTGTGAAACTAATGCCTGAGTAAGACAAAGGTTCTGGTAAAACGGAATGCAAGATCAGTGTAAATGGTAAGATATTAGAATAAATGAATGGAGTGGTCTATTTGGGATGTATGTTCATGGGATGTTAAAGATGGAAGATACGACATGAATGCAGAAAGGCGTATTGCTAGGCGTAATGCGTATATGGTTAACGGTGCCTTAGCTGCTTTGAAGAGACGACGAAACGTCAGCAAAACTGCACGTTTGGCCGTACACAATGCAATGAAAAGAATGAAAGAAAGAAGCATGCTGTGAAGATGCGATCTCTTCGTAGGAAATGCGGAGTCAGCTTAGTTGATCGATTCCGCAATGAAGATATAACAGAATGGTAGGTATTATGATGTCACTGTAAGAATGAAGAAGAACGTTTATAGGTGGTTTGAGCACGACAAAGGAATGAGTGATGAATGAATGGAAAAAAAGATTTACTAGTGATATTTACTAGTGATAGGAGTTGTAGTGAAGAAACTGGAGGGGAGGTCATGTAAAAGGTATGAGGACCCTCTGGAGGCCATGTATGAAGAGGTTGATCACAATGTTAATTAAGTTAAGTTTAAGTTAAATAGGTGTAGAGATTTATGATATTGAAAATACAAATTTTATATTTTCTAAGATGGATAACACAAAATTACTTGCCTGTTGCCTGATGCGTCATGCGAGCGCTACGGATCCTATGATTATAGAATTAGATCTTTTCACGAAGCAGCTTCTTTTGGATCGCCCTACGTATTCGCCTTTAGGAGTGTGCACTTTGTCAAGACCATTAATAGTTACGGTTTGTGGATTTAATTAAAAAATATATTTTTTAATTTTTTAGCAACTTTACGATGTATCCTGTAAACAGCAGGGAACCTGTGTTAAGACAGTCCGTTTCCCATTTTCCGCTGAGTTATGATTCCGCTGAATTGCGTGTTGAGTTGCGGAGTTCAAAGCTACGGTTTGTCTCGACACCACTGCTAAGATATGAAAATATTGAAATTTAATTTCCTTAAGTTACAATTTCATGCCTGTGCCACCTTAGGCTTTATAGATTTTTATATATTTTTGTTTCAGATTATCGGATCGGTCACTACATATCTAGTTATAATTTTTCAATTCCGGACATATGAATCTTAAGACATGGGATTTTAAAGAAAAAGGATATTCTTGCCTGAAAAACAAAGAGGAGCATATACTACACAGCTGATAACACCAGCTACTGACTACAGTTAAACGGATCAATGTTTAAGTCAAAAAATAAAAAGTTATCCCAATATTTAAAAAACAGTCCAAAAGGTGTATTTGATTCCTAATGGGTTTCAGAACATGTAGTTGACTCAATTTTAATAGATATTGTTTTATTACGTCATAGTAAAAATAAATAAATAAAACCAAAGTTAGTAACTTGCATCCTTGCTTTCTTCATCAACTTATAATTATTAGAAAGAGACGACTGACGTGCCGCCTTAAAAATATATATATTCAAAAAATCATGATTTTAGTTTACCTTCTTTTTTTGAGGCTTCTAATAAAAAGAGACGATGTTGGCTAAGCTTCAAATTTGACGTCAAATGCAAAAATATTGCCTATTAAATAGAGAACAGTCGTGTCGTAGTGGCACAAGTGACTATATATACGACAGGTTTTGGTTTCGATTCCCACTCGAGGAAATGAAATATTTATCATTTTGATATCTTCGCACTGGTATCGAGACGTTGAGGTCCATTTATATACAATGCCTTATACATATAAGTCTTGAAATAATAAAAAAATTTCAGTTTTTGCATTAATAGTTAAACCATTATGCTACTAGCGGCCCACTCGCGGCTTCGCCCGAATACCACTTATTACTCTTATTATGCTACATTTACCATAAGATATAATTTAGAACTTAAACATTTAATAATTTTGAAGAAAGTACAAGCACTATGCTGCTTGCGACGACGAAATCGGCGGGAAGGGCGCGCCCCGCAGAACACGTACCTATATTTGCGTTGAATCATTTCGCTCGTAAGTTTATAATATCTTTGTCAAATAAAAAAAATTGATACTTATAATAAAACAAAACAACAACACCTTGCAATTTTTAAATATTTTTGTCACAAAATGCCTTATTGTGACTTATTTATAAGCGATAAATATATCTACTGTGTCGCGAACTTTTTTTTAAATTAATAAAACAGAACATATGTTCCCTACAATGTACTAACATATATTTTAATATTTTAGCAGCGCACGTAATTTTATGTAAGCAAAAGCATTCCTGAAGACATAGACGTAGCTTTCATACAAAACCAAAAATAAGTATAGCGGACCAGTAGATCCAGAGATATTAGCGTTTAAACAAACAAACTCTTCTGCTTTATTATATTAGCATAGATACTAATAAATAAAAAAATATATATTTAAAAGGAAATAATATGACGTAGAATTTTTATAAATTTATCAATTGAACTAATATATTTAAAACATTGATGATTTTTTTTTCCTCGAATTCTGGGGACATTACGTGTTGAGTGGCAGAACTCAACGTCGCGCTTTGCCTCGACACCAGATCGAAGAAATGGAAATATAAATTTAAGTAAATATTTCATCTCTTCGTGGAGATCGAACCCACAACCAGTCGGGTTTACACTTCCGCTGTTACCGCCGTGCCGCTGCGCCACCCTTTTAGAATTTAGATATCTAGAGATAACTATATCTATTTATAACTGATAATTTTGAGGAAGTTGAAAAACAGGTACGGACCACGCGTCTTCTCTCTGTTAAGAAGAAGGCATTGCGTGTTGAGTGGTGGAACTCAACGCCGCCCTTTGCCTGGACACCAGAGCGATTTTACAGTCAGACTTTGTGCCCCTGCCCCATGACTGTTCTCACCCTTATACCCTTACCATAATATATTATTGAAGATTGTTAATTAAAGATAATATCCAACGCGTCAACCAAACAAAATTTCTAAAGATAGATAAACGAAATTATAAACACAGATATATTGAAAAATAATAGTACAAGAAAATATAAAAAAAGAACATGTGACTTTTTTAAAAAACATATTTATTTATATTTGTATACTTTGTTATTGACTATACATAACATTTACTGTTCTTCGTTCAAATTAGCATTTTCTGCTATCCATTTGTAGTGAGGCGCCACACGGGCATGTACCCCTGGGAAGTAAGGATGCGCGCAGTCATGTCCCCAAGAAACCACGCCAACGAGGATAGAATCATATAATACAGGTCCGCCTGAGTCACCACCGCAGGCATCTCTTCCACCTACATCTTGAATACCAGCGCAAATCATATCGGGCGTTACAATCGGTATACTTTCGAATTCCGGAATAGTTTTCAAATAAGCGTAACGAGAAGCACAAAGATTTTGATTTATAACGTTTACACGAACCCTTTGAAGCGTTGTTGGTCGACCGGCACCAAACTGAAAAAGACATTATTATATTAATTAAAGGTAGGCAGAGGGAGCCAGGCTAGGGCTAGTGTTAAGACACTCCGTTCTCCAATTTCCGCCGAATTATTGATTGCGTGTTGAGTAGCTGAACTCGACGCCGCGCTTTGCCTTGTTACTAGAGCGAGGAAATCGTAATGTTAAATATTTTATTTCCATGAGTGGGAATCGAACACACAATCTGTCAAGTTCATTTAAGCTTATGCCCCTGCGCAACGACTGGCCTCTGAATTAAAAATATTTGTTAAAAACACAAAACCTAATAAATTGGGAAATTATTAATAAAAAAATAATTATTTTAAATAAAACTATTTTAACCGGTTACGGACTACTGCAAAGTGTTCGAAACGCTGGGTTTCTAAAAATGTATAAAAAAACTAAATATACGCAATTAATCCGGTTAAAATAGTTTTATTTAAAATGTGTAATAATCGTGAAAATCAAAGAACTTATTATGTAAAAAAGTAATTAATTAATTACTAAAGGGTGATATAATATTATAAAAAAGACGACTTTTTTTCTTTTTGAAACGGTTCTAATAAAAAATAGAAAGTTTATATTTAATAGGTGGTCACGGGTAGACTCTACCCGTGACCACGGACTACTGCAAAGTGTTCGAAACGTCGGGTTTCCAAAAATGTACAAAAAAACGAAATATACGCGATTAATCCGGTTAAAATAGTTTTATTTAAAAAGTTTATATTTAATTTAAATACTGTACATACACCAAGCAAACCGAATCCCACAGCGGTTACAACAGCATTGTCAGGTATCTGAATTCCAGGTTGAGCTAGAGTCGCGATCCCGACCGTATTGGAGAGGACTACAGGTGATGAAAGTTTCACTATTCCAACATCATTTTGAATATCGGCAGCTACATATTGGGGGTGAGGGAGTAACTCTTCAATCATCAGCTGTTGACCGCCACTGTTGGTGAATGATGATCCCACACGCAATCTCCATAAATGAATTTCAATATCGCTAAAACAAATAATGAATTATTAATAAATTAAATACCTTTTAATTTTTATCTAAGATAGACTATGGGGATCTACAAAACTATGAAAACTAAAGGCTAAAGAGACTATGAAAAGTATTATTTACTTTTTTTTCACTTTCACGCTGTGTCCCGCATATGGCAGGGTAGGCAGAGTGTTAAGACACTTTATTACCGACATAGTACCGAAATTTCGAGGCATTGCGTGTTGAGTGGCGGAACTCAATGTCGCGCTTTGATTTGCTACAAGAGCGAAAAAATTAAAATATAAATAAATAATGATTTCATTCCTTTGAGTGGGAAACGAACCCACATCCGTCGTGTTCACAGTCACACGCTTGTTCCACTGCGCAATGACGGCCTTATTATTATTATTTACTCATATAATAATACTGTAGTGTAAATATACAAAAGTATACTAACAGGAAGCAATGTGCAGCAGACAGTGCAGCGCTGGTAGAAATCAAGGATGCACCACAAACTGGGACAAATTGGGACCAACTGCGGACCAAGAGATGGCTCATGTATGGATATTCATTAATTATCACCGGAACGCCTCCCACAATTCTTTGCGACTGCTGTTCTCTGTTCCAAAACTCATGTTGTGAAGCCGCTGTGGATTTGAATGTTCACTATAAAAACTACAGTCACGGTAAATTAAACGAAAAAGTGTATTAAATAATAATTGAATCTTAACATTTAAAAAAAAGTTGTATTTGAAATTAAGCGGGCATACTTGCTTTTGGTAGTATATCGCACAATATTTAATTTAGAAGCCGTGACGCGAGGGCACACGCTTGCTTGGTTGTAAGTTCGATTCCAGCTCGGGGTTATGAAATATTTAATATTTCCATTTCCTCACTCTGGTAACGAGGCAACGAGGATTATGCCACTCAACACGCAATGCCTTAAGAATTAAATAATTCTTAAGGCATTGCGTGTTGGTAATTAAAATCTTTTCTTTCCCGTTTCGTAGAGAGGTCAAAAAATATTTTTTTATAAAAAAATCAAATCTTCTTCACGCAGTATCCCGCACACAGCAGGGTAGGCTGACGGAACCTAGCATTAAAACACTCCGTTCCCCACTTTCTGCCGAATTCTGGAGGCATTGCGTGTTGAGTGGCTCGGCATAAAAGAGAAGAAATGAAAATTTAAGTAAATATTTCATATCCTCGAGTGGGAGTCGAACACACAACCAGTCGGTTTTATAGTCACCGCTGCGCAACGACTGGCCTATTTTTTTTTTAAATTAAATAATCTATATATTTTAGGACACAGATATAAATACGTATCTTACCTAACGCAGCACCTACTAGTGCGAACACAATAAATACGCGCATGATTTCAAATTCAACATTAAGATTTTTTTATTTTTATAATAAATTCTTATCGAATGTTATTAATGTAATCATTGGTAAACCTAAGCCGAATTAAATCCAAATGCCAATTATCTTATTTTTATCTAATCCAAATCTAAACCTTGTCTCAATCCACCTACATGGTTTAAGTTTGTATGCCGATATAAAATCAATTAAAACGAAACTAATAAAAAGTATTTTGACGCTAACATTTAATAAGAATCTAATCTTTTAATTGAATTAATAAGAAATTAATAAGAATCTAATATGAGGTCGTAGTGGCGCGGAGGTACAATCGTGTGACTAAACGAGACGGGTGTGTGTTCGTCTCCATCCGTTTACGTTAGAGTGTCGCTGCTTACACCCGCAGGCACATCGCCCTACACATCTGATAATTGGGCAACTCCTACCGTGTCAAGTACAAGCACGGACTAAAGACGTTTGTATCCATATGAAAACTTCGCTTCGCATATTGAAAAATTGGCTCTCTAACCGGTAACAGTACAGAGAGCTCGCAGATGTACTCATGAGACGTCGATTCTATTGCTTTCTTTCAGGAACCTCGCTGGAAGGGCAATAAGTCCCGTAACATCGGACAGGGTTTGTATGCGCTCATTATTCAGGTAGGAACGGTGTGGCGTTAGTACTTTCTGGATTGCTTCAGAATGGACTTCTTAAGTTTAATCGTCAATGCGATCGCTTGATTTTGGTTTACTTAACTGATTGAGGATGTTACCACAAACATATGTTCTCCAGATGGGCTGTAGCGCGGCCGAAAATAAGTAATTCAGGGAGCAATATGTAGGGGCTCTACTCTACCGCCTATCGAAGTGATCTTAGTTGGAGGACGACTAGAACGGCTACGTCGGTAAGGCTGCTGAGACATATTAACGTGTTGACGGTGCTTTGAGATACGGTCAATCAGAGGGAGAAAATATTCTTAGAACAGAAAATATTCTGTATTGCGTTTGATTTGGTCGTGGTTAATACATTGTTTCAAAAGAATCCTCAGCTCCTTATCACATATAAGAGTGGATCTTACTCAACGCAAGCTGATTACTTCATATGGAGTGGGTAAACTAACTATAGGGTTATTTCTGGTGAAAGCCTTACGGCGTTATATCGTCTTCTTGCCATGGACTATAACGTTACTCCGAAAAAGAAAGTAGAAGAGAATAGAATCATGTGGTAGTTGTCCAATTAACCGATTTAAACCGACTTCCTGGCAGTAGTGAAAACTTAAATCTCTCGACTAACACCGAAACTGGTCAGGTTGCTTGAGATCGTGTTTTATCAGTAATTATTACAGCAGGTAAGCGAGTCTTGATCTTGCGAGCTCTTGGTTCTCAGGCCCCGACGAGAGTATACTGTCTCTTAGTTTCAATATAGATTTCAGCCAGGATCAGGCACTACGTACCCCATTTTCGCCCTCAGAATGTTGATGGAGGCGTACCGAGGAAAAAAGAAAGCTCTGCATGTGGCCTTTTAGATCTGCTGGAGGACTTTGACTATGTGCCTAGTCAGCGTATGTCATTGCGATCCAAGAGGACCACTGTAGTATATATTGAAATTATTAGAGATATGTATCAAGAGTCCGATTCTGCACTTAGGACCGCTGTTGGCAACACTAAACCCTTCCCGACCACTGTAAGGGTTCAATGGGGCTCAATTATCACTTAGTCCGTTCTTATTTAATATAATTCTAGATACAGTCTAGGCTCACATCAAGATCAGCCTCCATGGTGATGGTGATGATGTATGCTGATGACATAGTACTCATTGAGAACCGACTGACACTGGAGAGTAAGTAAATGTTTTACGTTAGTAAGTGAACGATTGGTCTTAAACTGAATATTTCGAAAATCAAGTACCCACGTACTTGATCTTCGTGTAAAAGCTCGGACTTAAACACCATCGAAATGGGTCCTATCCATACGTTAAGTCGGGAAAGTTCAGATAGCTTGGATCCGTTATGCACGAGTCCAGAGGCATCGATCACGATTTCAAATCCCAGATAAGTACTACCTGGGCCAACTTCTTGGGCCAAATTCCTGGGCCAAATGCTTAAGTCTGCGGGAGGTAAATGGTGTTGTCTACTGATATAACTTATATAAAACATAAAATTACTATCAATCTTACTTAAACTTATATAAAACATAAAATTACAATCACCTTGAATTTAAAATGTAGTTGAAATATAATTCTTACTTGTGTATTATACAACGCTCATAATTCTTGTCTTAAATAATCTTATATATAGAATTGATAAGATAGTACATTTTGTCGCTAAGTTTCTGGATATATATATATATATATATATATATATATATATATATAAAATATGGATATATTTGGATATATATATATATATATATATATATATATATATATATATATATATATATATATCCATATTTTATATTATTAATTAGTAATTAATTAAATTAATAAACTATAAAAATGAGAGGATTATCCAAATATTATATTTAATTGAATATGGATAAGTAAAAGGGATACTGTACGATATCAAATAATTAACTCATAAATGTCTACTTATTATTTTGTAGCTCCTAGCTGCTTAAAGGGTAGACAGAGGGAATCCTTGTTGTCTCCGTTCCCCACTTTCTGCCAAATTCTGGAAACATTGTGTGTTGAGTGATCGTCATAACATTAGAAATCTTTTGTTAACGAAAAAAAAAAAACAAAAATTTTTCGTATCAATATAATTAGTCAGGAAGGTAAGTAAAACAGCTGCTTATGGATTTAAACTTTTATTTTTACATTATTTTATAGATTAAATTGTTGTTTATATATCATACATACTGACTCATAACTACTAACTTATCTATTCATATGGAAATTCGATAGTAGAGATAGAATGAGCCTCCAGAGTCACCTGTGTGTGTGTTTGTTTCTTGCCATTCCTCAGCTTAATAACTTTGGTTTTGCTACTGTAATATAATAAAATACACTTTAACTTATGAAATTTAACATACAATTCTTGCTTGAACCAATTTATAATAAAAAATTATAACATCACAATTTCACCTTTTTTTATGGACTTTTTACAGAATGACTTTGATTCATTCTTCATTCAACTCTTCAGATATATTTAAAAAACCCAACATCGTATTTTGTCAAAGTAGATGAAAGATGTTAATATAATCAGCAGGGTAGAGGGAACCTAGTATTAAAACACTTCGTTACCCATTTTCCGTCATTGCATGTTGAATAGTGGAACTCAACGCCGCATTTTGCCTCTACAACAGGGCGTAGAAATGAAAATGTTTAATATTTAATTTGCTCGAGTGGGAATCGAACCCACAACCTGACACGCTTACAGTCACACGCTCCTGGCCTTTATGTTACATTTACTGAAGTTTTTTGTCATCACTTTAAATTATCGTTATACTTGGAAACTTACTCGTTATAAATAATAACGACTATAGTATTTCTCGGTGTAATAAAAGCCACATGATGCAGATGAGAGGGTGGGAACCAGTGTTTTTCTACTAATTTTATCCTCTGTGAACCTCGGGGTACAAATTTGGAGAAATGTCCGATAGCGTAGAACATTGGATTTTTGAAGAATTCTTGTTTATCTTTATCTACAATTATAGCTGAGTCTACAAAATTCCTAGCCCAATTCGGATGGCCTTGTGGATCTAAACATAAATTCCAATCAATCCAACCAACTAAATTATAATTTAAATCCTGAAACATAATAATATCACAAATTTAAACTACAAAAGCATACGAAAAGATACATCGATTGGACAAAATTTCTCTTTTTCGATATGATGATTCAAAAAAAATACACTTAGTTCTTACAATAACCAAATGGTTAAGTTGAGGTCAGCCGATCACCACTTTCCGCCGAATTCCGGATTCAATGCATGTTGAGTGGCGGAACTCAACGCTGCATTTTGCCTCCACGTGCTTCGAATACCGTTCTATTGTATATAAAAAATCAGTAAATAAATCAGCTTCACACTGTATTCCCACTTTCTGCCGATTCTGGAGGCATTGTGTGTTGAGTGGCAGAACTCAACGCCGCGCTTTGCCGACACCAGAGCGAAGAAATGGAAATATAAATTTAAGTGAATATTTCATCTCCTTGAGTATAGTTCGAACCCACAACCAGTCGGTTTTACAGGCACACTTCGTGCCACTGCGCGACGTCGGATCTCAAATTTTATATAAATTTGACTATAACTCATTGAACAAAATTGAAAAAATAAATTGATTGAATTAAGAAGAAATTGCTTAAAAGAATAGCAATAGCACTAGTATTATAGAATTATATCATAATATTACGAACTTACTTCGATAATATCTATCATATACGATCTGCCTCTCGCCCAAGATCCCGGCACAAGTTTTTGAATTTGCCAAGGAAAGCTACCTGAAAAATTAATTGTCTATATTTTAAAAAAATCAGCTTCATGCTGTATTCCGCACACAGCAGGGTAGGCAGAGGGAACCTAGTGTTAAGACACTCCGTTCCCCACTTTCTGCCAAATTTTGGCGCCATTGCGTGTAGAGTGGCAGAACTTAACGCCGCGCTTTGCCTCGACACCCGAGCGAAGAAATGAAAATATAAATTTAATAAAGGGAATTTTTGGTCAACTTCAATTTCAAGGGAGCCTAATGTTAGCATTTAAGACACTTAATTCCCCACTTTCCAATTTTTCCCAATTTTTGAGATATTGCATGTTGAGTGGTGGAATTTAACGCCGTGCTTTGTCTTGTTACTACACCGAAAAAAATAAAATAATTCTCTAATGTAATATATTTGACTTAGTATACCTTCAGCAGCTTCTGTGGCCAAAATAAATTTATCAGGATGAGTGGAGGTCACAAAATCAAAAATCGCAGGTGATACGAATTTGTCAGTGTAATAGTGAACTCCGATACCATCTATATAGTCTAATACCTTTGGAAAGCGAAGTACCATCTAGAAAAAACACAAAATAGATAAAAAAAAATATTTGTAAAAACAAAAACCCCGACTGCATAAAACTAAAAAGAAAATAAACAAGACCAATAGTTTATTAGGATAAACAGTCGGGACCTCGTTAAATTATGCGGGATTTCTGGTATAGATTTTATTGGGTGAAGAATTGCTTATAGGTCCCCACTGTAAATCCGTTCAGCGGTTCTGGAGATGTGAGGTAATAAAGAATATTGCATACATACATACAAGATACGCGCGAAAAACATAACCCTTCCTTAGCAGTCGGGAATTAACATATATTGCTTTGAAATTAAAAATAGGCAGCTGTCATTAGATCTCCTTGTTTCAGCATCTACTAGCGAAGTACACGCGGCTTCGCCCGCCTAAACTTATTGTCATATTATAACCAAATTATTCAACGAAATCATTGGAAAAAAACGAACGAAATGGATAAAAAATTGTAGCTTACGTATAATTCTGGTATATAGGGTGTACCTACTAATGTAAAGTTTCATCTAAATGTATTTAGTAGTTTTTGTGTTAAAGTGGGACAAACATCGATCCTCACAAGTTTCACAATGTGAAACGTCAATTGTAATTACGGTTTTTGACTTTGACTTTGACTTTGATAGGTTGTTGGTTCCCTGTTACTAATCATTGCAAATGGGTCCAAAAACAAAAACCAAAAAAAAAACTCTAATTAGAAGTACTACAGCAACAATTAATAAGTAAATTCCACTTAAAATTACCTTAAAAAAACACAAAACCCAATATCTTATTATATGTACCTATTGTCTTATTTCTTACCAAGTTAAACCATAGCGGGATTGTAAGCCTCTGATCGTCACCACTGATGATTTTGATATGTTTAAATGTAGAATTACGTATTGTGGGCCCCAAGTTGTTTATAATCCATTTGCCCTAAAATATAATTTGTATGTGTCCTACATATTTTATAAAAAATAAGTTTTTAAAAGGTTATTTGTACCAACTCGAATGTCCGGTTTTGAGGTTATTTTAAAGAACATCTTCCTCTTCATCTTCTTCTTGACGCCATATCCAACTCATAGCAGTATGGAAACCTAGTATTAAGATATTCCGATCCCATTCCGTTATTCATTATCGAGGAGAGAGCAAGGAAATGAAAATATTAAATATTTCATTTTCCAGAGTGGGAATCGAACACACAACCTTCGTTTTTACAGTTGGACACTTGTCGTCGCGCGACGAAGGCCTCGCTAATTATAATTTATCACATTAAAAATAACATTCATTGTAATATGCAGATTATTTTTTATATAAGTAGATGCAAATTTTCAATTATAAAGAAAATATATAGCAAGAAAAGCTAACTGCACCTTCGCGAACATTTTAATTTAAATTAAAAAAAAATCAACTTCACGCTGTATCCCGCACACAGCAGGGTAGGCAGAGGGAATCTAATGTTAAGACACTCCGTTCCCCACTTTCTGCCGAATTCTGGAGGCATTACGTGTTGAGTGGCATTACTCAACGCCGCACTTTACCTCGACACCAGAGCGAAGGAATGGAAATATAAATTTAAGTAAATATTTCATCTCCTCGAGTGGGGATCGAATCCACAACCAATTGGTTTTACAATCACACTTCGTGTCACTGCGCCACGACTGGTCTTTTTTTTGTATTCCATGTAAATCGCATTTTATTTGTGTGCCATAAAATATATTCTATTTTAATCTATTCTATTCTACTGTTTCGCTATAGTTTCTTACCATATTACCGATGTCCCAACCAAGGGCGTTGAAAGTCGCTAATCCATAAACACCATCGGTTGGCTCGTTCGTTGTTGTGATTCCCCATATGGAAATTCCATGCTCGTGATATTTTTGGAGGAACCTAAAAGTTACGAATATTTTATATCAATAAAAGTTTGCTTCGGCGTTGAGTTCTGCCACTCAACACGCAGTCCCCCAAGAATTCAGCAGAAGGGGGGAACAGAGTATCTTAACACTGGGTTCCCTCTGCCTACCCTGCTGTGTGCGGGATACAGCGTGAAGCTGATTGATTTATTTTATTTATTTAAAAATAGTTGAAAATATAGTTTAAACAGTGATTTAAATATATATTTTTTGTTGTTTACAGAAAATTGACTTTAGTCTAAAATCAGCTTAGCACTGTATCCCGCACATAGCAGGGTAGGCAAACAGAACATAGTGTTAAGACACTCCATTTCTCATTGTCTGCCAAATTCTGAAGGCATACCGTGTTGAGCGGCGGAACTCAACGCTTTGCCACCAGAGCACCAGAGCGAGATAACGCACAAATATAAATTTAAATAATTATTTTATTTTCTTGGATGAGGATCGAACCCACAACCATATGTCAGTCACACACTTGCGCCCCAGCGCCACGACTGGCCTCAAATTTTGACTTTGGTCTAAACAAAAAAAATTATATATATCTTACCTCAAATGATAATCGGCATATGTTTGATAATATTCAGGCTTGAGCGAGGTGCGTCCTCCATACGTTGGTTTAGTTTTCATCCATAATGGAGGAGACCAGGTAGTCGCTATTATGTGGACGTGTTCTGTTGCCACTTTCAATAGAGAGTGTATCATGGGTATCTGGTAAAAGAAACGTATAATTTAACAATAAAATAAAATAAGATTTCTCGAAGATCTCCGGTTACACAAAAGAAATTTCGGAGTAACCGTACAGAACCGGCGCGGAGTTAAGCTGCGTAATCGTGTATAAATAAAAAACAGGCAAAACAGATATAATTTGAAATATCAAGTCTAAGTACATTATTATCACGGTAAAATGTCTCCACTGAATATTTTCTATTTTTTTTTCAACTTCACTCTGTATCCCGAATACAGCATTGTAGACACAGAGAGAATCTATTTTCTATTTGGTTGTTACCATTCAATTAGATTAGTGTGTAAAGGGGCCACCAGAGAGAACATACTGTCAAGACACTCCATTCTCCGCTTCCCGCTTGAATTCGAGACATTGCGTGTTGAGTGAAGGAACTTAACGCGGTGATTTGATAAAGAAAATTACTTATTAACAAAAATAAGCAAATCACTATACTCCCAGGTTCCCTCTGACTACCCCGCTACGTGCGTGATACTGCGTGAACATAAAAAAAATAATAAAATTTACCTTAAAATTTACATCTTCGGGGGCCAGCGTATAGTTTGTAAGGTGAACATCGTTTATAGGTAAATCGTTATATGCATAAGGATGAGTGGAGAAATCTGTACCACCTATCGGTACTCTTAACATGTTATATTCTAATCCAACGTCACTGTAATATGAACTGTAAAACAAGAGAAATACTTATATTGTAATCTATATATATATAAAAGGACATGCACTGACTGACTGAGGTAAGACGCACGCACAGGTGCAACCGCTGATAGTAGGAACGTGAAATTTGGATAGATGTTCATTTTCGTAATCTGGACGTCCACTAAGAAGGGATTTTGAAAAATTTTAACCCTTAAGGGATGAAATAGGGTTTAAAAGTTTGTATGGATTTTTTTTTAAATCGGCACCGATTTTTATAAAATTTGAAATTCAGACTCTTAAAAATATTTCATTGAACACGTGTCTCATGTTTTTTTAGAATTCACCCCCTAAGAGTTCAAATAAGGGGTTGAAAAATTATATGGAAAAATGTTTAAATCGCCATCGATTTTTATAAAAATTTAAATCAGAATATTTTAAGGGTGCAAATACGCGGGCGAAACTGCGCGTGCCCACTAGTATAATATATACTAATATAGTAAAGCGGAAGAGTTTGTTTGTTTGTTTAAACGCTGAGATCTCTTAATCTACTGGTTGGATTTACTTTTTATATGTTTTGTACGAAAGCTAATTTCCTCAGGAGTGATATAGGCTATTTAACATTACGCGTTAATAATGAGATAACAATAATTAGAAGCCATAGTCTTACTTTTGCAGGATATAATTAATATTTATATTATGCTATTTAAGGCCAGTCGTGGCGCAGCGGCACAAAGTGTGACTGTAAACCGACTGGTTGTAGGTTCGATCCCCACTCGAGGAGATGAAATATTTACTTAAATTTATATTTCCATTTCTTCGCTCTGGTGTCGAGGCTAAGCGCGGCGTTGAGTTCTGCCACTCAACACGCAATGCCTCCAGAATTCGGCAGAAAGTGGGTAACGAAGTGTCTTAACACTAAGTTCCCTTTGCCTACCCTGCTGTTTGTGGGATACAGCGTGAAACTGATAACTAAACTACGAGTACAACAAATAATACAATATTTTACTAAAAGTTATTTAGCATGATGTACATTTTCGTTTGTGGCTTCGATTCGGTTTAATATTTTCATTTCTTAGCTCTTTTAATTAGGCAAAGCGCGTCGTTGAATTTCACCACTCAACACGCAACGAATTCTTTTTTTTTTTTTTTTTTTTTTTTTTTTTTTTTTTTTTTTTTTTTTTTTTTTTTTTTTTTTTTTTTTTTTTTTTTATGGAAAAGGACAAGGCAAACGAGCGTTCGGGTCACCTGATGGTAAGTGATTGCCGCCGCCCACGGCCCCGTGCAACACCAGAGGAGCTACAGGTGCGTTGCCGGCCTTTAAGGTGGAGATAGACGCGCTTTTTGAAGGTACCCATGTCATATCGACCTGGAAACACTGCCGCGGGTAGGCCATTCCACAGTTCTGTGGCGCGTGGAAGGAAGTTCCTACGAAACCGCACAGTAGTGGATTGCCACGTATCCAGGTGGTGTGGATGATATTGTAGCTTATGACGTACCGTGCGGTTAGAAAATTCGGCGGCAGGTAACAGGTCAAACAGTTCTTCAGAACACTCCCCATGGTAAATGCGATAGAGAACGCAAAGCGAGGAGACGTCTCTACGCAAAGCCAAAGTATCAAGCCTTTCACAGATCATTGGGTCCCCAATGATTCGAGCGGCTCTACGTTGTATGCGATCAAATGGTTCAAGCTGATACTGGGGTGCACCAGCCCAGAGGTGAGAACAGTACTCCATATGAGGCCGAACCTGGGCCCTATATAGGGCCAAACGGTGTTTTGGCGTGAAGTACCGTCTCGCTCTGTTGATGACCCCCAGTTTCTTGGAGGCCAACTTGGCCTTGCTTTCCAGATGATCGCGATACTGGCAGTCACTCGAAACATTAAGGCCCAATATACTGATACTGGGCGCGGCTGTAAGAGGAGTGTTTTGAAAGACTGGCGATATGATAAATGGGATTTTTTTTGTGGTTAACGCGCAAACTTGTGTCTTCAGGGGGTTGAACTGAACTAAGTTCCTTTCACCCCATGAGGAGACATTGTTGAGGGATGCCTCAATTGAAGACACAAGTTTATTTCGGCACTGTTCAGCGTTTTCCCGAGAAAGACTTGCTCGGCCGGAGTAAACAGCGTCCACTGTGCTATCATCTGCATAGCAATGAATGCTAGAATCCTCTAACATGTCATTGATATGCAAAAGAAACAGCGTAGGGGACAGCACGCAGCCTTGGGGAACGCCAGCGTTCACAGGCATATGTTTTGAGCAAAAACCGTCGACAGCGACCTTGATGCTGC
This sequence comes from Heliconius charithonia, assembly GCA_030704555.1. NCBI lineage: Eukaryota > Metazoa > Arthropoda > Insecta > Lepidoptera > Nymphalidae > Heliconius > Heliconius charithonia. The sequence continues at coordinate 2,783,023 of CM060810.1, forward strand.
GCCCAGTGAGAAAGCTGGCGATCCATTTGCATAAATTCTCGGAAAGCCCATAGGATGGAAGTTTAGCCAGGAGCGCCTTATGCCAAACTCGATCAAAGGCCTTCGCCATGTCCAAACCAACTGCCAGGCCCTCTCCCTTGCTTTCAATAGCCGCTGCCCAGCGGTGGGTAAGGTAAACCAGAAGATCACCGGTTGAGCGACCATGGCGGAAGCCATATTGTCGGTCATTAATCAATCGGTGATCCTCTAGATAAACCAAGAGCTGGCTATTGATGATGCTCTCCATGACTTTAGAGAGCAGGGAGGTGATGGCAATAGGCCTGTAGTTAGATGGATCGGACCCATCGCCTTTCTTTGGGATCGGGTGGATAAGAGCGCTCTTCCATGAGTCTGGGACTACGCCGACTGAGTAAGAGTGCCGAAACAAACGCGTTAGCACCGGTGTCAGCTCAGGAGCACAAGAACGGAGCACTAAGGGAGAAATGCCATCTGGCCCGCTCGACTTGTGGATGTCCAAAGAGGACAGAGCTCGCCTAACAGCTGTTTGGTTAAACTTAACCTCAGGCATTGAGCTCTGGCACCGCGGGATGGTCGGCGGCGTTGATCCTTGGTCATCCAAAGTCGAGTTTGAGGCAAAGAGAGCGCCCAGGAGATCGGCTTTCTCTTTTGCCGTGTGGACCAAAATGTCATTTCCCGTGCGTAATGGCGGAAGCGAAGGCTGGCTAAAGTTGCCAAGTGCCGCCTTTGAGAGCGCCCAGAACTGATGGGTTCCGGACGGATAGCTCTCAAGCTTCTCGCCAATTTTGGCGATATGCTCGGACCTTGCTCTGGCAATTTGCCGCTTAAAGAACCTGGAGGCTCGGTTATACTTCCTTTTTGAGGTTTTCACCTCCGGATCCTTAGTAACCAGTGCCTCAGCCCAGATTTGATATGCCTCGCGTTTGCTAGAGGCAGCAAGCTTGCAAGACGTATCAAACCAAGGCTGTGACTTGCCACCGATTGGCACTACAGCACTAGGAATATAAAGTTCCATGCCCTGTAGGACCACGTCGGCAACAGCAGCGGCACAGGTACTAGGATCATCAGAAGAGAAGCAAACCGGCCCCCAGGGATAAGATGAGTAAAATGTACGCATCCCATCCCAATCTGCTGACTTGTAGTGCCAGACGCGACGAGTTGCGGGTGATCTGCAGCTGTCGCGCTTAATGGGCACGACACTCCGCACCAGGCAGTGGTCAGAGGACCCCAAGGGGGCATCGACGACAACCTGGTACTGCTCTGGATGTGAAGTCAGCAGAAGGTCCAATAAAGAGGCATTGTGGTTGTCCACGTCCGGGAGTCGCGTAGGCGACTCAACCAATTGGGACAGTCCGTTTGCCACAGCAAGGTCAAATGCAGCCCTCCCCGCGTGGTCGGTGGTGCGTGATCCAAGCCAACTGGCATTGTGCGCATTAAAATCGCCAAGTATCACGACCTCAGCGGAGGGAATCTGTGAGAGCATATCGTCGATAGCCGATTGAATGTGCTCCATGAGCCGATCCGTTTCTGCATTACCACTGTGGGACCTGTAAAGGCATGCGTAGACTCGGGCACGATCGTCCGAGTCAACACGGAGCCAGATGGTAGACAAGTCCCGACCTTCAAAATGGGCAAGACGACGAAAACTTAGGTCCTCCCTTACGAACACAGCGACCCCGGCATGAGGCATAAAGTTATGTTCTATTTTGTAGCCGGGGTATTGGAGATAGGCTGTGTCGCTCGGTCGGGCAATTTGAGTCTCCGTCAGGAATAACAAAGCCGGCCGTGCCGTCTCGAGGTGGTGGTGGACGGCATTTAAGTTGGAATGTAGACCCCTGATATTGCAAAAGTCCACGTTGAGCGTGGAAGGGGTTGCCGTGGAGCGTACGTCTCGTTTGCCCTGTCTATAGCGCGGAACATTGCCCTCCCCAGAATTCGAAGGGCAGCCTGAGTTTGGAGACTCAGGGAGGGATTCTCCAGCACTGGAGGTGCTGGTACCCTCCTGGGGTAGCTTCTCTTTGAGTGCCGCTATCATATTCCAGGGAGGGGTGGGGGGTTGGGCTCCGGAGCCCGGCATTACCTAGTGCGAAACGCAGTGGCATAAAGCCACTACTTAACGCCGGTATTAAATGCCGGGGGTGGTATGATCCGGTCGAGTCTGCCCATGCGTGTTGCCATTGCTGGCGACGTGACTCTACCACACGTACTTCAGTCGCCTTTTACGACACCACCAGTACCAGGATGATCCTATTCTTAGCCGGGATCACACGGCAAAAATTCGGCAGAAAGTAGAGAACGGGAGTGTTTTAATGGGAACGGAGTGTCTTAACACTAGGTTCCCAGGTTCCCTCTGCCTACTCTGCTATGTGCGGGATACAGCGTGAAGCCAAAAAAAAACCATACTTGATTAAGGCATCCCTTAAAAGAGAATGCAAACTTTTCCAATTCATTGCGGCAGCATCAGATACAGCACCTCCAAACCCTTGAATTTTTTGATACACAATATTTGTATCAAATTCCAACGTTGTGGAGCAGCATGTACCTGTAATTATATAAGCTTACTTGACGGATCTAGTTAATAAAAAATTATATTTTCACCAAGTTATTTTATACATTTCTACTATTATCATTCTTATTCTTTTCAATCGACTCCTACAATTCAGAAGGAAAACGGAAATGTGTTAATGGGACCGAAGTGTTTTTGCGCTAGGTTCCCAGGTTCCCTTTACCGGCCCCGCTTTACGCAGTGCGGAATACAACGTGAAGCAAAAAAAAATATTTTAAAAATAACTTACTGTCAACATGAGCACTCCACGATCCATTTGTTTTAAGGAACCGTGATCCTGCCTGAAAAGAATTTTTAATTTGCTTATTTTTAGCTTTAAATAAATAAGTTATGAATGGAAGATAGCGTTATCTATGGAAACCAGAATTATATTTGTTTTTCTTATTTTCGTACTTGAAACGTATTAATAAATTTGCATATATAATTCATTTGTTTTGACTATAATATTAAGTTTTACTTGAGAGTATACAACGTCATTTTATTGTGTCAGATTTTTAATTAACCAACTTCTGTAAAAGTACATCAATTCGACCGTATTTTTTTTATGTTTATTATCTCAGAACTTTTGACTCGGTGAACTGATTTTGATGATTCTTTCTTTTTAAACTCTAGTGCGTCCCGTTAGATCCTATTTTAATTAGAACAATTTAAGACAATGGTAAAAATAAAATAAATCAGCTTCATGCTGTATCCCGCACACAGCTGGGTAGGCAGAGGGAACCTAGTGTTAAGACACTCCATTCCCCACTTTCTGCCGAATTCTGGAGGCATTGCGTGTTGAGTGGCAGAACTCAACGCCGCGCTAAGCCTCGACACCAGAGCGAAGAAATGGAAATATGAATTTTAAGTAAATATTTCATCTCCTCGAGTGGGGATCGAACCCACAACCAGTAAGTTTTACAGTCACACTTCGTGCCACTGCGCCACGACTGGCCTCAATAGTATAATAAGAGAAAACCTCATAAGTATAATTTGGAGTGATTTATAATTACAATTATAATTCAATGTATCTATATATTTTTCATGTATAGAAAAGCAGACCTGAGATGATGTATAAGCTATATAGGTCCCGGATTTCGGATCCTCCCTCGAGATCTCATCGCAGTAAGTCAAGTTGCACACACAAACGACAGATTGACCTTCAATTTGCCTTGCAGCACATGGTCTGTCTAAAAAAATAAGGCAAAAATTAAATATACTGTTAGTATGAAAATTAGATATTTTTTAGCTTCACACTTAGTAGGCCGAGAATAGCCGGAAACTTAGTGTGACACTCCTTTCCAATAAAATACACTATCGTTCCCTATTTTCCGAAAAAATGGAAATACAAATTTAAGTAAATATTTCATCTCCTCGAGATGGAACCCAAAACCAGTCGGTTTTACAGTCACACTTTGTGCCGCTGCACCACTCCTGACCTAGTAGCTATTATAATGCTGAATTTTCATATGCGGTTTTAGAACAGCATCAGCCTGGACCCTCACTCGGCGCAAAAATTTTATGTAAACTATTTTTATTTCCCTGCTCAGGTAAGTAAAACGCAGTGAAAAAATTGTGATGTACCTAATATTGACATTTCTCTAATTTGTTAAAACAATGTTCATCTTAATTCCACCAATCCACAGACCCAAGAATAAAGTGTGAAAAGGAATTTTCTAAAAATAAGGTTTCTTTGCCGTATATCACACAAAATTGAAAAGTAGATTAAATTAAGTTGTATAAAACAAGAATAATGAAAGATATTATATTTTGAAGAAAATAAAGCCACGGCGGCGCGTGGCGCAGGGGCTCTACTACGGTCTTGAAAGGGGTGACTGTAACACGATGGTTGTGGTTTCAATCCTCATGGGGGGGAATGAATTATTATGTATTAATATTTTTCATTTCTTCGTTCACCAAGAGACAAAAGCCCGCTGTTCAAAAATTCGATGTTGAGTAGAGCTAGAGAATGGAGTGTCTTAACACTAGGTTCGTTGGTCTGCCTACCCTGGTATCTGCGGGATTACAGCGTAAAGATAAAAAAAAAAAACAAAAAAATAATATGCCTAATTATATCTTTCCTTATTAAAAGATTATTCCATAGCAATAATAATGTGCATGGAAAAGATGAGTGATTCATGATCGTTTAAGGCAAATTGATATGTAAAAAAATAAATCCGGTCGGTTGAGGCCGGTCGTGGCGCAGTGGCACGAAGTGTGACTGTAAAACCGACTGGTTGTGGGTTCGATCCCCACTCGAGGAGATGAAATATTTACTTAAATTTATATTTTCATTTTCTTCGCTCTGGTGTCGAGGCTAAGCGCGGCGTTGAGTTCTGCCACTCAACACGCAATGCCTCCAGAATTCGGCAGAAAGTGGGGAATGGAGTGTCTTAACACTAGGTTCCCTCTGCCTACCCTGCTGTGTGCGGGATATAGCGTGAAGCTGATATATATATATAAAAACATTGAGCTATATTTTTATATGGAAATATATTAGATACTTTTAGGCTAAAGTAAAACAATATTCATAACCGTTTGTATGTTTGTTTTCTTTACCATAGATAATGAATACGTTAAATATTATTAAAAATACACAAAAATATTAAAAGAACATATCCATGACGAAATTTAAATTGTGAAACTCACCTGCAAAAACCGTTCCTTGAAATGTAAATAGAATAAACATAAATATAAAAGCTAACTTCATTTTATCAACGTACGGTAACAGAGCATGCTCAGCGCGTACTGATATAATCAACTATAGTTGGTTAAGAGTTCAGCCTAAGGTCAAAGTAAATATTTTTAAACTGTCTTAAAAACAGTGAGGCCAGGCCAGTCGTGGCGCAGAGGTACATTTGTGTGACGTTAAACGTGACTGGTTGTGGATTCGATCCCAACTCGAGAAAATGCGGAAAATAGGAAACGGAGTGTCTTAACACTATGATTCCTCTGGCTATCCTGCTGTATGCGGGATACAGCATGAAAATTATTAAATTTTTAATTTGATTTATTATTAAAAAACAAGAAGAAGAAGAAGACCAAATATATTGTAAAATAAGTTACTGGAATAAGATTTCGCAAGCCTACAGCCTACACCTAATTAATTTGCATGTCAGAGGTTTTTATTTATTTATAATTATCTGTAATTTCAGTTTGTTAATATTTATTATGTAGTTATGTTGGCTCATGGCATGAGAACGGTACAGGTAAATGCTTAATCAGCATTTTAAGTATGGTAACGCGAATCCTCTCAAGCCATGGGAAACATTCTTATGTATTTTTTAATATTAATTTTCTAGAGATAGTTTTTCAATCGACAAGAGCATGCGCTTCTGCTTGGTCGTTTTAGTATTTTAAGTTGCAATTAATAATTATGGAATAACATGAAATTCTGTTAAACACATAATTAAAATAAATTTAACTTTTATTATTTTAAAAAGCCCACTCGCGCTCCCGTAAACTTGTCTGGCGCAGCCGGTAGGATAGTTTCCACATAAATTACAGCCTTCATCTATAAATTACGCGTCAAAATCCGCAAAAAGGGATTGAAGGTCTGTAAGGAACTATCCCGAACCAAATAAATAAGACAGTGCGTGAGGAGCCTGGAGCTGATGATGCTGACCTCGGGGTGGTGAGTAGAATTTTTCACCTTCCTTGTATCCTGTTATAATTGAAATGAATTTCTTTTATTATAACGTAATCTGGTTTTCTTAATATTTCAAATCAAAATCTTTGAAATATTATAGTTAAGTAATATATTTAATTTTATTATTTCAAATCCAAATCTTTGAAATATAATATTTAATTAATACTATTGCGTATTTCATTCAAATTTAAATTAATTAAAATACTTATTTTATTTGTGGTAACGTATTGTTAAGAATCAATTTCTTTATTTCACTCCTATTGTAAGATTTTATATAAAATAAAAATGGAACATATAGCTCTAATTCCCACTGAAATTTTAAAATTAATTCCACTTTTCGGTGGCGACAAACGCCAATTAAATTTATTTTTAAGAAAATGCGAATATGTAATTGATAAATTTCAAGGCAGTGATGCACAAAATATGTACATAATGCATGCTATTACTAGTCGCTTAGTAGACAGGGCCGCTGCGCTTATCAGCGAGCGTGAGGATATTGTTACATGGTCGGAATTTAAAGATTTATTAATTCAACATTTTGGAGACCCGCGTAGTGAGGAATGTATTGCTATAGAGTTAGAGAATTTAAAAATAAAAACAGGAGAGAGTTATCTTGATTTTTGTAATAGGGTACAATCGGTACGTTCGGTACTCTTATCAAAGGTCAATCATATTATAAATGAAGAAATAAGACAAAGTAAAATTATTATTTATAATAACACTTCTTTAAATGTGTTTCTATATAATTTACCAGAGAATCTAGTGCGAATAGTTAGGTTGAAAGCGCCCAAAAGTTTGGAATCAGCCTTGAGTGTAGTTTTAGAGGAAATAAATTTCCAAGAGCAATATAATCAACGTAATAAATATATTCTAAAACAGAATAATCCTTCCACACAGATTACACAGTTAAAATCACAGAAATTTTTTTTCATGCAAAGCCCGGTTATTTAAATAATAGAGTTTTGTATCACTCAAATCAACACCCACAGTTTAAATTCGGCATACCACAAGCATCGAATAACCCTCCCGTTGGGTTTAGGCCAAATTTATCCCCATATAAATTCGATATTCCTAAGGGACCGCACATACCATCGCCAAAAGTTAACCCCTACTATGGGCACCGTCCGTTTCAGCAGGTAGGTTATCGCCCACCATTTAACGCAAATAATTATAACGGACACCCAACGCAATTTGGGTATAAACCTAATCTTAATAAAAGCACACCCAATCAAAATGATGTCTCTATGAGAAGTGCTTTACCTAATAAACCAAATTTTCCCTTAAATGAGATGTACACGTATGATATCGACTATGACGATGATAATAATTACGAAAATATGTGTTCTCAAGAACATGTATATGACCCAGAACACAATCTCTATTACTATGCAAATTCAGATCAATACAACTTTCCAAATGACTCGAATGACGAAGAAAAAGCTGATAACATTGAGCAACATAATAAAACGGAAAATTTTTGCCTACGAGCCTCAAGCCTAGAGAATGTATAGAGTTAAATTGTGATAAAAATTTAAAGTTGCGTTATGTATATATTCCCGAAATAGATGCCAAATTTATGATCGATACTGGAAGCACACGATCGTTTTTAAGCCCTGAAAAGGCATATTATTACTTTGAAAACTATATTATTTACGAACCTTTTCAAGTTACAAGCACGCATGCTACTAGTTTACACGGTGAAGTAGTTAAAACCCCCCTTATGCCTACATTTAATTATTTTAATTATTCATTTACCTATTGTAATAATATACAAAAATTTTACGTATATAATGTAGATTCGAAATATGACGGATTAATTGGTAACGATCTTTTAAAACAATTGGAGGCTGTCATTGATTTAAAACATAAAATACTTAAAACAAAATATTCAACAATTCCCATAATATATAACGATTCAGAATACATTCTAGTTTTGCCCCCGCGTTCTGAAATAAGAGTATCCTTACCAACGAAGCAACATTCTGGGGATGCAATCCTTAATTTCGTTGAATTTTGCAAGGGTGTAAGAATGCCAAGTGCAGTAGTAAGGTGCGTGAATGGTTATGCGAAAACTGTTATACAAAATACATTAGATAAGCAAATGGAGCTTAGTATAAAGTCGCCGTTCGAAGTGGAAATGTATGAAATATCTGAGTGCAAGGTTAATTTTATGAAAGATATGAGAGAAATAGAAAAGGAAGAGTTATTAATTAAAAATTTAGAGAAGTTAAGGCTAGAACACATTAATGAGATAGAGAAAAATACAATTTTTAGTTTATGTCATGAATATAAAGACATATTTTATTGTGATCAACTATCATTGACATTCACTAACGATGTTAAGCACTTTATTAGAACTAAAAATGAGGACCCCATATATATAAAACCCTATAGGCAAGCACCTGTACAAAGTGAAGAGATTAAACGACAAGTAGACAAACTTTTGACTGACAATGTTATACAAGAATCTCACTCACCTTGGAGCGCTCCAGTTCATCTCGTTCCTAAAAAGATGGATGCTTCAGGAGAAGTTAAATATAGAATGGTTGTAGACTATAGACGACTTAATGACATTACTATTGATGACAAATATCCCCTTCCCAATATCACTGACCTTTTTGACAAATTAGGGAAAAGTACGTACTTTACGACATTAGATTTAGCTAGCGGATATCATCAAATAGAAGTTCATGAATCAGACCGTCAAAAAACTGCATTTAGTACTCAGACGGGACATTTTGAATTTTTAAGAATGCCCTTTGGACTAAAAACTGCCCCAGCTACTTTCCAAAGAACGATGGATAACGTTTTGAGAGGACTACAAGGTATACACTGCATGGTTTATCTAGACGACATAATTATATTCTACCCTAGCTTAGAAGAACACATTAAAAGTCTCAGAATTGTATTTGACAGATTACGTAGGACTAACCTAAATGTACAACTTGACAAATCAGAATTTTTACGCAAAGAGGTTTTATACATAGGGCATATGATCACTAAAGACGGACTCAAACCCAATGACGACAAAATAAAAGCAGTTTTAGATTTCCCTTTACCAAAAACCACCAAGGAAATTAAAAGCTTTTTAGGTTTAATAGGATATTACAGGCGTTTTATAAGAGATTTTGCTCGAATTACACAACCATTGACCGCTTGTTTAAAAAAACGAAATACATTAACAATTGATGAAAAATATATAGAAGCATTTCAGAAGTGTAAAGAATTATTAACGAATGCCCCCCTTTTACAATACCCTGACTATGACAAGCCATTTATTTTGACGACTGACGCTTCAGCCCAAGCTTTAGGAGCCGTATTATCACAAGGACCTATTAGTAGCGATCATCCTATTGCCTATGCTAGCCGAACTCTTAGTGATACAGAAGTAAGATATAGTACGATAGAGCGTGAGTTATTAGGGATAATTTGGGCCGTTAAACATTTCAGACCCTATTTATATGGTCGAAAATTTACCATTTACACTGACCATCGTCCCTTAGCTTGGTTATATTCCCTTAAGGAGCCTAATAGTAAACTTACACGTTGGCGATTACGTTTACAAGAATATGATTTTGAAGTAATCTACAAAAAAGGCAAACAAAACACAAACGCGGACGCACTTTCACGAATAAAGTTAAATGCTATAGAATTGGATGATAACGCCTCTCTTGTAGTTAATATTGATGAAAAAGAAACTCGACTTCAAGAGCATTTGTGTGACGTTACAAAAGAAATTGTAAAATTATCTAGGAGACATAGCTCTGATGAATCTAGGACTATTACCATATCTGACTCTGAAGCAACCATATCAGCTAGTTCTAGAGGTTTGTCGGAAAAAGAATATCCTATCCCTTCCATTACTTCAAGTTCTGTCGCTGAAACTGTTCATTCAAATGTTCAATACGATACATCAGGCATTCCTATTTTACATGAGGCGATTGACACAAAACCAAATCAAATATTAGTATTTACCTGGCAAAAAAATGACTTACATGTTAAAGATTTATCAAGGCCAAAAGTGAAAATTCTTGAAGTATTTTTACCTTTAAATAATTTAGAGTTAGTTAAACAGTTTCTTAAGGAATATATTCGCCCAAAGATTAAATACTTTATATATTTTGAAAATCCTCAACATAGAAGAGATTTTGCAAATACACAACCATAGTTGTGTAATAGCTTTATTTAAAAAAGACACCATAAATATTAAAGAATGTACAGAAAGGGTAGTTTTTATAGAGAATGAGGGAGAACAAAAATCAATTATATTAAAATATCATCATGGTAAGACGTGTCACAGAGGTATTAAAGAAACTATGACTAGAATAAAGCGTAACTATTTTTGGCATAACATGCAGGAGACTATTTCAGCTGTAATAAATGCTTGTGAATCTTGTCGAAAAATGAAATATGATAGAAAACCAATTAAACCAGTTTTGCAATTAACTCAAACTCAAGACGCCCCTTTCCAAGAAATATTCATAGATATTTTTAGCATAGAAGGAAAATATTATTTAACTATAGTAGATGCTTTTAGCAAATTAGGTCAGGCAATAGAAATTAGTAATCGTTCCACCCCTGAAGTAGTCCGTGCTTTAATTAAATACTTCTCTATTTATGGGATTCCTGGGAAAATTACCGCAGATCCAGGGACAGAATTTAATAATGAGTTAATGAGAGAATTGGCGGACATGTATAAAATAACCCTTCATATTACTACTCCTAATAATCCTAATTCAACAGGTATTGTAGAAAGATTTCATTCTACAATTATAGAAATTTATAGATTGGCAAAATATGAGCATAGATTTACGGACGCAGCTTCGGTTATGACCTATTCCATTTTGGCTTATAATCACACTATACATAGCGCTACTGGTTTAACGCCATTAGAGCTAGTTTTCGGTCATACTGACTCTAATGACGTATTTAATATAGAATTTAATAAAGCTTATATACAACAATTACTCAAAGATCATGTAAAACGTACGAAGTATTTATATCAGTACATTTCTAATAAATTGCGAGAGAATAAAGAAGAATTAATAAAAAAGAGTAGTGGTGAGCACGATATAGAGATAGGGTTAGGGAAAACTATCTTCACAAAACCAGTTAACACTAGAAGGAGTAAGGATAAGCCTCCTTTTCAAAAAGCGTGTGTTAGAGGAGAAATTACTAAAAACATAGTACCCATAAAAATTGGGAATCGTCAAACAAAAGTACCAATTAAAAATGTAAAACTACCTCCACAGGTGGTGCTTCGTTCTCGCGATGACGACGAAACACATCCAATCCCTTCGACTTCAAAAAATTGAAGGTAACCCGGGATTATTGCCGGTAAGGCAAGGTCAGGCTTATAAACAAGAGAATAAATGGGTTATTATTAAAGTATTAGATTTAAGTATAATTTTTAGGGATCTAGAATTTAATATAAACCGATATAATGAGTTTAATAAATTAATTAATGTTAATAAGCCTTATTTACTTGAACTCACTAATATGAAAATGGAAGTGGAATATTTGATAAATAATACAATTGAAAAGGTAAGACAAATAGCACCAATGAAAAGATTTAAAAGAGGTTTAATTAATCCGTTAGGTTCATTTATAAAAGCAATATCAGGTAATTTAGATAATAATGATGCAATTCGATATGATACTCTCATTAATAAGTTAAATGGCAAAGAAAGTCTAATTGAAAGTAAAATAACATTGGTTTCCAAAATGATGGATTATAATATTAATAGTACGGAAATTTTATATAACAATTCAATAATTATGAGTGAGCGCCTAAAACGCGTAGAACAAATGTTAAATGATATAGCCGCGAAAGAGAATAATTCTATTTATTCAACTTATGTTCTAGGTATCTACAGTACATTTATTAATAATTTTCGTTCAATATATATAAAACTAAATGAAATCGAGACTTCTTTAGCTTTTGGTAAAATTTCTGTACTACATCAATCGATATTAAATTCGACAGAATTGTTATATATATTATTAGGTATAGAAAAAATTCATAGTTTAATATATCCTGTAACAGAAAGTAACTTAGTTAAAATAGAGCAAACGTTTATTATTAAAGCATATGTAAAAGGAAATCAGATTACATTCATAATGGAAGTACCTCTCACAGATAATAATATATATAATTATTATAAGATTTATTCATTACCTATTTTTAATACAATTACAAATGAAACTTCCATTGTTATCCCCGAATATCCCTTCCTTATGGGGAAAGGTTCTAAATACTTGTCGCTCGCGGCGCCGTGTCAGCAACTTTCCGTCGATAACCAGTTCTTATGCACTGAACATGAGATAGTGCCATATGCTACGACAACGTGTACGCAACAATTAATGCAATTTCAAGAAAACTTATCACGCTGTACACGTCGTGTTATACAAATTGAGGAAGTTAAAGCGCAACGTCTATCACCCGCTCGTTGGATAATATACGCACAAAATGAAATGGCAATGACCTATAATTGTAAAGACGATAATTCAAAAACAACTATAGCTGGGACCTATCTGTTAACAATTGACCCTAACTGTGAAATGCTAGTTGGTGACCTTCATCTAATATATTTTCGGCATTTAATGGAAGGTTATGTATACAAGGTCACGCCTATTATAAAGTTACCTCAGATTAACCAAAACTATTCTACAATTTCCTCCCCAATTGATATTAAAGGAATAAACCTGGATGACGTGAAATATTTGTCGGCAGCTCTAAAGACAAAAAGTGTTAGTGAAAGTGAAAGTGAAAAAGAGCCAATTATAAAAGTCAATAGTGTGAGTGTCGGTACTTTAGTTTTATATTTAATATTAATTATTATAGTTATAATTTTGATTGTTAATAGATTTAAAACTAAAATTTTTACTTTTAATCGAAACCTTCAGAACCCAGAATCTTCTGATGGTTTCGAACTTAAGGAGGGAGGAGTTATGTTGGCTCATGGCATGAGAACGGTACAGGTAAATGCTTAATCAGCATTCTAAGTATGGTAACGCGAATCCTCTCAAGCCATGGGAAACATTCTTATGTATTTTTTAATATTAATTTTCTAGAGATAGTTTTTCAATCGACAAGAGCATGCGCTTCTGCTTGGTCGTTTTAGTATTTTAAGTTGCAATTAATAATTATAGAATAACATGAAATTCTGTTAAATACATAATTAAAATAAATTTAACTTTTATTATTTTAAAAAGCCCACTCGCGCTCCCGTAAACTTGTCTATGTTTATGTTGGTAATTCGCCCCTTTTTTACATTTAATGTTTTTTTTTGTATTAGAATTTTTGTGTCATTTTACTTTTTGATTAAATTAAATTGTACTTCGAAAGTCATAAATAATACTAACAAACAGAACACAATATAAGCATTGGTAAGGCAGGGAGTATTTAATTCTCAGATTAGGTACCCAGCATCTATCTATACAGATACTCCGTTCTCCATTTTATTTCATTTTTTCAGTTTAACGTTGTATCCCGCATGTAGCAGGGTAGGCAGACCGCTGGCGCCCTTTGTCTCGACACCAGAGCGACAAAAATAAAAATATTTAATATTTAATAACCTCGAGTGGGAATAGAACCCACAACTTATCGCACGTAGTCACACGCTTGTGCCCCTGCGTCACGACTGACCTATTCTTATTTAATTTTAATATTTCAATTTTATTCTCTAAAAGACATTTGTCACAATCTATCTGTTCATTCATTTACAAATACCATAAGCATTTGTAAGTGGATACCGGAAAGTGTGCGTCTTAATAACGATTCAACGGAGTCGTGTCTTAATACATGCTACAGATTAAAAAATACAGTGCGGTCGAGGTGTAGTGGCCGGCTTGAAATTGATTAGATGGCTGCGCACATATGATATTAGAATTTTTCTTTATTTTTATTTTGTGAACTTTTGATTATTTTTCTTCTGGTGTGAAAAGGCCTTTCGTGTCTATTTTTAGTTCATCTACCGTACTGTGATATTATCAATTTTTCGAACGTACTACATCAAGATATCGTGTATTATTAGTATACAGAAAAAAAAAAAGATATAAAAAATACGTTAATAATGAGAACGAACGTTTTATTTTTATATTTATTATTACTAAATGTTACATTAGAACTATTTACAACAATAATTCTTATATTTTATCTATATATATATAAAGATAATTTGATAACTATCAAACATCGCCATGATCTTCGAAACACATCATTTTACATTTATATGACACGTTCTCTTTTAACGGCCTATCTTTTAAAGCAATGGAGTTTAAATCGGAGGCCGATAGTAACTCGTCTGGTTCGGATCTTAACGTATTGTTATCATCGATTTTTCTAGAAGCATCCTTAACTGCCTCTCGTATCTTAGATATTACAGAACTTGCCACTTTTCTTCGATTTGTGTCTTCGGAATTACTGTCGGTGTTAGCGTGATCGTGTAATTTATATACAGGCGCTATTTCATCGTAATTGGACATTTCCTCTTCCTTTTGAGATTTTCTGTTTGAAAATGGTACTCGAGTTACAATTCTTTCGCTTGCTGAATGTCTAGGTTCGCTTGATTTTAACTTTGATTTCATTTCCGGAAGCTTTGAGTTCTGTGACTTCAATGGATTTTTCCTTTTCAATGTCAAATTCGGTCGAATGGTTGTTGTGTACTTATTCTCTTTTAACGGTTTTAATTTTATGCCTTTTCGCTTAGTAGCCTCATCTTTTAGTTTCGTAGCATATGCTATCGATGGTGATGTTTTTGATTCTAGTGTTGCTTGTATGGGATGTTTCAGCTTTTGGACTAACCTGCTGGAGCTCTGCGGACTATTTAATTTTAATGGTTTTTTTTTCACTGTCAACGCCGATGTTCTGCTGAGCTCTTTGTCTTTTACGTTAGGTAGTTTAATGTGTTTCAAGTTACTAATACTTTTAATATTTTTAAATCTCGGTTCACTTTTTACCTGCATATGCCTCGCGTCAGCTATTTTTTGTGAAAATGACGAAATTTTACCATTTAATTCGGAATGAAATGCTCTAAATTTTTCGTTTAATTCATTATTTGTTTTGGTTATAGTTCCAAAAATAGCGCTAGGACTAGTTTTACTTAACAAATTGTTTTGGTTTCGAAATACTGGCTTTGTCAATGGTAAATCAAATGCATCTTCAATATTTTTCAAAACTTTATGAGGCTTAAATTGAATATCATCTGTAGATTCAGGTGCATTTCGAAGAGTGTTAAATATTTGAGATTTAGAACCTATCTTGTCAGCGTTACCTTTACCTAACCTTTTTAGATTTAATGGATTTAAGGTATCAATTTGACTTCGTAAAGCATTAAATGGTGAACTATTTTCATTACTTTCTATATAAGATTCTCTGTTTAATGACGCTGGCACTGCTATTTTAGTTTTATATGAACTTAAATTAATATTTGAATTCTTGACTTTCGGATGGAGGTCTAATCTTTGATCCTTATTTGTTCTTGGTAAATAGATTTCGGGTGCTTGTGCATTATTGTCATACACAGAGTTAATTAATGTATTATCATTTTCACTATCACGGACTGATGGAAGTGATATTGATTCTCTTTGGTTATTGAAAAGATCTGTTACAGAAGTCTTAAAATTGTCTAGAACATTTTTTACGTGGAAACTTTTTGGTTGGACTACATGATGTGTACTACTAACAACAGGACTACTAGCTTCAGATATCATTTCATTTTGTTCCAACTGAATATTAGAGTCACTTAAATTATTTCTTTTGGGGTATTTCACACAAGCATCGTCTAATATTTTTAATTCGTCGTTACCAGCTGATTTTAATATCCCAGAGCTCCTACGTTTCGCTGATGTATCATCAAACGCCGATACTCTTACATAGTTTCCATTTGGTTGTTCATCATTGTCATCATAATTAAAAGGATTTGGTTGACTTTCTCTCGACTGTGAAGTATGCCTCAATTTTTCATCTTCTTTAATATTACTTAGATTTAAAATACGGTTTGACATTTCTTGTAACTCCATTATTTGTATGTTATTTTTTTTACTGTCAACATCAGCTTTTTTAGGATTCACTGTGTCTGATGGTGATTCAATCTCAACGACAGAATTCTTTTTCACGAGAGATTGTAATGCATCTTGAACATTAGCTTTGAGTTTTACTTGAATCTTTTCATTGGTCCTCTTGAAATTCTCTAATGTTTTTAAAAGTTTTGCTTTTGTGTTCGGTAACGTATTTACCTTGCGATTTTTGTCTACTTTTCCTGCTTGATCAATTTTTTCTGCTGTTTTTGTTAATGTATTTTCATCAACTGATCGCTGCTCATAAAAATTTAAAGGATCTATGCTTTTGGCTTCATTAACGTCATCTAATTGTACATTTGTATCGATACTTTCTTGTAAGTTTGTTGTTTGAGGAATATTGATACTAGCACTTGCATCAAAATCTATAACATCACACAGATTTTCATCTTCTTCGTTATTATTGACATTTTCGGTTACAGTATTAATAGAATTTAATTCCCCTTTATCTGAATTTTCTTCACAAAGCAGCTCATTAATACCTGAAGGAACAACTTCTTCTACATCTGTATGCTGGATATTATCGCCCAGACTGTTTGATTCACCATTCATATTTTCTTCATCGACTTCATTTTTATCACTTTGCAATAAGTCATTTGCAGATGGCGTTAATTCTGAAATTTCTGATGGACTTGTTGCAGTATCAAGTACATGGTTATCATCTGTGACATCACTATTTTCGAGTCTGTTATTTACATTGCAATCATTATTGTTAGATATTTCCGTAACGTCGATGTCACTTCTATCATCATTGTATAGTAACGTGGATTCTGGCTGAGAAGATGTATTTTTTATTTTATTAGAGGTTTTTATATTTAAATTATTTCTCTTTATGTCTAAATTATTATTTATTTTTAATAATGTTGACTGCGGACTGTTCCTAAAGTAATCAGAATTTGTATTAGTATAAACATATTTTTCTGCTTTGCTTGGAGATGATAAAATGATATCAGCATGATTGTTATTTTTATCGATATATTTTGTGTTAGAGACATCATTATGACCTAGTAACGAAGGCAACTTAATATTGCTATTTTTATCTGTGTTTAAATTAGATCTTACTATTCCTAAGCTGTTTCCAATACGTGGAAATAGTTTCGTCTTTAATAAATCTGATTTTAATTTCAAATCATCAAATAAATGACTTCTCAACGGCTGTAATGTTTGCTCTTGTAAGTTACTAGCACTGTTGTCCATATCAAATATTTTTTTGTGCGTCAGACCTTTACTGGGTACTTTAGATAGGGGCAACAACGTATTTCTATACAGCTGTAGTCTATTTTCATTAATCCCGCTACTTTTGGGCAAGGCTGGCTGTATGTAACGTGCTTCTTGAACATGAGAAGCTTCTGGCATAACATCATCTATATAATCATGTTTTTGTTTTAATATAATATTGACAATATTTCTTGGTGATTTTTGATCCACTATATTTGATTCTGAAGCGTCAATTGCACTTCTTGCTGCATCTCGGGCTAGAGCTTCTTGATACTCCTGGTCAGTAACTTCACGCAATGTCTCCAGTACAGAAGACGCCAGTCCTACTTCTGGTCTTAGTAAAGGTTTAGGTTCGCTTGGTTTTTCCACTGACCTATAAGAAATAAACGTAATATAATATGCAGAATAAATGATTATATATATATATATATATATATATATATATATATATATATATATATATATATATATATATATATATATATAAGAAAATTAAGATTAAAATCAGTCTCTGGTGTTAAAGCAAAGCATGGCGTTGAGTTTCGCCACTCAAAACGCAATTTCTATAGAATTTGACAGAAAGCAGAGAATGGAAGTGTTTTGATGTAAAATGGAATGTTTTCAGTTCTCAAGTTTTTTTCTGCTTACCTTGTTATGTGTGGTGTGAAAAAAAAAAGAAAATAATATAAATAAGAAAAGGAATTCAAAAATATTCAATTTCATGTTACCCAAGCGATAGTTGGCTGAATAACTAATTATTCAAACTTCCTAACGACGACGATTTGTAACATTAAAATAACATAAGAAATTAAATAAATTTAAAAAATTATATTACAATAAATCCAGTGGACTGGATTGAAATTTCATTTAATAATTAAAGAATTTTACATATAAACTTTTTAGTATATTCACAGAAATCGTAACTTTTTTGAACTTTAAAAATATGATAAATATTTTTTTTTCTCTAATTACCTCATAAAAGGTTCCACGGCTCTCATAACAGGTCTAAAGACTGATGCAGCAGTATCAGAGTCACTTGTTGTTTTGCAAGGACAATCACGAGGCACATGGTCACCCCACGAGTCCTGTTCCCTTATACTACTTCTGTCGGAACTAGGGCATGGACAACATTCTTCAAAATTTAAATTCCTTGTGTCTCTTTTATTCTCAAGGGCCACCGGTTGTGTTAAAATCTAAACATAATATAAATATTTTTATATATCTTATCTCCTATACGCGATACGATATTCTAAGCTTCAAACAAATAAAAAAATCTTTAAAACAATTATTTGTTTCAGGTCAGTTGTGGCTCGGGGTGACTGTAAGCGCGACAGTTTTGGTCTCGATTGCTACTGCTGAGGAAATTATATTTTTAATATTTTCATTTCTTCGTTCTGGTGACGAGGCAAACCGCGGTGTTGAGTTCTGTCATTTGACACAAAATGGTTCAGAATTCCGTGGAGAATGGAAACAGAGTGTGTTAATACTAGGTTCCCTCTGTCTACCCTGCTGTGTGCAGGATACGATGCGACGCTAAAAAAAATATTTGTTAGTAATAAAATTGGTGTTTCCATAATATTTCGAAAGAAATAGAATTTCAATGTACTTTTAGATATAGTCCAAACTCTCTATCCAATAATATGTTGCATCTACAACTCTAAATTGCAAATAATACATTGACTCTAATTTTTAGACGGCTCAAGAGACGCGGGTTCAAATATTTTCATATCCCTTATTAAATTAACTGACAGATTGGTATTTGTCAAAAGTTTTTCATTTAATATAAAAGCATATGTTAAATGATATTACAACAAAATATGGTACAAGTAAAAAAAATCCCATTTATATATGAAAAAAAAGTAGACAAACAAAATATTTTAATGCAATCGAAACAGCATTCGACCAGAAAATAAAAATAAAATACTATTACAATCAGCCTCACGCTGTATCTGGTGTATCACTTTTACAGCAGGGTAGGCAGAGAGAACCTAGTGTTAAAACGCTCCGTTCCCCAGTTTCCGCCGAATTCTGGAAGCATTGCGTGTTGAGTAACGGAACTCAATGTCGCGCTTTGCCTTGACACCGAAGAAATTAAAATATAAATTTATCGAGTGGGGATCGAACCCACTACCAGTCGCGTCTACAATCACACTTTGCGCCCGTGTGCTACGACTGGTCTAAAATATTATTAAAATATTAATTATTATTTTCTTTTGTTCCAATATTATTGAAAAAATAATAAAGTATTAAAAAACTTACAGCCCTCTGTACTGTCACCAATATAACCAGATACTTCCACATTGTGACATCGGGAACGGTATCCAAGACCACAGTAATTACACCCATCTAATATAAGATATAATTTAAAGATAACATCTAGATAAGGCTTCTCAGTACAGTTTTAAGGCACGCGCTAACTTGTACGTGACCGAGATATGCTGAGATGGTCAATCGATATCAATAATCTTAATAGAGAAACGTGAATTTGATATAATAACCTGGTTTTTTCGCTTAACATTTAGTTTATGTGATTTTTCTATAGAACGCGGAAAATGTAGGTTTGAATCCGCTACTTCAATACAATTTTATTTTCGCCAAGGAGACGGAACCTAGTGTTGAAACATACCGTTCCCTGTTTTCCACCTGAATTCAAACTCTGAGCTCTGAACGCGGAAAGTGGGGAGCGGAGTTAGCTATAACACTAAGTTGCAGGATACAGCGTGATAAACAAAAAAACTACTACATTAAATTAGCTTCACGCTGTATCCCGCACGCAGCAGGGTAGGCAGAGAGAACCTAGTGTTAAGACACTCCGTTCCCCACTTTCTGCCGTATTTTGGAGGCATTGCGTGTTGAGTGGCAGAACTCAACGCCGCGCTTTGCCTCGACACCAGAGAGAAGAAATGAAAATATACATTTAAGTAAAGTGGGGAACGGAGTGTCTAAAACACTAGGTTCCCTCTGTCTACCCTGCTGTGTGCGGGATACAGCGTGAAGCTGATTGATAAATAATATTTAATAAATAAATCTCCTCGAATCGGGTCGAACCCACAACCAGTCAGTTTTACAGTCACATTTTGTACCACAGCGCCACGACTGGCCTCGAAAACACAAAAATATATCTTTGTAAATCTTCCTTAATTGTATTATACAGGTAGGTTTTTAATTACATTACATTATAATTTACAAGCAATTTAATATAATTATAATTTTAAATGGCTGCCATGGCAGGGTTATGTTTTTCGCGCATATCTTGTATGTATGCACGTAATATTCTTTATTACCTCATATCTCCAGAACCGCTGATCGGATTTACACAATTGAGTATCGTTAGATTCGTATTAACAGCGTAATTATTCTTAGATAGGTGACGTTAAAAAAACAACTTGCTATTGGAATACTTGGGGTATTCCAATAGCAAGTTATTTTTTTTATGGGTATCAAATTCAAGACCTGAATATGAGGATTTCAAAAAGGTTTATCATGATTATCTTTATTCCATTTTTTGAAATCCTAATGAATCCTAACAAAAAAGTGAAAAATAATAAAAAATATTAAAAAAAAAAAACAAAAACTCCGACTGGAAACTTCTTTGTTTTTTAAAATTAAAATAAATAGTATATGGTAGTATATCTGATCCCAATAACTTTCGACCCGTTTCTATACTATCCTCGTCTAGTAAGATTTTTGAAAAAAATATTTTAAATCAAATATTTATGCATTTTAGTTTACATAATCTTATGCACGATAAACAGTATGGTTATGGTTGGTAATGGTCGTTCAACTACAGGTGCTGGTATACGTCTTATAAAAAATATATAAGAGGCTTGGAAGAGATCGCAGGATGCTCTTGGCATGTTCCGTGATTTGTCCAAAGCCAATTCGCAATCAAATTGCGTAAAGCACTCAACATTGGTCATGAAGCTACACCACTACAGCATAAGAGGACGTGCACTGAATCTTCAGACCTCTTATTTCAGGTCAGAGGATTGATGTGAACGCCTAGAAATCTCCTGGTTTAGTAATCAGCATGGCGATCCCACAAGAGTCTACTCTTGAGACGTTTCTCTTTTAAATATATATAAATGATTTACCGTATCTAGTTGAATAGAATCATAAGATAGTGTTGTTTGCTACTACTTATATAGTATTATGTATTATGGGATTTTACTTTGGGGTAATGCAGTCAGTATTCAACCAATATATGTACTGCAGAAGCGAGCTATTCGTATAATTTATAACTTAAGCTCTAAAGACTTTTTAAGGCAAAAAAAATATAATAACAATAGCATCTCAATACATTTATGAAAATGTTACATATGTTGGTAGGTTGATTTTGACTTTGTTGCAAAAGCTGGAATCATGTCGACACCTCCGTTGGTCATGCTTGCATGTCAGGAACATACAAAACATATACTCTATATAGCATAATTTGTGTTCCTTAATACTAAGTCAGTATCTACTATCTAGATGGGAGCCAAACGCTTGTGAAGTATTGGATCATGTGGGCGTTTGGCAAGCCTTGACAAACACATAAACTAGGCATAGGTAAATTTTCGGATTACGTTTTTCGAATATTGTGGTTTGTGAAATAAAAGTAAATATCTTTGTTGGTTTGGTTTGGTTTGGTTATTCGGTCCAAGTGTTGTAACCGAACACCGCGGCGTAGCCTTTGACACTTGCGGCGCTAATATTGTAAGACAGTTCATATTTAGAACGCGTAATTGCTGGTGGTGTTCATGACCTTACTCATTATAACATACCAAGTATTAAAGCAACTTTTAATTTAAATACTATTTCTATTATCAACTCGTTAAATAATGTAGGCCACGTCCCCTATATAAGTACTGATTTAATTTAATCCTTCTTCTATTTGCCCTATAAAGCGTACTCATTGTACTTAGAAACGAATTATATTTTATAATATATTTCAATTATCAAAACACTTTTTACTGCATACATATTTTAAAAATTGGTAAAAATTTAACTATAAAAAAAAATATTTACATTATTTTACGCTAGATAGTTTTATTTTTTAAATATTAATTATTTAAATTAAGCAATATGGCAATCTTAACAAAATGTCGTTTGAGTTTGACAAAATTTAAAAAACTTCGTTTAAAAGTCGTTATACACTGTGAAACGTTGCATTTTTATAAAAAAAAAGAACAAGCCATTAAATTATTACTTTGTGTTAAAAAATAATTTATTATATTCATAAATGCGCTAATAATTTTAAAGAAACAAGCGCTATTGTGAACGCGCTCTGTCTTCCTACATCGTGTTTGCAAAAATCTTTCAAAATTCCTTCGTACAAGATGGATGATTTTCTAAAGATAGAAAAGATTGGCGAAGGTACATATGGAGTGGTTTATAAAGGCAAGAATAAGTTAACTGGACAGTTTGTGGCTATGAAAAAAATAAGGTTGGAGTCTGAAGATGAAGGCATTCCATCTACTGCTATACGGTATGTAAAACGCTTTGTTTTTTATTTTCATACTAACAAAACGTGTTTCTATAATCTCTTTAATATTAAATAAGCTCAAGTAAAAATGTTATCTGTTTCAAACAAATTGAATAACCTCTATAACCAATGTATTGTTTATTTATTAAATATTAAAGAATTAATGCAATCCATATGTATTTACAGTGAAATATCACTTCTAAAGGAATTAAATCATCCAAATATAGTGAAATTAGAAGATGTTTTGATGGAAGAATCCCGTCTTTATCTAATATTTGAGTTTCTGTCCATGGATTTGAAGAAATATATGGATTCTCTTGGATCAGGCAAAGTGAGTTTTTACTACTATTATTTATATTTATAATATGTACATTATTTATCTATCCATTACTATTAATCACCATTTACATATTATTTTATTATCCCTGATTAAATATCTATCATTGAGTTAGGGCTTTAACTCAAAAATTTTTTGGATAGTTCACTTACTATCATAGTTATAATTAGTATAGAGGCAGAAACAGCAATGTATAATATTTATTTTGAAATAAACAACAATATATTGCATATTATTGTTAATTTGTTTTATATTTGTTTTTCTATATTTTTGTATAATTAATTTATTATATTTTCTCATACCAAGATGTGTAGTGTTGGTTATAGTTCAATAATATTAAGTAAAAAGGGTACTAAAACATGCTATTAAAGTTTTCTAAATGTTTATCTAAATTTAAATTTTAAAAAAATCTACAGAGGCCAGTCATAGCGCAGGGGCACAAAGTGTGACTACAAAATTGACTGGTTGAGGGTTTAATCCCCACTCAAGGAAATGATTATATTTTTACTTCTTTACTCTGACAAGTGTCAAGGCAAAGTGCAGCTTTGAGTTCCGCCACTCAAGACACCATGCCCTCCAGAATTTACGACTTAATACTACTTAACATCTTAACACTACTTAACATCTTAACCCTAGGCTCCCTGCTGTGTGCGGAATACAGGCTTAAGATTTTTTTTTATCTTTTATTACTAATACATTATCTAAATGAGTATGTATTTATTATTTTCAGTTTATGGATCCAAGCATGGTCAAAAGTTACTTGTACCAGATCAATAGTGCAATTTTATACTGTCACCAGCGACGCATCCTGCATAGAGATCTCAAACCACAAAATCTCCTAATTGATAAAACTGGTATTATTAAGGTCTGTCTTTAAAGTTAAAATCACTTCACTCAATCACTGTTGTCTGTCCACTTTTCTTTCTGCTAGTCAAGAACTTAGGAACACATGGAGATATCAAATAGAAAATCAAAATACATACTCAGATTTATGGCCCCATGATATCTTGAAATAAAATATTCCTACATTTACTTAAAAAAAAGATATGGCCGTTTATATTGCAAAAAACACATATTTTGACACCATGTAGAGAATCAAAATTTATAGGGTACTTTCAGTTGACTACTACTAGAATTATGAAATTTGGCTAACTTCTACAGATAAGGAAAAAATCTGAAAACTATATGTTTGTGGAATCCTAAAAAATAATGGCCTTAAAATGGGGGCAAAGTTGATATTAAAGCTGTTAGTTCAAGTAAGGTATCAGATGAAAGGGCTTTGGCTAAGCTAAGCTTAAAATTCTTTTGTATGGAACCCTAGGTGGTTGAACCTGACCAATGGTTTTTAAGTTCCTCTCATTCAGGGGAATAATTTATTTTTATTGTTATAATGATAAGATAAACTGTCTTGAAACTAGGTCTGTCGCTCTATTTTTAACAATTTTAAAGTTTCAGCACTTCAAGAAAAATAAATAGCATTCTCTGTCACAAAATGATATTCCTAATTATAATTATCTTTATTGGAAATTTGTAACAACAAAAATATTTGCACTCTGGCTCTGCGATAAAGTGTGACATTGACCTCCACCATTCAATGCACAATGTTTAAAAAAATCAAAAATTCTGTCAATTAACACTAGGTTCCTTTATCTATCCTGCTTTATGCAGGATAAAGTGTGTAAGCTAAAAAAAATATTTTGTTGTCAGGTTGCAGACTTTGGTCTTGGTCGAGCATTTGGTGTACCTGTGAGAGTTTACACTCACGAGGTTGTTACACTTTGGTACAGAGCTCCTGAAGTCCTCTTGGGTTGTCAGCGGTAAGAAACTAAATTCTTCTTTATATTATTTTTAACTTAGCTTTTCATTGAGATTTAATTACAATATGTTTGCCCTTTGCAAAAACCCTCTCCCAAATCCCTCTACCTATAGGTAGGACCTGTCTGTGGCTGTCCTGGTCCATAAGATGGCTGCAAATGGGTGTGAAACTATCCTTCATATAGCAGTGTAAGCAGAGGGAAGTTAGTGTTAAGTCACTACATTTCCCATACTCTGCATAGATTGCGAGACATCGTGTGTTGTTAATTTAACGCCACGATTTGTGTTGCCATAGCATTGTAATTAAAATATTTTTTCCACCAATTAGGAATTAAACCCACAACCATCCCACTTATAGTTAAACTCTATTCTACTCTGTTACAGTAGCCTAATAAATTTATGCTCAAATATAAATTTAATATTTCAGGTACTCTTGTCCACTGGACATGTGGTCTGTCGGATGTATCTTCTCTGAGATGTCATCTAAGAAACCATTATTCCAAGGAGATTCTGAAATAGATCAACTTTTCCGTATATTTAGGTAAATTAATATGTATATATTTTTAATTGCCAGCAGTATTGCATATAACACGTTAGGTAGAAGGAACCCAGTGCTATATCAATATGGTTCGCTTTTGTAGCTCAATATTCGTGATATTGCGTAAAACGCGTACGGGACAGTTACCAGTTCGATTTTGTGCATATATGAATGTAACAACTATTGGGTGTTTCAGAATAAATAAATCAATTTAAAACTTGGGAGATTGAGTTATTATTATTTCTTAGTATTGAATTATTTTTATTTCTTACTATAGTACAAGACAACACGGCATCGGCAACTTTTTAACTTTATACATACTGATGTATCTAATTAAATAAATTAATAATATTTCATTTCAGAATGCTACAGACACCCACAGAGGAAATCTGGCCGGGTGTGTCATCTCTGCCGGATTACAAACCAACTTTCCCAAATTGGACCACTTTTAATCTTCACAATCATGTAAGTTTATGTATTTGTTGTTGCTTATTTATAATTTTACAGTTTACAAGCCACAAACTGAACTTTGCATATTTCTCAGTGACCACTAATTCTCAGTGTAAAAGTAGTGACAGGACAAGACAACTATGTCTTTAAAAAAAATGGGAGAATAGACTATCTTAACACTAGGTTCCAGATAGGATACAGCAAAAATAATGTTGAAAATATTAAAGAAGAAACGTGAATTGCAGGTGCAAAATCTAGACGAAGCCGGCATGGATCTTCTGCAAAAAATGCTCATATATGATCCAGTGCGTCGGATCAGTGCGAAGGACGCCCGGAGACACAGATACTTCAGGGATGTGAAGCTGCCTCCAGGCCTCACCACCCACACACCGTACATCCGGTACAACTCGGACGCGTCCACCGACACGGAGAGCGGCGTGCAGAGTGTTTGAATGTAGAGGTCGACTTAGTTCTAGACGTAGATTAAATTTAAGTCTATATAGACGTGGCGCTGTTAGTTTATTGTGATGGTGATTTTGTCTTTTTTTTTATTATATATCTATTTCTTATTTGTTTTAAAATTAAATAATGATTGTTTGATTTTGTTGAAATTTTCCAAAATATTATTAACCCCCAATGCAACTAATGGGGTGCTATAAATTGGATGTGTATTTGTGTGTGTGTTTCTGTATGTCTGTAGCATTGTAGCTCCTGAACGGATAAACCGATTTGGATCAAATTTTATTATACAAAAAATGTTTAGCTCTTTTATAGTTCGTGAAACAATGTAAACAAGAGGGGTTATTGTAGCGTTGGTTGTTTTAAATACTCAATTTTTTTTTCATTTTGTATTGATTTTCCATTAAGAAAAAAATACTTATATACTATAAAAGTCTTGCCATCTCACGTAATAAATTAATGGCGCCCATAGGTTAAATGTTGACTAGATTATACTGCCATAAGTTAGCTGTCTGGTGCCAAATGAGTGAATGATTTTTTTTTTAATATCTAATTATTATAGTATTATACACATTTTTTTAATATATAAAAAAAAGCTTGCTTGCTTGCTTGCGTTTTTAGATTACAGAATAGTATGTTTCAAATGCTTCGTCTTTCGGCTTACAGGAACGAAGGTGTTGGTTTTTAATAAATATGCATGATTCTCTTCTGTAATCTAAATACGGAAAGAAAAACGAAAAAAGAAATGACAGTATCGGTGACGTCATAAATACATACTTTACAAGGTTTGAAAACACAGACACGAGTCAAACTCGCGCATGTCACAATCGTGTTCATAATATAATAATATACAGAGTTCGGACACTACAGAGTCACTTTGCGTCATATATATGAGCTGACGCAGTAAATGCACGTGGTTTCGCGTTCTGCTGTACTTTAGGGCGGATCCACGCTAATAGAACAATAAATATATAGTAGCTCTTAATGTTTCTCAAATAATAATCTTTTAATAGACTGAGATCGGACTGATAAGGAACCGTACCGGTCGGCGTTATAGTGTGGATCCGGCCTTAGTTAGCGATCTAAGCGGTGACCCTATGTGGGATCTTCATGTAAACCGTCAAACACATAGCGGGTTCAAATTTTCGTGATTCTTAATTGTTAATAGATTGAATGGGTTAATTTCTCTTTTAAATTATAAAATTTTTAGCCAGTTTTTAGTTGGATACTGCCATTAATTAGAAGTTTGTTGTTTGACAATTTAAATTTTGATATATAAATGATGTATGTTGAATGTGACCCTTGTTTGTTAGAATTAGAAAAAAATATAAACATAAGCAATAACTAATTTTCAAGTACATAGTACTAAATTCCTTGTTGTGTATCTGATAGGTACAGGTCACTATAACCAAATAAATTAGTTTCACGCTGTGTCTCGCATATACTAGGATAAGCAAAGAGAACCTAATGTTGAAACACTCCGTTGACCATTTTTCGCCGATTTTTTGGAGGAACTGGTGGAACTATCAAATGTCGGGACTTGTTTAATTAATTTAGTCTCCCGGTTGGGGATCGAACCCACAACCGTCGCGTTATAATCACACCCTTAAGCGCCAGCAATGAATTATTTTATTGTTTCTCGCTGTTGTTAACAAGATAAATCGCGGTGTTGAGTTCCACCCACAACGTGCAATGTCTCGAAAATTGATCGGAAAGTGATGAATCGGAATGTCTTAACACAGGTGACAGTGTCTTTGAAATTGCTTGGAACGCCATAACTAAAGGCCTAAAATATGTTTTTTTTTGTATAAAAATTGTATTTTTTTTTCGTATTCTACCATAAATTAAAAAAAAATGTTAAAACTTAATAACTTCACCTAATAGCTTATATTGGACACATTATAAATTCAATTGACAAACTATGAGAACATGATGACTTGACGGATATTTCATATTTAGTTACTTGGAGTGTAAAGTTCTTGATAACGGCTCTTAGCTCCGTATATATAAACCGCTCTCAAGTCTGAGATCGGTCTCGAGATTGCTTTTTCTTTTGTACGTACATTAGATATCTATGAAAATATCATCTC
Source organism: Heliconius charithonia (assembly GCA_030704555.1). Lineage (NCBI taxonomy): Eukaryota > Metazoa > Arthropoda > Insecta > Lepidoptera > Nymphalidae > Heliconius > Heliconius charithonia. Next base: position 2,811,686 of record CM060810.1, read on the forward strand.
AAGATCGATCTCAGAGTAATTATTAGCTTCACGCTGTATCCCGTACACAGCAGGGTAGGCAGAGGGAACCTAATGTTAGGACACTATTCCCCATTCTACGAACCGATCTCGGACCTACGGACACTCGGAATACAGTTCTTAAACTTACTTATTTGACGATCGAGAAGACTACCATATTACTGGACTGTGTGTTAGCAATATATTTTATATGAAACTTGTGCCTTTTTAAAGAGCAAATGCAAAAATATATATATATTGAAAGAGTATTTTTGCATTTGAAGTCAAATAAAATCATTGATTTAATTGTTTCAGGTCATTGAAAATATTTATTAAAGATACATATTTAAAAAGGATTACATATAAGACAAATTTTCTTCTTATTATTTGTTTTATAGACTTCAAACTCCAATATTATTCTTTCCCGATATGAACACCTAACATTGTAAAAACATATGATGTTTCATACAGCCGGGGCAGGACCCTTGTTATTTGATTTTTAGTCTAACAAACAATACAATGAGCAAAACTGTATTTTTAATATATTTTAACCGATGCTAACTTATATAATATTAAGGTTTCTTGATAACATAAAATATATGACAAAAGGTGCTCAATGGCTTCTTTCTATGGAATGTAGTTTTAAAATAATTATCCTCAACAATAAAACTTTTTTTTTTTTATGTTTTCTTTCACTTGAACGACAATACTTGGTTGTCTTTTTTTTTAACAAAGTTGACAACGTTGGATTTCGATTTTGTTATTTTAAATATCATCTAAATCAGTCAATGGAAACTGTTAAAGCCCATATTTACAAATCCCTCTCAAATCTAAGATAGATCTTGTAATGCCGTTTTCTTTTAAAAATTGTAATTTGTGAATGGAAACGATATCTCAAGATTGATCTCAAACTTGAGAGTGGTTCATAAATACGGCCCTAAGTTTACACTTTCCTAACCAAGGAAAGGGAAATATATATTTTTTCAATTCCAACAACATAAACTTAATTATATAAATAATATTATCTAATAGAACATAGAAAAATTGGTACCTTATTAAAATCATAAAATTTATTATTTCCTTCAGTATATTCATCTATATCAGCGGTTCCCAACCAGTGCTCCGCAGAAGCCTTAATACGGTCTGCGTGCGATTTTATTTTTAAGACTGGGGATGGTGACGCAAAGTTTCTGTTTAATTATCACAGCTATTTTTTATTATACCTACATGCGTCCCTGCTACCAAGAACTATATAAAAGTGGTCCCTGATCAAGAAAAGGTTGGGAACCCCTGATCTATATGAACCAATAATTGTGAATTGTAATTATATTTATTTAGTTATTTTTAAATCTTAATTTTGCTTATTTATTATAGATAAGTGTGTATTCATTTGTCGGCAGTAGTTTTATCACTTGTGTTATTCGTAATATAATATGTAGAAATGCATTTAATTTAATTATTTTTAATTACAATTTAATTTCTATGTATAATTAGATTGATATTTTTATTTTGGTTGTTTTATTTTCCACTGGATTTTGTAAGGTCTGTGCAGTCATCTACAGCTAACTTCAGGGTGGTCACGATTTGTTGATCGTACTGTAACTTCGTCGTATTTGCCATTTATCATCGTCACAAAGAGAAATAGGTGGTGGCGCAGGGGCACAAATGTGTGCTTAGTAGTGTAGGTTCGATTCGCACTTGGGAAAATGAAATATTTTCATACATTATGGTAACGAGGCATGGGGCGTCGTTGAGTTCCACCTCTAAACACAAAATGTCTCCAGAATAGAATTAAGTTAAATAACATTTTTAGACCTCTATTAATCTTGAGTCCTGTTGGGATTGTCAGTCAGACTCGAGCTTAGAGATGAGTGAATCAGGAATTTATATTTCCGTTTCACCTAGAGGCCAGTCGTGGCGCTAGGACACAAATGTGTGACTGTCGGCATTAGCCGATTGGTTGTGGGTTTGATCCCCACTCGAGGAAATTAAAAAAATATATAAAATTATATTTTCATTTCCTCGCTCTAGTGTCGAGGCTTTGAGTTCCGCTACTCAACAAGCAATGCCTCCAGAATTCAGGGGAGGAAACGAAGTGTCTTAACACTAGGTTCCATCTGCCTATCCTGCTTTCTGCGGGATTCAATGGAGAATAATTGTTAAACTCGTTTCTTTTTAATATAAATATATTCAACAATTTTATCTACCATGTGAGGGTGAGTATTTTTATTTCTTTACCTTAAGGTTTCATTTTATTTTCATAGCGTATTTAAACTAATAACAAATCTAGTCTTTGTAATCGGAAGTAAAGATTCAGCTTAATAGAAACTCGAAAAAATTGTTTTATTTTTTTTCATCTTCACGCTGTATCCCGCATATACCAGAGTAGGCAAAGTGAACCTAATGTAGCGCGGCGTTGAGTTCTGCCACTCAACACGCAATGTCTCCAGAATCCGGCAGAAAGTTAGGAACGGAGTGTCTTAACACTAGGTTCTCTCTGAGCATGGGATACAGCATGAAGTTGATAATTGATTCCTAATTGATATCTTTCAGTTGTAAAAACGATATCAGGAAAAATTTGAATAAGAAGCGATTTCATAGAAAATTGTTTATTGCTCTTGAAATATGTAACAAAAAATAAGTAAGTTTATCTCAATAGAATAAATCTTCTAGATTAAGTTCCTCAATATTTTTTTTTCTAAATACTATATTAATGTGTACTACGGGCAACAAATTGTGGCCGCCCTGAAGTTAGCTGTAAAAGGCTGCGCAGATTTAGGTTGTTTTTTTTTTGAGTGAATAATGTGCGTAAGTTCAGAAACCTAACTACAAAGCAGCCACGACTGGTTGTCCGTACTGCAGCTACGAATTTATAAAAGAATCTCTATTAATATATTTTGTATAAAATATATAAAAATCGTGTTATTACTACTTATATCACATAGGTATATACAAAAATGTGCAAATTTTACACTAAAATCTAAAATTGTGCTTATTCAATTTACTTTAAACAACAAAATATTACACATAATAGAATATTTAATTATGTAAATGACTACTTATACCTTGAAGCACACTATTAATAAAAGTTATATTTTATATCTTCACATGCATGGTAGACAGAGGGAACCTGGGGACCTAGTGTTTAGGTACTTCCGTTACCCACTGTCCGCGGTATTCTGAACGAGTTGTGTCACGCGCAGTGGCAGGCGCATCAAACCAGCTACATATCGCTAAATATATGTATAAAAATTGACTAATTTACCAAAATGGTTACTAAAAAAATTACTAAACTTTTCATATTTTAAATATAAAACACCAGTGAAACAAAAAACATTAAAATATTCTCTATTTTCCCTTTTTTGTACTTATTATTTTAGTATTATAATATATGATAAAAGAATATAAGATTATAAATACAGTATAAAGAAAGATTTTTAATACAATATGTTAGTATATTTAATAAATATACATAAGTTATATTAAGGCCAGTCGTGGCGCAGGGGCATAAAGTGTGACTATAAGCGCGACAGGTTGTGGGTTCGATTCCCACTCGAGGACATATTTAATATTTAGATTTTCTTCGGAAATGTGGAACGGAGTGTCTTAACACTCGGTTTCCCCCTACCTTGCTGTGTGCGGGATATAGCGTGACGATAAAGCAAAGTTATATTTAAATATTTTGTTTTAATACATTTCTTTATTAAAAAAGAAAGAATTTTGAAATTAGTCTAAAACTCTACTTTGTATAAGTAAATGTAAAATAAATTTCATAAGGTTTCAGTCATTGGTTATTCATAAGTTATGATGTGAGTTTTTATAACATAATATAGTATATTTTAAATAAGAGAAATAATTATACATATATAAAATACAAAAAAAAAAAAATTAGCTTCACGCTGTATCCCGCACACAGCAGGGTAGGCAGAGGGAACCTAGTGTAAGACACTCCGTTCCCCACTTTCTGCCGAATTTTGGAGGCATTGCGTGTTGAGTGGCAGAGCTCAACGCCGCGCTTTACCTCGACACCAGAGCGAAGAAATGGAAATATAAATTTAAGTAAATATTCCAGCTCTACGAGTGGGGATCGAATCCACAACCAGTCGGTTTTACAGTCACACTTTGTGCCACTGCGCCACGACTGGCCTCAAAAGAAAATAAAAGAAAAAAAAAATATTAATTAGTTACTAATATGATATCAACGTATGTTCGTCTGTTGTATGAAAGTTTTAACATTTTTTTTGCTTTATTTTAGAAAGAAAATCAAGTAAAAATTTTATATTAAATATTTATTACTCTGTATAAATTCAACTTAAACAATTTTATACAAAAAGTTTATTACACAGTTGCGACCCGCTCGCGGCTTCGCCCGCTTGAAATACACAATTTATGAACTAAAATGTAAACTAATCTAAATAACTTTAGTGTTCTAATAACATTTTTTTAAGACAATATCTATACATTAAAAACTAAAATTTCAGACAATTTTAAAAGATACTTTTATTGACATTTATAACTTTTTTTGTTTATGAGCTCATTGAAATAAAACAAACACTACTATTTTATTATTATTAAGGGAAGTTTGCCAAAGAAAAAAAAATATTTAAAAATCGCATTTAAATTGGGTGCGATGTTTCCTAGACAAATGGCTTCATACATAAATGGGCGTAAGAACCTTGCCCACCCCAGAATAGTCTGATGTTCACGCCAGAATTTTTATTGGTATTTTTTTTTAACTGAAATTAGAAAAAAAATCTTTATCCAGAAAGGTTACTTCTAAACCAAAGACAAGGCTGCTCCCACAGAAAATATGTATATATATTTACTTTTATCCAAATTATGGTTCAACTTCCTCAATAATATGGTTTTTCATATATTATTACTTTTTTGAATAAATTTAGTTTGAAATGAAATGAAAACAAAAACAAACAATAAACACAATTCTTGTCGTAATTTGTAAAGAGTCCCTAGTGGTGTATGGTGTAGAGCGCGGGGTGCTGGTTGGGCTGCAGTATGATGCGGTGCACGCCGCCCAGCTCCGGCGCCAGCCCCGACACCACGGCGCCCGGCTGCAGCTGCGGCGCGGTACATTTGTACTTATTGCGTCATATCTATATATTTTGATTGAAATCGCGATGGTTGTGGGTTCCATTCTCACTAGTGGATATAACGTATTTTCATTTCCTCGCTCTAGTAACAGCACAAAGGGTTGAGTTCCACCAGTCAATATTCAAAATCATGTATCATGTAAAATTGTGCAGAAAATGGGAAAGGGAGTGTCTTTACTAAAACATATACAAACACAAAAAAATGGTATTTAATTAAAAAATGCATTTAAATGTATAGCATAGGTTTTCTTAATTTTAAACAATTTAGTCCATCTTGGTACACAAGAACAGTCTGACCGTATACACGATAGTCCTGTGTTCGATTTGAATAGGTGAATGATTAAAAATTGGTTTCATTTCCTTGGCAAGACGCTTTTTTCAGCTTCACGTTGTATTTCGCACAGATCAACGTAAGCAGACGGAATCTGGTGACACTCCGTTGTCCATCTTCCCCCAAAGTCTAGACGCATTTCCAAGAAATGATAATATTAAATATTTTGAGAATCGAACCCACAACCTGTCGCGTTTACAGTCACCCGAGCAAGAAATTGAGTAAGAAAAAAATATAATTTTAATTCTCTCTCTATCTTACCTGTAATATATTAGGTAGCATGGTCTGGCAGGACGACGTGGCCACGTGCAGCTGTTCCTGTTGCACTTGCTGCACCTGCTGCACGCCCACCGCCTGGAAACGCGGAACAAATTATATTAAAAGGACATTAAAAAATATAATTGATTTTGAGGCCAGTCGTGGCGCAGTGGCACAAAGTGTGACTGTAAAACCGACAGGTTGTGGGTTCGATCCCCACTCGAGGAGATGAAATATTCACTTAAATTTTCATTTCTTCGCTCTGGTGTCGAGGCTAAGCGCGGCGTTGAGTTCTGCCACTCAACACGCAATGCCTCCAGAATTCGGCAGAAAATGGGGAATGGAGTGTCTTAACACTAGGTTCCCCGGTATAGCGTGAAGCTAATTTTTTTTTTAATTTTAATTGATTTTAACCAAAAGAAAAATAAAAGTACAGAAGGTACCAAAATGCTGAACACACCTATAAACAAGCATATCTTTAATAAACACCGATACCTACATAAATAAGTTGTAACAGGCGTATAAAAACTTCGACGTAGCTCGATGAGAACGTATAGCTTAGTGGTCAGAGCGCTTGGTCGATTTCCAAAGAGTCGCGGCTTCAAATTTCGCAACGTTTAAATTTTTAAACGATTTCTTAGTAAGTATTTTTTTTTACTAATAACACTTTAATTTTTTTTAAAAAAGTCTTTATTATTTAAAATGTTGTAATATCCATGGTCGCAGGCAACTCTGACCGCTAGTAAAGTGGGGTTCATGGAAAAAATTAAAATCATAATTATAGTCAATAGCGGTTCTCGATAAATATTTACAAAATTATTTGTTGTAAAAATCAGCTTCACGCTTTATTCCGCACGCAGCAAGGTAAACAGCGGGAACCTATTTTTCAGACACTCCGTTCCCCACATTCCATCAAGTTCTGGAAGCATTGCGTGTAAGTGAGTGGCGGAGCTCAACGCTGAGCTTTTGTGTCGACATCAGATCGAAGAAATGAAAATAGAAATTTCCTCGAGTCGGGATTGAACCCACAACCAGTCGATTTTCACACTTTATGCCCCTGCGCCACGACTGGCCTTTGGATTGTTGTAAAAATATTTTTGTAAATATTGAATAATAATTTCTGAGATTTTCGTTCAACAAAACAAACAAAAAGATAAGTAAAGATACTTTGATCTGAAAGATTTTGAAGAGAACGTATGGCTGTAAGCGCGACGGGTCGCGGGTTCGACTCCCATTCGAGGTGAGTTCCAAAATTCGACGAAATAGCTAGGGAAGGGGTGTCTTAACACTCCCCTACATTTGGGATATAACATAAAGTTAAAAAAAGACATATGTATTATTTATATGTATAAAAATTTATGGCAACTTACATGTATTTGTATAGGTTGGTGTTGAGGGTGTATCTGTATAGTCTGCACTTGTAGTTGTGGTTGCTGAAACCAAAAAAAAATGCCTAATAAATACTAGTAATTATTTAATTCATTAAGAGTCGTGAAAAAATATGAGTTTTGCACCAAAATGTAAACTTTCAAACTTTTAAATATTATATACAATTGAAATAATATATACCTATATATATTTTTTGTAAGGTAAGTTTTTATTAAACTTTTTTATAAATTTTAAAAACAATATTTAGTTTGTTAGGTTTACTAAATGCATAGCAATCAAGTACTTAATGATTAAATTAGCATACACGGTGCGCGAGTCTTAATTTGAGCTGTGCATTTGTGTGGGTGATTATAAAGGTACAGACAAAAAAAAATTATGAAAACTTTATTTCAATTTTTTTTATTAAAGTAATCAAGAGATTTTTTTACTGCATGATCACATACAAAAGGCAAGAAAGTAATATTGAAAATAAAATGTGCTACGTACAAGATGTTTAGGCCAGTTGTCAAAATACACTATAAGCCGGTTCAGACCAGGCAAGTGACGTTTCACGTACACTATAATATATGAACACTCACACAAATACGAAGCTCAGCTTAGACCTCGCGGGCTCGACCGGCTTTATTGTGAATTATTGAGGCAGCGTTTGACCCTTGACGCGATGGTTATGAGTTTGATCTCTATTCGGAATAATGAAATTGTAAAATACAAAAAAATATACACGCAAACTCACACAAACGTCTACGCTCGGGGGTACACATCAAAATATACTTGTACCCAGATAGACATAAACACACACACACCCACACACATACACACACACACACCCATACATGTATAACATACCGTGTTGATGTGTTGGTGAGTTTGTTGCAGCTGAAGAGACTGCACTGTTGATATCACCGGGTACTGTTGACCCTGGAACCAAAATATTATAATATAAAGTATACTACAATATATTACAATATATATGTATATAATTATCTTATGCTTATTTGCTGTACGTTTAAATATTACACACTCAAGAGTACTCATACTTACTAAAAAATGAATGCTTTGTAATACGATATAAGTAATTATATTACAGAAATTGCATTTTTGAGGCAAGCCGTGGCGCAGAGGCATAAAGTGTGATTGTAAACGCGACTGGTCGTAGGTTCGATCTCCACTTGAGGAGACGAAATATTTACTTAAATTTATATTTCCATTTCTTCGCTCTGGTGTCGAGGATAAGCGCGGCGTTGAGTATTGACACACGACACGCAACGCCTCCAGAATTCGGCAGAAAGTGGGGAATGGAGTATCTTAACACTAGGTTCCCTCTGTCCTGCTGTGTGCGGGATACAGCGTAAAGGTGACATATATAACATTTTAGAAGTATAATATGAATTTCATAATTTTTTTGCGTCGTTTCTAATAGCAAATGCACTTCCTGATGTACATATCCTACATTACGAAATACACTTCCGTAACCGAAAGCCTTATTTAAGGTGACCTGACCTAGTGCACTAGTGAGGTGAGTGAGTGAGGCCGTCGCAGACACAAGCGAAAACACTACGGTTTTTGGTTCGATTGTCACTGACTGCCTGGTAACGAGGCAAAACGCGGCGTTGAGTTACGCCACTCAACACGCAAGACCTCAAGAAAAAGACGGTATACAGCGTGCGACCAATAATTGAGTACTTCACCTGTACACCCGACACGGCAATGCCTTGCGGCGTATGTATGGGCACCGCCAGCTGCTGCACGCTGCCCACTTGCAGCACCTGCTGCTGCAGTTGCTGTACCTGCTGCACCTGTTGCAATTGCTGTTGCTGCTGGTGCTGCTGTTGATGTTGTTGCTGCTGCTGTTGTTGTTGCTGCTGTTGCAGTTCTTGTTGCTGCTACAATGTTTTGAAATGAAAAAGAAAAAATATAATTTTTATTGATTGATTTAGATATAGATATATGATAGATTCTATAATTAATAAATGAACCATTGAGAAATTGTTATTTGAAATATTTCTATTATATTTTTTTATAAAAATACAAACGTATTTTTTACCATTTTTAAATAACAAAAGAGTTATGAAATATTACCTTTAGAGCATACATCCTCTCAGAGCCATCTGGACCCAGCACACACATTTGCACATGACTGTACATATGTTTTTTTAAACTGTGCAAGTACATATAACTTTTAACACATAACCCACATTTGAAACGTTTTTGTGTGTTATCTTGTGCGTTTTGCACTATGTTTGATGTATCTTGGACGGTTTCTTCTAAAATATTCTCGGTTTTTTCAACAGACTTCTCTTCGGCGACTATCTCTTTTATTTGTTCAGTTTCAAATGTTTCATTGTCGGCTGATTCGTTTTCCTTTTTGTCTAGATTGTGTGTTTTTATGTGTTTCTTGTAGGAACTGCATTCAATAAAACCTGTAAGTCGTTTTTTTTAATTACATAAGCACTGAAGTGTTGTCGTGACTGTAAACGCAATCAGTCAGATTTCCATTTGGGGGAAATTCATTTCCTTGCTCCGGCAGGTAACAAAACAGCATGGTGTTGAGTTCTACCACACAACATGTCCCGAACAACAACGTCTCGAAAATTGGATGGTACGTTGAAACGGAGTGTCTTAACACAAAAAAATCAACTCGACACAAGAGCGAAGAAATGATCATATAAATTAAATAAATATTTAATTTCCTCGAGTGTTGTGTCTCTGCGGTTCTCACTGTCCGTCTGTTCTGTTTCTGTGTGTACTAAAGATCTCTATACTAACCTTTTCCACATACATTGCACTGATATTTCCTCTCCCCAGTGTGCATACGACGGTGCACCGCTAAATACGAGGCGGAACTAAATCTTTGGGAACATAAAGCACAACCGAATAACTTTTCGCCGGTGTGCTTGCTGGAATGTACACGCAACTCTGTTCTGGAGGTACAGCCTTTGAAACACACTGGACAGACGAATCTGGAATATTTTATTATATAGCTTTAAATAGGTTCAATAATATAAAGCATAGTTTTAGCATTTTGTTAAAAAACATTTATTTCTTACCACGCAAATTTAAAGAAAAATTAAATATTATATTAAAAAAATCGACAAAAATGTAATAAAATAATAACATAAGAAACATTTTCATGAAAAATAGCTCAAACCACTTTAAGCATAAATTTGAAAAAAATATATATTAAAATAAAGGACACTCACTTCTTATTACCAGTATGTGTTAGCGTGTGATTGTTCCTCGCTGATGATGTAGTGAATCTGGCTGGGCACAGCTTGCAGGCGAAGGGCTTCTCCCCGGTGTGCGTCCTCTTGTGGTATATTAGAGCGGACTGCTGGGCGAACTTTCGAGAACAAAATTGGCATTCGAAAGGTCTCTCACCTTGTGGATAAAATTAAGAATTAAATTTGGGGTTTTATAATGATATAATATAATTTTTGTATCCAGATTAAAAAAAAATATTTTTTTATAAGAAATATGTATTGACAAGATTATTGATTAAATCAACAAATGAGTAAGTTCCGATATTGATCTTATAGAAGTAACCATAATATATAAAAAGCAAAAGTGCACAGATTTCCTTAAAGTATTATTTAACTTACTTTTAAAGGTATATGACCCAAAATCGGCTCACAATTACAATAAATCATAACCCACCTGTGTGTACTCTCATATGAGCATTTAATTTGGATACTTCATAGAAGGCCTTATTGCAGACGTTACAAACATGATTTCTTATTCCTCGATGTTTTTTCATATGCTGACACAAAGTTGAATGTCGTCTAAATTGTTTATTGCATTCGGTGCATTTCAACGGTTTTTCCCCTGTATGTAACCTAAAGTGCACCTAAAAGGTTAAAGAAATAATCCTTTAAAAAGTTCTCATTATAATGTCTTCTAAAAATGTCAAATATTGACGTAGGCATAACTTTTTAAATCAATAGTTTCTCATTTTTATAGTAATCTTTAGCAATTTACAGTAAAATAAATACAAAATGGGTTTCGATTATTACAGCATATTGGGAGTGAAGCGATCCTGCGATCAGATTGAAATTAAAAAAGCATATCGGCGTCTTGCCTTAAAATATAATCCTGAAAGATATGGCGATGACGAAAATATACGACGTATTTTTGCTTTAATTGGAGAAGCTTATGAAGTATTAGTAGATCATAAAACTCGAGCAATATTTGATCAATATGGAGAAGAAGGACTTAAACGAGGAGTTCCTGGACCAAAAGAATATATCCAGCCTTACATTTACCATGGCGACCCTTTGAGAACATATCACGAATTCTTCGGAACAAATAACCCATATGCTGATCTGTTGGACTATTATGAAAACCCACCCCCTATGTTTGAATCTCCAATGGGCAAAGGCTATAAGGAAAAAGATCCTACAATAACAAGACCACTAGCGCTTACCCTGGAAGAAGTATATAAAGGGTGTTTGAAGAAAATGAAAATACAACGTCTCGTGTTCATCGACGAGTCCTGTTCCGAGTTAAAACTCCGTGAAAAAGTTCTCTCTATACCCATTAAACCAGGAATTTATGCAAAAACAGAGATAAAATTTAAGGAGGAAGGTGATCAAGGTCCTACAAGAATACCCGCTGATGTAATATTCATAACTGAGGATAGACCTCATGAAAATTTCATAAGATCTGGATTTAGCGACCTTCTGATGGTGAGGACGATATCTTTACAAGAAGCGCTGTGTGGTATCACAATTGTTTTCTCATCGCTAGATGCGAGAACTTTGAGAATAAAAATAACTGATGTTATAACGCCGACGTACGAAAAAATTGTTGAAGGCGAAGGCCTACCGATACCAGCTTGCCCAAATAAGGCAAAAGGAAACTTAAAAATACGATTCAATATAACATTCCCCATATATTTATCGAAACGTAGTAAAAAAGCTTTTAATGACGCTTTCAAAACAAAAGACGAGGAGGATGAGAAGTTTGAAAAGTTACCGTGTGGGACCATGTCGGTGCCATCCATTTATAAATGAATGTTTGTGTTTTATTATTTTAATAAATGTGTTAATTATTAATTGTGTATTTTTATTTATTTATAAGGGTTCAGAAATTTAAGATTGTAAGTGCGATAGGTTGTGCGTCGATTCTCATTCAGCTTCACGCTGTATCCCGCACACAACACGGTAGGCAGAGGGAAACTAGTGTTTAGACACTCCGTCCCCCACCTTCTGCCGAATTCTGGAGGTATTGCGTGTTGAGTGGCAGAGCTCAACGCCGCGTTTAGCCTCGACACCAGAGCGAAGAAATGGAAATATAAATTTAAGTAAATATTTCATCCCCTAAATTTTGAACGTTTAATTTTTTTTATATATGATTATTTTACTTTTAAACCATGGTACTTGCAGCGTAATTTAAATAAATATTTCATCTCCTCGGGTTGGGATGGAATCCACAACCAGTCGGTTTTACAGTCACACACACAATTCGTGCCGCTACGCCACGACTGGCCTTATTCGTAGAAATTAAATATTCAATTATTAATTTCTTCGCTCTGGTATGGAGGCATACCGCGGCGTTGTGCTCCACCATTCAACACGCAATGCCTCCAGAATTCGGCGGTCGAGCCCAAAATATTTTTACGCCAAAAAAAAAGAAATTAAGCAATTAAAAAACAAAAAAACAAGTTACCTTCAAATCAGTAGGATTATAGAAACTCTTAGAACAAATGGCACACATGTACGGCCTCTCCCCTCTGTGCCTCGCCATGTGGGACCTAAGCGCGTAGCCGCTGAAAAATCTCTTCTCGCACACGGTACATTGATGGGTTTTCTGTTCAAAATGTGTTTGTCTGTGTCGGTACAACAGGGTCTTAGTGGAGAACGTACGTTGGCACACGGAACAGGTGGGCTGTTTGGGCGGACGCTCCTCGTGAGTGCGCATGTGCATTTTTAGCATGCCTGGACCCTGAAATTTATTTTTTTATTAAACTACATTATCAACAATTATCGCAAATGTGAATTTTGCATCTGTGTGTCATTTGACATCCGCATATGTGTGAGCTCACATCTCCACATGTGATGACACATTACACATATGACATCTCACATCCACACGTGTGATCTGACATCCACTTATGTGACGTCACATCCACAAATATGACTTGATATCCACATACACGAACACACATTCACATTGATAACTTTTTAATGATAACATATTAGTGACTTGTCTTCTTTTCTTCTACACCGCTACAAAATCGGTATTGAAAACAGTTTTGAATATATAAAATATATATCATAAATCAGCTTCACACTGTGTCCCGAACACAGCAGGGTAGGCAGAGGGCACCTAGTAACAAACACTCCGTTCGTGGGGAACGGAGTGTTTAATACTGGGTATCTTCCGAATTCTGGAAGTTTTCTGAAGTTGCAGAACTCAACGCCGCACTTTGCCTCGACGAAATATAAATTTAATTAAATATTTCATCTCCTCGAGTAAGGATCGAACCCACGACCCGTCGGTCTTACAGTCACACTTTGTGCCTCTGCGCCACAACTGGCCTTGAATATATTGAAAATATTTAATTAATTAAAACTAGTTAATAGACTTCGTATTCCATCTATTTCAATTAAATAGGGTATTGACAGAAACGACGTACGTCATTGCGTTAATATATTATAATAAAAAAATTCTTTAATATTTATGAAATCAAATCAAATATACACATTTTTAAAATTAATATATCAAATGACTTACCTTAAAAGTTCTATCACATATCGGGCATTTAGGTGGTTTCTTACAATTTGCCTTTATCCAGTTGGTGTGTGATCGCATGTGCAGTTTCAACCATCTCGCGTGTTTAAATTCCTTATGGCAAAGATTGCAGACATGGCGGCCGGGGGCCACTGACGAGGTCGCTTGGAAAACCACCATTTGTAAATAGTTTTCCTCATCGGAATTAAGACTTTCTTCTGCCTTTTGTTGGGCGGGTAGTGGATCCAGCTGGGATATTGATAATTAAAAAATAAATTATTTATTACAAGAAATATATTAAAGAAAATATATAACTTTGAATGTTTAAATTTTTTTTGTTTTTTTTTTATATGATTATTTTACTTTTAAACCATGGTGTTTGCAGCGTAATGGTGAATTGAAAGCGTTTTTTGTCTCGTATCCAGTTATATTTATAAATATAAATCTATTTCAGTTTTATTTATATCTAACAAGATTAATTAAAAAATATATTGTTTTTTCATCTTTAGCTTTACATCTTGCCGCCTAATGATATTTCTCATTTACAAATAAATAAGAGTCAGGTAAATAATCAAAACAAATCAGCTTCACGCTGTATCCCGCTCACAGCAGGGTTGGCAAAGGGAACCTAGTATTAAGACACTCTGTTACCCACTTTCTACAGAATTCTGAGGGTACTTGTTTAAATGTAGAACCCAACGTATCTCACCAGACAAAAGGAATAATATATTGTAAATATTTCTCCTCATAAGAACAGAATGAGCCTAACAGCTCTTTCACTGCGCCATGAGAAGTCGATATTATCACAAAAAACCTTTTTTTTTAGGTTTGTTAAGGGAACCTGGGAATCTAGTTATAAGAAACGCTGCTGCCATTCCCTACTTTCCGCCAAATCTCATTACTAGAGAGACCAAAATAAATATATTAAATACTTCATTATCTCGAGAGAGAAATCGAACCCCCAGCTTGTGCCCTATAAAACTTGTATCCGTAAAATTAGTAAATAAATCATAATCTGTAAATAAAAAATAATACATATTTAACTCACTTTGTCTATATCGAATTCTTCTTTTTGTAATATTTCTTGAGTTATGTTCGTCTGATCCGCAGTTTCGGCGAAAAATCCTTCTAATATCTGAGTGCTACTCAAACTGGGCACTTCTATAAACTGTATGTTCCTGTACACTGAGTTCAAATCCTTTTCTTTCTGTTGTTAAATTAAAAAGGTTTTTTTTTTTATATTATTTATAATTAAAAAAAACTTTAATTCATTAAATTTTGTGGATTAATACAAAAATTGCGGTTTTAAAATTAAAATTTAGTATTGTTTGCTATTGCGCGTTTAAATATGTATGGATATTTTTTATAGTTTCACGCTGTATCCCGCAATATAGCCTAGAATAGGCGGAGGGATCTTGACACTAAGTATGTTCTAGTGTCAAGATACTCCGCTTCGAAATTTCCGCCTAAATTTTCAATACATTGCGTGTTAACAACTCAACGCCGCCGTCTTGGTCACCAGAGGGAAAAAATAAAATTTATTTTCTTCCCCCGGCGTGGAATGCGTAACCGTCGCGCTGATAGGTACTAAACAACTCCAGTTCCAGTTGGGGAACCTCATGTCGTACTTTAAAGTTTAAAGTACTGAAACGTAATATACCTCCAAATTTTGCTTTAGCGTCTCTTCGGCCATTGTTTTCGCTTGTTCTCTGAGCGTAACATCATTTCTTTCTACGAGTTCCTTGAAGGCATGACATCGTGATATTTGATGAACACATTGTAGACATAACTGGGCTGGTAAACCATCTCCTACTGCCACCTATGAAATTAAAAAATAAGATCAAATCCGAGTGCTTCGAAGGTTCCGTTCCCATTTCAAGATTGACCTACCCTACTAAGGGGTCGTTCAAGTATTACGTAAGCACTGTGAGGGGCGGGGGGGTCTTGGGTTTGCTTATTTTTGACGTTTTCAATGAAATATTTCTTAGAGGATTGCTTATTTTTGATGACATAGGGGAGGGGGAGGGGGGTCAATAATTGCAAAAAACTGCTTACGTAATACTTGAACGGCCCCTAAAACTAAATATAAATGTTGTCGCACTTTGCCACAAATGGAGAACGAACTTGCAACCGACGAACGACGTCGGTTTCTGATAAGAAAATACTGTTCAGCGGTAGTTCAAAATGTTTTTGCATAAATAAACCATATACTAAAATAAAATTAAAAAAAAACAAAACCATAAACACCATGAATAGTCTAATATATTAAGGAAACTGTAATTTGAAAAGAATTCTTGCTTTTTTGCGCATGGCGTGGAGACAGACAATAGACATCAAGACATATCGTTCTCTACCTTCTATCCGACTTCAAAACATCGCGACTTGGGGTTTAGGTGGCGTGGTTTAACGCTGCGCTTCTGGGATAGGAAAATGGGAAAAAGTAAATTATTGTTTTATCCTCGGGTATCGAACCCACAACCACACCACATTGAGACATGAGTGTCTTATTGCGCTCGATAACTTAAGATTTTATGTTTCAAGTAATCTAATTTTGCAAGAGTTTTTCAACCATTCGAAATATTTCTTTTTGTGTAACATTCTACGGTTTTTCTTGTTTCTATGTAAAACTTGTTTTGCATTTAGTGATTGCATTTTTATTTTTTTAATTTTATTTAATTTTCAATCTTTCTAGATAAATTTGACCAAAGACAACGAAATGATACCATTTTATGTACTTATTCGACGAATTATTTGTGTAATTTATTAAACAACAATTTTTCAAAATAAAAGAAGTTTGTTTATAAAATTTTATAAAAAGTGAACTTATCCTACAAAGAATAATAGTAATGTTTAAATAAACAAAAATATATTATCTAATATCATTAAATTGAAAATAATAATGAAATATTGTCACAAGAAACAAATTAAAAACATCACTCAAAAAGTTTAAAATGACAACTTTAAAATTTTCTTAATACACTTTATTTTGTAACTAAAATGTTTTCGAGTATCTCCTTCTCGCATTTATTAGAAACGATATAAATAAGAAAGGGACAGACACATGTTTCTCAACAAATTCCTTGGATGCGTAAATATCGAAGACTTGGATGACGATGACTTCTAAACAAAGATGACTCGCGCTCGCTCTGCTCGTGTCTCGCTTACGGCGAATCTTTCGGGAGTGAAAGAGACAACAGCTTTTCCAAAAATAATTTTATCATTTTGTCATCTCACCTGCACTTTTGATATCCCCATTAGCATAGTAGCGGTGAGCTGCTCGAATAAAGGACGCATGTCCTTTTTTATCTGCAAGCAAGCACGGCATATTTTCTCGAAATTATATTTCTGCGTTTTATTCACGGCAGCCATTTTGAAGGGCACCGATCGAGCTGTTTTTGTCCTTGTTGTACAGCTTTCACTTATATGTCCGTATATGATTGTAAGCACAAAAAAAACACTTTCACAATATATTTAAATTATTTTCACTTTGTAATTTGTGTACGTGTAAACAAAGATTTGTGACGTTTTAATATTTTTGATAAATGAAATGCACGTACGCAAGAAAGACAGACATAGCTTTATATGTATGAAGTCACTCCTGCCAGCGAGCGGATTGGAGGGGGAAAGTGTCATTTTCGAATTGAGGTACATAACTCTGTAAGATAGAGTGAGATAGATATAATTGCGCAACATCGCTATGGCGATTATTTTTGGTATGACTATTTCACGTTCATGTACATTTTTAACTATACTGTATTTATGCATGTTAATTCGTATAAAAAAATAAATTAATTAATATAACACATATTTTTACTTCAATATAAAATTAACATCCATACTCGTAACTTCGCATATTCACATGTATGAAAGAGACAAATATCTGTGACATATAAATAAAAATATATACTATTCTATTGTTTTTTTATATTTAGCTTTAAATTATGCTTATATTAATGTTACACTTTTCAAAATATGAATTTATTATAATAAATATTTAAAGAGAAAAATGTTACCAAAATTTACAATATAATTATTACGCATAATAATATATTAATTTCATTTCATCTCTTTCTATTAATACACGATTATTATTGAAAAGAAAGAGACGACATTATGTTTGGGATTCGAACATTTCGTAATAAAATTGTTATTTGACGATTTTTATTTAAATATGCAAAAATAGTTAAAACTGTCATCCCAGTAAGATGCTTAAACATTTTTATTATATAGTATTGTAAATTAAGAATAGAAATATTATATAAGTGAAACATTATTTTTATTCTGTGTTGTAGAGCTCTTGAATCTGTCAAGTTGTCAAAAGAACAAAAGATTTCGTTTGTCAAACAAAATAAGCCATGGGTACCGATTTCGATTTTGATTTGTAACGAAAAATGTTCCAATGGATTGGAATAATGAAATGACAACAATGATATTATCTGTGTAAATTGTGATAAATATATTTACAAACTATTTTGATAGTTATTAATGTATGTACAATTCTATAACAATATTATTATATTAGATAATGAATTAAATTTTCATATTTTCACGTTGGGTGTGGTTTTAGCTAATAAACTATGCCTGAGCATTTGGAATTACAACATCTTGTGGATCTCTCAGTCGGTAGCGGCGACGAATCTATACCAAATTTGCTGGAGAACAAAAGACCACTTATCAAGAGATGTCCTTACCTTGGATTGATACTAGCGACGTTATCGTCATTATTTTTCTCATTATGTTCAGTTATCGTCAAAAGTTTAGTAAATATTGATCCAATGCAACTCGCAATGTTTAGATTCATAGGAGTACTACTACCGACAATACCTATTGTGATATACACAGAACAACCGATATTCCCGCAAGGTAAACGTGTTTTACTAATTTTACGTTCTTTTGTAGGAACAGTCGGCTTAATGTTAAGTTTCTATGCTTTCAGAAATATGCCTCTAGCTGATGCATCGGTCATTGTTTTCTCTGTACCAGTGTTTGTTGCACTTTTTGCAAGAGTCTTTTTAAAAGAACCCTGTGGTATTTGGAATACAGTTTCCATTATTCTTACTTTAATTGGTGTTATATTAATCACTCATCCTCCATTTATATTTGGTGATACACCATCTGAAACAAATCAGAATTATAATAGTTTGAGAGGTGCTATAGCCGCCTTCGTATCTACAATCTTTGGGGCAAATGCGTATGTTTTGCTTAGAGTGCTAAAGGGATTACATTTTTCTGTAATCATGACCAATTTTGGAGCCATTGCAATTGTCCAAACACTTTTCTACTCTTTTATATTTGGTGTATTGTGTATGCCAAATTGTGGCACAGAAAGATTTTTAGTTGTGTGCCTCGCCTTATTTAGTTATTTAGGTCAGATTTTACTTACAATGTCTTTACAGATGGAGCAGGCCGGACCTGTTGCCATTGCCAGATCGGCAGATATTGTCTTTGCTTTCCTATGGCAAGTCATGTTCTTTGATGAGATACCTAGTAAATTTTCAATATGTGGTGCAATACTAGTCATGAGCTCGGTACTTCTGGTAGGTTTGCGTAAATGGGCATTGGCGTTGCCACCAGATTCACAGTTGAGGAGTAAATTGGGTATGTTGGCACAATAATATGAACAAATTTTGTCTTAGTTGGATTTTTAAATTGTGTTATGCTTATTAAAACCAAATTACTTCACCAAATCTAGAACTTTAATAATGAGATTATCTTGGCATAACAATACAGTGTCTAACTGTGAACACTTCAGTCCGCTCAATTTCCATTTAGGGGAATGAATTGGAAAATAACAATTTATCAGAATACAAATTGTTTACTTAATAATTTACTTACTACAATTTTTCTGTATAACATAGTATTTATAAATTATATTTCTATACTATATAGCCATTTAAATATGTAATCTCTATATTTATAAGACTGTATATTATGTCCTCAAAACAATTGTGTTGTGCATTTGCCTCTCTCTTGAGTTGTGTTCCCTATTGAATTCTTAATAATTATGTTAATATTTTTATAAATCTATTATAATATATAATGTTAAGTGTTGCTACTTATTCTATATATATTAACTCAATATTTATCAATTCCACATGTGGTGTCTCAAAAAATGGGCTAAAAATGGAAAATGGTCTGTGCAGCACTAGGTTCCCTCTGCCTATCTTGCTATATGCAGGATACAGCAAGTAGATAAAATAAACTCAGTATTTATCCTATTGAAATTACTCTAGTCAGCAAAGTATTAATATATAATAAGAATTAATTATAAGCTTATTGAAAGAAAATGTATTTTTTTTTGTTTTCTCTATATTATAGTATTTAGTATATATGATTTTGTAAAAAAAACCGATTAAAGATATTTGTTTTGTATTTTAAATAACATAGCGTAGAGGCTACCTAGGTAGGCCTTAGAGTTACAATAATAGTGAATAATTTTATACACTTTCAAGTGAAAATTTTATCTTAAAAATGATCCATTGCAAAAGTGATTCACATTCTAAAAGTGCAATTGTTGTGTTGTTTTATTGCCTACAATACCTGTGATAATATTAATTTATATTTATATTTATTAAAAGTTATTAAAATTTCATATCATTTGAATTTAATTATATATATATATAATTTTCATGTTTACACTGTATCCAATGAATAATAAACGTATTTTAATCCAAATTATATTTTTGCTTTAGCAATATATAAACATACACCTAGCTCGCAGCCTGCTGAAAATAAAATATAATTATTGAATTGTCTTTTATTTGTCTTATTATTTGTTAAATACATAAAATATTAACATAACTACATATTTACAAACGGTAATACTCGCTAATGAAAATATACAAATTTAAATTATTATTAGAGGCCAGTCGTGGCGCAGCGGCACAAAGTGTGACTGTAAATCGACTGGTTGTGGGTTCGATCCCCACTCGAGGAGATGAAATATTTACTTAAATTTATACTTCCATTTCTTCGCTCTGGTGTCGAGGCTAAGCGCGGCGTAGAGCGTTCTGCCACTCAACACTCAATGCCTCCAGAATTCGGCAGAAAGTGGGGAACGGAGTGTCTAAAACACTAGGTTCCCTCTGCCTACCCTGCTGTGTGCGGAATACAGCGTGAAGCTGATTTAATTTTAATTTAATTTAAATTATTATTATCATTTTAATTTGTGACACGAAATATTTATCGAAATAAAATGTTAAAAAATTTTTTATTTAGAAAAAATGAACAAAGCACTAAAAGTTCTAAATTACATATTTTTTTATTTATGTCGGCAAATGTACGTGAAGATAAATAATAAATTTTTTTATGTATTATCGAAATAATAAAATTTAGAAGGGATTTTTCTGTGATCTCGCAATTCGCACTTATAACTGTAGTTTATATTTAGTCGTTTATATATGTATAATACCTAGATTAATATATTGTTTATATAAGTATATAGTATATATATATAAAATTATGTCGTTTTTTTTAAATGTAGTATACGATAGGTATATGTGTAAATTATTCATTTTTATTTTATTATTGTATTTTATTTAGTCAATTTGTGCACTATAACGTTATTCCCATTTCTTAGTTAAAATTTAGTCCTATATTTACCAAGGGTTGCCTGTAAGAGATTGCTTGAAGCAATAAGGCCGCCTTTGCATACATTTTATAAACATATACTGTTATCTGTATTTCTTTTGTTTTTCTGTGTGCAATAAAGTATATTCTATCTATCTATCTATCGTACGCCTGGCTACACTAATGTCAATAATATTTCGTGTGTGTGACCGGTCTGTGTCAATATACTACACAATATTATTGACAATTACTTATTTAGAAAACGTATAAAAATTTGAACGCAGCGGGACTCGAACCCGCGCCTCCTGGAAACCGACCAGGCGCTCTGACCACTAAGCGTACGTATACGTTAATACGTTTTCTAAATAAGTATTTGTCTTTCCTAAGTGTGGAATAACACTTTAAAAAATGTTTAAAAAATTATTGACAATTTTTCGTCATAAAATCTGACACAGTCGCTCAGTATCTTTATGTATATGCATACGTGTTTAATCTTAAATGGTCAGAAAGAAAAAAGCCGTCGCTTTACTTATTGCATATATTTTATTTATAAAGATAAGACTACTATCAAGAAAGAAACGATGGATCAAAGACTGGATGAGAAAAAAAGCGGAGTTGAATCATTTAAATATCATTTATGAACTGCGACTAACAGAGGATGATTTAGATTTGTATTTTTTAAATTGCTTCCGAAAATTTGTTCGCAGAGAATCATTTTTTTTCTTAAACCTAAATCTAAAATTAAAGCAAACTGTTCAAGAGATAATTTTAATCTCTTGAACAATTTGGTTTATTTTTGTATACACTTAGCAGCATGTCTAGGGCATTATTTTTTTTACTTTATCTCTATAGGCTTCAGTAGACGTGTTCCATAACTCATACGTTTCCCGAGTCTTAATAAAGACTAGTAAATATTGTTTCTCAGTGGTAGTAGTTGCATTAACAATGTCTTCGCTATAGGCACTTTTATCATTTTCCATTTTCCAATAAAAAGCTTAAAAAAATAATTTGAAATCTTTTTTTCAACTAAAATATTGCCACGCGCCCATACATGCCCAATATTATTGACAATATCCCCCTCTCCCTGATATTGTGGTGGCAAAATCAGAACTTCTAGAAGTGTACAATAATATTGATCAATATTATTGAGAATAACATTTATGTGTGCGGCTAGCATAAGAATTCTGTTTTTGCAACGACAATATCGGAGAGAGGCAGCACGAAATTAACTAAGAGTACACCAAATCTCCACGAAAAAAATATAATTTTTTGAAGGTTTTTTTCTTTAAATATATTTTTATATACACTAAATCATTAAACTGTCTAGACTCCTTATTTATTAATTAGTTAAGTACTTAATATGATATTCATCTTCTTTAAATAATTTACTATTAATGAGCAAACACAAGAAAATATAAATTTGTGCGTTTCGGAGAATTGCCATGAAATAATCAAATACATTTGAATGTTATTGGTTTAACTGCGTTAATTTGTACTCCGAGCACGAGTGTTTATTTTCAAATATTACTAACGATGTGTTGTGTTCATTGTCCAACTTAATTATATTATATTTCATGAAAGTCAGTCAACAGTATGTGTGTTACGTCGTAACGTTTTCATATGATATCTGTCGCAAAAGTGACATCTATTTCTATCATATTTTGCACATTAGCTGTCACATGGTTTAGACTTAAGATTTGACAGTTTAGTTTTATATATTTAAGGTTTACGGATTTGATGTATTTGGTGTGATTTTCTTGTTATTTTATATGTTTATGTTACCTTTTTTAACTTGAAATTTATTTCAAGTAAGAGAACTTCAACTTTTTTAGAAGTTGAACTATAACATACATAAAAACAACGGTATAAATAAACCATGGCTGACAGGTTGACACAATTGCAAGATACAATAAATCAAGTAAGTATATGTGTTCAAGTTTCAAATGCTTCATATAGATAATGTTTATTGAAGCTATTTACATCGCTGTTTTTTCGTTTTCACGTAACACAATATTTTGTTTTAGCAAGCGGAGCATTTCTGTAACAGCATTGGTATCCTGCAACAGTTTTCAACTCCAAGTAAATTCCATGGCTTCGACCGCAGCGGTTCACAAACTCCTCAGCAACAACAGAATCAAGAAGACTATGCTATGCTTTTCGCAACTTTGATATCCCGGTGTGCCAAAGACATAGATACATTAATAGAGTCATTGCCAAGTGAAGAAAGTTCTACTGAACTTCAAGTACAGAGTTTGCGGCGATTAGAAGCAGAAAATAAAGAGGCTGCTGAACAATTAGAAGAAGTGAGTTAAAATGGGTTAAAATCTTTTGTTATTAATATACATCATTTTTATAATTATTTTTATTGTATCTTTTGGTTTTCTAGGTTGTCCGTCAAGGTGAAAGTCTGTTGGAGAAGGTGCAAGGAGCTTTAAGTGACATAGCACAAAGTCAACTCGATATGCAAAATCCATTATTAATTCTTAACAAAGATATTAAGCCACAATTATAGGACTTAAGGAGGCCTGGTGCCTTTAATAGATAACAATTTTTAAATTTCATATACTATAAGTAAAATAACTATTGAAAAAAAATCAGTTTCATTTTGTGTATATCAAAATTGTGTTGGAGTTTAGTGATTTATATTATATGATGAAATTGTTCTAATTAACAACTTCACTGAAATTGCCCAATATAAATTCGAGGTTATCCTCGATACCAGAGCAAAGAAGTGAAAATATAAATTTAAGTAAATATTTCATCTTCTCGAGTGGGGATCGAACCCACACCCAGTCAGTTTTAACTTCAAACTTTGTGCCGCTCCACCACGACTGGCCTCAATATCTTTGTGTTTTTCACTATTGTACACAGATAAATATAAAAAAATAGAGCTATGTTTCAAAATTTATTCACAGAATTTAGAAAATTGTATTGACACAGAAAGTAAAAAAAGACACTGGTGGTGATGGATGACTGTATATAGATTTTTAAATATAGGTAAATATAATGTGGTGTTTCATTATTTTGTCATTAATAATTATAATTAGACACAAATTGGGGATCAATCCTCAATGAGCTGAAAATTGTGTTTGATTTTTGACCTTAAATGTAGTATTTAATTTATTTATTAC
Source organism: Heliconius charithonia (assembly GCA_030704555.1). NCBI lineage: Eukaryota > Metazoa > Arthropoda > Insecta > Lepidoptera > Nymphalidae > Heliconius > Heliconius charithonia. Next base: position 2,836,198 of record CM060810.1, read on the forward strand.
ATCCAGCATATATCTAGAGAGCTATTGAAAACCATCAGATTTAAAAGGCATGCTATGCCTAGTTCAGATGTTTTAGCTGTCCACACACCTGTAGCTTCTATGGCATTATACTGGCTCATGGGTTTTGATTGTCACTTATCATAAGGTGAACCACTCCTTATCTTTTTTCTATAAAAAAAAGAAGTTGACATCAGGCACTTTTGGACCACCATCACACCAGATAAAGTGACCGATGAATGTCCCACAGTGAATGTGTTAAGTGAACCTTGGAAATAAAATATTCTACATGTTTATTTTACTTAGGGAAAAGTCTAAATTACAGTATACCATATAATTATTATAATCTTAAGAGGTGTTAATATTTTAATCAGCTTCACGCTGTATCTCGCACACAGCAGGGAAGGCAGAGGGAACCTAGTGTTAAGACAGGAGTGTCTTTTGCCGAATTCTGGAGGCATTGCGTATTGAGTGGCAGAACTCAACGCCGCGTCTTCAATGATATGCATTTATTTAAATTGACTTACAGAATATCTTGTTGGTTATATATGCTATATAACCAACAAGGTATTCTGCATTATACATAATCAATCAGCTGCACGCTGTTTTCCGCGTAGAGCAGGGTAGGCAGAGGGAACCTAGTGTTAAGACATTGTTCTCCACTTTTTGCCGATTTTCCGTCGTATTGCGTGTTGAATGGCGAAACTCAAGCCTTGCCTTGTTACCAAACCGAAGAAATGATAATATTAATAAATCATAATTAACTTCCCTGAATTTTTGCGAACCTACAATCGCCGTGTTTACAGTGACACGCTTGTGCCACTGTGCCACGACGGTCTTGTAGACAGATACATTTTAGATTATATATATTAGCTTCACGCTGTATCCCGCACATAGCGGGGTAGGCAGAGTGAATCTGAAAGCCTAGTCTTCTGACAACAAAAATATGCTTTATACGAGCAGAAGAATAAAGAGTAATATAGATTTATAACAACGGTTATTCAATACATATCAAAAGTAAACAAAATTTACTTATTATTGTAATTTAAATGCTGAATCAATACATTTATTTATACAGGGTGGAAGCGACTGCGCTCCTTTTACGGGAGCAGCATTTTCTTCTTCCTGCCATTAGTCCCGGCTTTTGCCAGGGTCTGCCTTCCTACTCAACCTACTCCACTTTGCACGGTCTTTAGCGAGTCTTAGCTGCATTCAGGATAAAATATTTCAATCCCTCAAAATTAAAACTAACTTTTTAATTTTTGAAAAAAATCATTAGCTCTAATTGTACTAGACCTTTATAGAGTAGTTAAAACTGTACCTACTTGCATTTAAAGCGGTGAAGATAAATGTACTACTACCTTATAACTGTATACAGTAAAAAGGTTTGTATTAAATGTTTCTATATCCAAATATAAGTATATCTGTAAATTCATCTGACAATTTGACATTTGAGATACCTACTGTAATGTATAATAGAAATTTGAAACTAAAGGACGAAACCCTTTATTCTTGACCTGGTGCTACTTGTTGGATAACGGCTAATGTTACTTTAAATACGTCTTGAAATGCGATAGGCAATCGTTAAATTACATATTTTTGTTTACTAACCAGCGATTTCTTGGGAATGGCTGGTCAGTCGTGGCGCAGGGGGACAACTGTGTGATTGTAAACGCTACTGGTTGTGGGTTCGATCCCCACTGGGTGGAAATAAAATATTCGCTAGAATTATTATATTCTTTATTGCACAAAACAAGACAAACATAAATATAAAAATGAAAAGGTTAGTTGACAAGGGTGGAATAACAATTTAAAAATATAAATAAATAAATCTATCTTGCAAAACGACATTCCTGATTAATTATCTTTGGGTAGCGGAAATTTGTAAAAATCTCTCTACAGAGATGCTAACAAAATAAATAAATTGAAACAAGCGTACAAGAATTTCGACGTAACTCTATGAGAACGTAGGTACTTACTTAGTCTCGGTCAGAGCGCTTGGATGGTTTCCAATCCCGCTACGTTCAAATTTTAATACCTTATCTTAATAAGTATTTTTCTTTCCTAAGCGTGGAAATGCACACACACTTCAAAAATGTATTTTTTTTTATTTTCAAGGTTAACCTTTAGTTATTAATAGTTCAGGGATGGGCGCCATGCTGCACCGGAGTGGGGACGAACTGCCTGGCCCTCTCTTTTCCTGCGCCCATGCATATATCACATTTTAAAACAAAAAATATTAAAATTTTTAAATGTCACCTAGCAAATAGCATGAAAATGGAAAATAAATCGACGAGATAGAGGTTACACTGCTTATCCTATGAAAGGTGCATTATAGATAAAACAAAATTATTAAAACGTAAGTACGTATCTTTTTGAACGGGAACAAATACTGGAATCAATATTATTAAAAGTCACATCATTGGCTTGCGAAATATAGGACATTCAAATGTTAAAGAATTATTCGTCTTATTAACGCATATTGGGTACAGTACAGTACGGTCAACGAGTCGTGGCCAACCTGAATTCGGCTGTAAATTACTGCGCGATTTGATTTTACGATTTTTCTTACTTGTGATAATTTTATTTGAACAATGCGTTCGCAAAAGTCCAGAAAAACTTAACTTCTGGGCGGCCACGACTTGTTGACCTTACTGTACTAGGTGTAGATACCTTTTTAAAGTATCTACTTGTATTATAACGTAAATAAATGATTTCAAAACCCACACAGTAAAATGTTTATATTTAAAATTTTTCCCTAAATAAATATAAAAAAAAATCAAAATAATTAGAAAGAATTCCTTTCGCGTCTACCCAAAAAACACTGTTAGAAAATCTTAGTAAAATTATTTGGCATTACTTTTATTTGCTATTTTGAATCTAAAATATATATTTTTTTAGCTTTTTTAAACGAATTATCCCGGAAACAGCGAGATGGACTCAAAAAGCTCACTTTCCTCCAGAGTTCGGGATTAAAAAAAAGGTACACGCTGTATACTGCATACAACAGGTAGGCCGAGGGTACCTAGTGTTAAGACTGTTCCAAATTTGAATTCTGGATAGGTACTGATACATTTTATCTTGAATGAAGAAACTAAACGCCTCTTTGTCCTATAAGAACAATATATAAAACTAATGCCTTTCCATGAGGTCCATCTCCAACAATGGCTGCAAATTAAAATAAAATACGAATATTTTTTTACTGTATCTCGAACATATCAGGGTAGGCGGAGGGAACCTGGGAATCTAGTGCTAAGGCACTCCGTCCCAACTTCTTTCCAAATTCTGAAGGCATTGCATGTTGAGTGATGGTGCTCAACGCCGCACATTGCCTCGTAATATTTAAAATTTATTTTTCTCCAGTAGGAATCAAACCCACAACCTGTGTCTTTTACAGTCGCACTATCTATTTATTTAATAATATTTAACATTTTTAGCAAAATTAAAATTATTGCTTTATAGCGTTTTATATTTTCCAATTGCAATCCTGTTTGCCGGTCTTTTATTCCGGGTCAGCTGGTAAACCGGCCACTTTGACATTAAAGACTCCTCTTGTATAAGAGATCTTATGACCAATAAATAAGGTCGTAATAGATCGCAGGTTCCCACTTCTCAATAGAAATGTAGTACTTGTTTGTGCATCGCTAAATATGTCAGATAAATATATGATACTTTTAATTTTTTTTTATTGTAAAATGCAATTAAAAATATAAATATATTTGACGTTAAAAAAATATCTGAATTGACTCGATAAGCTAATTTACAGATTATCACATTTAAAAAACATTTAGCAATAAAAATTAAAAAAATGTGGTCAGTCGTGGCGCAGGGGCACAGGACTGACGCTATAGGTTGTACGTTTGATTCCCTTACGAGGAACTTCAATCACTGGTGTCGAGGCAGAGCGCGGCGTTGAGTTCCACCATTCAACACGCAATGTCTCCTGAATTCGGCGGAAAGCGGGAAGGGGAGAGTCTTAACACTAGGCATCACTACCTACCCTGCTAAATGCGGGATACAGCGTGAAGTTGAAAAAAAATATAGCTTTATTTAAAGTAAATATATAAATTCCATATCGCAATTCACACTCACAAACGTACTAACACAGCCTCTCGCCGGCTCGCCGCGTTCCACCTGTGCACCTACAGTAGTTGATAACCGACTTCCATAGCGTCGACACGCTGTTACCGCGCTTCTATATTTATTTTTTTATATAATATACAAAAAAAAAAAATAAACAACCAATTACATGGGTTTCGCAATTAAATAAACAATAATCTTATATTGTACATGCAGTAAATAATGAAAAAGTATACTTGATTTTTTTTTTAATTTTGGTGTTTTTTTTTAATTTGTGGACTTTATTTTTTTTGTGCTGTGTTTATATATAATAACTGAGGTGTGATGTGTTTCAACTATTGAATACGGAGTCGCATGTGAAATCTTGCAGTCCGGAAGGACTAGTCCACTCTCCCTTCGCATTTCCGTAACAGGTATTTGTGGTTCCGTAACAGGTTGTGACCAGTATAGAAATCAAATAAGTATTTTGTATTATTTGAACAATTATTTAATTTATTAAGATAAATTGTATTGTATTGGTTTCTTAACTTTTTTTTAATATATACAATTTAAAATGAATAGTATAAATAAATAATGAAAAACATAAGAACTTTTTGATATAAAAATCTTGATTGATATAATTATAAAATAAACATGTTAATTTGTTATTAAAAAATGCTAATGTATTCGCTTGCATGTGAGCAAGTAAAAGTAAGAAGAGTCATTAACGAGAGCGTCGTTAAATCTATATATATATATAAGACGTCAATGTAGAAAAGGTCCCGACCGTGATGCCTCCAGTATTAAGCGGAAAGTAGGGAACGGAAATGTCTTAACACTAGGTTTCTAGGTTCCTCCAGCCTGCCTGTGTGCAGGATACAGCGTGCAGCTAAAAAATGTATGTTTCTATTCAATCATGTCATTTAGAGGTCGTGAAATCGAATATATTATTAACTTCACACTGTATTCCTTACACAGCGGGGTAGATAGAATAGAAATGGAAATATACATTTAAGAAAATATTTCATCTCCTCGAGTGGGAATTGAACCCACAACCTATCGGTTTTACAGTGACATTTTTATGACCCTGCGCCACACCACTGGTTGTGGGTTCGATCCCCACTCGAGGAAGTGAAATATTTATTTACATTTATATTTTCATTTCTTCGCTCTGGTATCGAGGCAAAGCGTGGCGTTGAGTTCCGCTACTCAGCAGACAATGCCTCCAGAATTTGGCGGAAAGTAGGGAGCGGAGGGTCTTAGCATTAGATTCCCTCTGCCTACCCTGCTGTGTGCGGGATACAGCGTGAAGCTGATATAAAAAAAGAAGAATTGATTAAAATAAACATGAATAATAATTTTATTATCGCCAAGACATACATGCATATATACGTTCTCTTAATTAAATGCACCATGCATTATTAATTTCATCACGAGTAACAAATAAAGTTGCAAATAAAATGGAGATAAAATAGAAATATAGCCTATTATTTTATCTGTTATTTTTACATTGAAATCGATATTTTTGGTTTATCTTATTACATTTATGAAATTAAATATATTATGTTATATTTATTTATTAAAATATTTTAATGTTATATACGTTCACAACGTAGTAAATGAAGTTTCTAGAAAATTTTAAAATACTTGGTGTATATGTAAAAAATAAATCAGCTTTACGCTGTATCCCTCAAGTAGCAGGGTAGGCAATTTGATGTTAAGACTCTCCGTTCTCCACTTTCCGTCAATTTTTTCGAGGCATTGCGAGTGGCCGAACTCAACACCCGAGCCTGAGCGAAGAAACGAAAATATTAATAAATAATAATTCCTTGTCGCCGAGTAGGGATCGAACCCACAATGTCGCGTTACAGCCACCCCCTGTGCCATGATGGCCTCATGTGTATGTAAATTTCAGTATACTTGTATGTAAATTTTACCTAAATGGCGTCAAAACGGCACCTTGACGGGAACCCCGGGGAAACTATTAATATGGATAAGGTGCGACAATTTGATTTCAATTTTCACACAAGTGACAGGACTATTTATTATCTGTAAAGTCTGTATATAAAATATATGTTTATATATAGACTTTACAGAGATAAGAAGAATCGTATCATGATTCTGCTTATACCTAAAATTACATGTATATCAACTGTTCGACATGCTTAAAGTGATTTTGTTTAGTTTGGAATTCTATAGCAAAGGTAGAAATGTTTAAAAATACGCCATTAATTAGTTCATACTTTACAATATTACTGTTAATCAAAAATCAGCTTCACGCTGTATCCCGCATACAGCAGCGTAGGCAGAGGGAACCTATGACACTCTGTTCCCCACTTTCTGCCGGATTCTGGAGGCATTGCGTGTTAAGTGGCAGTTCTCAACGCCGCGCTTTGCCTCGACACCAGAGCGAAGAATTAAAAATATAAATTTAAGTAAATATTTCATCTCTTTGAGTGGGGATCGAACCCACTACTAGTCCGTTTTACAGTCACACTTCGTGCCGCTGCGTCACAACTGGTTTGGATTTAGGATCGTCAATAGAAGAAACATTACTGTAATCATTAATAAAAAATAAAAAAATAAATATATTTTCGCTTCTTTAACTTCGTGTGTAGCGAAAAGCACAGTAGGCAGAGAGAATCGAAAATTAAGATTTTGCATTTTATGTTCTAATTCTAGACACTGTATTGGATAGCAGAATTCAATTTATTTTGACACGACTTTCAAATCAAATCGTAAAAATAAAGGTACGTCTTTATATCGCTCTCGAATGGAAATCGAACCTATGATCTTAGTATTTGCAGTCAGACGCTGCCCCATTACGCCATAACGCCTAAACATATCTACGTATGGAAAATAAACAGTAAATTCCAAACACTAATGACCGATACCGTTAATAACTATTTTATAATATATTAAATCTTTTATTATTTATTGATAAGTAATTAATTGCGTAAAAACTATTTTTCTAATGTATTTGCAATGATCGTAAACTGGCAGAATAGGAATGCCCTTCGCCACAAACAGCAAAATGCGGTCACAGATAATGTATTGGTTGTTTATTTTGCATTGCTGTGCTAAAATTGTAATTATAAAATAATAAACTTTTAAAAGTGCATACGATTTTAATAAAATTAATAAAACTTGGTGATCGATTTGTCTCTTTGTCTGTGCGTTTGTTCATGCTAATATATGAGATATATCTATATATAGAAACGGCTAAACTGATGTACATACAGTTTCCACTATTGCATTTTGGCAATGTTCCCTTAATATATATCAATATAGAATATTTTGTTCGACATTATTTTTGAAAATAATTTATTGAATGATCTGAAACTTAAGTTAAAATTTAATTCAGATTAGTAAATTAATACTAGTGTAGTTCAAGCGAGCGAAGCCGCGAGCGGCTAGCTAGTATCGAATATTCGCTTATTCGAATTATTGATAGAGCAACCGTTGTTCATTTCGCTTTTATGCCTCATATAATTGCACTTTGCAATCCTATTATAATGTATTTAGGACGTGGCTGACTTTACGTTTTTGATGTGGGTTCTCAGAATTTCAAATCATAATTTTATCAACTAGAACTTTGACGCGTGTGACTGTACGCGCGACATTCCCATCCGAAGAATTGAAACATTTAATATTTTTATTTCCCTCGCTTTGGTAACGAGGCAAAGTGCGGCGTAGAGTTCCGTCACTAAATGGGCAATGCTTCCAAAAAATCGGCGGGAAAAGAGGAACGGAAGTGTTTTGATGGGAACGGGGATAATCACTAAACTAGGTTCCCTCTGCCTATCCTGCTAGTTGCATGATACACCGTGAACTTAAAAAAATCTAATAAATATAAGACCAATTTTATAATATTTTTCCATAAATGAACAATTTATACATATAGATTTCGTAATAAATCAATATTTTTTTGCACACTTACTAGATTTCTTGATAATTTGGCTTTGGTTATCTAAAATTTCAAATTTGTTTAATATTTATTTTTGTACTTCTTCGCTATATTCCGCCTACATATAACAAAACCATGTAGTGTTAACAATAATGTTTAAAACTTTCAGATCTAATAATCACCAGCTTCACACTGTATCCTGCACACAGCAGGGTTGAAAGGGAACCTAGTGTTAAGACACCCGTTCCCCACATTATCTAAATAGGTTTTTTTATATAAATATATGTTTTACCTAAACTCTACAAACCCGTGGTCCGGAAAAGCCACGCAAAAGAAGTACGATTTTTTGTTTTTTTTCCTAATTTTCTCCATTTTTTATTTTATATTTATTTAAACTAGGCTTAGATGTAACTAGAGATAATTTTCTATATATTTAATTCCTAAGAGAGTCCAGATATTTTTCGATTGTCTTTTTCTACACATTTAAATTAATATCTAGTGGGGGACGAAGTGTCTCAACACTAGGTTCCCTCTGCCTACCCTGCTGTGTGCGGGATATAGCGTGAAGCTAATTTTTTTTTATTTAAATTAATATCTATTAGAATTTTACAATTTTTTTTATCTATTAGTTACAAACTGCTCATGTATTTTGTAAATCAATGCAGCAACGTTATGAAATAGAAATAGAATTGATGCTACTTCACTTTTTTTAAATATTTCGATATTATTCTATAGATAGAGATGATAATGTGGTTTGGCAATAGTTAATTATAAAACTAGTTATAATATACATTTTTATATGAGATGAAACATTTACTTAAATTTATATTTCCATTTCTTCGCTCTGGTGTCGAGGCAAAGCGCGGCGTTGAGTTCTGCCACTCAACACGTAATGCGTTCAGAATCTGGCAGAAAGTGGAGAACACTAGGTTCTCTCTGCCTACCTTGCTGTGTGAGGGATATAGCGTGAAGCCGATTTATTTTTTTGATTTAATTTTTTTAAATTTTACAAAATGCAATCCACAAACCCGTCCGGGGTTCGAATCCACCTGGGGTATTGATTTAATTTATATTAAAATTATTTTCATTTCTTCGCTTTTCCAGCCAAAGCGCGGCGATAATTTCCGAGGACGGTACAATGTCTTTAAAATTGACTGGAAATTGAGTGTATTAACACTGGCTTCCTTTCACCTTTGCAGAAACCTGGGAAAAAGGGTGAAGCTAAAAAACAATAACTATACTATAATTTGATGTAATAAATAGATTTTTTTTTGAAAACGTAAATTTTAACATATTTAACATATTTCATTACATTTTGAGTAAAATAGATAAGTACCATTATGTAACCGATACGTTCATCCGCACCTGTCCAGTAAGTACTATGGCGTTACATTACATAATGAACTAACCATCCGCATTGAGGCCAGTCGTGCGACTGTAAGCACGATAGGTTGTGGGTTCGATTCCCACTCGGGGAAATGAAATATTTGTTATTATCATAGAGCGTAGAGTTTCATTCAACACGCAATGCCTTTAGAATTCAGTGGAAAGTGGGGAACGGAAGTGATTTAATTAAAAAAATCTACATATAGCTAATTACTTGATTTTATACCGCAAAGGATTTAGAGCTTACAATCATCCATGATAAGGAATAATATTCCTTATATATATTAACTGATTTGTTTGCAGATTTTTAAATTTTTCTTAAAACAATATGTTATTTTGCGGGAAGTATACTATGAAGAAACAAAAATTTAATATACCATCGGCTTTCGCCATGTGAATTTATATAGCAATCGTTTTGCTGGACAAATGTGTAGTCATCATATATAGAAAAAAAAGTAAAAAAAAAAAACCGTTGACTACGTGAAAGTGACCGACCAAACCGGCTTCGCCTTTCCAGATCTCGCTAAACAATATTTATACAACTGATATCTAATATCTATCGATGATGTATTAAATGGGTATATTCGCTGTTGCGGCTCAGCCATGGAAGTAAAAATAGGGGGGAGAAGCCCGTGCCCACCCCATAATAACCCTAGAATTTTTACTAACAAAAAAATAAGCTTCAGGCTTAATTAAATAAAAAAAACTACACAAAAACTTTCACTTAAAAATTAAAGTCAAGGCCATTGCGATATATGTAGGAATATATTTGCTTACTGCATATAATATTTCTTGTTTCAAATAGAATTTTAATATTTTTTTATATAAGAATAGTCCATGCGTCAAGCCGCCACCATGGCAGAGGTTCACAGATTTATCGTTTTTTTTTATTAGACTCACGCTGTATTCCGCACACAGCAGGGTAGGCAGAGGGAACCTAGTGTTAAGACACTCCGTTCCCCACTTTCTGCTGAATTTTGGAGGCATTGCGTGTTGAATGGCAGACCTCAATGCCGCGCTTTTGCTTCGACACCAGAGCGAAGAAATGGAAATATAAATTTAAGTAAATATTTCATCTCCTCGAGTGGGGATCGAACCCACAACCAGTCGGTTTAACATTCATACTTTGTACCACTGCGCCACGACTGGTATCTATATTTATCGTTGTAATATTTTTAAATTTATATATCGTGATCGTGACTGAGTTCATCCATGTACAATAATTTAAATTATATTTGTTTACGAAACTACACTATTTTTAACTAAAAATGTCTTTTAAAAGGTATTGTGGTAATATATAAAAGATGTTTTGTATTTTTCAATTTAATTTTATTATATGTATGTAAAAGCCGAAGTACGTCATAAGATATAAATAGATTTCGATTGTTTATTAAAAATACGCTAGTCTCATTCACATCTTGCCTTTTAGTTAACGTTTTTTTGGCTTTCTCGATCTTTATAGAGATTATGATAATTGATCACTTTAATATATTTTATTTGAAGCGAACGTGTGAAAATGTTTGTAATATGTTAGTTTTACAACAAAATCGACACTAGAGCGAGGAAATAGAAATATAAATGTAAGTAAATATTTTATCTCCTCGAGTGGGGATCGAACCTACAACCAGTCGGTTTTACAGTCACACTTCGTGCCGCTGCGCCACGACTGGTCTCTACATACATATCATTTCCAGAAACATGTATGTGAATTCCATTTACTCAAAAACTGCTAAACCGATTCTGATGTGACTTAGGTGGAATATATCAGATTTAAATCTATTATTTACTATGACTTTTAGTTTCCTACATCTACAAATATACGTAACTACCTAAGCCTACATAGATCACCATCATACTGAATATTACCTATCTAATTGCTATCTTTTTTTTTAAATCTGTTAAAAATATAAAAAAAAAAGATTCAATCACGATTTTTAGGTTCCACACTTAGGAAAGAGAAATACTTATTTAGAAAACATATAAAAGTTTTGCCAATACCGTTTCCAGGAGGCGCGGGTTCGAGTCCCGCTACGTTAAAAAAATATACGTTTTCTACATAAGCAGTCCGCAGTACGTTTTCTAAAAGAGGCCAGTTGTAGCGCAGCGACACGAAGTGTGACTGTAAAACCGACTGGTTGTGGGTTCGATCCCCACTCGAGGAGATGAAATATTTACTTAAATTTATATTTTCATCTCTTTGCTCTGGTGTCGAGGCAAAAGTGCGGCGTTCTGCCACTCAACACGCAATGCCTCCAAAATTCGTCAGAAAGTGGGGAACACAGTGTCTTAACACTAGGTTCCCTCTGCCTACCCTGCTGTGTGCGGGATACAGCGTGAAGCTGATTTGATTTGATTTTAAATAAGCAGCTTCCAACTTTATTTTGACTGTATCGCCTTCATTATCATAATCTAGAGGCCAGTTTCAGAAAACTTGATTCAATCTTGTTCGATATTGACATTGTAGGATGTTTTAAATATTAAAATAAGTTGGTAATTACTTTTATACGCTCATAAAAATGCAAAACTATAGAGTTTATAAAAAAAAATATTTGCTATGTAAATATAATAATTATAGCAATTAGCCCTTGAATTATTCCTGTCAGTATATATATTTTTTTATTTTCATGCATGCAAGAGAGAATTCAGTGAAAGATCTCTCCGTTCTTCACTCTTCGCCTAAATAACTGTTTGGATGTATAATTATGTCGTGTTTATAATGGCGGAACCTAACACCGCACTCTAAATACAATTTAAATTTAATTGAATAATGCTCTAGCGCCACGGGACCCTGTAGTTATTTATTTAATAGAAATATATTTAAATAAAATAGAAAATAAAAATTCTTAGTTTATTTTTTTAAATAGAATTATATCAAAAAAAAGTTAAGAAATCACTAATAAGTAAAAAAAAAAATAGTTTTAAGTAATATAAGAATTTAAAAAACTCTCGTTTTATTAAATAACGCAATCGTCATTGAACATTTATATATATTTTTGTATACTATTAAAAATGTGTGAGATATTTTAAAAAACCTAATGAAATTACGTCGTTGCGAGATTTAATAAATGTAGGGTCGACTACTTTTTCTTATGCATAAAATTTTATATGTATATGTAGGCAGACATGTACAATAATTTAAATTATATTTGTTTACGAAACTACACTATGTTTAACTAAAAATGTCTTAAAAGGTATTGTGGCAATTTATAAAGATGTTTTGTATTTTTCAATTTAATTTTATTATATGTATGTAAAAGCCGATAAGAAATATAAATAGATTTCGATTGTTTATTAAAAATACGCTAGTCACATTCACATCTTGCCTTTTAGTTAACGTTTTTTTTGGCTTTCTTGATTTTTATAGAGATTATGATGATTGATCACTTTAATATATTTTATTTGAAGCGAACGTGTGAAAATGTTTGTAATATGTTACTTTTACAACAAAATCGTTACCAGAGCGAGGAAATTGTGGAAATATAAATGTAAGTAAATACTTCATCTCCTCGAGTGGGGATCGAACCCACAACCAGTCGGTTTTACAGTCACACTTCGTGCCGCTGCTCCACGACTGGCCTCTACATACATATAATATATTTTTTTATTTATTTATTTATTTAATATATATATATATATATATGTGTGTGTGTGTGTGTGTGTGTGTGTAATATACAGCAATATATTGGTTGATTTTTTTAAATTTTTAAACGACTTTTGTAAAAAGAGGAGATTCTTAATTCACAAAAACTAATCGCCATACACTAAAAGGCCATATTTATGCTTCTGCGGACCACTGGTTGGAAACCAGTGTTCTAAGTAAACATAAAATTGATAACAAAATAATTGAATACAATAAAGATATGAACAATTACAATATTGTATAAGTAGTGAGCATGCGTGGTGAGCATTTATAAAAGTTGATAAGAGTGGTCTTTTTATGGCGAAAAACCAATACACGTTAACAAGTTGACGTGAAAATGACGCAAATGCACGTTTGCACAGCTGTTAAAATATTTATAAAGTTAATAATTATTTCTAAAGTACTGTTTATATTTAATACTAGCGACCCGATCGCGGCTTCGCCTGCTTGTACTACACAATTATTTATTTTCTCAGCTGAGCTTAATAACGATAATTCGAGGCCAGTCGCGGCGCAGTGGCACGAAGTGTGACTGTAAAACCGACTGGTTGTGGGTTCGATCCCCACTCGAGGAGATGAAACATTTACTTAAATTTATATTTTCATTTCTTCGCTCTGGTGTCGAGGCAAAGCGCGACGTTGAGTTCTGCCACTCAACACGCAATGCCTCCAAAATTCGGCAGAAAGTTGGGAACAAAGTGTCTTAACACTAGGTTCCCTCTGCCTACCCTGCTGTGTGTGGGATATAGCGTGAAGCTAATTTAATTTTAATTTAAAGCGAATGCTTTCTACGTGGTGTCATTCTCAATTTGGTACATTTCTGACAATGGTATACCATGAAAAAGGAAACAAGTCTTAAATTTACATGAAGTATATACGCGATAAATGAAATCTATTAACTTAATATTCCGCAAACCGATTTCGAAGATTCTTTTTTTATTGGAAAGTATACTCTTCAGAGGTAGTTTGGTTTGGTTCTCATTAGAGGATCCGGTTGAAAATGAGGAAATCATTTTTTTCTTTGTTAAAAAACATAATCTGCTCGTGGTCCTTGCGGATAACACTTTTTCGGGTTTTGGCCATCCATCCAATTGCCCCTTCGCTCAAAAATGCTCAAAACAAAATGCTCTTGTAAAACTTTTTTTTAAATCGTTATATATATATATATATATTTCGGGTGCCGTCGTTGCGTAGGGGATGATGTTGTGACTGTAACGCGATTCCCACTTGGGAGAATTCGTTTTTGCGCCACTCCACACGCAATACCTCGAAAAATTCCGCAGATAGTGGAGAACAGAGCGTCTTAGCATAAGGTTCCCTTTACCCTCCGCACGGGATACAGCGTGAAGCCGATTATATATTGAAAAAAAATATATAAGTAGGTGATATAGTCGTTTAAAGTAAAAAAAACGCACATACATTAATCGTTTTGTCTCATGGCGTGTACAAGATCGAGTTTATTATAAATTCCAAATGTTTTACCTAAACGAAACTTATCCGCAAATTTTAAAATCCATTAATGCTTTTATAACATTCATATGCAAATGATATGTTTTTTTTATTTGGTCGATCGAAGGCTGTCAACTGTTAACTGATGTCATTTTATGTTTATATAGCAATGTACGAGGTACATTTTTAAATAAATGAAAAAAAAAGAGAACACAGTGAACATTTACTACAACACTAGTGTAGATAGAGATAGATAGAGATATAGTAAACTATTTCTAAGAGTTCTATCCGACTATACGCGAGTCGGACTGGGCCACCGATGGGTTCCGTACTAATTTCAGAATTGTAAGTCAACAGATCGGTACAGAAGATAATTTATAAAAGTCGACAAATTGATAAAATTTATAAAAGTTGACAAATTGATTTTTTCATATTTTTCTCTTGAACTGTAAGTTCTCATTTCGTGCCATGTTCCAAAACTGTAGGTCCACGTAAAGTACCCTTACAGGTTTTGCAGCAAAAACAATGCATAAGCGATCGTACTTTTGATAATTGTTGACTGAGAAATTAGATTTTTTTTGATTTTGACCTAAATGTTCGATATAAATTTTTCAGCTTGATACCACCACGCGATCTCGAGATAAAACGACTTAATATACGGGCAGACGAAAACAAAAGTATCCTTTGAAGGTGTCGTTTTTCCTTAAAGATACGGAACCCTAAAAACGTGGAGATACTTATATTTTTATTCAATATATATAGTGTTTCTTTTTACACAGACGTCGTTAATTTCAACTGTTTATATGACATTATAGCGAAGGACATCGCATTATCATTCAAATTTTGACAAACTTGTTACGGTTGTATTCGTGTTGTTCAAACACCAGTTTACGTCACGCACTTCAGGTTATACAACGGCTTAAATCATGTGAAGATATTAAAAAAATATATAAGTATAATAAACGATATTATGCGATGGTTGTAGGTTCGATAAACAAAACGCAGCGTTGAGTTCTGCCAACCAGTTAGAAATGTCTTGAAAAATTGAACAGAGGACGAAGTGTCGTAACACAGGTTAGGCACAGAAACCCATTTGCGAAGGCTGTACTGCAATAATATTGTGAATATGCTTTAGCTGTATAATAATCTTTACAATTTTTTGCAGCTTCACGCTGTATCCCGCACACAAAAGAGTAGGCAGAGGGAACCTTGTGTGTCCCCATAATCTGTGGTGGGCAATTTCTGGAGTGGGCATGGACCACCCTAACAACGACAACAACTACTAACAACTACTTCAATAAACTAACACCTAACAGTATTACATACAAAAATTTCGATTTGTTGAAATTAATTATACATATTTAAGAATATATATATATATATATATATATATATATATATATATATATATATATATATATATATATATATATTCTTAAATATGTATAATTAATATATATATATATATATATATATATATATATATATATATATATATATATATATTGGCTTAAATATAATATTTGAATATACTATATTAAATAATAAAAAATCTGCATTTTCCAGGCAATACAATACTAAATACTGTGCCACGGCCGCAAATGTTTGTCTTTAAATATTTTTTCATCCAATATAATAGCTGTAGATAATTGCTGCACCTGCGTGACTGACTTAAAGTCTCGGCTTACTTTTAAATTAGAAATGATTATTTTCAATATTAGTATAGTAAAACTTTGTTTTTTCAACTGAGTTGTCTTAAGCTGTTCATATTGATCTTTGTTAAAACATAAGGCTTATTAATAATAAAAGATAGACCAAAATCAGGAGAATTAAAATAGAAAGTCAGCTTCATGCTGTATGCCGTAGAAGCAGATAGGCAGAGACAATTTAGTGTTAAGACTCTCCTTACCCCACTGTCTTCCAAATTTTTCGAGACATTTCGTGTGGAGTGGCGGGACTCAACGGCGGGCTTTTGTCTTGGTGCCAGAGCGAAAATATCCAAATAATATTAAATAATAATTCATGAGGCCAGTCGTGGCTCAGTGGTACAAAGTGTGACTGTAAAATCGACTGGTTGTGGGTTCGATCCCCACTCGAAGAGATGAAATATTTACTTAAATTTATATTTTAACTTCTTCGCTCTGGTGTCGAGGCAAAGCGCGGCGTTGAGTTCTGCCACTCAACACGCAATGCCTCCAAAATTCGGCAGAAAGTGAGGAACGGAGTGTCTTAACACTAGGTTCCCTCTGCCTACCCTGCTGTGTGCGGGATATAGCGTGAAGCTAATTTAATTTAATTTTTTTAATAATTCATTCACTCGAGTTTGGATCAAACCCACATTCGACGCGTTACCGTAACACCCTTGCTCCACGACGGCCTCAGGAAAATTTATTTGACTATTAGTTAAAAAATATATATAAATTTTGCTTAATAAATAAATTTTATTAATCACAAATCACGGAATAATATTTACTTATCACAAACAGAATTTAAGCCAAAAGCCACGTACAAAAATGTAGTATATCCTCTTATAATTTAGGCACTGCAAAGTAAATCGCGAAGGTAAACTCATACAGATTCACGCCCATCTTTAAATGTCAAGGCGATCTAGATGGTAGCGTTTTGAATATGAGGAGAGGTTGTTAAGTTTTTAAATTTATTTTACTTTTTTAATTATAACTTTTTTTTTTATGTTTGTATTGTGAGAGTCATGGCGTAAGGGCACAGGAGAGCTACTTTAAACGCGACAGGTTGTGGGTTCGATTCGAAATTAACGTCGCTCTTTACCTCGAAATTAGAGCAAAGAAATGGAAATAGAAATTTAAATTAATTTTTCATTTACTCGAGTGGGGATCGGATCAACAACCAGTTGTGGTTACAGTCACATCTTGTGCCGCGTCATTGAGTTCCGCCACTCAACAACGATGCCCCCAGAACTTGGCCGAAAGCGGAGAACGGAGTGTCTTAACACTAGGTCCTCCTAGGTCCCATCTGCCTATCCTGCTGGGTGCGTGCTGATTTATTTATTTAATTTTTTTATTTATTCATTTCCCAGGAACGGAACACGAAAAAATTACTATCGGGTTCGTTTATTTAATTAAGATCGCAAATAAATTCAATAAATAATTAATAAATTTTAATCATAGAAAGTTTCATGTGAAATTATCACTTTATTATGACTTTGGAATGCAATTATTGCCAATAAATTTGAATGTTATATTTAAAAAAATATTCAATCTGTGCACTTAATAAAAAAAAACTTGCAGTGATTTTAATCTGTGAGCTAATTTGTAATTAATAATTAATTATTTTAATTAAAAAATATTTTTCTAGAAACGAATCAGTCCAAGTTCATATTTTTAAATGCAAAATCTTTTTGTAACTGCTGCTATAGTTATAAATATCAGACACTAAATTAAAATCAAAACTGTATAAAATTAAATATCTTCACGAAGTATCAAGCACACAGGGTAGGCAAAGGGAACCTAGTGTTAAGACACTCCCTTCCTAATCGTCCTCCAAATTCTGGAGGCATTGCGACTGGTTTGAACCAGCAATTCATAGACAACATTATTACTACACCATATGGTTCATTTGCATCATATTTAAAGGTGTAACATTGACTTTATATGAGAAAGTTCAAGGTGCCAATAAAACACCATAACTCGCGAAATGTTTCCATCATATACCTACATTATTATAGGGCTTCGTGTGAAATGGGAGCTATTTTGACATCATTTGTTATGAAATTACGATAATTTTATCACTTTTTGTTTGATGTTTAGAAGCTAATAATCGTCTTGGGTGGCACTGACTTTAAGAATAACGAAATTAAAAAATAAATAGGTATATAAACGTCAATAATTTAGTTGATTATTTTTTTAATTGTTATTTGGTACTTCAAAGTGATTTAAATATTATATTTATTTATTTTTTTGGTCTGTTTGAAACAGTCCTGTGGCTGGCAATAGTTACAAAGGATCCAAAAAATATAACGTCAAATCAATTATATCCTCCATTTTAAGGGTTCCGTGTCTTTTAAGGAAAAAATATAACCGTCCGTTTTTAGTCTGTCAAGAGCCTTTATCTCAGGAACGCTTGAACATATCCAATTAAATCAAGATTAATGTCAACCAGAAGTACCCAATACTTCTGGTTGACATAGATATAAAATTTCACAGCTACAATCTACACATAGTACTAGTTCAGAACAAAATGTAAAAACGATATATTTGTGGTTACGTCGTAAAAAATAATATCAAAATTTGTTATTAAAGCCGCTAGTTCAAGTGAAGTATCAGATGAAAGGGCTCTGTCTAAGAGGCCAGTCGTAGCGCAGCGGCACGAAATGTGACTGTAAAATCGACTGATTGTGGGTTCGATCCCCACTCGAGGAGATGAAATATTTACTTAAATTTAAATTTCCATTCTTCGCTCTGGTGTAGTGGCAAAAGCGCGGCGTTGTGTTCTGCCACTCAACATGCAATGCCTCCAAAATTCGGCAGAAAGTGTGGAACGGAGTGTCTTAACACTAGATTCTTCTGCCTACTCTGCTGTGTGCGGGATATAGCGTGAAGCTAATTTAATTTAAACCTCCATTTTTTGTAGGGCACCCTCGGTAGGCGAGCCCGACTCGCGCTTGTTCGTTTTTTTTTAAATTACGATAAATGTTTATTTTCGATTAGTGCTTCTATATTTTATATTCAATCTTTAACAAATACTCAATGTATTTAATTTGGTGTTGTATAGAACGCCTAAGAAGTCGCCTTTATATGATATAACAGATAATTAAAAAAGGAATACAAACTTAAAAATGAAAGTATACACAATTTTTGCTTTTACTTATATTAAATTAAATTTAATGTATAAATGGAATAGATAACTTTCAAAAATTATATAATTTAATTTAAATAATTAAAAATTTTAATAGAATGTTTAGAATTTAGAATTTATTATGTATCAATTATATAAATATTAATATATTATATCAACTATGAAATACACTTCGAAATGTAACTTTCTGATGCGCTTGAGATTTTTAATATTCTATTGTATTGATCTTTATAAACTAAAAAAACATCATAAAAATGACAAATTCGTTTATTAATTGAAATAAAGCTTTAAAACGAAATTTTATATACGCTAGCGAAATTGAAAAAAAAAGAACTTTGATCAATAATGTAACTAATTCAATTGGTAAAATGCTCTTAGCTCTTAAACTATTAATCCGTCCTAATTGGGGGCAATCGTGGCGCAGGGGCACAAAGTGTGACTGCTAAACCGACTGGTTGTGGGTTCAATTTCCACAGGGGGACATGACAGATTTACTTAAATTTATATTTCTATTTCTTCGCTCTGACGTTGACACAAAGCGCGGCGTTGAGTTCTGCCACTCAACATGTAATGTCTCCAGGATTCGGCTGAAAGTGGGGAACGGAGTGTCTTAACTCTAGTTTCCCTCTGCCTACCCTGCTGTGTGCGGGATACAGCGCGATCATTGACAGCTAATTATTGACTACTAATCCGATTATCCACTGCGGTAAACAAAGTACCAACTTTCGATTTTAAAAAAAGCCGCACTAATTCAGGAGTTACAGTGCCACAGACATACACACAGACCCGTCAAACTTACAACACCCCTCTATTTACATGGGCGGTTAAAAACATTGATATCTATCAGCAAATAGCGACAAGACACCATTTAATCGAAATACATTACAAAATAGCTACCCTTTCGTGCAACAAACGATTTCGTCGGGCAGTTTGGTAAAGTGTTATCAAACTCAAACTTCGCTTCAACCATCAGAGGTGGTGCCAACCAGGTGATCGTAAAATCTAATTTATATGAAAATTTCAGGCGCTATTATGATTTGATGGCGTATCTAATGTACATCGAAATAGAAAATTTTAAGGTTAGATGCCTCCTGTCTCTAATGATAGTGTGAAATATTACTGGAGATTTTATGTCAACGCAATGAAGAGCTAGTAATATTTTGTAGGTAAATGGAGCGGAATGTCTAACACTAGGTTCCCGGGTTCCTTTTGCGTATCTTGCTATTTGCGGGATACAGCGTGAAGCTACAAATATTGAAGTTGAAACCATGCTATCCCGCTGTGCCACAACGACGGCTACATATTACATATATATATATATGTATGTATGTATGTATGTATGTATGTATGTATGTATGTATGTATGTATGTATGTTGATTACTAGCATACTTCTACATAAAATTATGGATATTGGGTAAACTTCCACATTTTTATCAAAAATATAAGTTGAGATATTTTTTTATATCGCCACTTAGGTACATTAACATATCGTTTTATTTGGGGTACACTAACATACTTAAACTGAACTGCATTTTTTGACTATATATTGCTCTACACTATATACGGAGTGGATAGGAAATAACATAAAAGTTTAGCTTAGTTTAGGTTTTATTTATTAAAATTGTATAAATTGTTATTTAAGATACTTAAATAACAATTTATACGTTATAAAAGATGATGAAGGTAAAGAAAGATGAGACCAGACGCGACAGGTTATGGGTTCGAATTCCGAGGAAATTCGAGGAATTGAAATATTTTTATCGCCTCGTCACGACGACGACGATGAGACAAAGCGCGGCATTGAGTTCCACCACTCAACACGCAATGCCTCCAAAATTCGGCGTTACTTTCCGGGAACGGAAGTCTGAACTGTGAAATAGGTTCACAAGTTCTCCCTGTCTACCCTGCTACTATGGTACTACTACGGTACAGCGTGAAGCATAAAAATAACATAAAAAACTCTCATTTTCCTTTTTTATTGTTAAACCTAAGTCTTAATTAAATACGATATTTTAATTAAATACAATATATTAATTAAATACAATAACTTAATTAAATACAACCGACCGGTTGTGGGAACTCGAGGAGATGAAATATTTACTTAAATTTTTATTTCCATTTCTTCGCTCTGGTGTCCAGGCTCACATGCAATACCTCCAGAATTCGGCAGAAAGTGGGCAAGGGAGTGTCTTAATATTAGGTTCCCTCTGCCTACCCTGGTGTGTGCGGGATACAGCGTGAAGCTGATTTATTTTTTCATTTTAATTAAACACAATATCTTAATTAAAATTGCAGTACAAGCAGTAGGTGTATAAACACAAATAACATCGAATATAAAACGATTCGTCACTCGGTTCGTTTCAACAGAGCTAAATACTACATGGATAGGTTATACGGGAAACTCTAAATTCTACTCGATTACAACACGCCCAATCGACACTCGTTGCCCGAATAAGTAAATAGTTTGAGCAACTAAGCGACGTTTTAAAATCGATGTTGAATTTGTCGGGGGGTTTCGTAATAAGGTCAGAGGTCATGAGTTCAACACCATGTAGGTACAAAAAATAGTGAGGGTGTTTTTTTAGATTCACGCTGTATCCCGCATACAGTCAGGGTAGATTTAGGGCAGGGCGCCTATTGTTAAGATATTATTTTTTCTAGTTATCGCCTAATTTTCTAGACATTGCACGTTAAAGATTAAGCGTGGCGTTGTTTTTAAATCATTCAAGCGCAACTTAACGCCGCATCGCTCAAGACGCTGTCCCAGTGTACCACAACGGCCTGAACGGTTTCTTTCTAGCTTTATTTTATGTACATATAAATATTAACTAAACCGATTGATATTTGATCGAAAACAGAGTTCTTGGTTTCAGAATTAAATCTATGAAGATGATAATATGTTGTTATTTGATAATTTCGATTGTAATAGAGTTTTTAAAATTTTCAATAACATTTAGGGAAATAAAACAAAAAGAAAGAAAAACATCAAAATAAATGTACCTACAATACAATGAGTCAATTTCTAATAGCTCTGTTATTTATTATTTTCAATTATTTGCGGTTTTTTTTAGCGTCATACTATTTTCTGCACATAACAATGCAGAGTGCACCTGGGAACCTAGTGGTAAGATTCCCCGTCTCAAGGTTCTTCCGATATTCCGTTATCCACTTTTCTTCAAATTCCCGAGGTGTTGCGTTGAGTGGTAGAATAGAAAAGAAAAGAAATAAAACAAAAATATTCCTCCGAGTGGGAATCGTACCCACAATCGTCGCCTTTACAGTCACACACACGCACGTGCCTTACACCTCGACGGCATCAAATATAAAAAGTAAAAACTATTTTAATTCAGTACATTTGAAATATGTTTTGCTTAACAAATTTACTTTTTATAGCTAATATCCAATATCATTTCACTTTTAAAATCTTGACTGGTGGATATTATCGATATTTATTTATAAATCCGGACTGAAAGGTAATAACGAGTGAAAGCAATCATCAGATGTTGATGTTCATACATAATTAAAGTCTATATAAAAATATAGATAAATGAATTTATTTCTTCTTTTCACGCTGTATCCTGCATATAGCAGGGTAGGTAGGGGGAACCTTGTTCTAAGACATTGCGTTCCCCAATTTCACACGCTAGTGCCACTGTGCCACTGCGGCATCAAATGCGTATAAATATTCTAGGAAAGGTTCCATTTATCGTCATAATTAGGTTTTTATATCGATTAGGTTTTGTTAATTAAGATGGTAGCTGGACAGTTGTGACATATTTTTAACCTACTTCTGTAAAGGAAAGTTATTAATTAATACATTTACATTTAACTTTTTGACTGAACGAACCGATTTTGATGATTCTTTTTTTATATGAAAGCTAGTGCTTTCTGTTTGTCACCATTTTAATTTGGTCTATTTCTTACAATGTTATCCACAAAAGAAATCAGATAAGTCCTCAATTTGCATTAAGTATTTGAGTTATTAGTGGACGAATAACTCAATATTCCTGTAACCAATTACGATGTTTTTTTTTATTTTATTGGAAAGGATACACTTCAAGGGTAGTTCGATGAGAGTTTGATTTGATTCTGATTCGATTGAAATTGTTTTTTTTTTTGTTAAAAACTATTATTATAGTGACACTAAAGTTTTGTATCGGTTCGGTTCTACTACTTTAAATATAAATATACTTTTTAAAATAATACCTAAAACTCATATTATAACTGTGAAAGTATGTGAGGATGGATAACTGATACTAAACGAATTTAGATGAAACTTTATAATATTTTTGCTGATAAATAAATAAAATAAATCAGCTTCACGCTGCATCCCGCACACAGTAGTGTAGGCAGAGGGAACCTAGTGTTAAGACACTCCATTCCCCACTTTCTGGAGGCATTGCGTGAGTGGCAGAATTCAACGCCGCGCTTGCCCTCGACACCAGAGCGAAGAAATGGAAATATAAATTTAAGTAAATATTTCATCTCCTCGAGTGGGGATCGAACCCACAACCAGTCGGTTTTACAGTCACACTTCCTGCTACTGCGCCACGACTGGCCTCAATTATTTTTGCTAATACATCAGAATAACACATAAGCTACAATTTACGTCAAGATTTTGTATAATTTTTCTGTAATATAACAATAAGTTTAAACGGGCAAACCCGCGTATTTATTATATAGCTGTCTCTAGTGGAACATATTTAAAATATTTTTTTTTCTATAGATTGATGGATCACATACGCTAATATCGAACCTGCGATACAAAGTAGTATCAGCTACTATGTAACAGAGTAAAAAGAAGGACGTATGTACTTTCAAGTCCGTCGCTTAATAGCCCATTAATACTTATTTCCGGTTTTAAATTATACGGCGTGGGGTTCATAGTACTTGTGATAACTTTGTATCGATAATCGCTTTTCACTTTTAAAGCTTAGTTTCATGTTATATATAGATTGATACGACAATATGTTTATCTAGCTAATTTCAACAAAAGTGATACTCATCGACGGATTGTTAAAAATGCCATTCCGTAACTTTTTTGTAATGTAAAAGCAATGGAGTTACAGCATCGATTACTATTATATCGCTTATAGCTTCCTCAATTAACGTCTTCTCCTATTAATTTATTCTGTTTATTTCATATTAATCTAATATTCATAAAAAAAACGTTACCAAATAATTATAGAGGCCAGTCGTGGCGCAGTGGCACGAAGTGTGACTGTAAAAACCGACTGGTTGTGGGTTCGATCCCCACTCGAAAGAGATGAAATATTTACTTAAATTTATATTTCCATTTCTTCGCTCTGGTGTCGAGGCTAAGCGCGGCGTTGAGTTCTGCCACTCAACACGCAATGCCTCCAGAATTCGGCAGAAAGTGGGGAATGGAGTGTCTTAACACTAGGTTCCCTCTGCCTACCCTGCTGGATACAGCGTGAAGCTGATTTTTTTTTATTTTACGAAATAATTATTAAAGTTCGAAAAATATCGACTGTTGATATTTTTTAATAATGTACCAAGAAACCATTATAAAAGCTAATTTTAGCTAATTTTAATCTATCCAGTACCGGAAAGTAGACTCTAATGATACCTGTATTGGAATTCTTATATAAAATAAGGTTAATAATACTAATTTTCTCTTGTGTAAAATGACATCATATAGTTCAAGATATTTCAAACAAAACGGTGACATTATCTTTTGTTTTATTAAATGAGCTTCACGCTGTATCCCGCACGCAGCAGGGGAGGCAGAGGGAACCTAGTGTTAAGACACTCTCCACTTCCTGCAGAATTCTGGAGACATTGCAGGTGGAGTGGTGAACTCAACGCAGCGTTTTTTTTTATTAAAATGTATATTTACATAATCTTTGATAATTTTTTTCATATGATAAAATACAAGTAAATCACAAAATCGAAACTTTTTTTATCTCTCCCTTTTTTAAATCCGTTGACTTATTTACGTCGTTAAAATTAATTTTAGTAAAGAAATGAACTCGAAAAGAAGTGACAATTTTTTTTCGTAGCGCAAGGGCACAAAGTGTTACTGTAAAATCGACTGGTTGTGGGTTCGATCCCCATTCGAGGTAATGAAATATTTATTTACATTTATGTTTTCAATTCTTCGCTCTGGTGTCGAGGCACAGCGCGGCGTTGAGTCTCGCCACGTCTGAACTCTAGCCTACCAGCAGGGTACAGTGTACTGTGTGGGATACAGCGTGAAGCTGATTATTAGTATGGTTTTTTTGTAAAGATATTTTTTGGGAACTTTAAGGGAACAAACCCTCTATATCTCCGTACTTACGTACTGAAATTGTTCGTTCACATTTATATTTTTATACGGAAAGTTTAAAAACATTTTTTTTTTATATTTATAAAAGTATTTAAAACGAAGAGTAATGTTAGACTACTCTTCAACGTTCGATTGATTTGAACATTATTTAATTTTTGAAACTAGTTATTTCTATTATTTTCTACTGTACTTGTTAGAATTAGAACGTCTCGTTAAATAATTCATTGGATTCCGTTTGACCTTAGCGCTGTGACTGATTACGCTTGGAATGCACTGACAAAACCATAACTTGTCAAACATACAAAAATAACCTAACCTAAGAACGTAATAAAGGTACTAAATCTTCTGATCTGAAACCAATTAAATATTAAAAAAGAAACGTATACGATACGATAATTCAATTATTTATACACTATATTATCACATTATATAGTTACAAGTTTACAACTAACAAATACTATAACGTCGTTATTGTATTCAATATTAAATAGTTTATTTAACTTTTATAGCATGCTCAGTCAACCAATGTATGGTGCAATTTTTCATGGGAATCAAACGACACGCCCTTGAATTTTAACATTGATTTCGTTTCACTACATTTATTTTGGGATCTATATAGAAAGGACAATACGTCGAGATCAATTGTTATGTTAGTCTACTTACTTATATAGATTAACTCCATTTACAGCAACATCGCTTATTGGGCACTTCAAAATGTCTGTTCATATATATAAATATATAATTAATTTCCATTTATTATGCGTGCCATGACCGTGACTTTGGCGTTCCACAAGCGCGGGAAAGTGATGAAGATTTTTTTTCTTTTTTTTCTGCCTGTGAAATTTATATTCAGCCAACTTTAATTTTATAATTTATTTAATGTAATATGGACAACAAAATATATATATTTTTTTTATAATAACGTCTTACATTTTTTTTCATTAAAAATAATTTAATAATATATATGTAAATTATTATTATTTCTTGTAATTAATTAATAGAATTATTAATGATTTTAATTATTACTGAGGTAAAATTATATGTTTTTGTAGATATCTGTTAGTTGCAATAAACAGAATAGAATTCGATTTTTATTCTATTGTCAAAAGAAAATATAGAATATACACATTTGTTATAATGAAGTATTTTGCAAAAAATATTTATAAATACACTTAAATTTCTAAAACTTTATGTTGAAGATAATTATCACATAAATTTATGTTGATATTAAACAATTGTTAATATTTATTACCTATGGTATGCGTGAAGGAGTTACCTCGCGTGCGTGCGATATAATAGGGACGTATTTAGGCATTCAAAATTAACTATGCAATTATATTAATTTTTAAATAATTTACGTACTTTTTATATCGCCATTGTGTTTATATTTTCATGGAGTCCGACCGGTTCCACGCCGCTTCACGCAAACGCACGGACCGATGTACTTTTACGTAATACCACATCGCGTAACAGGGACGGCGAAAGTCTTATAAAAAGTTGAATAAGTAACTAATAATCGCATACATCAGTGTACGATATAAAATGCTATAAAACTAGACATAAATAAAAAAAAACTATATGAGAAAGGCTATTAATATTGAGGACGTCGTGGGCCGTGGCGCAGGGGCACTAAGTGTCGCTGTTGATTCGGCTGGTTGTGGGTTCGATCCTACTCGAAGGAATGAATATTTTTTTTTACCATCTTTTAAAGTGTTATTTTATATTTAGGAAAGAAATATACTTATTAAGAAGACGGATAAAAATTTTAACGTAGCGGGACTCGGGAACGTTTTTTATATTTTAATATTTCTTTTTTATAAAAAAATATATATGAGAAATCTTTTAAGCTGTTATACACCATGGCTTCTGTGACACACGTGGGACTCGTTTGACACGCGGTGATTTTAATAAGAATCGTGGGTTCAAATCTAACTCCTACGCAAACGACAGTTAGTGAAGCACTTTGCCAAATTAGAGGGACAAATAAATTTATATTTTATTGTTCTGGATGAGTTTAAGGCAAAAAAAGTCAGAAGTGCCACAGCGTCAGGAGCCGATTACATTTTTTTGTTAATATTTTTGACATTGTAAAGTAAAAAATTCTCGCTAAACAATGCATATATGTAAAAAAATTAAGCCTTCTATTATTGAAAAATATTTCTTGATTTAATTCTTTATATTTTTGTACGTAATTTCACATAATTTTAATATGAATACAAGGAGTAAGAAAAACGTCAATTATCTATTGTAGGTAAAAACAGGTATGGAAAAGTAATTATCATTTTATTAATAGGACGTTCTGTTGATGCAACTTTGTATTTTGTTGTACCTAATTTAACTTTAGAAATAGAACTTCTTTCCGTTTTTTTTTTAATTCTTGTTTTTTTTTATATAACAATGTCTTATTGAAAAAGAGTGTAATTAATATATTTAATCAAAAAATATTTTATTTTATCCGAATCGTATTGAAAAATAATTCTATAAGGTCAATATTATCTTCGTAATGACTTTTTTAATTTCGTTCAACATAATATATTAAAAAACTAGAAAGGCCTGGCCTAGGCCAGTCGTGTCGTGTGTGACTGTAAACGCGACTTCGAGGCAATTCTGTGGAAATTCTAGAAAATTCCAGAGCTCTGTGGAAATGGGGAAGGTAGTATTTTTAACATTAGGTTCCCCTGCCTACCCTGCTATGTGCGGGATACAGCGTGAAACTCTTTAAATTTTTTGATTTTACTTTTCTTAAGTTCGTTCAACATATATCTTGAGGCCAGTCGTGGCGCAGCGGCACAAAGTGTGACTGTAAATCGACTGGTTGTGGGTTCGATCCCCACTCGAGGAGATGAAATATTTACTTAAATTTATATTTCCACTTCTTCGCTCAGGTGTCGAGGCTAAGCGCGGCGTTGAGTTCTGCCATTCAACACGCAATGCTTCCAGAATTCGGCAGAAAGTTGGGAACGGAGTGTCTAAAAAACACTAGGTTCCCTCTGCCTACCCTGCTGTGTGCGGGATACAGCGTAAAGCTGATTTATTTATTTATTTATATATCTAACGACTGGAAAGGAATTTGTTTCGTCATCTGTCCTCCTTAGAACGGATCCAATTGACTTTTATACATTGATTAGTCACTAAGTTAAACCTGAGCATTTGTTAATATGTAGGTCTAGATTTAGTGTCCACAAATAGTGTCCCCGTCTGCATAATGCATTGAAATTTGCAATTTTGTATAAATAAACAAAAGATTTTCGTGAACAGCATTTTAATTTTATTGTGTAGTAATAATGAGAGGTACGGTGATTTATTTTAAATAAGATTGGAATTGTACGTTTTGTTTTTTTTTATTTGTTGTTATATTACGCTGTATCCGCGTATAGCTGGATAGGCAGAGGGAACCCGTGTTAAGGCATTTCGTTTGTCACTATATGTCCAATTTTTGTGACATTGCATGTCAAATGGTGGAACTCAATACCGCAATTTGCCTTGTTGCTAGAACGAGGAAATGAATATAACTACCCTAAGCGGGAATCGAACTCACAACCATTGCGTTTACACATTATTCCCCCTGCTATTTTAATATTTCTTTATTTTTAATTTAAAAGTTGTCGTAGGTTCCAGACTGGTTCAGGGCTTCAAATGGAGAAGTTTCCCCTACGCTTAATACATATATACTTTAATACCGCCTTCCGTTCGTCCTGTAGAAATTGTGGTCGTGAAAGGAAGTGAATGTACAGCTTTTCTTTTCAACTAGCTACAGCCCCGGTAGTATATGTAATTTAATAGGCGTGAACTCAAATCTTAATATGTTGTGATTTTTTTTATGGAATATTCCTTTATTATTTTATTATTTATTTATATTTATATCTATAAGAGTTCAAAGAGAATGTATAATACGAACTATTGGTATTCTTTTTCTATGTTTATATTTTTAAATCAATGCATGAAAATTACAAGATTTTTTTGTATTCCCCTATCTCATTAACTCTGAAATTTCTCAAACTTCCCCAATCGAGACACTTGAGGTACGAATGGAAAATTTAGTGACACACATTCCACATACGTTAAGTTTATTTGAATGCCACTTATAATGTCCATATCTTTTAAACGTGACATCTCTTTAAAAAAATGTATTTCTTTATTTTTAACTACGTAGTTCACAGAGTAGTCTTAATCCTTAGTTATTAGATAAAAAGTATATTCTACAAATGTAGGTAAACGACGCTTTGTATGGGCACGTAAAAACATGCCTTGAAAGTTGTAATCGTTGGTTTACACTTTAGGTATGTTAGAGTTATTAGCGGTAGAACTAAAACAAAATGAAAAAAAAACAGCTTCAGGCTGTATTCCGCACACAGCAGGGTAGGCAGAGGGAACCTACTGTTCACTACGACACTACGTTCCCCACTTTCTGCCGAATTCTGGAGGTATTGCGTGTTGGGTGGCAGAACTCAACGCCGCGCTTAACCTCGACACCAGAGCAAAGAAATGGAAATATAAAATTTAAGTAAATATTTCATCTCGTCGAGTGGGGATCGAACCCACAACCAGTCGGTCGGTCGGTTTTACAGTCACACATCGTGCGGCTGCGCCACGACTGGCTACGACCTACTTTTGATTTGAATTAAAAAATAATTTTCAATAATAAATATTTTATTAGGCAGAGGGAGCCTAGTTTTAAGACATTCTGTTCTTCATTTTCTGCTGAACTGCTGAAGGTAGAAGTAGGAATTCTGTACTGTGATGAAGGAGATCCGTATTAAAGAAGGAGGATAATGGAGTCAGAAGTCAGACCCTGGCAAAAAAAGCTGAGAGCAATGCCTTATGAAAAATTCTAAAAAGATATTTGTTTAGAATGTGTTTTGTATCATACATAATTTAACCATGCGGGCAAAGCTGGGGGTAAAATGTATGATACATTATGTACAAAACAACTCATCCACAGCTTCATCCTTTACTTTTTAAAATTTAATATTAAACAAAAATATTTTATAGGCAGCTTTTATTTTTATTATTATTAGAATTATGTTTCGTTATAAGAATTTTCAAATCCTACGTCTATTCCCAAAAAAAAAACAAGTTAATAAAAATTTAATTTTCAATTTTGACGAAAATTCTAAAGTAAGGTTAATTTTAGTTAATTAAAATACAAATTGCTTAATTTTTTTCTTACACACATTTGATAACTGACTTGCATTTCATAAATAGGCAAACGATAATTTTATCACCAATGATTGAAAACTTACGTCAATATATCACATCACTGACACGACTGACGAAGAGAACGGGAGGTTACATCACTATGTTCTGTTTATGTTTCCGTATATATATAATATGTTTATTATACCTTTGTAGCGCAGGGACTGTATAGGCGAAAGTTGTAAGTTTGATTTCCACTTTGGGAAATTAAATATTAAATATTTATAACATTTCCTCGTTCTGGTAACGAGGAAACGTGCGGTGTTCAGTTTCGCCACTCAACACGCAATGCCCCCAGAGGTCAGCGGATAGTGGAAAACGAAAGTGTCTTAACGGAAACTGAATGTCCTCAATTATCCGAGTGGGAGTCTAACCCAAATCGGTCGCGTCGAAAAAGTCTGATCATATTCACTCTACACACAAGTACTTAGTAAATGTAACGTTTATGTTTTATAGATACTTCCTCATTCATTTTTGTCTCGGTTTTTACCGACTCGGGGGGAATTAATTATTAGATATTTATTTATATTTTCATTTCTTAGCTCAAGGTAAAGTGGGTTGTTCAGTTCCGCCTCTTATCACGCAATTCTTAAAAAAAAATCAGCCCAAAATGAGGAACGGGATATAATAATACTAGGTTCCTCTGCCTTACCTCCTATGTGCGGGATACAGCGAGAAGCTAAAAAAACAAAAAAAAAAATAAACCAATAAATTAATATCACCTTAAGTAAGATAAGGTACCTATATCGGTGCATTGACCACTATGTTTACATTACTGACCGCATTCTTAGCAAGTGCACTGGTTACGACAAACGCTCCCTTGCGATACGATATTTTATTTATATATAGGTATATTAAATGTATTGAACTTAAAAGAAAAAATATATATAATATTATTATTATATATTTTTTTATTAATATAGTATAATTATTTATACTTATAAAATACATAGTACATAGATATTTCTCGATCTTTTCAGTAATTTAGGTGAAAAATAAAAAAAAATAATCATAGATTTTGTGTAATAAATGCAATTCATAAAACATAAAAAAATGTAGATTTAATTAACATATGTCCTTATAAAATTATAAAAAATAAGGTCTAATAAACTATTTTATATTTAAATTTACTTATTAAGAAATTTAGTTTCCTAAGTGTGGAATAACACTTTAAAAATATTTAAGAATATATTCAAATTTATTATGTAAAAAATATAGGTACGTATGTTTTTCACGTTTACTTCACGTGTTTAATAGATTTCACCTGTCAATATTACATCAATGCTTTAACTATTATTATGCAATTATTACTATAATAATAATAATAACTTTTAAGTTTAAAGTTGAAAAAAATACTAATTTTAAAAACCACTCTTTACATTTAGGCCCAAGATCGTCCGTCTCCTCTTTGGTCAGTTTCTTCGAGAAATCTAGGGCAATCTACTCAACGTAGAAGAATGCTAGTCTCATTTAACTAGAGAGAGAAAAATCCTATTATGGAATGCTTAATATAGGCTAAAATTGAACTTAAACCCTAACCCATTTATCAGATATTTATTGGATAGAAACGATAACCGGCCAAATAAAATAATATATAAATAACAATAACTAGTGTTACTGTGAGGCCAGTCGTGGCGCAGTGGTACAAAGTGTGACTGTAAAACCGACTGGTTGTGGGTTCGATCCCCACTCGAGGAGATGAAATATTTACTTAAATTTATATTTTCATTTCTTCGCTCTGGTGTCGAGGCAAAGCGCGGCGTTGAGTTCTGCCACTCAACACGCAATGCCTCCAAAATTCGGCAGAAAGTGGGGAACGGAGTGTCTTAACACTAGGTTCCCTCTGCCTACCCTGCTGTGTGCGGGATATAGCGTGAAGCTAATTTAATTTAATTTATTTTTTTTAACAATAACTAACATAATTAGAAAAAATTGTTACTAACGCACTAACACTATACAGATATGGATTTTAATCTGAAATAAATTATTTTTATTTTTATTATTTTATTTATTTGTACTGTGCCAACACAATCAATATTTAATTAAAAAATAACGCATTATCCAATACCAAAGTATTTAATAATAGAGTGAAATATATCGCGTGTTTATAAATTAATATACATGTATGTACATACCTACATGTTTTTACAACGGCGTGTATTCTTCCCACGGAGAAAGCTGGTCATAATACAAATTCTTCTACTCATATTGTTAGAAATCTAAAATAATTATAAATCACAATACAGTGTACATTTATTTACCTTAAATTTAGTTTTAGCCAATTTATTGTTGGGGGTTCCCCATTTCCCACTTGCGAAAGTAGATGTTAAGACTTTCCCACTTTTTTCTATGGGGGTTCTATCGGGATTTCACTATTTGATATGCAATGTCACGAATTCATGAGGGAGTAGAGAGTGGAGTGTCTTGACACTAGGCTCCATATCCCACTACCGTGCCGTATGAAATACAATGTGAAGATTAAAAATTATATTACTTTTTTCTTATAGGTACATACATGTTTATTAATGATTACTTTTTTTTGTATTTCAGGTAAAAATATCACCAAGTATATCAAAAAAACACCTTTTTTAAAGTAAGTTTATCATTTATATAAACCGTTATGAAATTGGTAATCGTTTTAGAGGGAACCTGGGAACCTAATGTTAAGGCACGACGTATTTATTACTATATATATAATAGCATGATTAAGAAATTCTCCTTCTACAAATTTAAACGACATTGACATTGGTGAATGTCAAAATGTGACGGTAAAAGTTTTCTTTTATATTGGAATTGTTCTTTATAAGCTATTATAATTTACTTATAAGATTACAAACTTACTATTTGCATATATATAAAATAAAAATGAAAGTAAACTTGCTTTGTTGACTATTAGTATACTAATCCTAATTTGAAATGATCAATCGATCTTGGACAGGGATGATGTGTAGAATTGTACATTTTTATTATTTTTGTATCAGTTTCACGCTGTATACCACGTATAGCAGGGTAGGCAGTCATTCCCTAATTTTCGCCATTTTGTCGGGGCATTGAGTGGCGAAAAACGACGCTGGGCTTTAGCCTTGGTGTCGGAGCGAAGAACTAAAAATATAAAAAAAAAAACACAATATCCTTTTAATTAAAATCGAATCCACGACCTTTGCGTATCCCCCAATGCATTTAAACTGCTCCACCACACAACAATTTTTTTTATAGTAAAACAATGAAAGATTTTGACACTTAAAGAAAAAAGAAAAGGGGCAAACAAACGTCAAATTCGTTCTAGTTACAGTAAAAATCAGAGCGTAAAAAATTAAATTATTTTATTGTCATGCATGCAGAACCATGGGCTGTATTTAGTCTTACAGTAGGTTATATATTTTTTACCTTCACGCTGTATCCTGCACAAAGCAGGGCAGGCAGAGGGAACCTAGTGTTAAGACACTCCGTTCCCCACTTTCAGCTGAATTTCGGGGCACTCACGTTGAGTGGCGGAGCTCAACGCCGCGCTTTGCTTGTACACCAGAACGAACAAATGGAAATATCAATTAAGTAATGTAATTTCGTCGACTGGGGATCAAATCCACAACCACTCGCGTTTACAGTCGTCACCACTGGCCACTGGCGCCACGACTGGCCTCAGTGACTACATAATAGTAATTTTCTAATTGTAAAATCATATAAGCAGTATGTGAGTCAATAGAGTAGGGCGACATGTGAAATTGTCCGTGTGTTCGTGTCATAAATCGAGACAGCGTCAAACGATGGGTGGAGATGCGACCTAAAGGTGAGTTTACAATGGCGCGTCAATTTTTATTGTATTAAACTTTTTAATAATAATAATAGGTCGCATTGTTTTTTAATTACTATTATTTATACTAAATATTATATGTATGATTTATTTTTATATTGAATGTTGTTTAGTATTTATTAATATTAATATTTATTGAAATAAATATTTATTTATTATATTTATATATATGTGTGTATATATATGTATATGTATATATATGTATAAATCTATTTTTATCTATGTTATTAAATATTCTCCTGCAATGTAATGCACCACCCACACTCTTTTTTTATACAACTCCAGCGACCAAAGGTTGCCTGGAAGAGATCGCTTTAAGCGATAAGGCCGCCTTATTGTACATGTTGTTTTTTCACTTGTTTGTAAATAATTTGTTTAAATTTAAGTGCAATAAAGTATATTGTATTGTATTGTATTTAGAAAAAAAAACACTTAAGTCAAAACAAATATGTTTATATAAAGATATTTCTTTTAGAGATAACAACGCTCTGGTGACGATATAAATTGAATGCAGTACTCTTAGAGTTCGGTGAAAAATGGGGAACTGAGTGTCGTAGCATTTACACTAGATTCTCTCTACCTACCTGGCTGTGTGTGAGATACAGTGTTAAGCTAAAAAATATAGTATTAATGTTAAAAAAATGGTAGAAAACAAGAAAAAGACCTTGGTAACACATATTTCAAGACATTGCGCTTATGTGTAACAGAAGGCACTGACGAAAATAATTTAAATCAAAACAATAATTTCTCCAATTGGAATTTGAATCCAGAACCCGCTACTTGCGCTTACAGTCAGACGCTGTCCCACTGCTTTACGACTGTCTCAATCTTACAAGTTAAATAAATTAAAATTAAATTAGCTTCACGCTGTATCCCGCACACAGCAGGGTAGGCAGAGGGAACCTAGTGTTAAGACACTTCGTTCCCCACTTTCTGCCAAATTTTGGAGGCATTGCGTGTTGAGTGGCAGAACTCAACGCCGCGCTTTGCCTCGACACCAGAGCGAAGAAATGAAAATATAAATTTAAGTAAATATTTCATCTCCTCGAGTGGGGTCGAACCCACAACCAGTCGGTTTTACATTCACACTTTGTACCACTGCGCCACGACTGGCCTCACGTTAAATATATTTAAATACTCAATTACAGAATAAATAAAATTATGGTAAACAAATAAAAGTAAAAATGGTAGCTTTCTCTAGACCAAACCTGTTATCGCATTTATTATTTATATGCCATATAATATCTAGATAATAAAATTGCTTCGATGCACGTTGTCAGTACTGAAAAATGTACTTATAGGTCAGATCAGGGTTGCCAGATTTTATCTAGAGAAGAAGTGGAATTTTTCAATATTTCATATGAAAAGCAGGAACCTAACTAAAAACCAAAAATCTAACCACCGACGACGCTAAAGACTGTGCAAAGTGGAGTAGGTTGAGAAGGAAGGTAGATCCTGGGAAAAGCCAGGAGTCATGCCAGAAAGAAGATGTAAAAAGCGGGAATCTCTCGCCAAAACCGGTACAAAGAGAAATTCAAATAGTATTCAATATTTAATGTATTATTTACCCATTTACTAAAGTTTCCAAATTGAATTGCTCACTATCTAATTAGCAATATAAAATCTCGTCCGTCAATATATTTAAATGTTTTTATTTATCCCGTAATGTCTTAAGCGTTATTAATTATTATATATAATTTACGAATATACTTATTTGTATTTCTATTAAATTATTAGTATCTATTAAGAAATTAAGAGCTAAAAATTGGGGCGTCTGGCAACACTGCTGTGGATATTATTAGATTTGTTTATTTGTCTATACAGTATCGTTGCACATTTTGTATAGGCACTCGGACTAGGCAGATTGAACCTAGTGTTAAGACACTCCATTCCCACTTTTCGTTGAATTTTCGAGACATTGACTGTTAAGTAGCAAATTTTAACGCTGCAATTTATATGGAAAATGGAGATAAGTCATTCATTCTTCTCACTGGGAATCGAACTCACAACCGTTACGTTTACAGTCAGACGCTGTGCCGATGCTCCGTGATGATGTCAAAGAAATTTCATCAAATTGTTTCGTGTAAAAAAAGGGAAAAACGTAAATATAATATGCTTATGCGTCCAATTTCCTAAATTTAAGTTATTAAAACCAATCAATTAAAATATGTATCTTACACGATGTTCCTTATTTAGGTGTATTATATTTAGGTTAGGTTGATTTGCTTAAAATAGGAATGAAAAAAATGTAAAAAACCAATTTCTCACATTATCTTCAATTGACAAGATGAATTTTACATATTCGAGACATTGTATGTTGAGTGGAAGAAAAGAAAATAAGACAATTCACTGCCCTAGGCGGAATCGAACCTACACTATCATGTTTACGATGAAGAGTCGACGCTACAATAGCCGTAATAGGAATAGAATATAATATCTGAGGCCAGTCGTGGCGCAGGGGCACAAAGTGTGAGGGTAAGATCGATTGGTTGTGGGTTCGATCCCCACTCGATAAAATAAAATATTGATTTACATTTATATTTTCATTTCTTCGCCCTGGTGTCGAGGCAAAAGCGCGGCGTTAAGTTCCGTCACTCAACACGTAATGCCTTCAGAACTTAACGGAAAGTGGGGAACGGAGTTAACGCTAGGTTCCCTCTGCCTATCCCGCTGTGTGCGGGATACAGCGTGAAGCGGATGTGATTTGATTCAATTTTAATTTTTATATAATTATTTATGATTTTGTTTTCTTTTATAAATCCAGATTTATATTACGTTATTAGGTCCTATGTACTGATGTAAGAGTAACTTACTTAACAGCGAAATGCTATTTGTTTTGTTTGAAACGTTCAAAAGTTAATTAGATCTATACGTAATCAGCTTAAATTTCCAAATCCAATCAGCCACATACAGAACGACGAAGGCGATGTTATACAACAGAAAAAAAATATCCAAATCGGTTTAATCGCTAAAAAGATGTCTGTATACAAACAGACAAGCAATATTTATATGTAAAAGTACTATAAATAAAAATCTTTTATTTTCAAGCAACATAGGCTTATAGTAAAAGAAAACAAAATCATAAATAATTATATAAAAATTAAAATTGAATCAAATCACATCCGCTTCACGCTGTATCCCGCACACTGCGGGGTAGGCAGAGGGAACCTAGCGTTAACTCCGTTCCCCACTTTCCGTTAAGTTCTGAAGGCATTACGTGTTGAGTATCAGAACTCAACGCCGCGCTTAACCTTGACACCGGAGCGAAGAAATAGAAATATACATTTAAGTTAATATTTTATCTCCTCCAGTGGGAATCGAACACACAACCAGTCGGTTTTACAGTCACTCTTCGTTCCGCTGCGTCACGACTAGCCTCATACTTTTACATTTTTTTAATATTTATTTTTTATTGTAGCAATAAAATATTTTAATAATTATGAATTGTTTATACAACCAACTACTACCAAAATAATTTGTATTTGAGAATAAAGAAGTAGGTAGTATATATGATAAAAAAAAATTGTTAGCTTTTTTTTTAGCTTTGGCTGTAATTTTTTTTTAGAAATAATTATAGTAATATCATGGATCTGTTCGAAGTTCATAAACGGAAAAAGTTTTTTTTTATAAGATTTTAATAAATAAGTTTTTAAATATTATTTTTATCTATTTTTTTAATATACGCTTTGCTTTTTATTATAATACAAATTTAACGAATCGCATTGAGGTTGTAGTGGCGCAGATGCAAATAAACGCAAACGCGACGGCTGTGGGTTCGATTACCACTCGAGCAAATGAAATAATTATTTAAATTTATATTATCATTTGTTCTGGTTGAAAATGGGGAACAGAGTGTTAACACTAGTTTCCCTCTGCCTACTTTAAAGAAAATTCTATTAATTTATATTTCTATCCTTTATTTCTATCGCTTACTCAAAAGACTTGGCAACAGCCATACTAAAGTGTCTTCCACGTGTTTACATAACCGTCACCGTTTTTTACCTTGACGTCGAATTCGCACCTCACTCACTCACGTACATATATTAATTTATATAACTTTGTCACGAGCAGATTCATCATTTTTTTTTCTATACAATAATATTATATTATAGATTTCTCTAGAAAAAATATTCAAATATTATTGTCTTGTCCTTTTTGTTTTTAATATTAAAGCGATAACTAACCTAAAACTATCTAAGCTTTCAAACATATGCGGCTATATGGGTCTCACCGGGAACCGAGCGTCTTAACACTAGGTTCCCATGTTCCCCCCGCCTACACTGCTAAATGCGATATATATATAAAAATAGGTTCCGCTGTGATTCTTACGCCGGTTCTTCTCAGGTCTGAGGCATTAACTTTAGTGAGCTGGTGGTAAATTATTTGACGTTCAAAAAATGAAGCATGTAACTTCTTATTTTGAATAAAATTATTTGAATTTGAATTTAATACAGCGTGGTGCTAAACTTTCAAATAAATAGAACCTTTTTAAAATAAAATAATAAAATAATGATTCACTTACGTCAGTTTTGTAAGCAAATATTACAGAATATAAGGATGATTCAATAATGAACGTACGATACGTTTGACAAAGGCTTTCAAATCCGGCTTACAATACGGTGATGATTATGCTCGCGATAAAGACGTTTGGAACTGAGTTGCTCTATTTTTTAAGATTGTAAATTGTTACATTTGGCAGTTAAAGAATGGCCATGGGTTTCTTTGCCTGGTTCTTCTCATGAGCTCTACTAACCGAACAGGCTTATTTTTTTCTAAAGGTGCAATTTTTATTATTACTTATTTATATTTATATATAATTAATTTTGACATGTCCAAACAAATGTTAAGCATTTTTATGGAATAAAGAATTTTTTACTTTGACTTTGACTTTGGTATGAGCTAGAATAGCCAAAGTATATATATAAGAAATATAAGATGCAAATTGTGACATTTGTAGAAGGATCAACAACTACCTAGTATATAATATACAATTTGATAATGTTGGATTTCGATTTAACTGGTTTATGTCCTTGTTTAAGAATGATTCTCATAGACTAGGGTTTGTGTTGCGTAGTAATAGGAATGAAAATTATATAAAAAAATATAAGGGATAGATAAGATTTTATTAATTGAAGAATTACTTATAGGTTCCGACTGTTAATCCTAATAAACTATTGGGTTTGTTTATTTTCTTTTTAGTTTTATGCAGTCGAAGTTTTTACAAATATTTTTATATTTTTAATTTTTTTTTAGAATTTTTTATGGTAATGATAATCATGATATACCTTTTTGAACACCTCGTATTGAGCTCTTGAATTTGATACTCATATTGTGGTATTCGAACTAAATTTTTTTTAAAAGAACAATTTTTCTTTCCTAAGTGTGGAATAACAACATAAATAAGTTGTAAAAAGCATATAAAAATTTCGACGTACGACGTACGCTTGATGAGAACGTATGGCTTAGTGGTCAGAGGGCCTGGTCGGTTTCCAGGAGGCGCGGGATCAAATGCCGCTACGTTAAAATTTTTATACCTTTTCAAAATAAATATTTTTCTTACTTAAGTATGGAGATAACACGTAAAAACGGTTAAAAATATCCCACTGCACCACGACGGCCTCTCTCTCGCCTTCATTACCAAAGGTAAATTAAAACACTTTGAAATTGGAAAGTTCAAATGTTTCAAGTATTGACAGCTTTTGTATTAGAATTTAAATAGAAGTTCAGCACCTATCACACGTTCTGCACGCTATTTCATGAATTCATCTGCTTCGTTTCGTAGTAACTATTTTAGTTTACAAGGCTGACTGAACGGAAATTGCTGTAGTATATTTTTATATTTGAGGCCGTCGTTTTCACCTTCCCCCTACTCGAGGAAATGAATTATTGTTAATAACATTTTCATTTTTTTCGCTCTGGCACTAGTGCATATGCCCAGCGTTGAGTTCCGCTACAAGCAATGCCTCCTGAATTCGGCGGAAAGCGGGGAACCGAGTGTTTCAACACTAATTTCACTCTGCTTAGGCTAAGCGGGTATATGTGCGGGATACAGCGTGCATAGTTTTTTTTTATGAAAACTTAATTGATTAATAATTTATAATACGGTAACATAAATTTATTATATAGTATCAATTTTACGTGAGCACAAAGTGTGACTGTAACTGTACTGTACTGTGTAAAATAATAAATCGAATTATTTTCATGTATATTATTTTGTATATAGAGGGCCAGTCGTGGCGCAGTGGCACAAAGTGTGACTGTAAAACCGACTGGTTGTGGTTCGATCCTCACTCAAGGATATGAAATATTTACTTAAATTTATAATTCCATTTCTTCGCTATATTGTCGAGGCAAAGCGCGGCGTTGAGTTCCGCCACACAACACTCAATGCCTCCAGAAACCGGGAGAAAGTGGAGAATGGAGTGTCTTAACACTAGATTCTTTCTGCCTACCCCGGTGTACGCAGAAAACAGTGTGGAGCTGTTGTTATTATCAATTTTACGTTGCTTTAGTTAAGTAACGAATTTTTAAAGTGGGTCAGAAAACTACCTCCGTTTATACATTCATTAACTACTTATAGTCAATGCGGGCTTTTAGAAAGCTTAACAATTTATAAGGACTTAAAACAATATATAGAGAGAAATAAATTAAAGTATATAGTATAGTATGAAATATTTTTATTTCCTTGCTCTGGTGACGAGTATATACATAGCGCGGCGAATACGCAACGCCGCCACCATTCGTCCGAAAGTGCCTTAACATTAGCTTCCCAGGTTCCCTCTGCCTACCCTGCTATGTGCAAAATAGCGAGTCACTAAAAATACTAACAACTATTTAGAAGTTAAATATGAGTAAAATAGATTATTTACATGCTATAGGCTTGGTGCAGTCTAATTGAGTCTGCTGTAATCGCGTGTTAAGCGTATTTTAACGCGGTACCTGATAG
Organism: Heliconius charithonia; assembly: GCA_030704555.1. NCBI lineage: Eukaryota > Metazoa > Arthropoda > Insecta > Lepidoptera > Nymphalidae > Heliconius > Heliconius charithonia. Next base: position 2,877,712 of record CM060810.1, read on the forward strand.
AATCATTTATATCGTGCCATGGTTTTTGAGGCCGTCGTGTCCCAGAGCCACAAGACTGTGTCTGTAACGCGAATGTTATAGGTTCGATTCCTATTTGGGGGAATTAATTAATTCATTTATTCGCTGGTAACTAGGCAAAAGCGCGATGCTATGTAATGCCATTTATCACTCAATGTTTCGTGTACTCGCCAGGTTCCCTCTGTTTCTCCTGCTATATGCAGAATAGATCGTGGAGTTTAAAAAAAAAGGGAAAAAAAGGTTTTTCGCATTACAATGTACTAGCGACCCGCACGCGGCTTCGTCTCCTTAAACTTATTGCTATATACCAGTGGTTCCCAACCTGTGGTCCGCAGAAGCCTAAATATGGTCCGCGAACGTTTAAAATGTTAAGACTGAGGATGGTGAGGCGAAGTTTCTGTTTGATGATCACAGTTAACTTTTATTATACTTACATGCATAGTGGTCCCTGCTACCAAGAATGATATAAAAGTGGTCCTTGATCAAGAAAAGGTTGGGAACCCCTGCTGTATACAATATTTTGACATAAATTGAAGCCTATGTGTTATTCTGATGTACAAGTTATATTACTGTACATTTTAATTTGAATGCGATTATGTTAGTAGGATTTGTTCTTTTTTATTTGCCGCTGCTTTGGCATGGTCACCACAGTGGTACCGTTTGATTGTGAACGGGACGGTTGTGAGTTCCATTCCCACTTATTAATAATATGTAAAGAATGCAAAGAGAAGACAGTTACTAAACAAAACAAGACAAAATCTAAAAAATGTCTGTTTTATGAAGAAAATCCTACAATAAAATTATAAATTTTATAAGTTTATTGAGCTGAAATAAAGTAATCATGTCCGAATGATGATGCATGCGCCGGCGCAACTCAAACGATCAATGGCCTTTCACTTTCCACTGACACGTTCCCATTGAGCTTTCAAGCATTTTGTTTAAAATATATTACATTTTGTCATTTTACTTGGAAGGGACTTATCGTTTTATGTCCCATATTATGAATATATAAATTACAAAATATTATATTATATTTTACTTCTTTTTTTTCAGCTTCACGTTTTATCCCGCATGTAGCATGGTAGACAGAGGCCAGTGTAGAAAAATTCCGCTCCGCACTTTCCGCCAAATTCTGGTGGCATTGCGTGTTGAGTGATGGAACTCAACATCGCGTTTTTGTCTCAATACCAGAGCGATAAAATTAAAATATTAAATATTTCATTTCCTCGCGTGGGAATCGAATCTGTCGCGCTTACATTGTCACTGGCCTCTATATCAAAATCAGCTTCACACTGTAATCCGCATACAGCAGGGTAGGCAGAGGGAACGTAGTGTTAAGACACTCAATTCCCCACTTTCTGGCGAATTCTGGAGGCATTGTGTGTTGAGTGAGACACCAGAGCAAAGAAATGGATATATAAATTTAAGTAAATATTTCATCTCCTCGAGTGGGGATCGAACCCACAACCAGTCGGTTTTACAGTCACACTTTGTGCCACTGCGCCACGACTGGCCCTCTATGTACAAAATAATATACATGAAAATAATTAGATTTATTATTTTATTGGAATTATTTAATTGGAATTCGTGTATTATTTTTAATAATTGTTAATAATACATAACACATCGATGTTTAAACATGTTGTAACTTGGTAAGCTGTGAACTCATTTTCGATCAATGACCCGTCATACACTTCGATACCACCTACCTAAAGTAACGAAAGTGAAAAATAAAAAAAAAGCGTTGTTCATTACGTTTTTTAAACGTGTATATAATTAAAAACTACCCTTAGTAATAGTTCTAAACAGCAATAAAAAATGGAATTTTTCACTTTCGATATTTTACGTACGGACCGTCGACTTGTTCCATAGGTAACTAAACTAAAGCTAGCTACCCTTGCTCTTTTGGCGGAAGTACTGACATCCGGTTACAAAGTAAATGATCGTAGATACGATTTCCGTATGTCGTATAAATATTATTTATTTTTAGCTTAACGCTGTAACCCGCACAAAATCTTTTGTTTGGTTAAACGCGCTGAAACTATTGATTCCAATTTAAAGTTCTTGTATTAAAAATCTATTTATTGGAAAATGCTAAAGGCTGTATTACATCACGTGATTTGTTTGAAGTAACCTTTTGTACCTACTTATGATTACCTCGAGCAATAAGAATTTGTGTAGTTATTTTACACCATATGTATATTTATATATAATAATTAATTTAAATAAATCAGCTTCACGATGTATCTCACACACAACAAGATAAGCAGAGGGAACCTAGTGTTAAGACACTCCGTTCCCCACTTTGCGACTATTTCTGGAGGCATTACGTGTTGAGTGGAGGAACTCAGCGCCGTGCTTTGCCTCAAGGCAAGGGCAAAGCAAGGCAAGGGCGAGGAAATGAAAATATAAATGTAAATAAATATTTCATTTTCTCTTAATAATTAATTAACTAATAAATAAATAAAAATAAATACGTGACCTACCAAAAAGTTTATATTTTTTTAGATTGCTTAAGCATGTTTGTGGGGATCAATGTGTGTCTGTCAACGCAGCCGGTTGTGGGTTTGATTCCCATTTATTTCGTTAAATTTATGTTTTTATTTCTTAGCTCTGTGGCCGTTCAATTATTACGTAAGCACTGTAAGGGGGCGGGGGCTCTTGGGTTTGCCTATTTTTGATGACATAGGGGAGGGGGGGGGGGATCAATAATTGCAAAAAAACTGCTTACGTAATACTTGAATGGTTCCTCTGGCGTGGTGTTGAATTCTACCACTCAACACGCAGTGCCTCCAGAATTAGGCGGAAAATGAGGATCGGACTGTTTTAACGCTAGGCTCCCTCAGTCTACCCCAAAAAAATAAAAAAAATACCACCTCGTTTCCCACACACAATCATTTTCTCCTGCTTAAGTAATATAGAAAATCCTAATAGCACCGCCACTTGTTATTGAGGTCTCTATTAATAATTGAATAGTACAATGCAGTATTTTCTAAGGGCACGCTCTCGACCTGACCTAACCTAACCTGTGAGATGAGCAGTACGAAACGAAAGTTACTATTTTCACATTTCCACTTTCTTATCACATTTAAGATTAAAATCTATATAAAAAAAATATAAGAAACTCCAGACTTCGGCGAAAAGTGGGGAATGGAGTGTCTCAATACTAGGTTCCCTCTGCCTACCCTGCTGTGTGCGGGATACAGCGTGAAGTTGATATTTTATTATATTATTATGATTTTTTATTTATAGATTCGCGTACCGAGCCTCATGGGAGGTCTTACGGCTCATACGAGACATTTATGTAACTTTAATTAATGTATAATTGATCACTTTCACAATGAAAGTTATGTTGGAACAGGTTCGAAATCACGCTAGTGCATGTTTCTGTTGATACTGTAGCAACTTCCTGTTACATCGTTGGACCAATAGACAAAATTTGACTTTAAACTTCTTTGATTCGTATACTTATTTAGAAAACGTATAAAAATTTGAACGCAGCGGGACTCGAACCCGCGCCTCCTGGAAACCGACCAGGTGCTCTGACCACTAAGCCATGCGTTCAATTCTTTGATTCGTTTTAAATTTAAGATTTAGAGACTTTTTGAGATTAAGGCCAGTCGTGGCGCAGCGGCACGAAGTGTGACTGTAAAACCGACTGGTTGTGGGTTCGATCCCCACTCGAGGAGATGAAATATTTACTTAAATTTATATTTCCATTTTCTTCGCTTTGTTATCGAGGCTAAGCGCGGCGTTGAGTTCTGCCACTCAACACGCAATGCCTCCAGAACTCGGCAGAAAGTGGGGAACGAAGTGTCTGAACTGTAAATCAGTTAGGTATGTTCACTGAAAATTTTCGTTTAAGTCTTTTTTTATGAATGACGTTGAGTAGTTCCTCGCGTACGAGGATAATGGAAGGGGGGAGAGGGAATTGTAATATCTCATAATAATATGTATGTTTTATTGAGGCTAGTCGTGGCGCAGTGGCACGAAGTGTGACTGTAAAACCTACTGGTTGTGGGTTCGATCCCCACTCGAGGAGATGAAATATTTACTTACATTTATATTTCCATTTCTTCGCTCTGGTGTCGAGGCTAAGCGCGGCGTTGAGTTCTGCCACTTAACACGCAATGCCTCCAGAATTCGGCAGAAAGTGGGGAATGGAGTGTCTTAACACTAGGTTCCCTCTGCCTACCCTGCTGTGTGCGGGATACAGCGTGAAGCTGTTTTATTTATTTAGAGACTTTTAACACGACTGCAGAGGGATCGATTCCTCCTTTCCAGTCGAGAGAATGGAATATTGTTTAGTAATAATTTAATTTCATCGGTCTATCGGTAACAATAAATACGGAGGCGTTCAGCTCCGCCTCTTAACACGCAATGTCTCGAAAAAAAACGGGAAAGTGAAGAACGGAGTGACTCAACCTTAGGATTCGTCTACCCTGCTATCTGCGGGATACAGCGTGAAGATAGAAAAAGTAAAAAAAAAACGAGCATATAATTAATTGCGTTTTAATGAGCTATAATTGGGCTTTCGTTTTCATTCAAATGTATGGAGATCACGCTAGTGTGAAATATTAGAGGAATTATAATGAGAGAGATTGTAATTAACTTTAAGATGTAACAGGTTAATTAGGTCAAAACTTTACAGTGGATAATGCCTAATTTAAATATTTAAAATGTTTAAAGAGATAAAATATCATTTGAGGCCAGTTGTGACGCAGGGGCACAGGTGTGTGAATGTAAACGCGATTGGTTGCGGGTTCGATCCTCATTTGAGGAAATAAAATGTTCATTCATTTCTTTACTCTGGTGTCGAGCGAGGCAAAGCACGGTGTTGAGCTCCGCCACTTGACACGCAATGCTTCAAAAATTCGGCGGAAAATGGAGAACGAAAAGTTACGGGAACGGAGTGTCTCAAGGTTAACACTTGTTTTATACTTTACCCTCTTATAACACGGTAGGCAGAGGGAACTTGGTATCCTAGCGTTAAGAAACTCCGTTCCCATTAAAGCACTTCCGCTCCCTATGTTCCGCCAAATTCTTGAAACATTGCATGTTGAGAGGGGGAACTAAACGCCGTGCTTCGCCTCGTCACACGAGCAAGGAAATCAAATATATATTTTTTTTATATATTAGAAAAATCTAGATGCTATTCAACAGGAAGAACATTTTATACAAAATAATAATTACTTATCGTCAACTTCCTTAGTGAGTTAGTTACTTATAATTTTTGTAATTTTCTTTCCGGTGGCATTAGCCAATGTCACTGTTATATAATAATTTATGTTATTATTTATAATATATAGAGACCGCGTTCACTTACAACGGGTTTCCTTCCTTCTAACTGTTCAGAGAGTTTCCTTATATTTCTATACATATTTTACGGTAAATCAAAATATAAAGATAATTATGTCAAGAATATTTTTTGAATACCGACTGGTTGTGGGTTCGATCCCCACTCGAGGAGATGAAATATTTACTTAAATTTATATTTTCATTTCTTCGCTCTGGTATCGAGGCAAAGCGCGGCGTTGAGTTCTGCCACTCAACACGCAATGCCTCCAAAAATTCGGCAGAAAGTGGGGAACGGAGTGTCTTAACACTAGGTTCCCTCTGCCTACCCTGCTGTGTGCGGGATATAGCGTGAAGCTAATTTAATTTAATTTATATTTTTTGCCCGTAAGTGGTGTCCTTAAAGTTATATATTTTTTTGTTTTTTTTTTTAGTTTCATTCTGTATGCATAGGTGGATAGGCAGAAGCAAACTGGACACTCTATTCTCAATTACGAGTAGGATACCGTTGTTACCGATTTTCTGGCGAATTCTTGAGCCATTGCGCGTCAAGTGGCGGAACTCAACGCCACGCTTTGTCTCGTTACCAGAGCGAAGAAATTAAAATCTAACTAATTTCATTCCCCCGACGACAAATCGAACCCACAATCGTCGCGCTGCTCGCGCAAGCTCATTCGACGGCCACGAATAAAATTCGTTCATTATTGAACTTATTATTTTGGAGAACACGTTATCTAGGACGATTACGATTGTTCTGTACCCCGACTGTGAATCGAATTCACAACCTCATAAAACCAAAGCCTGAAACTGAGTTGTGACTACAAGCCACTAGGTATTATTATTAAGACCAATATTAAACCATTTATTTTTCCTTCGTATATATTCTTATTGAGGTATTTTTTATAAACACGTACTGGTTACAGCTCGATACCTCCACGCGATCTGAAGATTTGTAAATGGTATTGACAGACGGACAGACGGACAACAAAGCGCCTATTATCGGGGTTTCGTTTATACCTTTTGAGGTACGGAACCCTAAAAATAAAAAAAATGGAAAAGTAACGAACTGATGGATCCCACGAGAGGTGTGTTAAGTTTTGTTTCACTACCACATATTGAAAGAGTATAACTTATCGTTATAAACGTTTTGTTAAGCATTTTGCGTCTCGAAAGTACCAATTACGGACGCCGGCTATGGCATTAAAAGTCCATAATACTTAGACATATACATTGTAATCACATGTGGTATGTAATTAGTCTCCCAACGGTTCCAAGTTCGAAGCAAAATCGATAACAGGATTTCAATCTTTAATAAAAAAAATCAGCTTCACGCTGTATCCCGCACACAGCAGGGTAGGCAGAGGGAACCTAGTGTTAAAACACGTCGTTCCCCACTTTCCTCCGAATTGTGAAGGTTTTGCGTGTTGAGTGGCGGAACTCAACGGCGCACTTTGCCTTGACAACAGAGTGAAGAAGTGAAAAAAAAATGTAAATACATATTTCACTTCCTTGAGGATCGAACCCACAACCAGTTGATTTGCCAGTTACACTTTGTGCATCTGCACCACGACCGGCCAAAATGATTTGTGTTTATTATTTAATACATTATTATTAATGTTGACGATGTGTCCTGAAGGGAACATAATCACCAATTTATCCGAGGACCAGCTTAACAAACTTGAGCGAATTCAAAATCTAGCTATTCGATTCATATTTAGTCTCCGCAAATATGATCATGTATCTCAGTATCGTTCAAAGCTCAAGTGGCTCTCTATACGTTGTTGCCGGAATCTACGTTTTCTTACCTTCTTGTACTGTGTATTATTTAGTCCTACTGCTCCTTCTTACCTGAGGGAGAAATTTATTTTCATCAAATCACCAGGGAATCAAGTTAGGCCATTGCGCAATCGAACGTTATGCATTCCCGTACATAAGCCAAAAATATACGACCAGTCCTAAAGGACTGTAAACAGTACAATCTATAAAATTGTGGAATAACTTACCTTTAAATATCATTATTATCGAAATCATTATTATCATTTAAAAAAGCTGTAAGACAACACTTTATGACAACATCGTAAATAGGTTGTGTTGACATTGAGTATAATATAAAGTATGTATGTATATCTATTTGTGTGTATGTGTATGTATTTGTTTGCATGTGTATGTATTAGTATGTATGTGTGTATAACTATTTGTCTTATATATTTAAATTTATATTTTTTATAAATATCTATGTATCAATTTATTGTTATATAATTAACTACATGTATATGTACATATATATAAAAATATATGTATTTTTTATTTTATTTTTCTCTTTTTGTCTATTATACATATCTTTAATTTGCCACCTACCTACCTGCTTATAATTGTGACAGCTTCTTTTCGCCCTAAAGGTTGTCTGGAAGAGATGGCTACTTAGCCATAAGACCGTCTTTTGTACATTTTTTTTTAAATTATATATCATGTGTGTAACTATTGTGGTGTACAAATAAAGTAATAATAATAATAACCAAGTGTTAAGGCACTCCGTTCCCATTCATTTTTTTTCTTCGCTCTAGTGCTGAGACAGAGCGCCGGAGCGTCGAACAATGTCTCCAGAATGCAAAGGAAAATGGAAAGCGGAGAATCCTAACACTAGGCTCGTCGTGGAGCTGAAAAAAAGCGGTTTGTCGGTCCGTATGTTCACAGCCTAAAGTTAAGTGCGTGATTTTTCTAACGTCCGTCTATCGTCACGTTCCGATTGTGACATTCAGTACAATCTCTTCGATTTGTTCGATACGATTACAAAACGCACGTGATCTATTGGGTTTTGTTTAGTTTTAATCTTAAATTCCATACAAACAGGTTTAAAAAAATATATAATGTACTAATGCAGTGTGTCATTGGAAGGGATGTTCTTTAAGCGATTATGGTCAATAATGTAAGTATTTATTATTAGCTTTCCAAATGTTCGCCGGAAAGTGGAGAACGGAGTGTCTTAACATTAGGTATATTTATATCTTACCATCATATCATTTAAGTAAATGTAACCCGTATGTAGTAGAGTAGACAGTGGGAGTCTAGTGTTAAGACATTTCACTCTCCACTTTCTGACGTATTCTGGAGAAATCGCGTGTCGAGTGGTGGAAGTTAACGCCACATTTTGGCTCTACACCGGAACGAAGAAATGAAAATATTAAATATTTATTACATTTCCTCGAGTGGAAATCGAACCCACAACCTGTTGCGTTGCGTTGCACACAATTGTGTCCCTGCGCCACAACTAGTCTCAAGGTTGCATTGGATTTTTTAAAAGAAGGCAATAATACCTTTTTAAAATACTGATCAATTATTTATAATAATTATTAAATAATAACTGATACCGATTTGGTAATAAAAGACGAACTAATGCAGAACGCGACAGGTTGCGGGATTGATTTCCACTCGAGGGAATCCTACCCACAATCTGGCATTGTCTCCTCGCTCTGGCCACAAGACAAATCACGACTTCGAGTGCCACCACTTAGCAGGCATTGCCTCCAGAATTCGGCGAAAAGTGAGAACGGAAATGTCTTAATGGGACCTGAGTATCTTAACACTAAGTTTCCAGGTTCCCTCTGCCTACCCAATTTAATGCATATTAATAAAATGTAACTTTCGAACATATCAATCAACGTTGGATCCTATTCCTTAATAAAAACAATATATATTTGGATTAATAATTTATTGTATGCAAACACCGTTCAAGGTCAGAGCGGTCTTCGTGTGCACATAATAAAAGATCGAAGGCTAACCATATAAAATATCTAAAAATATAAATGATTTAACGATATACTTATAAGGTTTTCTAACGATAGCATAAATCTCGCTTTTCAAAATATTATTATAATAAATCAGCTTCACGCTGTATCCCGCACACAACAGGGTAGGCAGAGGGAACCTAGTGTTAAGACACTCCGTTCCCCACTTTCTGTCGAATTCTGGAGGCATTGCGTGTTGAGTGGCAGCACTCAACGCCGCGCTTAGCCTCGACACCAGAGCGAGCACCAGAGACACGTGGCGTTGAGTTCTGTCACTTACTCACAACGCGTGCCTTTAGAATTCGGCAGAAAGTGAGCAATGGAATGTCCTTACAATAGGTTCCCTCTGCCTACCCTGTTGTGTGCGGTATACAGTGTGTTAAAAATATATAGGATGTTTTAAACTTCAATTAGCATTTCATTATAATTGGTGCAATGAGAGGCAGATGTCTTTTTAAAAAAAAACCAAATAAGAATATTTTGCACCTGTTAAGCCATTTTTAGTTTTTATTTCTTTATGTTTTTTTTGTAAGACAAGTTCTTTATGGTTTATTCAAAAATAATGTATAGCTATTTTTTTCACGCTGTACCCCGCATGTAGCAGGGTAGGCACAGGGAACCTAGTGTTACCACACTCCACTCCCTAATTTCCACCGAATTCCTTTCCATCCGTCCGTCCGCTCCTGGTAAAGATTTTATTGATTGAAGAAGAAGGTCCCGTTACATTGTACAACAGTCGTATCTAACGTCCATTTTCTCATCAAGTTCACAAGAACACAAGACAACATTTGTTTTAACGAAAGCATATGTTAGAAAAAAAAAGAAAAGATTTTTATCATTATAATTATGTTAAACATTGCCAAGCGTGAGAGCGTCTATTGTTAAGAAACGTGCTCATCTCGAGATTCTCTATGTGTTAAGGAAATTGAAGAAATAGAATAATTTTTCAAGAAAGCCTAGTTTCTGCAATGTCAGAAATGTTTTAATTGACAAATACTGTAGCAATTTTTATAGCGGCAATATATGACAATAAAATATTCAGCTTCGCGCTGTATCCCGCACAGAGCAGGGTAGGCATGGGGAACTTTGCGTTAAGACACTCTGTTCCCCTTGAATTTTTTTCTGGAAATATGAATTTAAATAAATATTTCATCTTCTCGAGTGTGGATTGAACCCACAACCCAGTCGATTTTTCAGATTTTTAGTCAGTCACACTTCGTGCCCTTGCGCCACGACTGACCTCATAATTAAAAAAAAAACTGTTATTAGTGACGATCAAAAGTGAATAGCAAAATGTAATCGAACTTTCATTTTCATCTTATCGTGGTACAATACAAAAATATTTATGCCACAAAATTAGATAAACGCGCTACTTGGCTATAATCTTCCAAATAATTTTTTACATGACTCGAAAGGTGACTTGGCGGCGTTATTTGACTTAAAATACCTAATAGGCTCAATCATGCCATTCTATCTAGACACCCACTACGCATGTTGAGATGTAGAATGCGATAGTTTATATAAAACGGTATTTGTTCTTCGTTAAAATATAAATATTTTGAAACTGATATATCATTTTTAGGGTTACGTACATCAAAAGGTATAAACGGAACCCTTATAGGATTACTTTGTAGTCCATATTATGTCCATCCGTCAATTCCATTTATATCACGAGACTAAGGAAAAAATCGAAAAAGTGATAATTTATAGGTATATCACAGAAAGAAAATCATTACAAACTTATATTTGTAATTCATTTCGTTCAAAATGAGTACATACGTTCGCATACTAAAGTTTGTTAACTTTTATAAATGGTACTTCCCATTGACGTCCTTAAATTGGTACGGAACCCTAGGAGATGGAAGGATATTTAAATAATAATTTAATATTTTACAGTACGTGTCTTGTCTTTATGTCATAGCAACGAGATCCCACTTACCCTCACCAGTTTAATAGTAAAGAATTAAAAAAAAAATATGATGAATTAAATCTTAAATAGAAAGTTAAAGGTAATCTCTGATCAATATAGGTAAAATGTATTCTATAAAGAATCGAAAATTGCACTAGCAACAGCAGAAAAATTAAAATTTTCAGAATTTCAACCTGTACTAACCTGTATTATAAATTAAAGAACCTCCACAACTACGCCATGACAACAAAATATATATTTTAATATATTTTTCGTGAATTCCGCGTTTCCCAGACGGTATCTACATATAACGGGATGCAACGAAACAGGAAATATACGCAAATTGACTTACCTGGTGGTCCAAGCGGTGAAGTCAGTACAAATATTTCACTGAGGACTACATTATGTGATGTTTCACGCCTTTGCTAGACGGAAGTATTGAGGAAGGCGACAAAGTGTCGGTAATTTAAAAGTTATTTTACAAATGGCCTATCTAAGTACGTTTTATGGGAACTTCGATTCTACTTGTGCCAGTGGGTTTGAAATATCTTTTATTTATATTTTTTTTTTCTGGAGGGAACCTGAGAAACTATTGTTGGGAGGCTTCGTTTTTATGAAGATTCACCGAAATCTGGAGGCATTATGTGTTAGGTTGCAGCATTTAACACTGCGCTCTGCGTTACTAGATCGAGAAATAAAAATGAAAATATTAAATATTTCATTTCCTGGAGTGGGAATCGAATCCTCAACCTGTCGCGTTTACAGTTGCACTATATAAAGATTTTTTTTAAATATTATATATAAATATAAATATTAAAATGGTTAATATTATCTATAAACTCATTTAAACTAGACTTTTACGTTAATTTCAACTAAATAAATACTGATAAAAAGTTGAATTGACTTTGTTATTGCCATTTATTTTATAATTTCAAAGCGTGCCAGTAGATCACAATTTGATTTGCCAATGTAACTTTAATTGATTTACTAAATGCGTTGTAACCTTAGACTTTTCCTTATTATATAAACTACGAAGAGTGGATCTGGTTGTGGGTTTGATTCTCACTCTAGGAAATAAAATGTTTAATATTTTCATTTTTTTACCCAGACGTCGAAGCACAGCCATTGCCACCCCAGAAATTTTACTAACAAAAAAATTGTCCCGAAAAATTAAAAAAACTACGTTTACACGAACATATATGTTGAAGCTTATGTGTGAAGTCCACTCCCAGAAAATATCTCTAGATACGCTTATGGGCTAAGCGCGGCGTTAAAATTCACGACTCAGCACCGGCGCTGAGAAGAAAGCCAACGAAACGATGCTTCCAGAATTTGACGGAAAGAGTAGAGCGGAGTGTCTTAGCACTTTTATCTCTCTGTCTACTCTGCTACGTGCTGGATACAGCGTTAAACTGAAAAAAAAATACCGAATAAGCGCGAGTCGAGAATCGGTCTCAAGTTTGCCCTTTCATCTGTACCTTAGGGGCCGTTCAAGCGAAACGTTGAACGGCCCCTTGCTTGAACTAGATTTAATACCAAATTAAATCTAGTTCAAGGGGGGCACCCCTTTGAAGGCTATTATTAATAAGGAAGTACCCTATTATTTTGTTCCCTCGTTCCCTTTGCTGTGTCGAAATAGGAGTTTTTTGCGATATAAACGGCCAAATCTTTTTTAAAGTAAATATAGAGACACATTTTTATATGGGCAAAGCGCGGCGTTAAAGAAAATAGAGAACGGAGTGTCTTAACACTAGTTTTCTGCCAACCCTGTTGGGGAGATACAGCGTGAAGCATAAAAAATAAACTAAAACGCACTTTGGGTATTTTAAAGTAAAAATATTGAAATGTCAAGTCAGCGACGATATTGATATGTTCTACTTAGAACTGGTTTCGCGTTGAACCTGTTAGATTGGTCTTTTTGCACTTTGATACATATTTCTGTTAAACTATTTGCCGCAAATGCAGAATTTTGATTGATATATAAGTCGTGAATATAAAGAGTTAAATATCAACGACGATAGTAAAATAAATACACCACTCGAGGAAAATAAATATTAAATATTTACATTTCGCTCTGGTACCAAGGCAAAAACGCGGCGTTGGGTTCGTACAATACGGAATCCCTCCAGAAATCGGTGGAAAGTTTGGGCGGGAAGGGAGTGTTTTAACACTAGGTTCCTTCGGCCTACCCTGCTATGACGGAATAAGGAGTGAAATTGAAAAAAAAAATCGATCAAATATCTGTATTACAAGGCTAATGTATTATTTAAGCATATAATTTAAAAAATAAGGTATATGGTGAATCCTAATATGAATTTCGATAATCGAAAAGTAGTAAACGGAGTGATTTGACACTCACCTCTTTCTGCTTATACTGCTATATTCGGGATAAAGTGTGAAAGTGAAAAATAAATAGCAGGATCAGACACATCTAGATACATCCAAATCATCAGCTTCACGCTGTATCCAGCACACAGCAGGGTAGGCAGAGGGAACCTCGTGTTAAGACACTTCGTTCCCCACTTTCTGCCGAATTCTGGAGGAATTGCGTGTTGAGTGGCAGAACTCAACACCAGAGCGAAGAAATGGAAATATAAATTTAAGTAAATATTTCATCTCCTCGAATGGGGACCGAACCCACAACCAGTCGATTTTACAGTCACACTTCATGCCACTGCGCCACGACTGGCCTCAAACCATTCCAAATCCATTTCTCTATATTTAAAATTGAGCTTCCACTATACGCGTGGAGTCACTTTTTAAAACTACCAACTCCACTGTGTTTCTACTGTATTTACTTTTTAGTTAGAACGTTTGTGAAAATAGATCTAATTAAGGTATATGAATATCGTACTGTCGTCACACGCGGGTGCTCGAGACATGATTAACGCACCTGAACCGACTGTCACACTGTATCAAATAATATAGAAGAGCAAATAATATTGTTGTATTAATATTATTGAGGCCAGTTGTGGCGCAGCGGCACGAAGTGTGACTGTAAAACCGACTGGTTGTGGGTTCGATCCCCACTCGAGGAGATGATATATTTACTTAAATTTATATTTTCATTTCTTAGTTTCACCAAGCACGCCGTTGGGTTCTGCCTCAACACGCAATATGCCTCAACATGCCTCAACGCTAAACACTAGGTTCCTCCTGCCTACCCTGCTGTGTGCGAGATATAGCGTGAAGCTGATTAATTTTTATTTAATGTTATTGAGCCCAGTCGTGGCGAAAGGGCACAAGCAATGTAAACGCGAAAAGTTGTGGGTTCGATTCCAAGTCGAAAAAAATGAAATATTTCATATTTTAATTTCTTCGCTTTGGTGTCGAGGCATTAAGACGCATTGAGTGCAGACAGTCAATAATTCCAGAAATTGGTTGAAAGTGTAGAACGGAGTGTCTTAGCACTATGCCCCCCTGCTTACTCTGCTACATGCTGAATATAGCTTGAAGACGAAAAAAATTTAAAGCCTTTTAGTTAAGACTTAAGTAGTCCACATAAGTAATACGGATAACTTTTGTAAAATCAACAACCTTTTAAATTTTTAAATTCTTTTAAAACAAGAGTATCTTTAATGGATGGTAATAAAGCATTTTTTGTAGTTCGATTATATTGCCTACGCACAATTTTTGTTTGAAAAAAAAAGTGAAAAACAGAGTGTCCTGACTTTTTATTCCTGTTGGAATAAAAAAATATTTAAATGTAATCATCTCTATTAGAGTCCATGGCGGCAGTTACAGCGCAGTCGCACAGTTTTTTTACTGTAAGCACGTTGGTTATGGGATCGTTTATATGTTTTTCATAATAGGTTTGGATATTATAGCCAAACAAAAAAACCACGAACCTTTTATTTCAATACTTTATTAAGTGACAATTTAAGAAAAAAAAAAATGTTTAAAGTAAAATTAGATTCTCGTTTGCTATAAATAAAAAAAATAAATAACGGTGTAACACGCAGCCACACTGATTTTAAGAAAGCAACAGTGGGTGATGTATGAATTCTTGTCCGTTGGCCGTTCTTTGGCACGATTTTTCTAAGAAATCCTAGGCAATGTTGACTGTTTTCTAAATTCACACTACAATTTTGACTGATTATACTAATTTAAACAACGCTAATATATTTACTGTTTACTTTTAAAATATATAGGAAATTTTATTTTAGAGCTAAATAATTTATAATTTTTTAACTGTGAGGCCAGTTGTGGCGCAGTGGCACGGTGATTGTAGAACTGACTGGTTGTGGGTTCGATCCCAATTCGAGGAATTGAAATATTTACTCAAATTTATATTTCCATTACTTCGTCTTGACGTCTGAGGGAAAGCGCGGCGTTAAGTTATGGCGAGGAACGGAGTGACTTAACATAAGGTTCCTCTGCCTTTCCCTTCAATATTCGGGATACGTGAAGCTGATTCTTTTTATAGAACAATTTTATACGTCTCAAAAATAAGAGGCTTAAAGCTGAAAATCGTGTAAGCGAAAAGCAAATCAACTTTTATGGAAAACAATGTGTATTGTAATACCATTCACATGTTATCTCAATCCTAGAGATAGTCGAGAAAGTTGTTAAGACGATTCAGTCATTATTTTTGTTGAAGATTAGAAGAAATTAACCTAAACGCACGTACAAATAACTTATTTTTCTAAATTTTATCTATTTAATGATTCCGTGTCTAAATATATTAGAATCTATAATAGCTTTTTTTTGCTTCACGCTCTATCCCGCGTGTTGCAGGATAGGCAGAAGGAACCTAGTATTGAGACACTCCGTTTCGCACTTTCCAACGGATTATGAAGGCATTGCCTGTTGAGTGGCGGAACTCAACGTCACGCTTTGCCTTGAATGTCACCAGAGCGTAGAAATTAAAATATAAAATATTTTATTTCTTTTATGCTAAGCGCGGCGTTGAGTTCTGCCACTTAACACGCAATGCCTCCAGAATTCGGCAGAAAGTGGGGAACGGAGTGTGTTAACACTAGGTTCCCTCTGCCTACCCTGCTGTGTGCGGAATACAGCGTGAAGCTAATTTGATTTGATTTCCTTCATTGGGAGTCGAACCTACAATATGTCCCGTTTATAGTCATCTATCTGTAATGTGCATTGTTATGTATGTACATACATGTGTACAGATATAATATAGGTTTTAAATAATTATATATATACATATATATATAATGATTAAAAACCTATATTTTTATTGTGAATATAAATTTCAATAAATATTTTTATTATAGCATATTTCTGTTTAATGAATTGTGTTCAAGTGAGTTCGCTCAGGGTCAAAATCATTGAGAAAAAGTTTACATCTTTTTTCCACTCTCTGTCAATTGTATAAATATTTAATCTCGTTTTTGTTCGTCGGTCAAGACCGAATTATTTCGAGATTACGTGGAGGCATAAAGTTTTAAAAAAATTTAATTAGCTTCACGCTATATCCCGCGCACAGCAGGGTAGGCAAAGGGAACCTAGTGTTAAGACACTCCGTTCTCCACTTTTTGCCGAATTTTGGAGGCATTTCGTGTTGAGTGGCAGAACTCAACGCCGCACTTTAAGTTTTAATAATATCAAATATTTACACATACGTTCTATTGGAGCACAGAATAAAAGCAAGTTTCTAAGTCAATTCAATCCAAAGATACTAACATAAACACAGCGTTTTTGCTGCATTTTGCGTAAAATTGGATCAAACCTATTAGGTGCTTCTGATGGTAGGTGCTTTTTTTTTTTTTTTTTTTTTTTTTTTTTTTTTTTTTTTTATGGAAAAGGACAAGGCAAACGAGCGTTCGGGTCACCTGATGGTAAGTGATTGCCGCCGCCCACGGCCCCGTGCAACACCAGAGGAGCTACAGGTGCGTTGCCGGCCTTTAAGGTGGAGATAGACGCGCTTTTACCCATGTCATATCGACCTGGAAACACTGCCGCGGGTAGGCCATTCCACAGTTCTGTGGCGCGTGGAAGGAAGTTCCTACGAAACCGCACAGTAGTGGATTGCCACGTATCCAGGTGGTGTGGATGATATTGTAGCTTATGACGTACCGTGCGGTTAGAAAATTCGGCGGCAGGTAACAGGTCAAACAGTTCTTCAGAACACTCCCCATGGTAAATGCGATAGAGAACGCAAAGCGAGGAGACGTCTCTACGCAAAGCCAAAGTATCAAGCCTTTCACAGATCATTGGGTCCCCAATGATTCGAGCGGCTCTACGTTGTATGCGATCAAATGGTTCAAGCTGATACTGGGGTGCACCAGCCCAGAGGTGAGAACAGTACTCCATATGAGGCCGAACCTGGGCCCTATATAGGGCCAAACGGTGTTTTGGCGTGAAGTACCGTCTCGCTCTGTTGATGACCCCCAGTTTCTTGGAGGCCAACTTGGCCTTGCTTTCCAGATGATCGCGATACTGGCAGTCACTCGAAACATTAAGGCCCAATATACTGATACTGGGCGCGGCTGTAAGAGGAGTGTTTTGAAAGACTGGCGATATGATAAATGGGATTTTTTTTGTGGTTAACGCGCAAACTTGTGTCTTCAGGGGGTTGAACTGAACTAAGTTCCTTTCACCCCATGAGGAGACATTGTTGAGGGATGCCTCAATTGAAGACACAAGTTTATTTCGGCACTGTTCAGCGTTTTCCCGAGAAAGACTTGCTCGGCCGGAGTAAACAGCGTCCACTGTGCTATCATCTGCATAGCAATGAATGCTAGAATCCTCTAACATGTCATTGATATGCAAAAGAAACAGCGTAGGGGACAGCACGCAGCCTTGGGGAACGCCAGCGTTCACAGGCATATGTTTTGAGCAAAAACCGTCGACAGCGACCTTGATGCTGCGCCCAGTGAGAAAGCTGGCGATCCATTTGCATAAATTCTCGGAAAGCCCATAGGATGGAAGTTTAGCCAGGAGCGCCTTATGCCAAACTCGATCAAAGGCCTTCGCCATGTCCAAACCAACTGCCAGGCCCTCTCCCTTGCTTTCAATAGCCGCTGCCCAGCGGTGGGTAAGGTAAACCAGAAGATCACCGGTTGAGCGACCATGGCGGAAGCCATATTGTCGGTCATTAATCAATCGGTGATCCTCTAGATAAACCAAGAGCTGGCTATTGATGATGCTCTCCATGACTTTAGAGAGCAGGGAGGTGATGGCAATAGGCCTGTAGTTAGATGGATCGGACCCATCGCCTTTCTTTGGGATCGGGTGGATAAGAGCGCTCTTCCATGAGGTGCTAAATTTAATTAAAAATAATTTTAATTTTTAATTAAAAAAAAAATATTACAAGCTTATATTTGTAGTTAATTTTAGATAAAATGATTACACACGCTCGCAAATTTAAGTTTGACAACTTTTGTAAGTGTACTTCCCGTTGACCTACAATTCTGAAATTGGTACGGAAGCCTCAGTGGGCAGTTCTGATTCACTTTTGGTCAATTTTTTTAGACGTAGGATTTTTTTTTCATTTCACGACGTTTATCCATACTTGTATTTCGTGTGACGCAGTGACGCATAGATACCAATAACCTATACACATACTACTACAAAAATACTACTAAAGGTTAAACAACTTTGAACTTTATCGCCAATACCTACGACTCGATTTCGTAATGAGGCGTATGCGGCGGTTTCGCTTTGATAGGTTTATGTTTGCGTGTTTCGTTCTTGGTTTTTTATTTAACAACGATCATTTTATTATTTGTTTTGTTTGAAAAAATCATTTTTTCATATTTGGGAATAAAGAAAAATGTATTAGTCTTTTATAGAGTAGACAAAGCTGTGGTTTCATTTAAAGTGGTGCTGACAAAAACACTGTATATTGTTTTAAAATGACTTTTCCATACTTGGGAATAAAAAAAAATATATCATGTCACCATTAAAAAAAAATATGTCATATGTCACCAATAAAATATATATATATGTGTTGTGTGCACCAAGGTAGCCTACATACGTAGTTCCATATCGGGAGACAAACGCCAAGGTGATTGACATGTGTTTCATGCACTCGGAAGAGATGGAAGGTTGGACTTCCAGTTTCGCTACTGACCTAGTAGTGACCGACAACTGTGACAATATATCAATCCTTATTTGGATGTCCTTTTAAAGGTTTTATGAAGCTAGGATAAATGATTAATCTTTGATTGGCCTCAACTTTATAAATATAAAATGTAATTAATTTATATAACCTTTATAGAATTTATATGTCCAGCTTGGCCTTTTTTAAAGGCTGTTTTTTTAATAGTTATAAATCACCTTTGAATGCTGTTATATTGACTTTGATTATGAGGTTTAAATGGATGTCATATAGTTTTTATTATCAAAGAGAAATCAATTTTATATTTTAAACACATCTTAAACAGCGGATCCGAACCGCGGATAGCTCGATGGACCGACCACCTGAACAAGGTTCAATTGGATGCGGAAGGTGGAGGATCGGGAGCTCTGGCGCACCCTGTGGGAGGCCTACGTCCAGCAGTGGACCAAAATAGGCTGACTTTGAAACACATCTTTTTATAGTAATAAAAATATACAATACGACGATGGAACAAGGATCCAGGCTATTGGTGGCTGAGTTTCCAGAGATAAGATCCTCCTCACAATCACGCTGTCTCGAGTAATACTTGCATCTGCATCCAGATCTTGAACCAACAGGCTTTTTGAGGCTTGGCGCTATTGCTAAGCCGTTAACTGAAATGACAACCCATTTGGCTTATTACTTAGAAAGACATAAGAAAATATGTTTGTTTGGTATTATTGAGTGAATTTTATATAGTACTAGAGACTTGAGTCGGGGTTCGGGGTGAATTCTAAAAAAACCACGAAACACGTGTTCAATAAAATATTTTTAACACTCTGAATTTAAACTTTTTAAAAAATTGGTGGCGATTTAAATTTTTTTATTATACAAACTTTCAACCACTATTCATGCCTTTAGGGTTAAAATTTTTCAAAATCCCTTCTTATTGAATGTTCAGATTATAAAAATAAACGTCTGTCCAAATTTCACGTTTCTACGCACAGCGGTTACGGCTGTGCGTGCGTCTTACCTTTGTCAGTCAGGTACAAGTCGTTTTATATATATAGATAGATTAACTAAAAATAATTGAGAGTAAATTTTTGAAATATGGAAATTGTCAGCGTCATTTGAATTGAGTGAACTAACTGTGCTACTAAAATACTTCGAATTAATTGTTTAATCTCCTTGTGATTTAGAAAAATTACCAAATACATTTGTTAATATAGATAATTATATTTACAGAAAATAAATTTTTGTCAAATTTTGTGGCGGAGCTTAACGCATCGCGCTTTGCATCGAGACCAAATAACACCAGAGAAATTAACATTTTAAATATTTAATGTCCTCGACTTAAAGCGAACCTACAACCTGCAGCTTGCTTGCGCCACGACCGACTTTAATTAGATTAGATTAGATTTAATTACAGGCCAGTCGTGGCGCAGGTACAAAGTGTGACTGTAAAATGGACTGGTTGTGGGTTCGATCCCCACTCTAGGACATGAATTATTTATTTACATTTATGTTTTCATTTCTTCGCTCTGGTGTCGAGGCAAAGTGCGACGTTAATTTCCGCCGCTCAGCACGCAATGCCTCCAGAGCTCGGCGTAAAGTGAGGAACAGGGATTTTAACACTAGATTTTCCCTGCCTATTATACAGCGTGAAACTGATTTAACCATAATTTATTTTTTTATGAAACTTTTCCTATTTCTATATTACATTTTACAATAAAACCTCTTCATACATAGGTACTTAAAATGAAATTGTCACATACATTATTATCGCGGTTCAAGCATAGCTTTCTATTCAAAGTTTTAAGAGAGCACAAACCAACGTATAATGATGAGAAGCTATTGTACGAGCGTCGCTGAGAATGTGATTGTGTGTTATCTGGAGAGAATTCTTTTCATTTGTAAAGAAAACAAAGTTTCATTAAATCTTACCAAATGACAGTTTTTTGTGGCATTAAAGTAGCAAAGCAGAATTCTTTTTGATATAGGTTATATTATATAAATAGGTTGTGGGTTTTTATATAGTAAAATATAGGTTGTTGTCGTTTTCCACTTTGGAAAATGAAAGAAATGATTTTTTTTATATTTTATATATAATCTTTGCTCTGGTAAAGAAGCAGCACGTTGAGTTCCACCAGTGTCTCGAGAACTCGGCGGAAATTGTGAACGGAAGCGTTCTAGTGGGGACGGAGTGTCATATCACTTGGTTTCCAGGTTACCTCTGCCTGTCTGTCTGCTGTATCTCACATATAGTACTTATTCTTAATAAATATACGTATAACATAAAACTAGTGGTAAAGTTGGTTCTCATGCAATTATTAAAGGCCAGCGTTGAGTTCCGCCAACACGCAATGCCTCAAAAAATTCGGCGAAAAGTGTAAAACGGAGTGTCTTAACACTAGGCTCTCTCTAATGTAGTATGCGGGATACAGTGTGTAGCTGATTTTTTATTGGAACTGTTGCATCGATATCATCTATAAATTATGCATAGGTGTACGGAAACGAACTACATATTATGTTAATTATTTATTAAACAATCATATCCGGACAGCTGGTGCACGCGACAAGCGACGGGCGATTGGTACTTTTCTTATTTCCTGTTTTGAATAAAAATTTACTTTATATCGTTAGTATATTCTTTTGTATAAGTTATTTTTTACCATCTAAATTATTTGATAAATTGAAGTAAAAACTGGGTAGTTGGTATCTTAGATATTCTCCTTTGTATTGATATTATTCAAATTGAAGGATCACTTCTTTTTAAGGAATCATGTTTATATTTTAAAGTAAGAGAATTACAAATTTAGTTTTTCTTGTTAATAAACTTTATAATATTATACATATCAACCTTACTTTTAAATATTCCACACGTATGTTAATGAAAACCACAGCCAGCAAACCAGGCCAGTTGTGGCGCAGTGGCACGAATTGTGACTGTAAAACCGACTGGTTGTGGGTTCGATCCGAGGATCGATCGAGGAGATGAAAAATTTACTTAAATTTATATTTCCATTCCTTCGCTCTGGTGTCGAGGCTAAGTGCGGCGTTGAGTTCTGCCACTCAACACGCAATGCCTTCAAATTCGACAGAAAGTGGGGAACGGAGTGTCTTAACTCTAGGTTCCCTCTGCCTTCCCTGCTGTGTGCGGGAAGCGTGGGTATACAGCGTGAAGCTGATTTTTTTTATTAAAATACATTACATATACATACACTGTACAGACACATTCAAGTCTCGTATAATATATATATATATATATATATATATATATATATATATATATATATATATATATATATATATATCGCTTTCGCTTCTCAAATGAACCACAGTAAGCACATATCAATTAATTAGTCGCTACTGGGAAGTAGATTCGTTCCCAGACTGTCACAATCTATTGTATAGCCACTGTTGTGATTACGCTTTCTCTCTATGATAGGCTTATGAAATTTCACTTTACAAATTTTATATATATGTAAGCATTTTATAATAATCTTGATTAGATGTGTATGATGTAGAGGCCGAGGTATTTATTAATATTTTATCTTTTTAGTTCCGGTATCGTCCATACCATTCAACGTGGCGTTGATTTTCGCGCAATACATCATAAAAATCAGCGGAAATTGGGGAACGGAGTTTTTTTAGCACTGGGTTCGCGCTGCCCACCCTGGACCCTGTGTCCTGGACAGGATACAGAGAGAAGCTGATTTTTTTTGTATGTACTTGTGTCGTGTTAATCAACACATCCAGTGAATTTGGAATTCGGTGGAAAGTTGGGATCGTCTTAATTCAGGAAGGCTTGTCTTACATTGTGTTTCCAGGTTTTTTCTGTCTACCCTGCTTTGAGCAGGATAAAAAAAAACAACAGTACAACTCACAGCTATAACTTTCAACTTCGAATTCAGTGTTTATCTTATTTTGAAGAACCGAAAAAAGGATAAATCCAATAACTTCATTTTTCTCAACAAATTTTGGTAATCCTTAACATCAACCTAGGATTCCTTAAAGTCTTGTTTTTTAGCTTCACGCTATGTCCCGCACATATCTTTGTAGGCACACTTAACCTGGGAACCTAGTGTTTTCCATTATTACCCCATGTTACGCCTCGTGGCGGAACTCAACTCAACGCTTTATCTCTTTTTCTTTCTTTCTTCTTTACCAGAGCGGGTAAATGAAAATTTTAAATATTTAATTCCTCCGATTGGGAATCGAAACCACAATCGTTTCCCCGCGACTGCCTCCACTTACAATCATCATATACAAAACCATAGTATCACACGTCCAATCACCAGCAGCTACAATATCCAACTGACCTTTAACACTAAGCGTGCAGTGAAAGTTTGTATTGCAAACGATTTATCTACTATTGAAAACAAAAAAAATATTTTATTATCCATTCCAAACAATAAAGCAACAACAAGCAATAAAGAAGTCATTAATTCAATAAAAAATATACTGTTTTCATTACTTTTATCACGGTAACTGTCATATTTAGTTCTATCACGTTTTTTTTGTTTTAATATAAAAAATATATAAATTAGCTTCACGCAGTATCCCACAAAGCTGGGGCAGAGGGAACCTAGCGTTAAGACACTCACTTTTCCACCGAATTCTGGAGGTATTGAGTGTTAATTGAAACCAGAAAGAAGAAATGAAAAAATAAATAATGGAGACATTTCGTGTCGAGTGGCGGAATTCAGCGCCGAGCTTTGCCTTGACACCAGAGCGAAAAAATAAAATATAAATTTAACTTAATATTTTATTTCCTTAAGTGGGGACCGAACCCA
This sequence comes from Heliconius charithonia, assembly GCA_030704555.1. Lineage (NCBI taxonomy): Eukaryota > Metazoa > Arthropoda > Insecta > Lepidoptera > Nymphalidae > Heliconius > Heliconius charithonia. The sequence goes on from CM060810.1 coordinate 2,901,520, forward strand.
TGTCCATTCGCGTTTACAGTCACACACTTGCGCCACGACTGGCCTCAAATAAAAAAAAAGTATAGTTAACCGTTACTCGTTTTCAGCTATAAAAATCAATGGTACGACTTCACCTATATACCTATTTTTACATTGAGCGATGCAAAGAAATGGATTTTATCTGCAAATTGACTATATTAATAAACTTTGGTATTTTTAGTTTTTATCTTCACGCTTTATCGCGCACGTAACAGGGTAAGTAGAGGGAACCTGGGAACCTAGTGTGAGTAAGACACACCGTTTTCCTGAAGACACTTCCGTTTCCCCGTTTCCGCTGAATCTGGATGCATTGCGCTTTGTCTCGTTACTAGACCAAAGTAATGAAAACATTAAATATGCGAGTGGGAAACGAGTCCACAACCTATCGTGATTACAGTCGAACGTTCGTGCTCCTGCGCCACAACATGTCTCTACTGGCTTAGTTACTTTTGTTCTATCTATATATGTTATTGTGTCAGGTTAACAGGTGTCAAAGCTAAGATACTCTAAAAATTTATTATTTATACGTATATATACATTATTAGAGTTCATCTTCGAAAAAGCCGGCCATTTGTCTTCTATTATTTATGAGAGACCACTCTCACTTTTGCTGCATTAAGCATGGAAACTAGATCTTATAATTAATTAATCAACAACAATTTTTAGCATTTAAATTTATTTGTTATTTTCTTATAAATAATGTTTTAAGATGTAAAAGCTGTTTAAAAATAATTAAAAATATATTCGGGAGAATGAATAATTATTTATTATCATTTTTTTTATTTCACCACTTTGGTACCAAGGCAGAGCGCGGCATTACCTCGGAAATTCTGCTTAACACTAGGTTGCTTCTGCCTACTTTGCTATATGCGGGATACAGCGTGAAGCAATATGCCAATATTGCTATTTCTTGACGAAATGTATTTAAAAATTATGACTAACAGAGATTGAAGGACTAAGCTTATTTATTAAAATATAATCAAAATAGCTAATGTTCTTTTACCTTAGATATAATCATTAAATTCAAGTTTATGGAACAGTAAAATTAAAATTAAAAACATCACAATTTCCAATACAAATAAAATCGCAACAAAAAATCCTTTATTAAAATACTGTTTTATTTGTTTACAGTTCAATAATGACCGTGAAGAAAGGGAGCCGGTATGGCGGCTTCGCGTCTGTGATAGCCCGACAGAAACTTCACAACAACAACCAATTAGACATAAACTCCTTAAGCAAACTGGCAACACCGCTATCTTTTAATATAATCGTCGGCTTCAACGAAAAAGATCAGCTTCAACTTTTAACAAAGGAGGAGTCGAACGATGACGACAAACAAAAACTGATCAAAGATTATGAAAAAACTGTCAAGCACGAGAACATCGCTATAGATGATATCGCAAGTTGTGTCAACATTGACAACTATCCGAATTGTGAAAACACTTTGGTATTCTATATTACAAAGAATTCAAATAAAGAAGCAATAGCGCTGAGATTTGAAAATGAACAAGACTTCAAAAGAATATATTTCACATATAAATATTTCAAAATGCGTAACAGACTGACGCGGAACACAACAACGCACTCTAGCAGCGACAATTTATTCTCCAAAAAGAAAGCAATCGAGACTTACAACATTAAGAATATAGATGACTATTCGTTATACGATAAAACCCGATCAGAATTTGACTTGCAAACCGTCGACAACGATGGTATTACGCATATATCAGTACAACAAAAGAACCTGGGGTCTAGGTTCGATCAACCTTTAAGTTTGATTGGTTTACGAAACGATAGAGATATTGGTGAAATTGATAGCGTAATATATACAGATGTAGAAGTAAAGAGCAAGCCAGAGAAAAAGAGACTGTTTCATAAAAAGGCTAAAGCTCCTCCGCCGCCTCCTCTAGTACTTAGTAAGGAAACACCGAAGATATTGAAAGGAGAATTCGTAAGAGTCAACGTGGAGAGATCTCCGGATCTCATACCGAAAGAGAGTAAACATAATAAGGTTCCGGATATACTCATGTTTAAGGATAATAAATCGAAAAAGAACAATAGCAATCTATGGGCTGTCAGTAATAAAGGTTGGTATATACTTTTTATATATTTATATTCCATTTTTAATTTTTAAGAACATGTTGACATTTTCAACGCTGATATTAAATTTATGTTTTATAAACTATTTATAATTTTCACTTGGACTCTACTATTTACAATTTTCAAATGGGTTAAAACACGAAATGAAAACAGGAAATAAAAAATAATTTAAATAACATTTTTTCAAAATAAAACAGTTGTAAACGAAGGAATGATTTTTTTTTAATAAAAAAAAAATATATATACTTTACATAGAAAAGACATTTCTCTATTGCTAACATCAATTAGCCTTTATAAAACGTAATAAGGAAATTAAATGGTGAAGCTTGTTAGACATTAATCAAGATGGGCAATTTATTACCTCATCCGGCATTGCTGTTACAAGAACTTACTTTGCTTGACCTTTGTTTTAATATTAAATTAGCTTCACGCTGTACCGCACACAGCAGGGTAGGCAGAGGGAACCTAGTGTTAAGACACTCCGTTCCCGACTTTCTGTCGAATTCTGGAGGCATTGCGTGTTGAGTGGCAGAATTTAACGCCGCCCTTTACTTTGATACTAGAATGAAGAAATGGAAAAAATATAAATTTAAGTAAATATTTCATCTCCTCGAGTGGGCATCGAACCCACAACCTGTCGTGTTTACAGACACGCTTGTGCCACGACTGACCTCCGTCTAGTCTGTAATTAATTAAGGCAAATTCTATAATTGTATGCATATTACGCCTACGTACAATTTATGGCTATACGGCCTTATTTTTAACAAGAAAATATCACATTTTTTATATTTTATTCTAAATAAAATATATATTTTTCGTTAATGGTTAGTCCAAATACGGCGTAAGGCAGCTAAAATGTTACAATAAGAGAGTACATTTGTGATGATTGTACCTATTGAATATTTTTTCTATGAAAAAGAAGGCAATGTCATTGACATATAGTCAATCAGTTGTCTTGCCGTTTGGATACGTTATGTGAACTAATCGACCATATTAATTTAATATGAAGTAAACTTAAACAATGCAACCTTATTAAAAAAAAACGTATAAAATTTGGAAACCGTCCAAGTTTTCTTTTCTAAGTGGAAGTGGAATAACACTTTAAAAATGTTTAAAAATTTTAGTTAATACAAACTTTTTAGGGTTCCGTACCTGATAAGGAAAAAAGAAGTCAAGAGGTTTTTCGTACCTGATTAGGAAAAAAGGAACCCTTATAAGAGCACTTTATTGTCCGTTTGTGTGTTTTTCTGTCAAGAGCTTTTATCTCAGGAACGCTTAGAGATATCCAATGAAAATTCAAACCATATACTTAGAAATATGGCCCCATGATTTCCTAAAAAATCGTATTTCTATATGAACTCTACTATCATACTGAAAAAAAAGATAAAACCAATTTTATTTTATTGCAAAAAAATTGCGAAATTTAGCAGTTAGCATCTGCAGGTCGTACTGGTTCAGGAAAAATTCGAAAACTATACATCCGTGGTTAAATCCTAAAAAAAATTAGCTTTAAAAGGGGGCAAAATATGGTATTAAAGGTTAGTTCAAGTGAGATGTCAGACGAAACCTCGAGACCTCCAATTTTTGTATGGAACCTTCGGTGGGTGAGCCCGACTCGCACTTGTCCGTTTTTTTATATATTAATTTACTCTTTTATCAATTTATATGCGTAAATGCTAAAATAATGTTATTATTTAATAAATAACTGGTAATTGCTAGTTTTATGGGAAGAGCCAATTATTAAAACGAACAACATTTATTGCCAATACAGCAATCAAGGGACTAGACCACCATCAACGATAGCATAGTAAAACTAGAATTGCTGTACAGATAAAGGTACATGTACCTAATAGTTACTTAGTTGAACTTTATCTTTTTTTTTCAGAGCGGGCAGAGGGAACCTAGTGTTAAGACACATCGTTCCCCACTTCCCGCCAATATCTGGTGGCATTACGTGTTGAGTGGCAGAACTCAACGCCGCGCTTTCCTCAGGACACCAGAGCGAAGAAATGAAAATATAAATAAAATTTTATATTTCATCTCCTCGAGTGGCGATCGAACCCACAACCAGTCGATTTATAGTCACACTTTGTGCCCTTGCGCCACGATTGGCCTCTTCTGGGTTAATTACAAATTTGATTTTGCCTTAAGATTATAAACATTTTGAAAATTCGTTTATGATTTTTTAAATAATGAATGATTCTTATACATTAATCACATTAAAAACAAAAACGTTAAAATATTGTAATTTTTTTTGTCACTGTTGTGGTGATGTATATATGGTTTGATGTGTACAGACGTAGTAGTATATAACTCATTTACATAATACATAGCACATACATTTTTTTACCTTCAGCCTGTATTCAGCATTTAGCAGGATTAGCAGAGGGAGACATTGTGTTCCCATTAAGACACTGCCGGGTCCCAGTTTCCGTCGAATTGCGTGTTGAATGGCTGAACTCAACGCCGCGCTTTGCCTCGATACCAGAGCGAGGAAATTAAAATATTAATATGTCATTTTCTCAAAACTAATACGCACTACTATAGTACAATATAATACTATAACATTATAAATAATATAGTATATTTGTCGATTGCCGCGTTCTAGCAAACACTGGAAATATATGAGCGAAATGATGTGAAACTTTCACCGGCTTTTACTTTACAACGCCATAGGTTGTATACCTAATGTCGATGTCAAAAATTATATTTTATAAGGAAATGCCAAAAAAAAAAATAAAAAAAATTATAATAATTTCGTGCCTAAATTACGTTTTTGTAACTGAAAATGTTTATGGAAGTGGAATATTTAATATCCTAATTTCCTCGCTCTAGTGACGAGGCATATAGCGCGGCGTTGAATTCCTCGGAATGGTGAACGGAAGTATTTTAGTGGGCACCTTAATACTAGGTTTCCAGGGTCCCTCTGCCTACCCTGCTAAGTGCAGAATACACAGCGTGTTAAAAAATCCAAATTACAAAGTTCGTAAAACGTGGAACTTGAGCTTAAACTCTAACAAAACTCCTTTCATCAAAGTTTTCAGCAAACGAGTCAAGGCCAACCGTTTCGCAAAAGATCATTCACCCGCGCTCATTCTAAGGTAATGACATCTGTCGCTTCTTTGTTGAACCTGTCATTGCATTCATTATCACAGATTACAAACGAATTTTAATAATAAGGCTTTGTACACATTATATATATGTTTAGTGTTTTGAAATAATTTTATGTATTTTGAAGGATTTTTCTTCGAAATCGTCTGTCGGTCGATCGGTTTTGTCGCTTTAAACAATATTTATATTATATTACTTTAAGTTAACTTTAATTGGTCTAGCATTTTAAAGTGTAGAATTTAGAAAAAAAACTATATTATTTTATATTGAGGTCGTCGTGAAGCGGTGGTTGCGGGTTGAAGAAATATTATGCATGTGGGTTCGATTCCCTCGAACCCACATGCATAATATTTATTAATATTTTTATTTCTTCGTTGTGGCACCAAATCAAAAGCCATGTATTAAGTTTCGTTACTCAACACACAATACCTCGAAAAAATCGGCGGTAAATGGTGAACGGAGTGTTTTAACAATAGATTCCATTCTGCCTACCCTGCTATCAAATATTTTTTTAATTTTCTTAAAATTTAAAAAAATATATATATACTTTTTCCGTTATATATTTATTTAAATAATATATATATAAATAAATACGAAACGTCGAAAGTCAACAATATTAGAAATTTTATCTACCTACCTGTCAAACAATACAAGTTTTGACTTAGTCGGTCATTTACCTTTTAATTTTTAATATATTAAATTAATAAAAATAATATGTAAAACAGTCTTTCAACGATATCAAGTTTTGACAACTTAGCTTACGTAAAGCAATAAAAAATTCTAACATTAAAATAAAACATTACACCTATATATACCCTATATATTTTTATATTTATATATATATATATATATATATATATATATATAATAGTTATAAACATTTTCGGGGTGTTAAATTAAACGGTGCGTTTTTACTGTAATAACTAGACCGAAATAAGTTATAAGGCCGGTCGTGGCGCAGTGGTAGAAAGTGTGACTGCAAAATCGACTAGTTGTGGGTTCAATCCCCACTCGAGGAGTGAAATATTTATTTACATTTATATTTTCATTTCATTTCTTCGCTCTGGCGTCGAGGCAAAGCGCGGCGTTGTGTTCTGCCACTCAACATGCAATGCCTCCAGAATTCAGCAGAAAATGGGGAACGGAGTGTTTTAACACTAGGTTCCCTCTGCCTACCCTACTGTGTTCGGGATACAGCGTGAAGCTGATTTATTTATTTTATTTTATTAGTATATATATACAAAGTTTTTTTGCAAGTGTATAGGTATATGTAGTTATTTACACGATACTAAAACATAATCAAACGATTAACGGTTTGTCTGAGCTAATCTCCAGAACTGATTTTAACTGGGAATTAGACAAAGGATATACTGTTCGAAATTCCCGCAGGATAAGGATTTGCTTAGGAAAACGCGCGGGTACCTGCTGCTCAAATAAATATTAAAAAACCATTTTTCTACTACAATTAAGTACAAATAGTTTGTATTATTTCTATTCACAAATGTACCTCCAAATTCAGTAATCGTGCACGTCCTAAATACTTACAGCGCTAGTATTGGGTAATATAAGTTGTTCAAATATTGTAGAAAACGTTGGACAAACAGACGGATTTGCCTCATAGAGGTCACGCGTGTAGAGGAAATTAATGCCAATAAATAAGCTTTAAACAAATATTAATTTTAATTTATGCACGTTTTATAAGTAAATAGATTTTTTTTATCAGCTAAACGCTGTATTCCGCGCACAGTAAAGTGGGCACAGGGAACCTTGAGTTAAGATACTCCGTTTCCCACTTTCCGCCGAATTCTGGAGGCATCGTGTTTACAGTGGCGGAACTCTACGCCGCGCTTTGCCTCAAAACCAAATATATAAAAATATTTCATTTCCCCGACTGGGGATCGAACCCACAACCAGTCGCGTTCACAGTCTGCTTTTTTCTTTTTTCAAACCAAATGCTGTGCGAGGGATACAGCGTGAAGGTGATTTAATTTTCATTTTAAATTAAAGAAAAAGAATATACGACGAGATATTACGCCATTAAATTAAGGAAAAGTATCTATTTGCACTGCGATTTTACTACGTATTGGCTTTTAAGCAACGAGGTAAAATGGCTGACAACAGTAAGTTTCTAGTAAACATATGTAAATATTCATTTACAAAAACATGTATATGTATGTATGTATGTATGTATGTACGTTCTTAGGTGTGTTCGTGTATTTACAATACAAAAGGTTATTAAGCAAAGTGTTTACCGCAACTGGGATTTGTGGACGTGTATAGGGTGACACTTCGGAAATGAAGATTAGGACAGTAGAATTATGTTTTTAAATTTTTTTTTTTATTTTGATTCGATTGTATTTCTTACCTATTTCCTATGGGTAATTATTAAATATTTATTGATTTGATTGTAATTATATTGTTCAGCTGATCAGAGAGAAAGAGGGAGAGATAGAGAAAACATCAACATAATGTAATGTGCGCGACGACGATAAAAATACTTTCTTATAAAATTACCTCCTATATCCTCCTTTACACGGAACATCTAAATCCTTGCTAAACCGCAAAACGCGATGGAAGAAAAATTGAAGTTTGGGAACCTGGGCGTTGTTAAATAGAAAGAAAAACGTAGAAATAGGGCAATGTGGAAAAATGTATATTCTGGACCTTTTTAAAATTCCTTTATTGCTTAAAACCAAAAACAAGAAATTGAAAAGCACATTCAAATTTCTACGATTTTTTTTAAGTTTTTAATTTAAAATAATTTGATACATTCACTTAAAAAGGGTGAAGAGGAAACTTTTTTTATTTTATTACTATTAGATCAAGCTGAGCTATGGTCGTAGCTTGTATGTAATGCGACCAACTTACTATTAAGGTAAGAAGATCCGTACAAGTGTGTGTTTTCTCTTTAACATAGAAACAAGTTTATTGCAGACGTGACCCACTACCGTCCTAAAGCCCTTTACTGACTTTACTTAAAATAAATCAAATCAAATACATCAGCTTCACGCTGTATCCCGCACACAGCGGGGTAGGCAGAGAGAATCTAGTGTTAAGACACTCCGTTCCCCACTTTCTGCTGAATTCTGGAATCATTGCGTGTTGAGTGGCAGAACTCAACGCCGCGCTTATCCTACACACCAAGAATAATAATTGCGAAATAAATTTAAGCAAATATTGCATCTCCTCGAGTGGTGATCGAACCCAGTCGGTTTTACAGTCACACCTCGTGCCACTGCGCCACGACTGGTCTATATTTACTATATTATAATTCTAAAAGAGATATATAGTTATATATAAGTAGTGTATGTACCAAGAATGGTCTTTTTATGATTTGTTAGAAAAAAAAATACATAGATTTTCGGTTTATTATTACTTCAATTGAATATGGGACTATATTAAAACTGGGTACTAATATTTCCTAAGTGGTCCTAAGTGTGGAATAACACAAATATTTAATAAATAGCATTCTCTCTTGCCAGTCGATAATTCTTAGTAATTATCTTTGGGTAACGGAATTTAGTAAAAATCTCCCTACAGAGATGCTAACAACATAAATAAGTTGTAACAAGCGTATGAAAATTTCGACGTAGCTTGATGAGAACGTATGGCTTAGTGGTCAGAGCGCCTGGTCGGTTTCGGTTAGGTACGGGTTCGAGTCCAGCTGTTTTCAAAGTTTTATACGTTTTCTAAATAAGTACTTAGGTTTTTTTACCTTTAAGCTGTACATAGTAGGCAGAGGGAAACCTAGTGTTAAGGCACTCCGTTCTTATATTAAGACACACTCGATCCTCACGTTCCGCTGAACTCTCGAGCCATTATGAACGCATAATGCCTCCTAACGAAGTGGCGGAACTCAAAGCCGCGCTTTGCCTTGGTACCAGAGGGAAGAAATGAAAATTACTAATTGAATATTTCATTTCACCGAGCGGAAATCGAACGCTCAACCGTCGCGTTTACAGGCGCACGCGTGTGCCGCTGTGCCGACGGCCGACGGCCTCAATTATTAATTCCAATTGATAACTATTATTTTCTTTATTTTGATTCTATCACTGCACCAATGGGCATGTGATAATAAATGCGATGTTTGTGGGTACTTTTCCCTCTCGATTTTTTTTTCCCCGTTTTCGTCCGACAAATTGCGGCGTGGAGTTTCCTCAAATCAATAGAAAATGTCTCAATTTCCCACGAAGATACCAAACAATGCCAGAGAACGCAATGTCTTGAAAGTTCAAATTAAGTCCCTTCTGCCCACCCCGCGCTAAGCGTATACTGTAGACATGAAACTTAAAATATAATATTAATTTACATTATTGACTTTATTAATTAATACAACTAATTAAGGTTATAAAACTTTATAATTTAAAAATAAACTTTCATAAAAAATTGAGAAAAATTAAATAAACCAAATTTAAAATACACACTAGCGGTCCTCAAGTGGCTTCGACCGCTTGTAGATAACAAAAATATTATTTTCATCTCAAATACTTTCGTGATTTAATAATATTATCATATTAAAGTTAATATCTATACATTATTTTGTACCAAATTTAACGAAAGCGTTTCTTTGTATTGACATAACTCTTTTATTTATGAACCGATGGAAATAAAACAAACACGTTAACCGTTACTGCGTTGACGTAAGCCGTTTCGGAGATTAGCGTGAACAAACGCAGAGACAAACAGACAAAAATTTTATAAACATTGTATTGGGTTCCACTACAAGGAATAATGATATTCAATAATTTTTTTTCTTTATTCATATATCTTTTATATATAGACACCGATCCGTTACAATTTTATTACAAGTATCGATTTGCTTTTATTTCTAAACTAGGTAAAATAATTATAAAATGACACAGTTACGCATTAATGCTCTGTAATACATTCAGGAAGAGATATGTGAAAAATGACCCGCGCGGGAATCAAACCCGGCCTTCACGGTTGATCTGTGACAGCGATACAGCCACCACATTACCCACTGAGGTCATGCTGGGAATATATATATTAATATATTATCTTATCTTGTATTGTATAATATATTATCTTGTAATATATATATATATATATATATATATATATATATATATATATTACAAGATTATGTAATTGTTATAGTATTATGTAATTGTTATTTTTAAAATAGCAACTATTTTTTCTGTTGTTTCAGTTCTAATTTGGAGTAATTGCGATTGTAGGTTAGTTAGTATTTGAAGGTTTTATATAAAATAATGTCTTGTCAGGAAATGATTCTTTCAAAAGGGTGAGGCCAGTCGTGTCGCAGGTTTGATTCCCATTTGAGGCAATTAAATATTACATATTTTTATTTCTTCGTTGTCTTCACTCACAATGCCTCCTGAATTTGGCAGAAAGCGGGAAGCGAAGTATTTTAACACTACACTGCCTTTCCCTAAAAATTATATTCTTTTTTATCTTATTGTCTCGCTAATTATAAGTAATGCTATTTACTACATTTTTTATTTGAAACTTGATATAATATCTTGAATAGAACCGGAAAGTCAAATTTATTTATTTTTTAGCTTCACGCTGCATCCCGCACATAACAAGAGAGATAGCGCGCGGCGTTGAATTTCCCCACTCAAAAAAAAAACATGAAAAATGAATGGAATGTTTTATATTCCATTCTCCATTTTTTGGCCGAATTTTATTAAACTCTGCCGACCGTCGCTTAACCTCAAAAACAGCGTGAAAATGAAAAAAAAAACAAAAATAACTTTAAATATTTCATGTGTTGCCATCATTAAAATAGTACTGCTGACCCTTGTAGTGTTCATCGATTAGATCAAGAGTCAGCCTCGCCATTTCGCCGAAAGGTCTCAGTGTCTTCACTTACATTAGGCAATATTATATAAAGCGGCATGACGTCCATGTTATACGTAATTTGTTTCAAATTATTATCGACGGTATTATTTATGTATTGGCTTACAAGATTGGTTCTTAAAGATATATTGTTGAGATAGGTATATAAATTATTCTAGGAAGAGGCCTGTTGTTGCGCTCTGGGAGGTAGTTCGACTGTAAACGCCATAAGTTGTGGGCTCGATTCCCGCTCGATGAAATTAAATATTTAACATTTAAATTTTCTCTCTCTGGTCAGGATGAAATGTATTAATCGCGACAGTTCGGCCAGTCAACACGTAATGACTCCATAATTTAGCGGCAGGTAGGGAACGGAAGTGTTTTAATGGGAACGCAGTCGTTTCTGACAGTAGGTTCCCACTGCCTACCTTGCGATATTAGGGAACAAAAAAGGTTAAAAACAAAAAAATGTATAAAAATAGTCTGTACTCTATAATTATCAAATCTGTCCTAATTACTAAACTGCGCATGATATCAAACTTCATCGTATTTGATTTAAGTATAACTATTATACAAGTTTCACTGGTTCTTGTTTTTTGATAATAATATGTCCTTGATATTAATAGTTGTTAAAAAAGTAACAATTAAATGGAAATATAAAATAAATATATTTTTTATTGATTTGTTTTTCACGGTTGCTATTTAACAGAAATAGAATTCTTTAAACATTGTTTAGCAAGAAATGGGCGGCGTTAAGTTCCGCCACTTCTATACGCGATTCGAGAGAGTGGAAGTGCCTTGACATAAGACATTTTCTGCCTACCTTACTTTAGGTATACGGGATACAAATTAGGGCTAATACAAAATTCGAACGTTTATTAATTATCTAAATACTATCAATATGTAATAACTTTTTTTTAATATTAAGCCGTTTTCACACGGAAAGGGTTATTATTTTTTTATCACCCAATTTAAAATCATCGTTCGCGTGAGAATTATAAAATCGTAATCTTGATAATTAGGTAGTTTTGCATACAGTTTGATTACAAAACCTGATATAAAGTCAATTATATATTATATAAAGTAATTAATATGCGATAAGTTATATAACACATGTTAAAAGTCAATATTATATATATCCATGAACTACTTTTTCTTTCCTTTAATGTAGGTGGTACTTGCCAAAATAAGATGGAGTCCTTTGTTTAATCTGTGGGAAATATTTTTTTAATATATCGATGGTGGATCGATAATTGATCTGAACCGTGTATTAAAATACTCTTCTATCCATTTTAAAGACAGAGAGTGTCGGATTACGGAATTAAACGCCACGCTTGTTGTGCATTCGATATCTACTTGGGAGAGCGATCATGTTTAAATTGACAAGGAACCGAGTTAAGCTCCACCACGTGTCTGTCTCGAATCTGGGCGGAAATTAGAGCGATATGTCTTGACACTAGGTTCCCTTCGCCTTAGATAGATATCGAGTAGCTATTTTTTTTTTGGCTTTTCGAGTAGCATTTATAACTACAACAATCCTAAAACTTAAAACAATTCTGGGAATCTTTAGGTGTGCTTAGAGATGTCTTCTCGCTGTGCGTTTTCTACCACATTTATCGTAGGGTGTGTTCTGGGATTTTTTTAACCCTGAGACTCCCGTGCGCTAGTTTACCTTGTCTTTAAAAAAAAATACTAATCCCAGCCTAACCACAATGTCACCAAAACAATAATGACCTAATATGAAGGTCCTGGCATTTTCCTTTATGCAACCTTGTTCGAACACTAGGTCAAAATATTTAGTAATGTGCAAATTTACATGCGACTGGGCACGGAAGTCTGCGTGCTTGGAATTAAATGGTTTCTAGCCTTTTATGACTAACGATAGGACTGAGAGGCCAGACGTGGGGTGTGACTGTAAACGCGACAGGTTGTGGGTTCAATTCCCACACGCGGAATTTAAATATTTAATATTTTCGTTTCTAGCGTCGTGGCAGGAGTGCTTTGAGATCCGCCACTCAATACTCAAGGTCTCCAGAAGTGTGAAAAGTGGGGAACGGTGCGTTTTAATATTAGGCTCCCTCTGCCTTCACTCCTACATGCGGGATACAGCGTGAAGCAGCGTGTTGTTTTATTACGAATTGTCGATCCTATTGTTTTTTTCGACTTTTATTATTATTATACGAAAATATGATTACAATATTTCTCATAATTAATCTCCGACTCCCTCTGCCTACCTTGCTGTGTGCGGGATAAAAAATAAGTAAAAAAATTAAAAAAAAATCATATATAATATATGTGACGTATTTACCAGTATTTATTTATTTAAAAAAGTCTACGACCTTTAATTCTTGATTAACCTTATTACAAAATACGTATGTTACTATTATCTCATTTAATTTGTCGTGGACGTGCGTTCGACAAAAAGATTTATGTACAAACACAGAATAAACTCGTTTTGTTTTGTAACCGAGATGCGTTCACCTCGAGGAAACCAAACGTCAGATGTAAAAGTAAAATTCTTAATTCAAATATTCATCTTATTATGAACATTTATGTACATCACTCACAAAATATAATCTGAAAAGAAATAAAACATTTATTTTTAAATTTCTTAAATACAATAATATATTAACATAATACTTTATCAATTACAGGGAACAATGGCTACGAATCCGACCGAGAAGAATGGAGAAGCAGTCGATCCCAATTCTCCACAACAGCCTTCGACAGTCTCGCTCGACCCACCAAAATGGCGATGGCGCTCACACTAAAAAAACCTCAGAGACTCGAACCTGTCCCCCAGTACTTCAGACTGAGCGATCCAAAACCAAAACTGACTCCACTCCCGTTCAGACCCAACAATTTCCTCCAAAGAACACCAAGACTTCCTCGACCAAATACAGATATTCAAAGAAATCTGTCGACGGATCACAGAAAGTATACATCACTGCAGTCCCTAGAACTACCTAAGAAACTTAGCGAGCCAAAAAGGAGCGACAAAAAGGCAAACTACTCAAATATATCCCATAGAATCACTGGAATCACCAACAAGTTAAGGGATTTGAGCAGTGGTAACACTATCGGCAGGTTCAAAACCCAGTCCCATTCGGACGTGGCCAATTTGAAGCCAGTTTTGAAAATGCAAGACGGCAAAAGATCCGTGGTAAGGACTTGTAGTGCGGAACCACCAAAGAAAGTAACCTTTAGTGCATTCGCCACTGTACAGGTGGTTTAGATCTAAGATATGATTTTAACTAACTTATTTTGAAAAATATAAATGTATATATATATAAATATATAACACAATAATATTAATATATTAATATATTATTAATATATATAATATTAATATATTATTGTGTTATTTATATGAATGAACTTGGCAATAGTCAAGCAAAAAACAATAACATTTTATGATGAAGGAATATTAAAAATGTGAATTAATAATCTAATCTAATCGAAGTTGATTCACTTGTGATAGTGAATTAATGATACAAAAATTATAATTGCATATAAACTATAACATAACATAACATAAAAACTCTTCATTTCACACCAGAAAATTACATAAATTAACAAATAAATTCATACAAAAGAATTATATCTTAAAATATTTAATTAAAATGAGTAAAATTAAAATAAACAGGTCGGGATTTTTGTGTTAATAATTGTATTTTTTATTAATAATTTTATGTTTTTGGGCACTCTATGCCCTTAATATTTTTTAGGACAGATAATATAAACATATATGAAATTAAATAACATAAAGATGCAGATTCCATAAGAAAAAAAACAATGGCGTCTATCACAAACTATTTTATGTTATTAAAACAAAATATATACATATTCTAGCTTTTGGCTATTTTGAAAGAAAAATATTTATTTAAATCATTTGTAAATTTATTTGACATGACTTATTTATTTATTTCAATAAATCTAATAATTATCAAGACATTTTTAATGGCGATACATTTAAAAAAAATATATTTTTTACTATGATTCTGACCTGACATACACAGTAGAGATTTGTGAAAGTTATTATTATTTTTTTTTGTTGAGGCCAGTCGTGGCGCAGCGGCACAAAGTGTGACTGTAAACCGACTGGTTGTGGGTTCGATCCCCACTCGAGGAGATGAAATATTTACTTAAAGAGTGTCTAAAAACACTAGGTTCCCTCTGCCTACCCTGCTGTGTGCGGGATACCGCGTGAAGCTGATTTTTTATTTTATTTTTTTTTGTTTTCTAGATTTTCAAATATAATTTTCCATACTTCTTAATAATTTTTCTTTATTTTATTATATTTATAATTTTTCAAGAAATGTAATTTCTAATTTATATCCTCACAAATTTCCTAATGTTTTTCTTTTATCCGTAATGGTGAATGACTTATATTGTTTTGACTAGTCATTTAAAAAAAATCAACGTAATATAATTAAGTCAGTCAGCTTCACGCTGTATCCCGCACACAGCAGGGTAGGCAGAGGGAACCTAATGTTAAGACACTACATTCCCCACTTTCTGCCGAATTCTGGAGGCATTGCGTGTTGAGTGGCAGAACTCAACGCCGCGCTTAGCCTCGACACCAGAGCGAAGAAATGGAAATATAAATTTAAGTAAATATTTCATCTCTTCGAGTAGGGATCGAACCCACGACCAATCGGTTTTGCAGTCACACTTTGTGCCGCTGCGCCACGACTGGTGGATTTATAATAAGACAAGAATATCACGTTATTAACGTTAAAAGTTAAATCAATTTCTAAATATTTTTACCCCAAAAAGTGTAATTTTATCAGTCTCCTCCTCCAACTCTGTCTTTCAACTTTTTTTTATTTTTATCAGAAACAATAAAGCGTTATCCATCAAATTAACAGACACTTATCAGACAGTTTAAAATAGGTGATAAATTAAGTGAAAAACCTAGCGTAAGGTGTGTTCTTGAATGTTCCAAAGATTGAAATGCCACCAATCTTCCAGAGATTGCTGTCGGTCAGTTTCAGTTGTAAATACACATATAAATATATTATTTTATATAGAAAATAAGAATATTTAACATAATTTTATATTGGCCGACGATGTTCTGAATTTGAGCGAAGTAACGATAAGTTTTATAATTAATTGATTTCTTTCACATATTGCCTGACAATTATGTCTTTTCTGTATGCATTCCTTTATTATTATATGAAAATGTTATTGATAGCGGTATAGTTCTATTTGTACTCTTTTTCCTTGTTCTCTATTAAATATATTATATTGTTTATAAAATTATTATTTTAGCGCAACTCTGTAAGAGGCCAGCCGTGGCGCAGTGGCACGAAGTGTGACTGTAAAACCGACTGGTTGTGGGTTCGATCCCCACTCGAGGAGATGAAATATTTACTTAAATTTATATTTCCATTTCTTCGCTCTGGTGTCGAGGCGAAGCGCGGCGTTGAGTTTTGCCACTTAACACGCAATGCCTCCAGAATTCGGCAGAAAGTGGGGAATAGAGTGTCTTAACACTAGGTTCCCTCTGCCTACCCTGCTGTGTGCGGGATACAGCGTGAAGCTGATTTGGTTCTGTAAGAAGTCATAATTTCAATAATCTTATTTTATTATTTATTATGTTTTTATTTTTTTGTATTGTATATGTAATTAAATTTCCTGTTTTCTTCCTTAAGTCGTCTATGCAACCAATTATACAAATACAATTTTTAAGATTTCAGCTGGTGAATCTATCGCCATCACGTATTTTTCACTATATCTATTTATTTACTTTTTTATAGCTGTATAGCTATTAAAAAAGTAAATAAATAGATATAGTATTAGCTGTATTTGATACTTTTCATACAAATATTGCTAGGAAATTCTTTATATTCTTTATATATTTAATTGTCATATTTCTTTTTTATTTACATCATTAAAAATACGATCTTTTATTACTTTTTTAGATTCACGCTATACCCCGCCCATGGCATGGTGGGTAAAAAGAACCGGAGAATTCAATTTTAAAATAGTTATTCTCCATTAAGACACTTCCGTTGCCCACTTTCCGCCGAAATCTGGAGGCGTTGCGTTTTGAGTGGCGGAACTCAACGCCGCGCTGATGAAAGATGAAAATAATAAATATGTGATTTCTTCGAGTGGGAATCCAACCCTGTAGCGTTTACAGTCGCACGCTTCCGCCCCTGCATCACGACTGGACCTGGACCTTTAAATACTAAATAATTTCTAAAACTGTTTTTTTTTTTAAATTATGAATATAGAAAGAAATGACTTTTAGCAGTATGTTAGATTTTTTTTATATAAAAATTTAATTATTTTTTTATATGGTTTTATTATAAAAAATAATGGAATACAATTAAAACAATAGATTGTTATTTAAGTATGTATTGCAGAATCAGTTTTCAGAATCTATGGTTTTTGTGAATGTTTATAATATCAATTTATATTACTTTCCTTTTTATGTATAAAAAAAATTAATTGTATAAAAGAATTTTAAAAAAAGTAAGATACTTGAATTGTATTAATAGTATAATTAGTTGGATATGTCTTTTATTAATTCCTTTTTATTTACCTTTTTTTATAGTCTGTAAGTTTTAGTTCTTAGAACAAACATAGCGTAAGATATAGTGTATGTTGTTACTTGTTTGATTTCACTTTGAATTTGTTTGACAATAAATAAATTGTTTTATTTTTATGGTTTTTTTTTATTTAATTTTATTGTTACTCAACCTAAATAACCTAGGCCGTGCGAGGCCATCGTGGCAAAGTGGCGCAAGGATGTGATTGTAACGCGACGGTTGTGAGTTCGATCCCCACTTACGAGGAAACGAAATTTTTAAATAAATTTATATTTCCTTTTCTTCGCTCTGGTGTTGAGGCAAAGAGCGGCGTTAAGTTCCGCCACTCAAAACGCAATACCTCCCAAATTCGACGGAAAGTGGGGAACGGAGTGTCTTATCACAAGGTTCCCTCTGCCTACCCTGCTGTGTGCGGTATACAGCGTGAAGCTGATTTTTAATCAATCTTATATGCATTAAAAATATGTACAGAAATAAATGTTATAATAGTTAATAATATTCAAATACAATTTCAATCACAAAAGAATACTATCTACTAAGTGATTTTACTCATCCGTAGCGTTGGGACACAAGTGTGTGACTGTAAACGTGACTGACGGTTGTGGGTTCGAAGTTTCTACCCAAAAATCGGCGAAAAATTGGGAACGGAGTGTTTAAACACTAGTTTCTCTCTGTCCTGCTGTGCGCGGTGTGAAGCTGTTTTTTTAGCTATTATTCATAAGATGCTAAACAAGCGAAGTCTCTTATAATAATAATAGGTTAGCAAGAAGATGTGAAAATCTGCTTTTTTATCTATGTACTTTTACAGTGTACTGTAAAAGTTTGTGAGGGTAGATGTCTGTACCACTCTCACGCAAAACCTACTGAACGTATCATAACAATAAGTTCAAGCGGGCGAAGCCGCGTGTGAGCTGCTAGTTCTTTCAAAAAAATATATATTTACAAAAATTAAAAAGTGGAAACAAAAAATCGTCATCACAATGACAAATGAAAATTAAGGAACGATAAGTCATTATAATTAATTTTATCATGTTTTTATTATTATAAAACCAGAAAAAAAAGTATTACGTAAGGTTATCAGAGTTTCTTATCGATAATTCTCTTCATTATTACCGATTTATGGTTTGCTGAGGTTAGTTGTAGGAAGGATTTCGTTCAGTAACATCGCTTATACCGTGTAAGATGTTTTTTTAAATATATTTTTTCTATTAACCTTTTTTTAATATTATATATCTATAGTTATATAGGTTTGGGTGTTTTCTTTTCTGTTTTTGCAAAAAATCTCTTGATGACTTTGAACTTTGTTTTTTTTTTAAAGATAAAATTTTCTTTTGGTTAAGCATAAGTTATAATGAAATCCAATATTTAATATTTTTTACTGTATTATTATAATAGTTTCGATAACATATCCAACTAAAATATCTAAAAAATTGAATTGTTAAGAAAACAATAAAATTACATTACAGTATTAGTTAACTTTTTTAAGACCAAATTATGATTTTATAATATTTTAACGTAAGCCCTCTTTATACATCTATAGATTTTAATTAATAAATATTTATATTTTTTTACCCATAAATATAGTGAGGCTAGTCGTGGCATAGCGGCACGAAGTATGACTGTAAAACTGACTGGTTGTGGGTTCGATCCCCACTCGAGGAGATCAAATATTTACTTAAATTTCCATTTCTTCGCTCTGGCGTCGAGGCTAAGCGCGGCGGAGTTCTGTCACTCAACACGCAATGCCTCCAGAATTCGGCAGAAAGTGAGGAACGGAGTGTCTTAACACTAAGTTCCCTCTGCCCACCCTGCTGTGTGCGGGATACAGCGTGAACCTGATTTTTATAATAATCAATATATTTGTGTAGACACACCATGTCCGTCGCCAGTTTGTTCCAGTCAAGCAAAATCGTTCCAGATGTGATTTCATCAGCACCAAGCAAAATTATAGAGGTAAAATCATATTTATATTTTTCAGTTCTACTTCTGTAAATATATTTTTAGCATTTTAAAATGTTATTCCACACCTAGGAACGAACAATACACTTTTTTAGAAAAAGTATAAAGTAGCGTATGACTCAGAGCGTTTAGACGGTTCCCAAGAGGGGCTCAAGTAGCGCTAAGTTTATTTTTTATACGTTTTTTAAAAAGTATCGTTCAAAAACATTTTCTTTACTCCAAGTCTAATATCAAGACACTTTGTTCTCCGGTTTTCCTCTGAATTCAATATATTGCGTATTAACTGGCGGAACTGAACGCCAATAATATCTTGTTAGAGTAAATAAAAGTAATTTAATTTCAATTTGTACCACAGTATATGAATCGATACTTTAAACAACGCGTTAACAGTCGGAGACTGCACAAATGCGCTACGATGTCGTCAAATTTATATTTGTAGTTCATTTAGTACAAAATTATTGAATATGCCCCGCAAACTGAATTTTGTCAACTTTTAAAAGTCGAACTAGCTATTGATCTTCAATCCAGAATCCGCTTTGTTGTATTAAGCCCCTAAAAAGATTTTCTCGTATATTATCCAAAAATTATACAATAGCGGTCAAAAAAATTAACAAAAGAAAAGTTATAAATAAATAAATAATAACAACAAAAATAAATAACAGTTATTTAAAAAACGTAATATTTACAAAATACATACAATAGACAGAATCAATACATAAGGAGTTTTTTTGCAATTATTGAACACCAAATTCAGAATCGGGCAGGAAGTGGGTAACGGAGTGTCTTAACACTAGGTTCCCTCTGCCTACCCTACTGTGTGCGGGATGCAGCGTAAAGTTGATTTTTGATTTGTAAATTTTTTGAAAAAAATAAATTCCTCTAACCGTATATGTAATTATATTATATAACCTTAAGCTACATACTTTATGCGGTTTAAACAATATACAATTTAATCTGTAGAAGATATAAAATCTTTCATTTTCACACATTATGATACATTGTTTTGTTATTGGTTGGCGAGAATTATTTATTTAGCTACATTTAGAGAGCAAAAATAAGAGGAAACTCTTTCCGCCAAATTATGTATATATTACGATATAGGTTGAGTGGCGAAACATAACACCGCGTTTGCTTTACCAGAGCGGGGAAAGGAAAAATTTTATGTTTACGCGTGGTAACGAGGGTAACTTGCCTACAACAAATTACAATAAAATCTTTAATAAATATCTATATATACTTATATACCTATGAGCTCTACCACTCAACACGCAATGCCTCCAGAATTCGGCAGAAAGTAGGGAACGTAGTGTCTTAACACTAGGTTCCCCCTGCCTACCCTGCTGTGTGCGGGATACAGCGTGAAGCAGTTTTTTTATAAATACCTAATAATATCCTATTTGATTATTATATAAAAATATTTACAAGTGATCCGATAAGTTTATTATAGACCATTCATATTTATAAACAATCTACGAAAAATATCAAATATGTTATATTTGTATATGATAAGAGACTTATCACAATCGTAAAAAAACATGCTGTATAATTATCACGAAATGTGATTATTTTAATTCGGCAGCTTCGCGCTATAACACGAACACTGCGGGGTAGACAGGGGTATCCTAGATATGAGACACCCGGTTCCCCATTTTTCATCTAGTTCTGGAGGCATTGCGTGTTGAGTGGCGGAATTTAATACGGCGCTTTGCCTCCACACCGGAGCGTAGAAATGAAAATATAAACATAAATCATTATTTCATTTGCTCGAGTTGGAGTCGAACCCACAACCAGTCGATTTTACAGTTTGTGCCCGTGTGCCACGACTGGCCTCTTTTATGACATTCGCGACTTGACGTCGATTATTGTGAGACAGTCGCAATGTCTTGTACCAACATTGACTTACTATCGATGCGATGGTTGTGGGTTCGATTACTACGCTACGATATATTAAAATTAAAGTGAAAATTATATAACTTTATTCAAAATGCTTTATTTTTTGAACGTTAAATAATTTACACCAGTTCGCTAAAGTAACTGTCTCACACGTGAGAATAAACGGCCCACCGAAGAATTACATATATTTAGGGATGAGATGTATTACATATATTTTGGGAGGGGATGTATTAACAAAAAATACGAAAAGATGAACAGTTGTCCTAAAAGTTTTTGATTGCATTTACTCAGATTTTTTTCTGTGCTCAAAGGGACTGTAGACTTGGATATTTAATATTATCGTAAGAACTTAACTTAGTCTCGACAGATGAACAGACAGACCGACACAAACTATTTCTTTAAAGGTACCAAAACTCTAATTAATGTTTGTGTTTAGTCCTCTATGTAAATTTTTATGTAAATATATTAGATATAAGAAAATTAAATTTTAAGCTAACAACACCTTTGTATTATGTTTCTTATTACTAGCCCTCTATGTTATGTATATAATGTATATATTAACTTAATGTTTTTTATAGGTGAAGGCAATTTTAAACTGGATCTTTTTTTTAACATGCATTCTCCTACTGTGTAACATTATCTCTTTTTCATCGTACAACCTCCATCGTGTTTCTCTCCACACAACCTGACATTGGCGAAGTGATATGTGCTCTACTGGCACGCTGGGAACGCCATAATCAAAGAACCATACCATACCAGAACTCTATTTATAATTTTATAAAAAATATTTTACAACGCCAACATTACATCGATAAAGCCGCATAATGCTTAAAAAAATTTGGCGATAAACTTTAAAGTCATTATTACATAAACATGTTTGATTACAATCTTATGTAAATAATACGTATTGTTATATCGTTTTATTATTATCAGAAAAGTTTATTGTGATGTGATATGATTACGATTAGTAAACCATTTTTTATAGGTATTTAATTAACCTCTTCATCATGTACCGACAATTCTATGTATAAATACGTCATATATTGCCAGCCATTTTAGTGTTAGAAAGTGAGTTCCATAAGTATATATTATATCCATGAAGGAACAGAATATAATTTATATATATATATATATATGTTTACTAAAATTAAGTTGGCTTTGAGGCCGTCGTCTCGTCGTGGGTTCGACACCTGTACAGGAAATGAAATATTAAATATTTTCATTTCCTCGCTCTGGTAACAAGGCGAAGCGCGGCGTTGAGTTTCGCCACTCAACACTCAATGTCTCCGGAATTCGCTGGAATGTGGTCACAATCTAAGAAGTATATATAACACCTACAGGAATTATTTATCAAGTATTTTATTTATGACTTTTTTTAACAGCTCTCATATCCTAGCGGCGTAGTAGCTCAGCTGGGCAATGAACTCGCACCTACCAAGGTGAAGGATCAACCCAACGTGTCCTATGAAGCTGACGCAAATTCCTACTACACTCTTGTATTTACCGGTAAATATGAAATAATTAAAATTTAAAAGGTTTTGAAGTTCTTTTAATAAAAATATTATAGAAATAAATAGAGTGGTAATATGGGTAAAATATTTATTTTTGTTAATAGTCATGTTTTTGTCTTCCTAAACATGTGTTTTCATATATTTGTGGAGACAATACACTGAAGAATATGGATCATAATATAATCTGTTGTTTAGTAATAGCATCAAACCAGGATGGGAATTCTTATTTTAAAAAATATTTTTAACATTAATTAAATTTTATTTAACAATGAATAAAAAATGATGCGGTGATCAGCAGTTCTAGGGTTGTGTGGTAACACAACAATATACGAACAGACTGTTATATTATTTTTTTCTTTGAGTTTTGCTCAAACGACTTTGTCGTCAATAAAAACATTTTTTTTCTAATACAGATCCCGACAACTACGACGGCCCCGAGAAAGTGTACAGGGAGTGGCACCACTGGCTCGTAGTCAACATTCCCGGTTCAGATGTGTCGAAGGGAGAAGTTCTTTCCGGCTACATAGGATCTGGACCACCAGAAGGCACCGGCATTCATCGCTATGTATACATCCTGTACAAACAACCTGGCAAACTCAATTTCGATGAGAATAGATTGGATAACAAGTAAGTTTGAGTTCAAATTAAATTTTGGCAGTGGCAACTATTTTTATTTTCTCGCTCTGGTAATAACCCCTTTCGTTTTATAACAAACGACATCTTAACACTAGGTTCCCTTTGCCTTCCCTGCTATATGTGGAATAGCGCGTGAAGCTAAAACTTAATATGGTTTACTCAGTTCTTTAAAATAAAGGTGCGATCGAACTTGGCATGCAATAAAGATTTGTAATTACTACGTAATTACGATATGGTTCTTTGATTATGGCGTCACGAACGTGCCAGTTGAGCACATATCACTTCGCCAATGTCATGTTGTGTCGAGAAAAAAATAAACTACGAAGAACTAAGTAATTACGTTAATTGGGTATATTTCAGTTCTACTGAACTGAAAATAATCTAATGCCGCGTGCCAATCACTTCGCCAATATCACTTTGTATGAGGTTGTTGTTGTTTTTTTTTTATTTAATGGCCTGATTTTGTTGTTGGATCTATTTAAAAGTATAAGTTGGCATTGACACAAGTGGTGTTTGAGACGTGTCAACTGTCAGACAAATGTCATCTTAGTTTACCGTGCTTAACCACAGACTACTGAAAAGTGTTCTAAAAATGTATAATACTAAATATACAAAATTAATTCGATTTAACAGCTTAATTTAAAAATAATCATATTTTTTTCAGATCGATCAATGGCCGTGCAGCTTTCTCCACACAAAAGTTCGCAGAGAAATACAATCTAGGAAATCCTGTAGCTGGCAACTTCTACCGCGCCCAGTTCGATGATTATGTACCTCTTTTATACAAGAGTTTGGGTGTTTAAATTGTACTGTTATATATTATATATATTTAATTACTGATTCCTTTTGTAAATTTAATTTTCTTCACCCCAAAATCACATTAAGCTTCCAGCAATAATATACTGTTAAAATAAATGAATAAAATAAATCAGCTTCACGCTATATACCGCACACAGCAGGCTAGGCAGAGGGAACATAGTGTTAAAACATTCCGTTACCCACTTCCTGCCGAGTTCTGGACGCATTACGTGTTGAGTGGCAGAACTCAACGCCGCGCTTAGCCTCGACACCAGAGCGAAGACATCGAAATATAAATTTAAGTAAATATTTCATCTCCTCGAGTGGGGATTCAAGACACATTCACAACCAGTCGGTTTTACAGTCACACTTCGTGCCACTGCGCCACGATTGGCCTTAGTTATAGACAAAAGAAATAAAAAAAAGCAAAACTTAAATTATACATTTATTTTCCAAAATCCGTTATTTAAATAATATTTTAAAATAAATAATAATAATAATATAATATTAGTAAGTTACAAAAAAAAATTCTTATTGATATAAAAGTCAAAATCAATTTGCATGAGAATAAGGCGGCAAATATACTTCCCTCATGAAATTTCCTGCAATGGGACCGGTCAGCCTATAGTCCTCTTGTAACTTATTGACGTCAAAGTGAGGTCGGTTGAGTATTATACTAAAAAATAAGATAATACTTAAAAATAAATAAACAAATCAGCTTCACGCTGTATCCCGCACACAGCAGGCTAGGCAGAGGAAATCGTAGTGTTAAGACACTCCGTTCTCCACTTTCTGCAGAATTCTAGAGGCTTTGCGTGTACACTCAGCGCCGCGCTTTGCCCGACACCAGAGCGAAGAAGTGCAAATATAAATTTAGATAAACATTTCATTCCTCGGATGCGGAATCGAACCCACTACTAGTCGCGTTTACAGTCACACTTTGTGAGCGCTGGCCTCAATATAAGGAATTCTCTGGTGTTGAGTTCCGCCTTTCAACACTCAATGCATCCAAAATTGTGAAAAAGTGGAGAGTGGAGTTTCTTAACACTAGGCTCCCTTTGCCTAACATTTTACATGTGGGGGAGCACATTGGGAAGGTAAAAAATAATTAAAAGTATACATAATATATATATTACCTTAAGTTTTTAAATGCATTAGGATCAATAGGTGCATTTTGCTTGTACAAAAGGAATATATAGGGAAAGCCTCCTGGATAAGGGATTGGGGGAAAATATGATGAAATTGTGTCTCCGTTCTCCAGGTTTTTACCGGGGATGTTCACCACTAGCCAGTGGAGGAGCTGAGTGTAAGGAGGTTTAAGGGCTAGTGGCAGATCGGGTCCTGAAAAAAACATAATAGCGATTTTTTTTAATTTAATAGCAATATATTGTTAATTATTAAGGTTTCAAGCAATAAGTTATGATAAACTTTTAAAACGATAAATGTCAATAGTATTTATTAAAAAAAAACCTTAACATCACGCTGTATCCCGCACATAGCAGGGTAGGCAGAGGGAACCTGTAAAACCTATTGTAGCCCTCCGTTCCCATTAAGACACTTCCGTTCCCTACTTTCCGACGAATTCTAAAGGCATTGCGTGTTTAGTGGTGGAACTCAATAACGTACTTTGCCTCGTTATCAGAGCGAGGAAATAATAATACTAAATATTTCGAGTTCCCTCGAGTGACAACGAAACCCGCGACCTGTCGCGTTTAGGTACATTCAAACGCTCGTGCCCTCGCGCAACGACTCGCCTATCACTTTTTTTTTATTAAAAAAGGGAAATGAAATATAAAAATATATATGAATGTGCCAAAAGGATAAAAAATCTGACATATTTTTTAAAAAATTACTTAAAACCCTTAGAAAATTATGAACTAAAATAGTTGTAAGCGAAATTGCCCTACAACAAAGAGAAGGAGTACTACAGTACGTAACACAAACAAATTTCTAACTACTAAACATCACATAACAAATTCACGACAAAATCTATTCTGTTATTTTTTTTTCTTTTTCTGATGGCTTTTTTCGGATAAAGGAACCGGTCACTTGAAAAGCTTGCGTGGCATTACAAGAACACACACATTTAGAGGATATAAATATAATATCAAGAGTGTACACTGCCCCAAATATTTGATATTTATATTTCTTTGCTTTGAAAATAAGGCAAAGCGCGGCGTTGAGTTTCGCCACTCAACAAAAAAAGTTAAGACCTTAAAATTCCTCCCTCTGCCTATCTCATATGCGGGTCATATTGTAAAGCCAAAAAAAAAAATACATACTTTTAAGAACGCATATAAAAACAGAATGAGATAATAAAGATCGAAGAAACTCACCAAAAAATACTAACGTGTACAGTTCATTGTCTTTGGCGTCGAAACTGACACCCGGTTGTGATGTCGTTTGTAGAGGGTTAAATCTGTTACCCAAGTCTACCTCTATATTTGAATAGTTCACCTGTTAAATGTTTATAGAAAAGTTAAAAGTTGAAAAAAAAATCAGGTTCACGATGTATACCGCGTAGCCTAATGTTGAGTGGCGGAACTCAATACAGCGTTTTGCCTCGACACCAGAGCGACGAAGTGAAAATATTAAATTTTATTTTCTCGTATGGAAATCGAACCCATTGAACTTGTCGCGTGTACAGTTGCACGTTTGTGTCCCAGCTCCACGACTACGACACCCAAAAAATTTCATAAATTATGAGTATTTTCTTCGTTCATGCCGCGTCTCGGATATAATAAGGAAGGCAAAGGGAACCTAGTCTTAAGATACTCCGTTTCCCACGCACCGACCATTTGTGTTGAATGCCGGAATTTAATATCAATATCTTTATACCAGAATGAAAAAAACATAAATCATTTCTTCCCCTTCGAACTGGAGTCGAACCACATATATATGTAAAAATTAAATTAAATTAAAAATAAATTAGCTTCACGCTATATCCCGCACACAGCAGGGTAGGTAGAGGGAACCTAGTGTTAAGATACTCCGTTCCCCACTTTCTGCCGAATTTTGGAGTCATTGCGTGTTGAGTGGCAGAACTCAACGCCGCGCTTTGCCTCGACACCAGAGCGAAAAAATGAAAATATAAATTTAAGCAAATATTTCATCTCCTCGAGTGGGGATCGAACCCACAACCAGTCGGTTTTACAGTCACACTTCGTACCACTGCGCCACGACTGGCCTCAAATTGTATTTGCCATATATATGTATTTTAAACATTAATATATTTCTATTTTTTATAAATATATTTTTATTTTAAACTCAGGTACCTGGATAAAGTTCTCTGGTGCAGTTAATATAATATTAGGCACAAGTTTGTTTGCTATAAACGCTTGTGCGGTTCTTGAATCCGTTGGAACTCCGTAACAACAGGCTAACAGTTGAAAGGCGAGAATGAAAATTAAGTGAAACATATTCTGTAAAAATATATAAATATGAATCGTATCTTATTATTTTATATATTGTGATTAAGGAAATAAAATAAAGAAACATTATAAGATAGTGTTGCGTCACTACACTTCGTGTTAAAGTAAATTTACTGGAAATAATACTGGAAATGCTAATAACTTTACGTTATATTCCACAGCAAGGCAAGGAGAGGTAACCTCACTAGGACTTAACACATTAAGACTCGCCGTTGACCACTTTTTTCACTTTAATTTAGGGACATTGACATGCTTCGCTTAGTTTTATTACCAAAACGTGAAAAGAAAACTTTCCCACTAAGGGAAATCAAACTTATATTGTTTATACTTAGACACTGTGCCGTTGTATTATTAAACACAAAAAAAAATTAAAAAATTACAATAATGTAATTTCATGTACTTTTGTATTGCACGGCGGTTACAATAGATTTTTTTTTAATTTATACGAAAATATTATAAAATATTTTAACTTACCTCAAAATGTTGTTAACGTCAATTGCTTAGACCAAATATACTTCTACACTATAGAAGTCTAAATGAAACTAAATTTACAGCAGGAATTAGTTATTTATATATACTCATTTTCTTGCTTTTGTCCTTTGAAATTAGGCATATTTAAATGAGGAAAATGATAAGATAACACCATTAATTTAACCTTAAGGTAATTTTATAATTATCTGATTATTATTTTTTTTACTTCAAGCTTTATCACTAGCGGAGTAACCTTAAGAGAAGGCTGCAGTTTCTGCACACCTCTTTCGCCTCGTCATCTGCAATCAACTTCCGATTTTTACGTGAACTTTCTCCAATATCATTGATACTGTGTTTTCGAACGTCAATCGAGGATCTGCATCTCTCACCACTAAATCTTTCTTCATAAATAGTTGTTACCATTCTTTTATCACTCATCCTCTAGTCGTGCTCAAACAACTCATTCTCAGATGGATAATTTTCACCCGCATCCTCGCTAATATCTACCATTTTTTGTATCTCTTAATTTTTAATTAGATCAGCTAATCTGACTCCACAAATCCTACGAAAGCATCGCATCACCACACCATCCCTTATTAACCCACGTTTTGCTGCCATATATTGGGGTGGGCACTGGCACGGTATTGTGTATGGCCAAATATGAAGCTAAGACACCGCTACCTCTATAACCGGGTGCAATACCCTTTTCCACATCCATCCATTGGTATCTTCCATCTCTATTGAACATACTTTCCAAATATACCGCTTAATTTACTTGTTATCTTGCCATTCGTGAACGTGAAGTACTGAGCACGTTCTTCGTTTCGAAGAACGTGCTCAGCTGGTTTGGGCACGTCGAACGAATGAGTGATGAAAGAATGGCAAAGAAGATTTATGATGGAAAAGTGAGTGGTAAGAGAGGTAGGGGGAGACCTCGGTTGACCTTCGAAAACACAGTATCAAAGATACTGGAGGAAGGTCACGTAAAAAGCATGAGGACCCCCCTGAGGGCATGTATGAAGAGGTTGATGACAGTGGACGAGGCGAAAGAGGTACGTAGAGACCGTAGCGTTTGGCGCTCCGTTCTCTCTGAATACCCCGCTAGGGTTAAAGCGTGAAGTTAGTTTAGTTTAGTTTAGTTTAGTTTAGTTTAGTTTTATCTTGCCATTTACGTTGATCTTGCATTAATATTTAGATGCATTCAAGCTTAAACCATTATCTCCAATCTCCTTTCAGAGGGCAAATGCCTCTTTCTCCTATTCTGATGATGCAATAAGCACTGCATCATCTGCGTACAGCAGGAAATTTACCTTCAGGTGATTTACCTTGAAGACTAAGTTCAAGACGATTATATTAATAATAAAAATAAATAGGATAATACATAAAAAAAACAATAAAATCTTTAGGTTTATTCGGTCGTCCTTCATCAGAATTATCTGACTAGTTATTAAATTAATAGTGATGATAATTTTAATTAAATAAGTAATATTAAGGTTCTGAGGCCAGTCGTGGCGCAGCGGCACGAAGTGTGACTGTAAAACCGACTGGTTGTGGGTTCGATCCCCACTCGAGGAGATGAAATATTTACTTAAATTTATATTTGAATTTCTTCGCTGTAGTGAAGGGGCAAACTGCGGCGTTGAGTTCCGCCATGCACTCAACACGCAAATGATTCGGCGGAAAGTGGCGAACGTGTTATTTTGAATTGTCTTAATGGGGAAACGGCGTCTTCACACTAGGTTCCCAGGTTCCCACCGCATACCTTGTTAAATGCGAGATACAGTAGATAAACTCATTATTTGTTCCGAAAGTAACCTTAACTATATAAATAAGTAATTTATAAATTCTAACTCTATAGGACAGGTATGAAGGTTAGGTAAGGTAGGTTTATATAGAAATAAAACAAACAAAAGTATTTACCTTGCCCCAGAAATAAGTACATCTTAGAGATAGTGGGTGTTTATTTGAATATGTGAATATTACTCGGCTCTCCCCAAGAAACGACTAAGTAAGATAAAATGTTAACCAGCCGGTTATGGCGCAGTGGCACAACAAACTGTAAAACGGTATAACTGTAAAAATGACTGGTTGTGAGTTCGATCCCCACTCGAGGAGATGAAATATTTACTTAAATTTATATTTCTCTTAATGTCTCCAGAATTCGGCAGAAAGTGGGGAACGAAGTGTCTTAACAGTAGGTTCCCTCTGCCTACCCTGCTGTGTGCGGGATACAGCGTGAAGCTCTATTTTTTTTTAAAGAAAAAATGTTATGTATTTTTTAAATTAATTAATAAAACTTACAACACTACATACTAATGTGAATAATATGTTCCTATTGCTAAAAATAGCTAAGTTATGTTTGAAAACGTTTCTCAAATCTCATCACCAGTCGTGTCCCAATTCCCAAATTTTAGCGGCTTATGTTTGAAAAGTTATAAATATACTCTGAAGATTGTATTTTAAGGCAGTAATTTATGTACTACATTATATGTTTTATCAATTGACAAAATCAACATACCAACATTAAAGAACACTTTTAGATAATTTACAAGAACTTCAAAAATTGTCCTAGCACTCACTACCATTTGTTTACACTGTCGCAAAATATCCCCGTATTTTGTCAATTTCGCCTATTGGAAGAGTAAGTTCTAGACGAACGTGTACAGTAGCGCGTCTTTACTCGTGCAGGTTAAAGGTTACAGGTTTATCGGTGCCAAGTCTAGCCTACCTTAACCGTCCAATAATCGTGTTTGTCAAATAAAATACTCCTTACCGTTTGAGATTGCCGTGGTAAGTCTATTATTTTTATTAATCATTTTTATAACATGTGATACGCGTCATAGGATTCTCTTTTCATTAATTCGTGAAGTCACGAATTTTTTTTTTTTTATAAAGAACGTTTAATGTAAAAAGGTATACCAAAACCTAATTACCATTTTTATAATTACCGTTTTTCCCGTTCGTATTTGGGCAAACGGTAATGAGTTGTTAAAAATGGTAATTAGAACCAGTATAAATTGATTTCTTGTTATATTATTGGGCTTTACTACTCTAGGCCAGCCTAAAGTTGAATTATTCCTATTGTCAATTATCGGCCAGTCGTGGCGCAGCGGCACGAAGTGCGACTGTAAAACCGACTGGTTGGGGGTTCAATCCCCACTCGAGGAGATGAAATATTTACTTAAATTTATATTTCCATGTTCTTCGCTCTGGTGTCGAGGTTAAGCGCGGCGTTGAGTTCTGCCACTCAACGCAATGCCTCCAGAATTCGGCAGAAAGGGTAGTTCGGCAGAAAGCAGGGTAGGCAGAGGTTCTCTCTGCCTATCCTGCTGTGTGCGGGATACAGCGTGAAGCTGATTTATCAATTATTATCGATTATTTATAGTTCCGCGTGAACTGAGACTTTATAATGGCTACCCACCTTCGCTTGACACTTTATTTTCTTTTTCAGTGTAAGAATGCCTCGAAAAAATCAACAAACGAAGGAGAAAACAGGAGGAAAGCCGAGATACACACGCCGAAAGCGATACGCCAAAAACAAAGCTCCTATTTTATACGCACTTAAAAAG
Organism: Heliconius charithonia; assembly: GCA_030704555.1. Classification (NCBI taxonomy): domain Eukaryota; kingdom Metazoa; phylum Arthropoda; class Insecta; order Lepidoptera; family Nymphalidae; genus Heliconius; species Heliconius charithonia. Next base: position 2,933,397 of record CM060810.1, read on the forward strand.
GAAAAAAAAAGGAAAAAGATATAGAAAACGAAAAGAACAGAAAATACTTCTGTCAGTTGTAGAAATGACGTGAAGAACTAGAAGGCTACAGAGGAAGAAATGGAGAGAAATTTTAGAAAACATTTTTAAAAAAATAAATTGCTAAGGAAAGAAATTGAACATATCGATGAAAATACCCCAAGAGCCAGTGACAGCGAAAACAATAATAACAATAAGGAAAATACGCCCCGAAATTGAAACTTAATAGACTACTACTACTACTTAAAAGCATAATTACCATTTTTTCTCATCACCGTTTGACGAAAATTTTCAGCTTCAGATTTAAAGCTATAGAGTAGTCCAAATAGTGTGCGTTTGATTTCTTTCAATAGTCGCCTCTATAAACATCATATTAAACCAATAAATGTTGTAATTGGAAAGAATATTTGAATTTATTTTACGAATCCCGAATATATCTATCTTCAAATATTCACCCAAGTATTTTTAGAGTACTTGATATAGTGTTAACACAGTTTTTGGATGTCAAATGAGGCAAAACGCGGCTTTGAGTTCCGTCCCTCAACACGGAAGGGCTCAACAATCAAGCGAAAATTGGGGAACGTAAGTGTCCTAACGGGGAAGCTTAGCGTTTTGATTTAACCTACTTTTTTCAGTTTATTATGTGTGACTACATGATTTTTTATTTTTATAATAATTTTAATTACCTATAACTAACTATAAGGCAAAACAATCGAGAATCCACTGTCGACACAAATAAAGACTGATCACACGAAGCTACCATTAGACATAAAGGCAAATAACTATTTTTACGCGAGACAAGAATTACAATGACATAATTTATTTTAATTCATATTCAAAGCGAAATATAACATCATTATTTTTAATTGCAAAGAAAAAAATATATTATTAATTTAAGGAAGGAACAAAATGTGTATACAGATGTCGTGAAGCTAAAAAACGAAACTACTTTACTAACAGTGACGAAACATTACAAAATATTCTTCTTTAATCAATTCATCACATTTAAGCCATGTTTCAAATGTGTTTTTCTTCAAAGAATTTTTATATTCACAACTTTATTTGCACCATAAATAGCATATATGTAACAACAGCGCTGGTAATCTGAAAGAAATATTTTATATATACCGCATGTAGCACTTTAGTCATAGGGAGCCTAGCGTCCAGACACTCCACTCACCACTTTCCGCCGAATTCTAGAGGCATTTGGTGTTGAGTGGCGGAACATGAAGCTGCGCTTTAGCTCTGACACCAGAGCGAAGAAATAAAAGATAAATAATAAAAATAAATCAGCTTCACGCTGAATCCCGCACACAGCAGGGTAGGCAGAGAAAACCTAGTGTTAAGACACTCCGTTCCCCACTTTCTGCCGAATTCTGGAGGCATTGCGTGTTGAGTGGCAGAACTCAACGCCGCGCTTAGCCTCGACACCAGAGCAAAGAAATGGAAATATAAATTTAAGTAAATAAGAAAGAAATAAAAGATGTTAGTAAATATTTCATTTTCTTCAGTGGATGGATATCCATAACATGTCACGTTTGTGCCACTGCGCCACGACTGGCCCCAAATATGAGTTTAATTCAATATGCAATATAAGTTCAATATAAATATATATATACAGTAGTAATCAGCGATCGGTGCATTGTGAACATTTCCATAGGAGACACTTTAGGTTCGTTAATGTAGAGAATTTTGAACATCATGTCCATTTCGATTGGTAAGCGATCACCGACTCGAGTCAACGCGTGCATTAGCGTACTTAGATTCGCTTTTATATTGACCACCTGTAAATACGTGGAAAATGTAATATAACTTCAATATTTAATATTTATATTTCATTTCCTCGAGTGAGGATTGAACCCACAACCTCGTTTACAGCCACACTTCGTGCCCCTGAGCCACGACTGGCCTCACATATGTTTTTAACTTTAAAACTTAACACGGTGTTCCATAATTACAAGTATAACTAATTATTTTATTTTAGATAAGCAAAATAGGTTCCTACCTCAAGTTTTATACAGTGGCACAATTCTAGAAATGCTATTATAATTATAACATAAATAATACACCACACCTGCTCCAAGAATATGTAGGTATCTAAAAATTTAATCAAAATAATGTTTAAAATAATAAAAACGTGTTTAATATTGAATGAAGTCAATTGTTTATATATACTTAAAATGTATTTTGCTAAAGAAAATTATAATTAAATGACAATAAATTTATACATTATATATTTCCAAGTCTTCTGCACTGATAACAAGACAAAGCTCGACGTTGAATTTCGCTTTAATAAGTCTAATCTAATCAAAATTGAGGATCGGAGTGAATTAACAATGGGTTCCCTGCTGTAAGCGGGATACAGCCAAGATAAAAGCCGTGTCTTTGACGTGTCAATATCTATATTAACTGATTTAAATTACCATAAATAAATCAACCTAATAGAAAGAGAATTTCATTACACCAGATTACTTAGACAAGAACGGAATATTTAATCAATCTTGTATCAGACCAAAAGGCGGCGTTGAGTTCCGTATTTCAACGCGCAATGCCTCAAGGATTCGGCAGAAAGTGAAGAACGGAAGTATATCAATGGAAACGAGGTGACTTAACACTAGGTTTCCAGGTTTCCTCTGCCTACCCTGCTAGCGGGATACAGCGTGAGTAAAAAAAGTAAAGGTAACCTAAGATATCAAATTTATTTTGTAAAGTAAAAAAAACCTTTGAACTAGAGTAAAACACATTACACTTACGTGTTAGAATTTCCCTCGAGACGACTCCATAATAAAAAGTCATAATAGTTGCGAAAATGAAGTTGGCAAATATTATAAATATAATACCACCGTTGGCTCTACTAATTTCAGCAATCACATCACATACTGTGATATAGGCCTGTGATAGAGCCCGAAATTTCTGGCACTGTGAAGGTTGTCCTAAAGGACGGTTTAAAATTATTATACTCTTTCACCATCAATTTAAAAGCGGAATTTGAACCTGCCCCTCTTGGAAAACGTGTGAGCGCTCTGACCACGAAGCCATACATTCTTATTGAGCTACATGGAGATTGTTATATGCCTCTTATTACTTAAGTACGTTAATAATGTCAAAGAAGACTTACTAGTCTAATGTAGTGTAGTTTAGATAGACAGACGAACAACAAAGTGATCCTACAAGTATTAGGGTTCCATTTTTCCTTTAAAGGTACGGAACCCTAAAAATATTTTAAATATTATAAGTATTTTATATCTATGAAAGTTTTAACTATAATTAACTTGAATTCTTGATGACCCAAATCCAATAATTTATGTATTCTTTTTAAAAAACATAAAAATTTTAACGTAGCGGATTTTTATTTCAATTTTTTTGTTTTGTCAAAAGTATTTTTCTTTCCTAAGCATGGAAAAAACTTTAAAAATGTAAAAAAAATCTTTTTTTACCAAAAATATCCTTCGACATCATTTCATTCATTTTTGTATTGATTGCTCGCAACACTGAGTGGACTTCCAATATTAACGACATAACTTGTATCTTAAATAGCATCATACAGACATAGAGTATATAATACAAGCCGTATAATATTGATATGAGCTCTAAAAAATTTAAATGTTTTTCACTTAACTGTTTTGTGTATAAAGTTATCATTATATTAAGAGTAATCTTAAACCGAACATATGAAATTGTCATTTTGTCGGTTGGTCCCTGGCAAGCCAGTCAAATCCTGCCCCAAGCGAAAATTGATCCAAAAAAAATTTACTTGTAAGCATTTGGTGGTCTAAAGCAGATGTCGCTCATTACAGCTATCTCAAATCTGACTCTGTCTATTGCCAGCAATTGCAATTACAAAAAACCATGATAGAAAAGCACGAGCCTGATCAATCATTCTACGCCACTACTGCTTCACGACAACTCTAGACCAAACACTGCATAATAAACGGCTACCAAATTAGAAGAGCTTCAATCGGAATGTCTAAGACATCCATCTTTCTCCCATGACCTTGCTAGAAATAAAAGAGTTTCTCCGAAATTTCGATAGCTTGTTGCAAGTAAAAAAGATCAGCTCCGTTGGGGCAGTCCAAACCGCATTTGAAGATTTTATTGATTCGCGTCCGAATGGTCTTTTCAGCCAAGAGATCAATGAACTACTTACAAGATACCAAAAATGCATAGATAACAATAGTATATATTTTGATTAAGCAAATATGATTAAAAATTCAAATATTTTTAAATACATATTATATTTAAAAATATTTAAATTGTTTTATTTTGAATTGTAGTTTTTAATTCGCGATGTAGGTTAGTAAAGGAATTGGATTTACAGTTAAAGTACTTATCTACAGACAATGGTATAGTAGGTTACTGAAATTTAGTACGTTATCGATATAAAGATATTTATAAGCACATACCTAAAAACGTATTATTTAAGAACAGCATTTAGCATGGTAATTTGGAATACAAGTGTAATGAGATAAGGAATCCAAGATTGGTTGACTTCCGAGAAGCTAAGTGAATAGATAGTAAATAAAAATTAATGAGGGGTAGAGGGTTGTTTAGAATCAAAATCTATTTCCATACCCTGAAGAGATAGAGTAAAATTTAGCGTGGCTGAAACCTCTTTTTTTTAAGGCAGAACATACTTCGCTATCGCCGAGAAGCGATTCTGGATCACCTCCACTGACTGGTACAGAACCTATGAATTCTATCTAATGTAAAAACTTACTATTGTAAACTAATTAATTTGCTATACAGTCACTGTCTTGTAAGCTAAGGTTCAAATATTTTGTTACGGTTATATTTATTTTTTTCTTTATTTAATAAGGCGTGTTCCTTTTGTGGCGCAGCTGTAAAAAAATTGGCTGTAAAATGGAATGGATGGGGTCGCTTTCCACTCGAGGCAATGATTTATTTTTATTTTGTTCTTTGTAAATCCAATCAGCGCGCAATGTTCCAAAAATTAAGAAAAAATGAGGAACGAAGTGTCCAAACGCTAGGCTCTCTCTTCATTCTCGTCTACACATTACTAATTATAAATTTCTAATAAATAATACGACACAACTTACTTTCTTTTGAATAGTTATTGTACAACAAATCACCGTAGCTGATTGATAGAAATACGATTAACATAAGTACATAAATAATTAATGCAATGGTCCTCTTTGGTGTGTTTGTTACAGATCTATTGCCTAAATCTTTTTTAACCTGAAAAATAAATATAAGTATAATATTGTGTTATAAATAGGGGTGAGGTGAACAAGATAATCACTCGAAGTAAGTGTATCCTTTACTATTAAAGCGAAACTACAAACTTTTCCTAAGTATTTTTATTTTTTTGATACAGTATATTATACCTATTGCTATCGTAAAACCTTTAATAATAATACTCCATTGCCTGCTGACTCGCGTCTCGCGCGTATCAAACGTAGAGCCCTAAGCATCGCGACGTTTAACGCAAACAGTGTCGTCAGCCAACGAGACCTAATTCGCGATTTCATTACCGTGTATCAACTTGACTCATTTTTAAAACTTAGCATTCGCTATCCGAAAATACCATATTATAGACTCAATAATTATTTATTACAAAAAGAAACTCCACTGTGTCCACTTGCCACACTTGAAAACATCGAAGCGTCTATTTGCCAGATCTTCCTCACAGGCCATCAGCCAATCATTATAGCTTCTGTATATCATTCCCCTACTAAAACAATCCTATAAAATAACATTCATTTACTCCTCAATATGGGAGACTCCGTCCTTCTGACCGGAGACCTAAATTGTAAAAACACTATTCTCCTTAGTAGGTCCACCGACACGTTCACGGTTTCTCACCGGAAACACGGCAGTCCAGAAGTACTGGACATAGTGATTCTAATGAACGTCACCCTCTGGCTGCGGTCTATAGAATCACTAGCAGACTCAGACCATCCCCCAATAGTTTTCAAACTAAGCATAGACTCCCCTTCAAGGCCACCCACCAAAACTATCATCAATTGCTCGCATAAAATTTTCTTAATTTTTTATTGAAATAAAATTTCTTGGGCTGGCACTCCCTCTCTAGTCTTACACCTACTCCCAAGACGACGAAGTAACAAGTATTTTTTTAGGAACCACAAACAATATTCATTTATTGCGATTTAATTTACTGCAAGATGCATCAAACGTGCTGGAAACCTCTCATTTTCTGCCTGCTTGCGAAAGGAATACTCGGACGAGGTGCGTTGTGCCTTATGTGATGGAAATCATCCCGCTAATTAAAAATGCTGTGGTAAAAAAAGGGTGTGTGGTCTGCTACAAATATTACTAATAACTTCCCAAGTACAAAGTAAGCCCATTTTGTCTTACGGAGCGTCCTTAAACCCATGTAGTCTTATGGAGCGGATGTCTGAGGAACTGCCACAAACTCAAACTTAGATAATCTCCAACGTTTCGAATCAAAAATTCTTCGTATAATAATCTGAGGGTTCTGTACCAAGTTCAGGATTATGGATCAACGGTAAGTATAACTTAAGTAAAAGTCGACAAATATAAGTTTGCCGATAGATCTATATAACATACAAACTACAAACATTTCGATTCGATTTGATTCGACTTAACCGCTGTCTGTGTAACTGGGACGCGACAGTTGTAGGTTGGATGCTCAGTCGATTGATAAATAAAAAAATAAAAACAAATCGATTGAACGAATTGTTGTTTACTCATTTTATCATTTATTTGCTCTGGCACCATGGCCCGCCGTTAAATTCTGCCACTTAACACGCAATGCCTAGAAAAAATTGTCGGAAAGTGTGGATTGGTGTTCAACTGGGTTAGGCATACTCTGGTATATGCAGGATTAAAGCGTGAAGGTTTCTTTTCTTATCTATAAACTACATCTTTCGGGTAGGCCATCAGAGGGTCATATAAAATTGCTATAATTAAGCATTTTCAAAAACATAATAATTTCGCGGGTTTTTACTAAAATCTTGTCGAACCTTTTCCAAAATGTTTATGTGTTTAATCATAAGTTTCATTGTGTGAACACTGCGATATCCACCGTAATTGGCAGTGATAAACGCTGTCAGCATAGCAGGAATTACAATAGCTAATTTTTGCACCGATGTTGCCTTCACAGCACGTTTTTGGAAGTCCAAGATAAGAGCACTGAATGTTGCGACATCTGTTAGTATGGAAAATTAGATTACTAATTACGATATGTAAATGTGATTATCTATTACTTCGGTTAACTATACATAGGTTAAAATTAACAATGTATAAAACGGCACGAGAAATAAAAGCACAAAAAGCTTTGTGTTCTTATTTGGTTTTAATATCGTCCAACCATCGCCAATGAGCGGGCTCGCTAAAATATATGTGTTCTTTTAAAAACTGCCACCAAAAAAGTAAGGTTTCAGAAAAGTGTCTTTCTTTCTGTAAGTATATTTTGTTTTTGAGGGCCAGCATGGAAAATAAAAGGACAAAGGTAGAACGTTACGAGCGTTCGACGAACGTTCTGTTGTTTCTGCTGCGGTTGTTTTCTGCTTTTGGTACTACGTATTTGTATGAGCAAACGTTTTATAAGATGATGTACACACAGAATGTTTACAGATCCAAATTAACCGGCGAGCATCTTACAAGTCTTTTAATAATCGGTACCAGTATAATTAATCAACAACTATGAATGGTGGCAGTAGCGGGCCGTAGTTTGGAAACCCCTTATTTAGTGGATAGTTTATCAAAGATTTTATGTTATGAGATATTTATACATATAATATAATATTTATATATTATATTATATGAGGTACACATTTATTTATTATATTTTTTTCACCTTCACGCTGTCCATAGTGACATTGTGTTTTTAGTAGTGGAATTCAAAATGGCGTTTTACCGTGAGTATATTTGCTTACATTATTGAAAAAATATTTAATATGCATATAATATAATAACAATATCAAATGCACAAATATAAAAAAAAACTTACTCAAAATTGTAATGAAAATAATACTGTAAATCCTGTAGTAACACGATACAGAGATTTGGTATCCATTCCCAACAGTGTCGAAGCGAAGCGGCGCAGATCCTAAGAAGCGACAAAAGCGAAGTGTTACAGCTAAAGTGCCACGTACGACGCATTTTGACGGGTATTCTTTATTATTTAACATAATTTACGCCAATTTCTACAAAAGTATGAAAATTAATATTGTTCTTAGAAGTTTAATATTTCTTCAAACATAACTCTGTGGGTAAATTTATTTTATGATATGGGATTTTATGACAATTTGTTAATGACAAATTATTATATAATACAGTAACAATTTTGAACTCTGAAACAATGATTACAGCAAAGAAAGCCGACAAAGTTCCATTTTACCATTGAATTATGGAGTGTGGAAGTACCTCTACCCTTCATACATTGAATTTTGATTGTAAGGTAGATTACAAATTATTGATTTCAGTCGTCTCTAATGTATTTTACACTTAGGTATGTATTTAATATTTAATGGTAAATATACCTTTAATGTGCTACACCCAAGCAGAGATTTTTATCTATTGAACACTAAACTTACGCGCGACTTTAACACATATTTGTTAAAGAATAGTTATGTAATAAATATACAAAAAAATCTAGTATTAAAGTAAAAAGTCTAGTATTAAGACACTCCACTCTACGCCGAATTTCGGAGGCATTGCGTGTTAAATATTTCATTTCTTCGAGTGGATATCGAACCCACAGTCTGGCGTTTACCCCACGCTTTTGCACATGCGCCACGATTGGCCTAATTAATATTGCAACAAATCTTTACAGATTAATAAATATTACTTTGCTTTTATTCCTTTTTCTTTTGATACTATGCTATAGCTATGTTCAACCTAAGTACACGGGGTTATCTATATTTGATTAAATCATATTTCATATTATGACTGATGATTTGTTATTTCGAGCTATACAGCTGTTATATACTTTTAAAATAAAATCAGCTTCACGCTGTATCCCGCACACAGCAGGGTAGACAGAAGGAATCTAGTGTTACGACAACCCGTTCCGCACTTTCCGCCGAATTTCCGAGGCATTACGTGTTGAGTGGCGAATTTCAGCGTCACGCTTTGCCTCGACACCAGAGTGGAGAAAAGAACCTGCGCCACGACGGGCTTCATCATACCAAAGTCATTTACATATGGAATTTTATCGTTAGTCTCAAGGACTATATCTTAAGGTGGGTATCCAATAGTAGTAGGGTATTTCATATATGCCCCTTCAATAAACTTGCATTTTAATGTCCAAGCTTATATCTCACAACTTTACTGCTACTACTACTGGTTTTAAAAAAACAATTTGGTTTTTGATTATGGCGTTCCGAGCGTGCCAGTAGAGCACATATCACTTCGCCAATGTCACGTTGTGTGGAGAAAACACGAAGGAGGTTGTACGGTGAAAAAGAGATAATGTTACACAGTAGGAGAATGCATATTGAAAAAAAGAACCAGTTAAAAAAAAACAGTTTTAAGAGAACTGTCATACCATGAAGTTTCTGTATCTGTGAAGAGATATGCGCGTTGTAGCCATTCGTTCGATGCAATTTTGTCGACGTGAGTTTGGCTGAGATCGGTTAGATTTTTACCTCAATCTATACCTTGTGCGCTTTTCCTAATAAAAAAATAAAAACTGGCATTTATTTTTTCGTTATTATAAACAATTATTTAAACTGTTACGCAAATTTGTTCATAATTTCAAAAACATACCCAATGTGATATGTAATAAAATAAAAATAAAAGTATGAAATATTTAATATTTCTTACAATTAATAAAGGTCACAGTTTTGCTAGTAGAGACTACAATACAGTATTACTTAATAAAAAACAATATAAAGGAATCATTACTAACAGATGAATTCAGATTGTTATATATATATATATATATATATATATATATATATATATATTTTAAGCACCCAATTGTTTGAACAAAATGGGTACGTAGTCGTCGTACTGAGCTTGATAGAAGTTCCCAGCAATGGGATCCCCTAAGTTATATTTCTTAGCGAACTTCGCAATGGAGAACTCTCCACGATTGTCTGCAGAACTGAAAAGAGAAGATAAAGTTATAATTATTCATAAGAAAATGTACCAGATTTTTTATATTATATTTTAATATGTTTCCTTTGGAACATTTTTAATTGTCTTGTACGGTGTGCCGCAATTGGAAACTGTTTTTATGTTATTAAATCAAATGTACAGTAATGGTGATTGTACCCCACAGGTGGTTGTGGGTTAAATTTTCTCGCTCTGGTAACGAAGCGGCAAGACAAGTTTTAACACATTGCCGTTTTCCTATCTTTACACTATAGCAGTCCAGAAGATTTAAAAATAACAGATTATTAAGTAAAAACATTTTTTAATTTTAGCTTTACTTAGCTGTATTCAGCACGTCACAGGGTACGCAAAGAGAACTAACTGGGCCCCTAGTGCTAAAATACTACAGTTTACCGTTTAACTTACTTTCTGCTAAAATCTGAAGGCATTGCGGGTGTTAAGCGAGTAAATGAAAATATTAATTTGCTTGAAAGGGAATCGAACCCAAAACCTGTCCCATTTATGCCTCTGCTCCACGACTGACCTGCAACTCGCAAAGTAATGCTCTCCTACCAAAAACATATAAACCAAAATTATTATAACAAAAGTAAAAAACTAAACTCACTTGTTGGGCAACCTAGGTTCATCAAATCTCAACTTTCCCGGTTGTTTATACACCAAAAACACGTATCTATGTAGGCCGGTACCGGCCTGGGGTCCGGAGCCGACGTACGCGGAGAGGGTCTCGCCTGTGCTCACGTTGTTCCCTTTGATGTTCCCTACGAGCCAGTGGTGCCATTCGCGGATCTTGGGGTCTTGGCGGGATGGCGCATCTGGGTCTGGATGGGGGGGGACATTTTTAAATATCAGTCATTCTTACTTTCTTAATATTTTTAGCTTCACGCTGTATCCCGCCAGGATAGGCAGACGGGCCCTAATGTTGGACCGATGTTATTGGGCAAAATTCTAGAAACTAATAGTAACTTTTATATTTGAATAGATTTTATTAGGTATGATCCGCAATTGAAAACTCAGTAATAATTGGATACTTGAAATGTCGATTTTTTTTTAATAATAGTCTGTTTGCCGTTTTGTTTGTTCACGTGAATCTCGCAATAGGCGGATTTATGTGCAGTTTCTCTACTGTATTTTGTCAAACCTTGTAACTGTTATCTCAAACTCCTTTTAAGATATTATTTAATAAATAATGCCTTGGCTCGTGATGTGTCTAGTGGTTAGAACCGTCTATAGTTGTGATCGTGAAGAACCCAAAATCTTTTAGAGATTTAGAGGTAACAGTATTAAGAATGTTATATTATGCCATTAGAAGGTATCGCTTTAATAACATATTTGCCATCAGAAGTTGTTCTTGTGTCAGTTATTTAGATAACTGGAAACTCGACAATTTGACATTGTCCTAGCTCGAAGCTCGTCCGAAGAAAAGCCAAGAGCGCGTCCTATCTTCCTTTCCACTATAACAGCGAACTAGTTATAATAAAAGGAAGAAAGAGTACGGGCACCTCCCCGCCCTACACCGTGAATTCCTACCAGACTGCGGCTGCAACAGTCTTAATGAACTCTCCGGGACGTTTGTGTGTCATCTGAAGGTACTTGTTACGCTTGTTTATATTAAGATTATTATATTAGAATTGTGATTCGTGATGTTGATTGATTTGTGAGATCAATATAAGTCGTTGGACCGACCGCACTGCCGCAAGGCGGCCGATATGTTGAATAAACGCACGGCACACACCCCACAGTCGTGTCTCGAACCGTAGGCGGACACTACTGCATAGACCAGAGTCCCAGGACATAAAATAGCACCACACACCCGTATGAGACGAGTGGACACTACTACATACACCGGAGCTGGGACATAAAATAGCACCACACACCTAATACTCGTATACCAAGTCGTAGAAATGGTATACAATATATCAATGGCTAACGCCATACAAGCACAGCTTACGTACAGCGAGCGTACTGCGAGACGGCATCAGCCAAGACATAGTTAATGTCACTGCAATAGTTCGCATAAGCCCATCACGTCAGCTTCCGCGACGTCAAGCAACTATTGAATATTGAAATATTGAATATATTATAACATTGGTCAAAGATAACTTTAATCCATAATATGTGTCGCTCCTACACATATATTTCCTTTATAGGAAATTCGATCCTAAAAGATCGTGCCATCATAGACTTCGAATTATCATATTATATTCATTATACATTTGGTACGAGTCTTTATGTGCATCCTATTTATTAGTACCGTAGTACTTTAGAGTTCGACTCGACCGCTGCCTTCCAGCATCACCACCACCTATATAGACAGAACGACGGTTGCGACATTCGGGACGACAATACACGAACTCGTCTCGATTAATATGGTATCAAAAATATATAGTTTGTATTATACATAATTAACTATGTTATTTATGTGAATTGCCATGCATATTTTATTTTATTTATTTATTTATTTTTAACTTATATCCGTGGTACATACTGTTACAACCTTTAACATGTTGTGTTGGTTTTATGTAAATTGGTTCATAAAAAAAAAGTTACATCAATATAAATTATTTGGCACAGAAAACCTGATGTAAATTAAAAAAAAAAATAATGAAATTTTAGTTTTTGATGAAATATCTATTGATATTGTCTTTAAAATTATAATGTTATTATAGTTAGAACATAAAAGTGATTCAGATTAGTAAATAAAAACCACACAAGAAAAGAGCGAATCGGGCTTGTCCGACGAGGATTCCGTACAATAATTGGAGGAACTTCAAGCTTAGCTTAACTTAGCCAGCGCCCTTTCATCTGATACCTCACTTAAACTAGCGACGAAATGTTGCCCCCTTTTAAGGTAATTATTTTTGGATTAAATCACAAATGTATAGTTTAGTTATGGTAATAGTTTTCAGAATTTTTCCTGGACTAGTAGTACCTATACCTGGGTATAGGTTAACCCTATTAATTTTGATTCCCTTTAGTTTACAGTGTCGAAATACGCGTTTTTTGCGATATAAATGGCCATATCTATTTTTAAGTACATATAGAAATATTTTTTTTTTAGGATCATGGGACCGCAGATCTATATGTATGGTTTGAAATTCAACTGGATATCTCCATGACAGCTTCTTGACAGACAGACAGACGGACAACAAAGTAATGTTATAAGAATTTCTTTAATTTAAAAAAAAATACGAAACCCTGAAAAATGGTGTATTTCTGACGGGCCAAGCCACGAGCGCTAGTAGTTACTTAGTTACTTATGATTTTATATATTAAACAACACAAGAGCAATTACTTTTTAAAGTAATTTAGTTTTTAATATAAGAAAAGAAGCTAAAATTGCCTCAACCAAATTAATCACGAAATAGTTACAAATGAACTTACCCGTCATGGCGAGAACATAGAAGGCGTCAGGTTCCGCTTCCCATTGCACCATGGGGACATCTTTTACTTGAGTGGGTGTTAATTCATTTCCTTTCCTCACTTCTACACCACTTGGGTAAACTATCTGTGGAAAATCGTGAGGATTATTTAAAAAAAAAAGTTATAGTGGGAAGCCAGTCGTAGCGCAAAACGCGTCTAACTATAAACGGGACAGGTTGTGGATTCGATACCTATTTCAGGAAATACAATAAAAAAATTAAAATTAAGTGGATTTTGTTTTTAATTCTTCGCTGTGGTGTCAACACGCAATACCTTCATAATTCGGCGGAAAGTGGGGAGCGCGGAGTGCCTTAACACTATCACTGAAAACAAAAAAGCGGTGACATTCGTGTTCATAAAAAATGTACTTTGAACTTTTCGAATTTGGGCATTGTGGAGCATTGTAAATGCGACGGTTTACGGTTTACTTGCTCTAGGAAATGAATTATTATCAAAAAATCAAATCAAATTAAAGCAGCTTCACGCTGTATCCCGCATACAGCAGGGTAGACACTAAGACACTCCGTTCCCCTCTTGGTGCCGAATTCTGGAGGCATTGCGTGTTAAGTGGCAGAACTCAACGCTCGACACCAGAGCGAAAAAATGGAAATATAAATTTAAGTAAATATTTCATCTCCTCGAGTGGGGATTGAACCCACAACCAATCGGTTTTACAGTTACACTTCGTGCCACTGCGCTACGACTGGCCTGGCCATTTTCCACTCAATTCCAGCCATTGCATGTTGAGTGCCGATACTCAACGCCACGCTTCGTCTTGTTAGAGCGTGAAAATGGAGATATCTTATTCCTCCGAGTGGGGATCGAACCTAGAACCGTGGTGTTTGCAGTCAGACGCCGTATTGCTGCGCCGCGACCACATAACTGATTTCCCTTGATTGTTCTACAGAACAATAATGTGATGGTTAGCACCTATAGCTATAGTAGAATATAATTTTAAAAAATTGCAAGCAAGTATAAAGTAGAACGAAATCGGTTATGTCACTAAAAGAAAGTCTTATTTGAAACTAAAAAGACAAAAACACGTGGAAGCGTAAATCTAAAAAGTTGTGTATCAGGTTTCATAATTGTAAACGATATATTTTTTAGAACTTAATGCTGTTTCTTCCAAATATTTGGGTAGGCAGAAGGAACCTGGGAACCTACTGTAAAGACACTACATTCCATTCCCTCTCCCCACTTTCAAGAGATTGACGTACCATTGCCACATTATTCGAAAATAAAATATGATAATTTCCTCGAGTGGGGATCGAACTCAGAACGTATGTTGCGCAATATATTGAGTAATTTTCTGTTTTGTCCGCACGCGCGGGGTCAGATTAGTCAAAGTTCAATCTGTGCGCATGAATTTCAAAACGTTCCACATCCTAACTCTCCGTAACACACTTCGACCATTTACTCAAAAACTACTTCGCTAGGATTACCGTGTCGTCCACAACGTTATTGCAAAATTTCCGAGCTCTAGGTTTACCGGTCTTTTATATTATAAAAAAAAAATCTACTGCAGAAGTCGAAAATTTTAAGTTTGATTTGATCTAGGGCAGACGTTTGTGTTCTGATATTTGTTTTCAGTCTAAATTAAATTAAAATTAAATTGGTTGTGTTCGATCCCCATTCGAGGAGATGAAATATTTACTTAAATTTATATTTTCATTTCTTCGCTCTGGTGTCGAGGCAAAGCGCGGCGTTGTGTTCTGCCACTCAACACGCAATGCGTCCAAAATTCGGTATAAAGTGGGGAGCGGAGTGTCTTAACACTAGGTTCCCTCTGCCTACCCTGCTGAGTGCGGGATATAGCGTGAAGCTATTTTTTTAATCTTAATTTTAAGTTAGACCACATTAATTTTGCAATATCGACTTCTTATATTGTAATGTTATACATGTTGCGCATCACATATGACATTCACATTTTGCAACGAGTAGGTATATATATATATATATATATATAGCCTCCTCTCTTGTGTTTTTAATTATTTCGAGTTTAATTTCAACTCATGTAAATTGCTTACATTGTTGTAAAATTTATATTTTAGACACTGAAACGCAATAATATACCACATAATAAACGCTCGCTTGTACAATGTACTTTGATAGTGTTATACCGATCAATTAATTTGTCTTTCAATACCAGTAAAAACATCTTACTTAGCAGCGTTGCCAGACGTCTCAATTTTTGGAGGGAAGACCCAATTTTTAGCCTAAAATTTAAATATTTATAAACAGTGCAGAATAGACATGGTGATGTTTTTCGTGAATTATTCTATGCTCTTCGAGAATTCTTTGTCAATGATTTATTTTTTTAATAAGTCACTATCAATTAGAGAAATAAAAATCTCCCTTTTCCCCGAGACAAAATCTGGCGACGCTGTTACCGAACTTCTTTTCAAAAGCCATCTTTTTAATGGCTGGGTTTTCAATGTATTTTCTAATTTATTTTATTTATTGTATTGAGGCCAGTCGTGGCGCAGCGGCACGAAGTGTGACTGTAAAACCGACTGGTTGTGGGTTCGATCCCCACTCGAGGAGATGAAATATTTAAAAACTTAAATTTATATTTCCATTTCTTCGCTCTGGTGTCGAGACTAAGCGCGGCGTTGAGTTCTGCCACTCAACACGCAATACCTCCAGAATTCGGCAAAAAGTGGGGAACGGAGTATCTTAACACTAGGTTCCCTCAGCCTACCCCGCTGTGTGCGGGATACAGCGTGAAGCTGATTTGATTTTTTTATGTATTATTTATTGTACTCATTTGTAAAAAAAAATACATGTACAAAAGACGGGGCTATAGCTAAAAAAACATTGTTTACCAGTTGACCTTGTCGTGCGGCAGAAAATTGTATAGATGTGCTTAAATTTATTTAAATAAATAGATATATGTATATATAATACAAAAAAACTATTTACTCTATCAATATGGTCAAGTTGGTGTTATGTTTTTAGTAAGCCTAGTCCAAAGTAAAAATAACTTACATAATAAGAAGATGGAATGTTTTCTCTCAAAATATTCTTTTGTTTGTTTCTTCGGCTTCGAAACAAATGGTTTGATATAGTAAGAAAGACTTATCTACGTAGTATTTTGTGATAAGACATTAATTTCAATAGTTTATTTACATTTAATTTCAATAATTCTATATTCCTCATACAACATGGTAGGCAGGGATCTTGGTTAAGACATTCCGTTCCCCACGTTCCGGTGAATTTTTAGAGGCATTTTTTATTGAGCGATGGAACTCAATGCCGGGATAATTCCTTGGTGCCAGAACAAAAAAATTAAAATCAATCCTCAATAATTCAAAATGTTGTTAAAATTAATTTATTTTTAACTAACGCGTAAGATATGAAATATTTATAATATGAATATAATTTATAAACGCAAAACATCATATATGCTGCAAAAATTTGTTATAAATAATAACTATGTCATAACACACAAAAAAAATAGAAAAATAAATTTTACCTTTAAGTTTTTCAAATAAGCAGTATGCTGTTACCCTACGGGCCTCTACAGCGTCACCTTGGCTGTGAGACAAATACAGATAATAAATAAAATTTATATCGACTTACCGATATTCCAGCATTAGGAGCTTTCGGCACCACGTCCGGCACCACCCCGTTCGCCTCGAACGACCTCGCAATCGTCGACATGGCTCTGGCAAGCACCCTAAAATTGACCATGGTGTTCGCTAGTAACAGAAGAATCGCAAATTTCAATATACGACCCATTTTGTTTCGCCACAAAACATACAAAACGTGTACCGTAAGCTAGAAAAGACCAAAGGCGAATGACGCTTTATTTTGCGAAAGGCCTTTTAAATGGCAACCGGTTTGCCGAAGACCGTGCACAGTTACAATACCAATCTTGTGTAGAGATGTATTAATAAGATTAATAAAAAAATATATTATATAAGAAGCTAATTGAAGTGGAGCAGGGGCACAAAGTGTGACTGTAAAATCGACTGGTTGGAGGTTCGATCCCCACTCGAGGAATAATACCATAATAATAAAAATATTTATTTATATTTATATTTTCATTTCTTTGCTCTGGTGCCGAGGTAGAGCGCGGCGTTAAGTTCTGCACATATAAAAACATACGCAACGATATCTATTGACTACATATGATAATGAATGTTGATAAGGCATAAAACATATTGTTGAGTTATTATTTGCTAAACGTTAATTACTTATGTCGTGTAAGTGTAATCTATACTTATAATAAATTTAACATAAATATAGTAGTATTTTTCTAGCAATGTTCGAATGCTTACAGTTCAATTGTAAGTCCAATAGATGGCGCTGTGCATAAAACGTCGTTCTCTGAATCGCGCTGGCAAGGTTCTGGGCAAAAGAATAACTTTAGAAACGTCTTATTTATTTGACTGTTGATAAATTTACGTATTTTTGAAGTAGGTACAATTGTTCATAGTACTAACTACAAAGTAAACTAAATTGAATTGTTGGTGAAGATTTAGCTTAATTCGTAATTATTTAACACAATGATAAAGAATGACTTAATATTATGAATAGCTTCTTCAGTCCGTTCGTTCGTTTATGTTATTAATATATTTTTAAGAAACATATAAAATAATCAACTTTTGGGAGCAACCTCTATAAAATTGTGTCTCAAGAAAAAAAATCTCTGATACTTTATAAAAATATCCCGCAGTATTATTTCATAAGTTACAAACACACGTACCGACAATGCACTATTGCACCTGTATGTTGCATGTATGTATTTGCCAAGGGTATTTTAGGGTACATACCTCAGAATCCTTATAAGATAACTTTGTTGTTTGTCTGTCTGTCAAGAGTATTTTGTACAAGATCGGTTAAAGGCTAGATACCTCAATGTTCAAGTCTATATTCCCTTAGAGCACAAAAATCTTCTAAATCATGGCAATTAAATGGTGATGAAATGTGAGGGTTTATGCTTCGTTTTTTGTCGCATTTTTTATCATAACTATAGGGTACTTTCCGTTAATATTGTAGAATTGATATTATTGTTGATAGAAATTTGTTAAGAAGTTAAAACTTACGGCACGTATAAAGGAAAATTTCAAAATTTTTTTTTCCAAAATTGACTACTTATTGTGTGTGTCACAGAATAAAACTATAAGGTACAATTTTTAATCTGTACTTAATTTGATACAAAGTGACAACTTTAAGTTATTCTTTTGGTGTATCTCCATTCTTGAAACTGGTACGAAACTCTCGGGTCTTGATTACGACTTGAACTTGACCGAAAATGTTGATTATTTTATAGATTGTATAAAAATACCTAAAAACGTGCTTTCTGTTTATATTCTGTATACCAAATAGGTATATATTTAACTAATAATATATGTTATTAATTTAAAAACTGTACAGGAGCAATAAGTTATTTACAAAGAATATCGTGAATACTTATCCGAATCAATTAATTAATAATTAATAATTAATGCTGTTTGTAATATCTATGTAATTCAAGCGGGCAAAGCCGCGAGCAGATCGCTAGTTCCTAAATATAATGGCAAAACATTTCAATTTTTTGTTTCAAAGGTGTCTAATATTTTGGAAGCACTTATCGATGGATCTTAAAACTTCCAGGTTCTTATGCGATAATTCGACTCCAAGTTTGGACCAAGTGATCATAAAGACCTCGGTTGAACTTCAAAAATACAGCATCAATATAGAGGAAGGTCACATAAAACGCATGAGGACGCCCCAGAGAGCATGTAAGAAAAGTTAATGATGGTGGACGAGGTGAAAGACGTATGTACCGAAAAGACCGTAGCGTTTGCCGTTCCGTTCTCTCTGACTTTCCCACTAGTAATCGGCGTGAAGCTAAGTATTTAATTTCAGTTAATTTCAATATATATCATTGTTGGTACCACAGCATCATTTTCCTTTTACTAGTTGCTTATCATTATTCTACACTAATTGTCATTGTCCGTATTAACACATTTTTTAAGAATTCCATTTTTTTAACTAAATCCCTATTTAGTTAAAAAAATTGAATATAATCTAGTTCATAGATGCCACTTCAATAAACTTGCATTATAATGTCCAAGCTTATATCTCATAAATTTCAGCTTTACGCTGATTTTAAAATGGGTTGGGTTAAATATAACAATTTTAGGAAAACTGCCATACCATGAAGTTTTTGTGTCCGCGTTGTAGCCATTCGCTCGATGCAATTTCGTCGACGTGAGTTTTTCTGAGATCGGCTAGATTTCTACCTCAATTTAAACCTTATGCGCTTTTGCTAATATATTATTATATATTATAGTTTTAGAATTGGCAACTTTTTTTATTTAATTATTTGTCAGATAGCATTGCCGCAGTGATGTCTGTTCATAGCCAAAAAATCAAAGTGTTGCCAACATATATTTGTTAATTTTTATGAAAATGCATTTGATTTTTTTTACTAGGCAACTATATGGTGTTACCATAAGACCAGGAATAAAATAAAACACACATTATAAAGGCAAATATTACTATTTACTTAGAATGTATCAATAAGTCTTCTAATTTTAGCAACAGCTTGTTTTTTTTTAATTTACAATTATCATAACCAATGAGACAAGCTATATAGCACCTATATAGATATTTGTTTGACTGCGTTACTGTTGTTTATTTTTTTTTTTCTATAAAAAATAACAATAATATGAAATGTTTGTTTAAGAACATTTAAAAAAAAAATTTAGCGGGTTTTTTATGTTTTCAAAAAAAGTAATTTTCTTTTCTGTGTTTAATGAATGACTTTAAAAGTGAATCAAAAATTCTGTATGTATTTTTTTAGTTTGAAGAAGTTATGGATAAAATAACTATTAAAACTGACATTAATTTTTTCGTTATTGAAAACAATTATTTAAATTGTTACGTAAATTTGTTTATAATTTCAAAAACATACCCAATAAATGGCAAAAGTTGGAATTATTTAATATTTCCCACAAATCATAAATTCAAGTTTTGCTAGGAGATAAAGTTAAGGAATATCCAAATCTACAACATTTTAGTAGACGTGGATGCAACTTTGGATTTTCAATCATATTTTAAATATTATGTAGTATTACTTCATAAAAACTATATAAAGGAGTCATTACTAACAGGTGAAATCGGATATGTTATATATATTTAGTTTATTTTAAGCACCTAATTGTTTGTACAAAATGGGTACGTAGTCGTCGTACTGAGCTTGATAGAAGTTCCCAGCAATGGGATCCCCTAAGTTATATTTCTTAGCGAACTTCGCAATGGAGAACCCTCCACGATTGTCGCCAGAACTGAAAAGAGAAGATAAAGTTATAATTATTCATAAGAAAACGTATCAGAATGTTTATATTATATTTCAATAAGTTTCCTTTGCAACATTTTTTTTTAATTTTTATGGTGCTCGTACTCCACAGGCGTAATACTGTAAACGCGACAGATCGCGAGTTCGGTTCCCACTCGAGCAAATGGAATATTTTTTTTTTGCTCTAGTAGAGGAACTGCAGCATATTTGGTATACTAGTTTGTTTTTTGAGAATAAGTTTAAAGAGAAATGGGATGGTTCAATAAAAAATACTTTAATTAATTGGAAAAGTATTAAACTTTAAAAATAATAACTATCAAACAAAACAAAAACTAGAAAAATCAAAAGCTAAATTTGACTTAGGGCGCAGGTAATTTAGAATATAGTATTTCAAATTATAATTACATTTTTTCTTTGATCATTGCAAATATTTTTTCTTGGGATCTAATAATTTCTTTTTTTATAACGGTCTTATAGTCTTTATGTGTCTAGGTAATAATTTTTTTAAATCAAAATATCTAAAAATAGTATCTAATTCTTAAGTAATTAGCTTCTCTGAGAAACATTCGAACTTCTTCACTGTAGTAGTATTTTAGTCCATGAAAGTTTATGCGTACAATTAGGTGGTGGTGATAGGATAGTCACCTAATGCTGTTTTGATAGATCTATCGACTCTATATTCTTCTTCTATATTATAATTGGAATATTCCAAATTATGCTCACTGTCCGTATTCCACATTAACAACATACCATTCTAACCCAAAATTCAATGTGACATTTTTTATTTTAAAAATATCCAAAAAAAGTAAATTATATAAGAAACCAATAAGGTCACTTAATTGTTTAAATAATTACAATGAAGATTTTACTTATAACAGTAAATAATTAACACTGATTGCATTCTTCCCGAAAAAGTTTTCAAATCAGGCGTCTCATTCCCTTTGCGCTGGTAGCCGGAATGTCAAGATGATGTCTTGTTTTTAATACTCAATGACTCTGTGTGTCTTATGACGTTGTGTTTACGGTTAAAAAATACAGATGGCATTTATACTGATTTAGATAACGAAGGATTCCAAGATAACTGCAGTATCCCAAATATGCTGCAGTTCCTCTAGGGATGCGAAGTAAGTAAGTACTCTCAAGATAAGGTATTTCCGTTTTCCCGTTTTTACACTAAGTTCGGAAGATTTTGAAACAACAGATTAATAATCAAAATTATTTTTATTATTTTGGCTTCACGCTGTATTCAGGACGTAACAGGGTAGGCAAAAGGAACTGGGCACTTACTGGCAAGACACTACCGTTTACTGTTTACCTCTCTGCTGAAATCAGAAAGCATTGCGTGTGTCAAGGTCAGGGCTAGAGCGCGCGAACTCGAATGGGAATCGAACCCACAACATGTCGCATTTACAAACGCATGCTTCTGCTCCACGACTGGCCTGCAACTCGCAAAGCAATGCTCACCTACCAAAAACATATAAACCAAAATGATTATAACAAAAGTTAAAAAAACTCAACTCACGTATTGGGCAACCTAGGTTCATCAAACTTCAACTGTCCCGGTTGTTTATACACCAAGTAGACGTATCTATGTAGGCCGGTACCGGGCGGGGGTCCGGAGCCGACGTACGCGGAGAGGGTCTCGCCTGTGCCCACATTGTTCCCTTTGATGTTCCCTACGAGCCAGTGGTGCCATTCACGGAACTTGGGGTCTTGGCGGGATGGCGCGTCTGGGTCTGGGTGGGAAGGATTTTTTTAAATATAAGTTCTTTTGAGTACTTTTGTTTTTTAAATGTTTTTTAGATTAACGCTCTTCTCCGCGAGATTAGGCAGAACCCCAGTGTTAGGACTGTTAAATAGCGGATCTAAACACCACGCTCTGCCTTGTTACCAGAACGAGGAAATGGACAAAATTCATACTCCGATTGGGAATCGAACCCACAACTGTCGCGGTTATAATTAGACGTTATCGCACTGTAGTCGTTGCATTAAAGACATTTAGAGAGTAGTTAAAACTGTGATTTCTAAAGTGGTGCTGACAAAAACACTCTGTATACTCGTATATAAAGTTAAATAATATATAGTATGATTTTTTTTATTGAATTAAATATAATTTGAGTTTTCGATGTATAGCCGTTCGATCGTTGTAAGGACGTCATCCATATGACGTCCTTAAAACGATAATGTAATAAGAACACGAAAGCGATACAGATAAATAAATAAATGTGTATTTCTAGCGGGCGAAGCCGCGACAGGTCGCTAGGATAGCTTAGACACTCAACTCTCCGTAATAGAAAAGTATTTACTACTTATTTATGGCCTAGTCATATCTATAGTTTTGAATAATGAATAAAGATTATATAGAAATTTATATTTTTTTCAACAAAATCACAAAATATATAGGTGCAAATTACCTACCAGTCATCGCAAGAACGTAGAAGGCGTCAGGTTGCGCTTCCCATTGCACTATGGGGACATCTTTTACTTGAGTGGGTGTTAATTCATTTCCTTCCTTCACTTCTACACCACTTGGGTAAAGTACCTGTGGAACAAAGAGGGAAATTGTTCAAGAAAAAACTATAGTAGGAAGCCGTGCCGTGGCGCAGGGGCACAAGAGTGTGACTATAAACGCGACAGGTTGTGGATTCGAATCCTATTTGATTCCTTCGCTCCGGTGTTAACACTCAATACCTCCATAAATCGGCGGAAAGTGGGGAGCGGGGTGTCTTCACACTAGCTACCTCTGCCTACTCTGCTCCATGCGGGATACAGCGTGAAGCAACACAGCGTGAAAACAAAAAGTTATAATAAACTTCATGTTCATGGAAAATTGTACTTTGAAATCGCGAATTTAGGCATTGTCGAGCATTATAAACGCGACGGTTGGCGGTTCAATTGCACTAAGGGGAATTAATTAGTTTGAACTTAATTATATTAATTAATTAAATATGTTTTAATTAAAAATATTTAGCTGTGTGTACTGTTACTCAATAAAATTATTTGTTTTAGCTTGTCGCTGTATTCTGCACATGAGAGGGTGGGCAAAACGCACCTGGAAACTTATTTAACAGTAGACACTCGGTTCCCTTTGAGACATTTTACCCCACTTACCGTAGAGTGACGGAAGTAAACTCCGCGCCCTGCCTTGTGACCAGAGCGAGGAAATAAAAATATTAAATATTTAATTTCCTCGATTGGGAACCAAACCATTAACTTATCTTACTGCCTATCACTATTAACCTTAGTTTCATTGAAGTCTACATAATGATAAAACGTAAATAGAATATCCTAAAATTAATGATAATCACGTTCATTATTGTCCGGATATAACGGCAGTAATTTGAACAAGTGTTGGGTTAGTTAATGTGTCCACGTGGAATTAAACATTGTAAAATCAAGATACTATCATTTAACAAAAAAAATCATTATTTATTACATATAATAATACTACAGTTTAAAGTGAAAAATTCAAAGATAATTCCCCCGCTCCGGTGTATTAATTCCACTGAATGGGAATGTAACCCACATTCGTCGCGTTTACAGTAACACGCGTGTGCCACTGCGACACGATGGTCTGTAAATAATTGAAAGTTACCGACGGCCAAGCGGAAACCGCCTCACTTCATCATTCATCGTAACAAGGCACCTATTGTACAATGTACTGGTTGTGTACCAGTGAGTGTGTGTGGGTGTGTTTGTGTTTATAACACTAGGTTATTACGGATAACATGCTATTGTTTAATAATATAACCATTTCTAGAAACCTGATTGATTACTGTTAAGATTATAAAAGATGTTATAAATAATCTCCTTGTTTGTACGTAGAGATCGAATTTCTTTACGTAGAAAACTTTATCCCACTAATATCAATCATGTAAAAGTTTGTGAGGATAGATGCTTGTTGTTGATGCTTGATTGATTTGAGGCCAGTCATGGCACAGCGGCACAAAGTGTGACTGCAAAACCGACTGGTTGCGAGTTCGATCCCCACTCGAGGAAATGCAATATTTATTTAAATTTATATTTAATTTTTTTTGCTCTGGTGTCGCAGTAAAGCGCGGCGTTGAGTTCCGCTACTCAACATGCAATGCCTCCAGAATTCGGCGGAAAGTTGGGATCGGAGTATTTTAACACTAGGTAGTTCCGCATACAATCTGAAGCTGATTTATTTGTTTTAATTTTTTTTATTTTTGCAGTATATATAGTAATAGCTTGAACACTAGAATAACATATAGACTACAATTTTATATAATTAGACTATAATATAAAAACAAGACAAAGCGGGCGAAGCCGCGTTTGTCGATAGTACCTAACCAGGTTAGGTCGCTGCGCTTCGTCTTGTTACCAGAGCGGGAAAATTAAAATATAATATTCCTCTAAGTGGGCGTCAAACCTAGGACCGTGGTGTTTGCAGTCAGACGCTTTGTTGCTGCACTTAAATAAGTTCCCTTAATTATTCTATAGAACAATAATGTAGTTGTAGTAGTAGTAGTAATACTACTATATATCTATTGTAGTAGTAGTAGTAGTGTGTAGTAGTAGCAGTAGTATCTATTGTGGAATAAAATAAAATAAATAAACCAGCTTCACGCTGTATCCCGCACACAGCAGGATAGGCAGAGGAAACCTAGTGTTTAGACACTACGTTCCCCATTTTCTGCCGAATTCTGGAGGCATTGCGTGTTGAGTGGCAGAACTCAACGCCGCGCTTAGCCTGGACACCAGAGGGAAGAAATGGAAATATAAATTTAAGTAAATATTTCAACTCCTCCAGTGGGGATCGAACCCACAACCAGTCGGTTTTAACCACGACTGGCCTCAATTGTAAAAATTTAAAATTCATTTTTAACAAAAAAACCGACTTCAAATAACGAACTAAACAGTAAAAATGATTTTATATTCATTGATCTTGTTAAACAAAAATAATTAAAAAAGATTTAATAATTTTGAAGTCGGTGTCAAGCTAACGCTACAACCACTTTCTTACAATAAGCCTGTTTGATTTACTTGGAACCGAGTTCAAAATTTTTAAATCTTTTTTTAATAACTTTTGTTTAACAAAATCAATTTATGTAATTTTTTTTACCTTTTAGTTGTTTCGAGTCGGTAGGCAAGGGGACCTAGTTTTTAGACACTCCGTTCCCCACTTTCAGTCGAGTTCTGGAGGCATTGCGAGTTGAGTGGCGCCGGGAATACTTTTTTAAATTGTTTTATAATTAAAATCTCCTCCAATCCAATTCGAAAAATACCCAATATATACGCGACAAAGTGATTATCTCTTTTTGTGAAAATTGGTAAAAAGTTTTACTATTACCAGTAATTTCTATTTACAAAACATCATTTTTTACACGGACGGAGATTGTTAATAAAATATTTTAAAAAATGTAAACAATGAATGTTGATCTTAACATGAATGGAACTAATTAAAATATTTTAAAACAATTGATTTGATTCGTTATAGAGGGATCAATTAAAGCGTGAAGAATCGAAGTGTTAAGTGAATGAAAAGTAAAACAAAATAAACAGATAATATAATCTGTGCCTCGAATATAGAAAAGATTTTTTTATGTCATATATTTTACTCTGACCTCGGTCGATTCGATTAAAAAACCACGCGTACCACCAAAACTCAATAAATAGTTGTGATGGGTAACTCTACTATAATATTGGAGGAATGCTGTGGTGATGATGACTTCAGAGTAGGGAAATTTGGAATTGAGCAATGGAAAACCAGGGGACAAATGTTAGTCGATTTCGTGGAAGAGAATAAATGGCAAAATTTTATAGATACGTTTACTCAGGCTTTGCTCAGACTTCAGAGATTATTTTTAGCAGACCATGCTACAGCGAATTGTACAGAAGTCCAAAGAGTATGTTTTGATTTTTTGAATGCTTATGAGAAAGCTAATTTGATAGAGACCTGCAGCTTGTCCAAAGCGCTGATGTCTCTTTATAGGTGCCAAATAGAATGCAGGTATATCGACGTGTTGGAGTATTTCTACAAACCGGTATTATGGTTATTTCTACAAACCGATATTTTCGGGCGAATTGGGAACCTCTCCCTTTTATGAAGTCGGTTGACCATGTGAACATATTATTTTTTGAAGTTTGTTGAAAAGAAATGCAACGATGAGGAATCTCACTTCTGACTCCAACTTTAACAATGTTTATCCTTGAAACTATAACAGTATAATTATAATTTTTAACAATAAAAAACTAATTTGTAAAAGTTTAACCGCACCCCGTAATCAGAACCTAACCAAACTTTCACGAAACTATCCTTGAATTGTATGCCTTCAAGGGAAAAAGAATCATCGGAAACGGTTGGCGTTATATTAAGTTATTCGTCTATTTGTCGCGCTCATATCTAATGCAAATTTAAAACTTATGTGATCTTCATGAGTGATAGATAATATTGTCAGAAATAGACCAAAAGAGTACTTCCCGTGTGGTCCCAGTCCAGCCATCAAATAAATAAAGAGTTATCAAGATCGGTTTCGGAGATAACAAACATAATAAAAATACAGTCGAATTGATAACCTTCTACTTTTACAGAAGACGATTAAAAAGGATACAATATCAATATATGTAAAAATATGTGAATGGAGATTATTTTGCGGAACCTCATTTTGCGGATGTTGACCGGAAACCTTGGAAGACGTGAGGAACCTTGGAACTCAATGCTCACACACTTCTGAGGAGTATGTGTCAAAGATCAGGTCTTAAAATGAAGATTCATTCGGTTCTGACATTGGCAATATGTTGTAATCAATGTATTTTTTTGCATTAACCTTCTATGAGATTTCACTTCTTTTTTAAGTTAAACAATATGGATTTATTACATATGACATTCAGATCTTGCAACGAGTAGGTATATACGTATGTAACTATAGACTCCATTCTTGTTTCTGATTATTAAGAGTTTCATTGCAACTCATGTAAATTGCTTACATTGTTATAAAATGAATACTTTAGACATTGTAACGCAATAATATACCATATACTAAACGCTCGCTTGTCAAATGCACTTTGGTAGTGTCATACCGATCAATTAATATAATTTGTCTTCCAATATCAGTAAAAACATCTTACTCAGCATTGTTGCCAGACGTCCCGATTTAAGCGGGAAGTCCCCATATTTAGCCATAAATTTAAATGTACCGAGCAGACCAAACATGGCGACGCTTATCGTGAATTTTTCCACGCACTTCGAGAACTAACAATTCCAGCGAGAAAAAAACTGGCGACGCCGTTACTTAACCAGTTTCCTAAAGCAATCTGTTTAATGGTCTAATCAATGGGTTTTCAATTTTCTTTGCATTTATTATTTTATTTTATTTATACTTTATTGAATACATTTATCAAAAGATAAATGTACAAAAGGTGTGATTGACCCTAAATAAGGTAACGAAAGACTTACTACTATGGGGTATTTTGTTATCTCTATCAAAGCGCAAACAACATGGTTGGCAGAGGGAACCTGGTTAAGACACTCCGTTCCCCACTTTCCGCCGAATTTTTCGAGGCATTTCGTATTAAGTGATGGAACTCAACGCCGGGATTATGCCTTGGTGCAAAAAAATAAAATATTAATAAATAACAATTAATTATCGATGGACAGCTATCTATCTTGTTTTATAGAATGTAAAAAAAAGATATAAATCATGATTGAATTGCATTTAAACGAAAATCTTTTTTTTTATATCAGAACAAATTTCTATTCTAATCGAGGGAGAAAACATTTATAATCTATAGTCAAACAGTTTTGTGATAACGTGAGACGATAAGTTTAAAGTTATAAATAAAAAGAATAAAAACAAACGGAGCTATCTGAATAAGTTAAAATTAACCGGACAAATGTGTGGCATATGAAAATAAAATAACGAATAAAAACATATGATGAAATAATAAAAGCATATGAATGTTAATTTATAAACTCAAAACAAGATATACGCTGCTATAATGTGTTATAAATAATGATTATGTCATAACAACATATAAATCCCATTTTCTTCAATGAAATAAATATATAAATAAACAATAAATTACAAAATGTTTATCTTTCATATCTCTATATTAGATCAGACACAAAAAAAAGAGAAATACAGATAGTAAATAAAATTTATATCGACTTACCGATATTCCAGCATTAGGAGCTTTCGGCACCACGTCCGGCACCACCCCGTTCGCCTCGAACGACCTCGCAATCGTCGACATGGCTCTGGCAAGCACCCTAAAATTGACCATGGTGTTTGCTAGTAACAAAAGAATCGCAAATCTCAATATACGACCCATTTTGGTACGCCACAAAACATACAAAACATGTACAATCTATAAGCGACCGAAGTCGAATGACGATTTATTTTGCGAAAGGCCTTTTAAATAGCAACCGGGTTGCCGAAGACCGTGCACAGTTACAATACCAATCTTGTGTTGAGATGCTTTAATAAGATTAATAAATAAATAAATAAATCAGCTTCACGCTGTATCCCGCACACAGCAGGGTAGGCAGAGGGAACCTAGTGTTAAGACACTCCGTTCCCCACTTTCTGCCGAATTCTGGAGGCATTGCGTGTTGAGTGGCAGAACTCAACGCCGCGCTTAACCTCGACAAGAATAATAAATAATATACTGAATAAAAACATTATATTATATTTGAAGCCAGTTGAAGTAGCGCAGGGGCACATAGTGTGACTGTAAAATCGACTGATTGCGGGTTCTATCCCCACTCGAGGGGAATAGAAATATTTATTTACATTTATATTATCATTTCTTCGCTCTGGTGTCGAGGTAAAGCGCGGCGTTGAGTTCCGCCACTCGACACGCAATGCCAGACTCGGCGGAAAGTGGGGAACGGAGTGTCTTAACACTAGGTTTCCTCTGCCTATCCTGCTGAGTGCGGGATTTATTTTACGAGTTAAAATTTTTGCTTGGCTGTTTTGTTTCATTTGAGAGTGCATAAATAATTCATAGAAATCTATAATTTCCCTCTCGAATATTTTTTTTTATAATTTTATTTTCTCTACCGGTAAGGAGGCAAAGCGCGGAGTTTAGTTTCACCATCGCGGAAAATGGAGAACAGAAGTGTCTTGTTGGGAAGGGAGTGTCTGAATGCCATATAGGTTCCCAGGTTCATTCTGCCTGCCCTGCTACATGCAGGATACAGCAGGAGTGAAGCTAAAAAAGATCTATAATATATAATTGCCATATCTTTATTTGATGGTTGTGGTTCAATTTTCCATTGATTATAATTTGAAAAAAAATATATATATATAATAAAAGCATATGAATGTTAATTTATAAACTCAAAACAAGATATACGCTGCTATAATGTGTTATAAATAATGATTATATATATATATATATATAACATGGCTCTGGACTCTTATTAAAATATATATTCCATAAAGTTGAGTGACATAAAGTTTACACTGTATTTACAAGTAAATTACATTTTAAAACTGTGGAAACTTCTTAGTCATTACCGTTACTCTTACCAATATTCTGTTTTAAAAGAATAACAATTAATTTAAAAACTTAACATCAATTCTATATCTATTCTATACAAAGGTTAAATTATACATCTTAAATATCAGTGACACAGCCTATAATTTTCCATATTATTTCAAAACTACAATATTTTACATAAGTGATTTAAAAAAAAAACATTAATATGTAAATCAAATAAGGAAGAGAAATGTTGATTTAAGTTATTTATGTCAATGTTAGAATCAATAGGGTAAGCTAAGACTTTGCGAATGCTGAGCAATGATGCTTTTTACAAATTCTAAAGTCCCTTCGGCAAAAAGAGCCATGAACTTTATAAAAGATATATTGTTGTTTTAATTTTGTACCTATCTGATTATAAAACATCTATTGGCTTGAACTTATGGGACTTGCAAAGCAATATTATTTAATTTACAAGACCAATTTAAGATTAATTGTCTATGCTTATAATAACAGAATGAACCTGTAGATAAAAAAATACATATATAAGCACCTAGATAAGAACTATTTTATTTAATGTGGTATTAATTCCAAAGAAAGTATTTTAAATTATATAAATCAATATATTAAATTATATTAAATTATCAAAATAAATTTTGAAAGCATTTTTTAATATTTTATTGGAGAAGAGTGAAATATTAATTGCTAATCATAAAAATTTATTGCAATGTGAAAAAGTATGAACAATAGACAAGCATTAAATTTATCAATAGTTTTAATAATATTTTCGCTATCGACGTACAATATATTTATGAAATACCCTACGAATGCTTTTTTTCCTATATGGAGTTTGTTTGTCCTCATAGAAACATCTAGATGGTTATCTATATGAAGTTGTGATAAAATTATAATCAATCGCTTTTTCAGAACTTTGACTAAATACTTGAGTCTGGTAGTGCACTGTTACATAACATAGATATGTATGTATATATTTTCAAGTATAGAGTTCAATACAAACTGCAACTATATTACTTTTATTATGCAGGTTATTATAGAATGCATTATATATTTGATATAAATACTTACTTTTATCACTATTGATTGTTATGATATGCTTTCACAACGATGCCAAACGTAGATAAGCTTAAATATTGGTTGTAAAAATATGGTAATGCTAAATAGTTTTTACCAATTACCGGTCACATTGACAAATGATGACAATTGACAAATATGAGATACTATTTGTTTCAGATTGTCAAGATAAGACCGAATTAACAGATTAAGAATATTTCATAATAATAATATTTTTTTCCCGATATAGATATCTTTTCTCCGTTGGATTAGCTTTCTTTTCTTTTTAAGAAAAAAAGGAACGCATTGCATATTTATTTAAGTAGCTCTGTACAATAGACACATAAAAAGAAAATAAATAACGTAAATAAGACATATATTTTACAAATCATGTCTTTTAAATCAATTTTGACGACGGTTTCCCTTCTCACATCCTTTTCTCTTGTTCTAAATTGATCCGTCCCTTATATGATATCCTTTCTCATAAAGTTCCCCGCCCCCCTTAATGTTCAGTATTTGTTAATGTTTGTGTTTAGTCCACTTTGTAATTTTTTTTGTAAATATATTAAGAATAACAAAATTAAACTATAAAGTAACATCGATGTAAAATAATAGTTATTACTAACCCTCTATGGTTATATATTGTATATATATTTTTGTCTTGTCATAGGTGAAGGCAGTATATTTCAGGTAACTCTTCTAAACATGCATTTTTCTGTTATATTATAATATTATCTTTTTTTTAACGTACAACCTTTCTCGTGTGTTCTCCATTCAACGTGACATTGGCGAAATGATTTTGTGCTCAACTGGCACGCTCGGAACCCCATATTAAAAGAAACCAAACCAAACCTTAAATAAATTTAAAAAAGTACAAGCTGAGAATATAATACACCTTAAAATATTTGTTATAATAGGTTTACTAACGGAAATGATTGATTATACATTTTTTTTGTAGTTTTTTTTCTATTCACCCCGCTTTACTGTAATCGTAAATTTGTCAGTTCTATTCTGTCTTGTTGTATGGAGTGACAGTGACAGCCGACAACTACGGTGACATTGGCAATGACATTATAATTTCTAGCTTCTATGTATCAAGCGTTATTGTCTTGAATTGATTAGTTTTTTGTGAATAAATAAATCAGTAAATTTATATATTTAAAATTATACGGTTATATAATCATAGGATAATAATTAAAACTCCAGAACAAATAGTCGGAGCATGTTAGGTGATATTCAATTAACTAAGCGTTTACTTGTAATAGCCTTAGTACTTGGTGTTATTTATGTGTTAAAAGAATACGTATTTGTTTTGCCATTATGAGTCAACATAGAGTAGCATATTTTTACAATCCTGATGTTGGAAATTTTCATTACGGTCCTGGGCATCCTATGAAACCACATAGGTTATCAGTGACCCATAGTCTAGTACTTAACTATGGTTTGCATAAAAAAATGCAGATATATAGGCCGTATAGAGCAAACGCACACGATATGTGCCGGTTTCATAGTGAAGATTATATCGAATTTTTACAAAATGTAACACCACAAAACATACAAAGTAAGTAATCATAATATATGCATTTTATTTTTATTACATAAATAAAATAAGTACTATGTATTATTAACATATTCTTGCAAATCAGTTTTTTTAAATTATTGTCATTTTCACACTGTATCCCACACATAGCAGGGTATGCAGAGAGAACCTAGTGTTAAGACATCCACCATCAGACATCCTGGTTGCATTGTGTGTTGTGAGACGGAACTCAAAAGAGCAGCGGCTCTTTGCCTCAAAACCATGGAAATATAAATTTATATAATTATTTATTTCCTTTAGTGGGGATCAAACCAATGAATAGTTGCAATTATAGTCACACTTTATACCACTGTGCCACGACTGGCCTCCCTATTAAAATGTTGTATAATTTCATATTAGATTTATAAAATCTTCTGTCTTATTAATATTCCTATATTTCACAGCCTATTCAAAAGATCTACTACACTACAATGTTGGTGATGACTGCCCAGTATTTGAAGGACTATTTGATTTTTGTTCAATGTATACTGGAGCTTCTTTAGAGGGTGCTATGAAATTGAATAATAATGCCTGTGATATAGCCATTAATTGGTCTGGTGGATTGCATCATGCTAAGAAGTTTGAACCATCAGGTCTCTTTCAAGTTATTATGTAGCCAGTTTTGGTACAGGAGCAAAAACACTTAACATGGAATGCTTTCAGAATTCAGCAGGATGGAAATACATGGGGAATGGAGTGATATATCACTACATTCCCTCTGCCTTCCATGTTATGTAAGCGAGACAGAGTGGAGCTGAAAAAAAAAAGTATGCAATAAAAATATATTGTCGGTTGTTGTGTATCATGTATATGTTGGAAACATAACACCCTTAGAAAAAATCCTATTTTAATTTCCTCTCTTTAGTAACACAACAGGTTGCGTTTAATCACACAGCACACATTGTCTTTTTTTTTCTTTTTGGGTAAGACGAGAGAAAATGAAGTGTCTAAACACTGAATGATGTTCTAAATTTAGTGTTTTCTGATAAAAGGAGCTTGATGACAGTATTCAATATGATGTTATGGAGAGCTCCTTTAGATTTACAAGTATTACAAGACCAAATTTATTTGCCTTAAAATTTTTCGAGTTCAATCAATTAAAATTAAAATAAAATATATTGCAACTGATTAAGTAATTATGTCTTTGTAATTTTTACAAAACTTACATCCATTGTTATTTGAGGCTGTACATTATTAACCAATTTAAATTTTGGCTTAAACATTTCTGAATTTTACCTGTTGTATTTTATAAAAGTTTTATTGTAAAAATATCATTAACATATATTTTAATTACATATTTATATTGTTTACAGGCTTCTGTTACGTCAATGATATAGTTATAGCTATATTAGAACTTCTAAAATATCATCCTAGAGTATTGTATATAGATATTGATGTACATCACGGAGATGGTGTCCAAGAAGCCTTCTATCTATCAGACAGAGTAATGACAGTTAGTTTTCATAAATATGGAAATTATTTCTTTCCCGGGACAGGAGATATGTATGAGATTGGTGCGGAAAGCGGAAGATACTTTTCCGTTAATGTTCCATTGAAAGAAGGTATTGATGATCAAAGTTATGTTCAGGTATGTATTTTTTTTTATTGGATCATTAAAAAAATTAAGTCATATAATTAACAACTTAAGATGGGCTTGATAAACTGTGAAATATAATATACAATTATATAATTTATAATTTTACATTTTCCAATATGATATAAAATTATAAAATAAAATAAAATCAGCTTCACGCTGTATCCCGCACACAGCAGGGTAGGCAGAGCGAACCTAGTGGTTTAGACACTCCGTTCCCCGTATTGCGTGATGAGTGGCAGAACTCAACGCTGTGCTTAGCCTCGATACCAGAGCAAAGAAATGGAAATATAAATGTAGAGTCCAGTCATAGCGCAGCGGCCCGAAGTGTGACTGTAAAACCGGCTGGTTGTGGGTTTGATCCCCACTCGATGAGATGAAATATTTACTTAAATTTATATTTTCATTTCTTCGCTCTGGTGTCGAGGCAAAAGTGCGGCGTTGAGTTTTGCCACTCAATACGCTATGCCTCTAAAATTCGGCAGAAAGTGGGGAACGGAGTGTCTTAACTTTAGGTTCCCTCTGCCTACCTTGCTGTGTGCGGGATATAGGGTGAAGCTAATTTAATTTTTTTTTTTTATTCTAAAAATGTGGCATCACACTTTAGTAGTCTCACAGATGTGAGCTGCTGTAACAGGAGCGGGGGAAAGGTCAAAAAGTCAAGCTAAAATTTATAGATGACCTTGTATTAGATTAGTTATTAATTTCACTTTGTACTATATATAGCAAGGTCAACTCCAAGTTTTTTTGTTGTTAGACTAGGTTGAGAGACTGCTATTGTAAATAAATAAATAGATTCACACTGTATCCTGTAATATAGTAGAATAGGCAAGGGAAACTTAATGCAATAAGACACTCCATTCCTCACTTTCTGCCGAATTTTTAAAATGTTTCGTGTTAATATGCTAGGTTGAGACAATGAAAATATTAAAAATTCATTTCCCTGAGTGGGAATCCAACCCACAACCGTCGCGTTTAAAGTCACACGCTGACGCCACTGTGCCATGACGACCTCTACCACTACTAATATTTTATTTATAATAAATTTAATGTCACATTATTTTTGACATCTTTACAGAGTAGAGTTAAAAAAATGTGTTACTTTTTTCCAGGTATTCAAACCAGTAATATCCAATGTGATGGAGTTTTACCGTCCCACAGCTATAGTGTTGCAATGTGGCGCTGACTCGTTGGCGGGGGACCGTTTGGGATGCTTCTCATTGTCAACCAGAGGTCACGGGGAATGCGTGAAATTTGTTAAAAATCTCAATGTACCCACTTTAGTTGTAGGCGGTGGTGGGTAAGAATATTTTTTTTCTTTTTGCTTATTATAAAATTTGTATATAGAATAATTTGCACAACTTTTATACAGCTCTCTAATGTTAAGAAAAGTTAATAATAGATATTGTTAGTAAATTGAAAACACCGAATTACCTAAATTAGTCTCACGTTATTTATTTTGTGGTTTACGTTGTGAAGTCAGTCGTGGTGCAGGGAAACAAGCTTGTAACTGTAAACGCGACAGACTGTGGATTCGATTCCCACATGAGGGTATAAAATGTTTAATATTTTCATTTCACTATTCTGGTGTTCAGGTTCATTCAGGTTCCCTTTGCCTACCCTGATTTGTGCAAGATACAGCGTGAAGATAAAAAAAATAACTATTTAATCTTGTTTACATTACTTGCCAACGAAAAGTGAGAACTGTCTGTATCTGTCTGTAGAATCGTAGCTCCGAAACTGATAAATCGATTTTGAACTAGTTATTTTTGTTCATATGATTTGAAAAACATACATTTAGCTGTTTGAAGCTTATCAGCTCTTTTCTTGTTGTTATTTAATTTTGTGTCGAAAACCTTTTTTTTACGTATTTACTTTATCGTTTACAGATACACACTAAGGAACGTGGCACGCTGTTGGACATATGAAACTTCGTTATTAGTAGATGAGAATATATCAAATGAACTCCCTTACACTGAATATTTGGAGTTTTTTGCACCAGATTTCCAATTGCATCCAGAAATAAGCAGGTAATTTAAATGATATGTGATGAACTGTTTGAGTGCTGCCGTTAGTTCATATTTCTATTACATTTAAATGTAGCAGGAATCGAATCCACAACCTGTCGCATTTACATTCGTACGTTTGCACCTTTGCACCACGACATGGCACATCCGGCGTTATTCACGCTGTATCCTGCACTTAGCCTGGACACCAGAGCAAGGAAATGGAAATATAAATTTAAGTAAATACTTTCATACATCTCTTCGAGTGGGGATCGAACCTACAAGCGTCGGTTTTACAGTCACACTTCGTGCCACTGCGCCACGCCTGGCCTCAAATCTAATCCGGCGTTATAAATCTCATATAAATTAAATAAGAATAAATATGCAACTTTGTTTTTTCTTTCACTCTATTAACGTACTGCATTCCTGTAAACGCCCTTCTGTTTCTCATTTTCGGTCGAGTTCTGGAGGTATTGGGTTGCGTTGTGGCCGAGCTCTCCGCGCTTTGCCTCTAGATCAGAACGAAGAAATAAAGAAAAATAAATAAAAATATAATTTCATTTCCTTGAGTGGGTATCGAACCCACAACTTGTCGCGTTTACAGTCACACTTTGTGCCCCTGCGCCGCGTCTATATATTTTTAATTTTCCTTCCAGCACTTCAAACGCAAACACCAAGCAATATTTGGAAGCCATAACGAAACATGTTTATGATAATTTGAAAATGTGCCAGCATTCTCCCGCCGTACAAATGACTCACATACCAGGTACATATAAAAAAGATAGCTTTTTTATATACTCTGCCTAGTTATTCTATGAAATGCCCAATACGCAGCCGGTGATGTATGCACAAGATTTAATTTTAAGGTTGTTTTTGTAAAAGAAAATATATAAATAGTTTAAACAACTATATTTGTTTCTTCAATGTGTTTTAAACAATTATTAATCTGGATTTTTATATTTTATATTATCAACTTGGTTTATTATACAAATTATGTTTATGAAATTAAAAAAAATAATTCTATAGGTGTAAATTATGTTAATAGTTTTTTTTATATTTTGCATAGAGCGATGGACAGTTTGGAAGGTCCTGAGTTCAATTTTTTATAATTTCTATATATTTTTCTTTGATTGTGTGAAATTTTATGTTTTATAAATAGAATCTTTTGCTTAATGACATTTCTTAGCAATAATCTTCAACAAACAAGTTATATAATTATTAAACATAAAGAAATTCGATAAGGTATGATAAAAACGTATGGCTTAGTGGATAGACATTAATCCAAAAGGCGGAGATTATGTTAAATTCAATTCAAGAACAAAATTTCATATTCTATTTAGTTTTTAAAATTGAATAAATTTCACTATTAAATATTTTTTACAGGCGATTTCCTTCCAGAAGAATTCCGAATGAAGGAAGACCCGGATCCGGATATACGTATCAGCCAAGAAGAGTCCGACAAAATGGTAGAACCCAAAAATGAGTTCTTCGAAGACGAAAAGGACAACGACAAGGAGTCAGTGAAACAGGAAGTGAAGGAGGCATAGCATACGGAGGAAACCACCCCCGCGGTGGTCACCTGACATGAGAAACCGTTCAAAAAATACAAAAAGAAGTTCATGTGACACGTGAATGACAGTGATTTTTAATGACAGTGACATTTCAAATGAATGTCTGTTGTGTTTTGTTTGATTACCTATGGCGCTCCGAACGTGCCAATAAAAGACAGTTACAGGTTAGAAAAAAACAAAACAGTTCTAAAAGTGTGATAGATTTTAATCTATAGTGAACGTAATAGTTTATTAGTTGTAGAGTTTAATTTGTAGATTTTTTTTTGTGAATGCTCCCTTCTGCATTGAGCCAGTGAAAACAAAATCGTGTAGTGACAAGGACATTTGTAATAGAGAAACAGATTAAAATCGCAACGCCGTATTTAAATAACTGAACTTATACTGTTGCTTGAAATAAGCTTTAAAATAAGAAACAGGACAAAACAGAAGAGCTGAACTTAACTTTCAAAAATGATGAAAGTTCGTGTTTGTTTGTGAGTGTTTTAATGATGACATTACGATAGTGACAGAAATAGTTCAAGTTGCAGGTGTTTTTTTTTGTGAATGCAGTTTTGTATTGAAGCTAAGAAATGGTTATTGAGCTTAAATACATATATTATTATTAGAGTAAAATAAATAGTGCTTTAGATATAAC
Source organism: Heliconius charithonia (assembly GCA_030704555.1). NCBI lineage: Eukaryota > Metazoa > Arthropoda > Insecta > Lepidoptera > Nymphalidae > Heliconius > Heliconius charithonia. The sequence continues at coordinate 2,972,093 of CM060810.1, forward strand.
TAAATGACAATCAATTGTAAGTTCTGTTATTTTAATTTATTTTATTAATGATTTAATAGAATTATATTTTTTAAAATAGTAGTATAATATATTTTGTAATAAATACTAACAAAATAGGTTAATATACATACACACATGGACATTGTGTTTTCAATATATACTATATTTAAATAGACTTTGGCCAGGACTTTTACATTTAACTTAACATAAATGTTTTATGAATTGTTTTGAAATATTATGTCTGAACTACCGTTATATTGTATATAATAAAGTTCATTGAAAATGATATTTTTCTCAATAAATTAACATTTATTTGCAGTTGTTAATTCAAATATTTGTATTTGTTTATAGTAACAATGAAAGGATAGATATGTCTCAAGCTGAACACTTTGGATATCATAGCCATACTTTGTCTCATTACCAGAGCAAGGAAATGGAAATGTTCTCACGTGGGAATCAAACCTGTAACCTATCACTGTAAACGGGTAATGCTTGTGCCCGGCGCCACGACTGGTCTCAATAGATAATTTAAACTTAAAATTATAAATTCCTGCATGATAGAAGCCGATAGAATAGAAGAGTTTTGTAATTAAGAGTATAACTAAAAATGAAAGTGGATAGTTGTAAGGAATAGCTTCTAACAATTAGATTTTAGATTTTAAATTTACTATTAAATACTAGTCTTAAGTAACCCTTCCATTTTTATAGCTAAAATAATAACAAATATATTTATATAAAAAAAATACTGTCTTTTATTTTTGATCAGAATTCTTAATTTGGTTTGTTGTTGTATTTACATAATTATTACTTTCAAAAAGATTATCCGGGTACTGAGAAAATGTATCAATCTTTGTAGTATCTTAACTATGTTTATTTTTAAATCTATGCTTAAATTATTATTATTAATATTTTATGGAACTCAATAATTATTTTTGTATTTATTATTAATATATTATTTTTTTATATTTCTGTGTTCTCCCAACATAAACAGTACTATCTAACGTACTACCTCTTTTCGTGGCAATATTTAAATTAAAAAATAAAATAATTTAATTACCAATATTTTGATAAGAAATTAGCTAACAATACACCAAATCTCCACGCAAAATGTTTAATTTTTTAAAGATTTCTTCTTAAATTATATTTTTGTATACACTAAATAAATCATTAAACTTGTCCAAAACTACTTCTTTATTATTTAGGTAAGTATTTAATATGATATTCATTTTAAAATAATTTACTGTTAATGAGTAAACACAAGAAAATTTAAATTTGTGTGTTTCGGAGAAATGCCAATAAATCAGCGCTGACAGATGTCCCGATTTTCAGCCCAAAAATTAAATATCACGATGGGGCATTTGGCGGATTATTTGACGTACTGTGAAAAATATTTTTTTATTACTTTAAGATTTAATTTATTTGAGGCCAGTTGTGGCGCAGCGGCACAAAGTGTGACTGTAAACCGACTGGTTGTGGGTTCGATCCCCACTCGAGGAGATGAAATATTTACTTAAATTTATATTTCCATTTCTTCGCTCTGGTGTCGGGGCTAAGCGCGGCGTTGAGTTCTGCCACTCAACACGCAATGCCTCCAGAATTCGGCAGAAAGTGGGGAACGGTGTGTCTAAAAAACACTAGGTTCCCTCTGCCTACCCTGCTGTGTGCGGGATACAGCGTGAAGCTGAAGATTTAATAAGTATATTTGTAAGTTACTTAGTTATTTTGAAGACATATCGTTTAAAAATAGTGACGTTTTTCTATTAAAAAATATTTAATCAATATCATAAACATACAAGTATCTATAAATATTGGCTTTATTCAAAACCTTAATAAATTAATAAATAATAAATTTAATCTTTATTTTTTGTTTCTTTGTCCCACTTTTGGCGGAAGAGTCCCGCTTTTTACCTAAAATGTTCAAAGAAGAATAGCGGGATCGCTTTTCACCTGGAAACAAATCTGGCAACACTGATATAAATATACCTTGGCGTTTTTTTTGTTGCATCACTTTGTAGAGTAGGGTAGGCAGCCTAGTGCTAAGATACTCCGTTCTCCATTAGGACGCTTCCCTTCCCGACTTTCCGCCGAATTCTGAGGCTTTGCGTGTTGAGTGTGAGATCACAACGCCGTGCTTTGCCTTTTTACCAGAGCAATGAAACGATTTTTTTTATTGTTCTTATTTTCTAATATTAGGTACCTAGCAAAGGGATGTTTTTCATCAGTAATGCTTAGGTATATTTAAAATGTTATAATTTATGTTGTGTATTACACAATTATTTAAATTATTTTCATCGTTTTGAGCAATTATAGATACTAACATAGACTCTTAGCAATACTATGAATTTTCTATTATAGCCAATTTTTTACTATTTACTTAAGTTGTTGTCACCTGTGATTTTCTGACATATGCTTAAGCTATATTGGTGTAGTTTCATCTAAATCCGTTCAGTAGTTTTTACATTAAAACCATCAACCAATATCCATCTATCCTCAAAAACATGTACTTTTAAAGTATTAGTAGGATTAAGGATTAAAAAAGGAAAGATAAGGAGACACAAATAAAAAAAAATGTTCGAAGGAAAAATGTTTACTTATATTTTGTCACAACTAGAGTAATAATAACATAATGTTAACTAGTAACCTCCTATTTTTAAATCTAAATTATTATCGTGAATATAATATATTATTTCAACAGCATCTTCTGTAAAATCTACTGTAATGTCCGAGAGCTTATCAAACGATTGTATGACTTTCATAACAACGCGTCTGTTCACTTCTAAAGTACAATCTAACCACATATAACATATATCTTTTAAATAACCTTTTTTTATTATGTTCAGCAGAATTTCATCGAAGTTCACCTTAGATTGATACTTCAGCGTTAATCTCTGCAACTTATCCGTATATTGCAAGAAGAACAGCAGAATGTCTCCTAAATTGAAATTTTCATTACCTAATGTCAGACTGCGGAGCTCCGTAAAGATCTTGTCGGGTCGCTTAAAGAAACGAGGTATGAACAATTGGTTGGACTGCGTCATGAGAACCAGAGAAATGAGGTTTGGACAACAAGCACCTATAGATAAAATTGAATCTATATTCACAGATTGGTCTACATCCCACAATGTGAAGTGTGTCAAGTACCTGCCTTGCACTTGGAGCAGGTGAAACAGAGCCTCGGTGTACGAGAAGAAGGACATGTTCAATTTATTTAACCTGATATCGCTTTTTGTTATCTCCTCAAGCAATTTATTCCTATCCTCCTTCGAAGTTAAATGAGTTACGGTTAGCTCTTTTATGTGGGGGCATGTTCTGATGAGCTTTCGAATACCTTTCGCCGATACCAAATGGCAATTAACTTTACGAAGACTCAAAGGACCGATGCTGACGTTGGAACGGATTATTGTGGAGCCGATATCGCAAGACTCTATGTTAAGTTCCTCTAAGTAGGGAACGTCTCGTAACAACATGATTATGCCAGCTTGTGTGACACACCGACCGACCCTACTAGACTTTTGGTTCCTCGGTGGATCCATCGACAGAATGCGCAGATGCTTAAGTTTGCTTACATAGGACAAACCTACATCGGAAACGTTTCTAATCAGTACTGAAGCATTTATTCGGGATTTGTAGACATCTACTCTGGAGACTATATTCAATTCCTCAATAAGAGGGCATTTTGCAGAGATTATTTGAAGAATTTCGTCTGTGCAAAGGAATTTCAGGTCGAGAACAATTAAACGTGTGAGGCAAGGGACCACTTTGATCCAGAAACGCTGAGATATGCCATGGTCAAGGTTACATTTGCGGAATACAGACAACTTTGGGTGAAGCAGGACATTGAGCAGTATTCGAGGGTCGCCGGGGTACACGCAACATCGTCTCTCTAAACAGAGGACATCAAATAACCTGAAACAGTAAAATATATTTAGTTATATATTACTTTTATTTTTTCAATTTATTAAAAAACTTTTGGTATTTTGGAGACGTTTTTTTTTGCTTCAACTATCCTCCATAGTAAAGTAGGCAGAGGGTACCTGGGGACCTTGTGTTAGGAGACTTCATTTCTATTATGAGATGTTTCCCCACTTTCCACCAAATTCAGGAGGCATTGCATATTGAGTGGCAGAATTAAACTGAATTCACAAAAAAATCAACAACTGGTGATTTTTAAAGATGGCATCTATAACATATAATGCTTATTTTGTATTTCTTATATCTCTTAAAATCAGCTTCACACTGTATCCCGCACATAGCAGAGTAGGCAGAGGGGACCTAGTGTTAAGACATTCTCCACTTTCTGCCGAATTCTGGAGGCATTGCATGTTGAGTGGCAGAACTCAACGGCGCGCTTTGCCTCAACGCCAGAGCGAAGAAATGGAAATATAAATTTAAGTAATTATTTTATCTCCTCAAGTGGGGATCAAACCCACAACCAGCCAGTTTTACAGTCACACTTGGTGCCCCTGCGCCACGACTATCCTCAATATCTCTAAAAATTTATGATTTGTTATTTAAAATAATTTTACCTTTTATTACTTTTGGAAATAAACCAAAAAATACAATTTTTATTTATCAAATTTGGGTTTACTCATGTTAACTGTTACATGGCTTTTTGTTTTGCCATTATAATATCAAATTTTGTTTGCAATTTTTTTTAAGAACCAATATATATTTTTTTATATACCAAGATTTACAAAAAAAAACCAGATATAGAGAACTGGTGCTAATATTAAAATTAAAAAAATAATATGTTAGTGTATACATTCCTACATTCCTTTGGCTTAAAGCTTGTAAAACTGTTGCTTAAAACTGAGAGAAACTAGTCTTAACACACTGTTACCGACTTTCTATCCTAATTCAACAAAGCATTTGGACATCAACTCCAAGGCAACCCCAAGGCAATTGAAATAACCCACAATAATTGAAGGGGCAACTGAAATAACACCGCATGCCGATCTGGCAGTAATATATAAATATTTTCCTTCATTTCGATTTTATAAATGGAAAATTAATTACATATTTTTAAAAATACATAATACCATTCCTAATAAAATAGGATAAAGCAAGTTTTAAATAAGAAAAATTGGTGAAATGAAATTAGCTGATATATGTAATTAACTGACACATAAGTATGGCTTATCTAGTATCTGTAGTGGAATAAAATAAATATTTTTTTATTGTTTCAAAATCTTTAAATGTATGAAGGAGATTCAATATTACAAGCTGTCAGACTGAACCTTAAATATAATTGAGGTATTGTGCAATATGAGATAAAAATAATTGTAACTATTAAATGATAAATGATATCATAAAAAAGTATTTATGTTATACTATGGATGATTGATTAAATAAATGACATAATTTTTGTTTTCAGTTTTTGCTGTGTCCCGCACACAGCACCGTAGGCAGAGGGAACCTAGTATTAAGACACTCTGTTCCCCACTTTCTGCCAAATTCTGGAGCCATTGCATGTTGAGTGGCAGAACTCAACGCTGCTCTTTGCCTTGACACCAGAGCGAAGAAATGGAAATATAATTTCATCTCCTGGAGTGGGGATCGAACCCACAACCAGTCGGTTTTACAGTCACACTTTGTGCCCCTGCACCACAACTGGCCTCTTAAATATGCCTTAATGGAATAGATAAAATGTACATGAATAGATTTTGAAATTCAAACTAGTTTGAAGCAATAAAAAAAAAGTAAATTAATAAAATAATTAAGATAAACACAAAGTTTGATATGAGTAGTATCTACCTGGATGGGAGTGTGGCCATCAGAAATTTTTTTATTGCGTTTATCTTTTTTTTACATTCCTCATATTCTACTTCTGCAAAACTGCACTCTATAACATACAAACTTTTATTTATTAAGCTAAGAGTACTTTTGATGGATAATTTAAATAAGCTACTCGGTTGTAGATGAGGCGACATTATTATCTGAAAAATGAATCGACAAACCACCAGCGAACATTAAAAACTATTAGTTTGTCGTTTGGAAGTAAAACATAGTGATAAATTAACTATTATATGATATTTATTTGATATTTCAGTAAAACTTGTATTATACGCCTAGGTACTAACACTTTTTGTTAATTGATAAATTGAATGATACGAAGCTGTCATTTTAGTTGTCATTATAATTGACAGTTCTGGTTCTTGCATGACATTTAAAGGATTTTGTAAAGGAAATATTGATTGGTGAGCTGTATATTACTATATTTAAAAAAATAAAATACATTTTTTTTTTGTACAGATTTTTTTTATGTGTAAACTCCATTTTTCATATATTGATTATCGCTAAACAGGGTGAATAAATATTTGGGGTGAAAAGACAAAAAAACTAGGAAAGTTATGCTTTTTTCACAAACCATTTTAAAATTTACGAGTTAGTAATAAATATGATATAAAAGTCATAAAATATCATATTTTTTTCCACATTTATAAATTTCACAAATTATTATCATATATCTCATAGTATAATCTCCACCCTTATTATTTATAATAATAAGGGTATGGTAATACCCTTATTATTATAATAAATAATAAGGGTATGGTAATATTCATATTGATACATAAAATTAGCTTTTAAGAATTTTTGCGCATACTTGGAAAAAAAATAAGAAAAATCCTAAAATCGAATCTTCAACAGGGCAGTTACGGCTCTTCAACCATACTATTCTTTACTGTCAAAACAAAATCATCGTGTATGCATGATAAAAGTAAAATATAAAATTTGTTTATTTATTATTAAAATAACTTCTCCAATAAATACTTACATACATTGGTCTTCTGATAATTTTAACGTTTCCTAACGGGTAAAACGGGATCTTATTTCGACTTCTGTGTCTGTCTGTTTGTCCGTCTTTGAACGGTGCTTATATCAATTTCAGTTTATAGACATTTATTCTCAATAATACGTAAGCCGTTTATATCATGAACCATGATTGTTGAAAATTTGTATTACACAAATAATGTATGTATATCTGTTGCCGCTATAATGATGAATATTAAAAAACAGAATGAAAATGAAATCCTTATAGGATCTGTAGACCATCTTGTATGTTGTTGAACATTGTGTATTGATTTTGCTGCATATTGTATGAAAATGGCCGCGTAATCAAAATCTACAGGGTACATTCCGTGGACCTATAACTATGAAATTTGACAAATAAAAACCTATTAAAATAAAATAAAAAAATCTAGATTCACGCTATATTCTGCACACAGCGGGGTAGGCAGAGGGAACCTAGTGTTAAGACACTCCGTTCCCAACTTTCTGCCGAATTTTGGAGGCATTGCGTGTTGAGTGAAAAAAAAATTTACAATACTAATTAAAGAAATAAATTGAAATAAAATTTTTATAAGTATATCACAGAAAAATATAACAAATTTATATTTAAATATCGTTGATTTCATAAATGAGTACGGGTGTGTATGGGCACTAACTTAACAATTATTATTATTGAATATTTGGTATTATTATTATAATTTTTTTTTTTTCAATTATTTTTTTTATAAAATCAGCTTCACGCTGTATCCCGCACACAGCAGGGTAGGCAGAGGGAAGCTAGTGTTTTTTAGACACTCCGTTCCCCACTTTCTGCCGAATTCTGGAGGCATTGCGTGTTGAGTGGCAGAACTCAACGCCGCGTATTTTTTTTTATTTAAATATTTATTATAATGTAATAAATATTAGACACTTCAGGGCTGACATACATATTTTATTTCTTTTCCAAATAGCTTCTTCAATATATTTTTTATATATATGTTAAATAAATGTATTTGCTGAAGGATATTTTTGTTTCGGAGTTTTAATTGTAAATTAATCTACTTTAGTGATAATTGCTGAAACTAAGTTTAAGAATATCTTTTAACAAAATAAAATAAAAAGAAATAAGATGAAATAAGCTTCACTTTTACGTTATATTATAAATATATCATAATAATGATGACGACGATATCGTTACGACCCCGTTATGCTGAAACATTTCTAATGTTGAAACATTTCTAAGAAACCATTTTTGTATTGATATCTTAGTTTTTTGCAAATTTTTGTTCAAGTACGGCGATAAAAAAAGACTCGTCAGATTTAGTAGATCCTTTACTTTTATTTTCTAGTGTATGTAAGACATGTTAAAAATACCTCATATTAATTCTTATTATTTTTCATCGATTACGTTTATTTAGGTAATCACTATTTAGGATTTCGTAACCAAAGAGTAAAATTTTATTTGTATATTACTAATATAGCGTTTGTTTGTTTTAGTGTTTGATCCAGTCCATCCACTACTATATTTATATCACTTCATAATATCTTTCAAAATTTACTGCTTTTAATCGCGGCGTTGAGTTCTGCCACTTAACACGCAATGCCTCCAAAATTCGGCAGAAAGTGGGGAATGAAGTGTCTTAACACTAGGTTCCCTCTGCCTACCCTGCTGTGTGCGGGATACAGCATGAAGCTGATTTTATTTACTGCTTTATATCATTCTTGTTTTTTCTACTATACGTGACACTGGCAGATTATTTTGAGCTTATCATCGCCATTAATAAGAAAGTAAAAAAATCTGTTTGTGTCAGTCCGTTTGTCACCAGTCTGTGTTTCACGAACCGCAATTTTCACAGATGATGTATTTTTGTTGCAGCTTTAACAACAAAAACAGAATTGAATAAAATAAAATAAAAAAATGTTGTCATTTTATTTGTTAATTTCTTTATTATATTAACATATACATCTACACGAATATATTTTATTATACACTACAACACTATCTATGCCTCTCATAAAGCTCTAATACTACTTAAATAAATATCTACTTATATTCTAATAATGTTTTAAAATTTCTTACATATAAAAATGATTCTTACACATATGTTGTGCTGTTTTGGTCACATAGAATTTTTACAGAGGTGTTTAAATATATTTGGGATTAAAAATTATATATTTAAATTTTTAATTTGATCATACAGTTGACAAAAAAAAAAGTTGGAGTGCCGCCTAAATTTATAATGTAATATTTAGTATAATCATTTGATAATTATACATTTATGTTTGATTCAATAATAATTTGCGCGAATATATTATTTACATTTATATTATGTTATATGCTATAACATATTATATTCGATATATATATATATATATATATATGTATATTTGCAATTATATTTGTGAAAATTCGGTTTTATAGGAACAAGTTGTGAAATGAGTTTCATAATATTAAACAAATAAGCTTACTTGAGGTTATTAATCAAATCAAAAAATTAATAACATCATTTAATTATGAAGAATTTTATTCTTAATTTTTTTATTTAAAAAATTTAGGTCATTTCAATAAAGTATAAGTATAGTATCTTCATATTTTATTTAAAATTTTAAATTTTTTATCCTGAATATTATGAATTCAGTAAACTAATAGTTATATAGTAGATTCTTAAAAAAAATTAAATGTCACAAGTTTCGAATAATCTATATTTTTCCACTTATTTTCATTAATAGATATCTATTTCTTATCTATGTATAATAAAATGTTTTGGCACTAGGCTTTTCATATATTTTTTTTTAAATTACAAAATTCGTGTAAATCTACCTACTGAGAAGGTTGGTGACTATTCTTTTATATATGCCTTGCAATTAAATTGTGACAATATCATTCAAAAGTCAGGAAGAAAATAGATTAAAAACAATATTGCGTAATTATAAAAAATAAAAGGAGATTTTCGAACACTATGTAATTTCTATTTTATTCTACATATCACTCGACATTAAAGTTCATAGAATAAAACAAACATAGAATTCAGTTTTAAATTAACGCTAGTATTTACTCGACATATAATATATATTTTTTTAGCTTCACGCTTTATCCCGCACACAGCAGGGTAGGCCGAGGGAACCTAGCGTTAATACACTCCGTTCCCCACTTCTGCCGAAGAAATGTAAATTTAAGTAAATATTTCTCCTCCTCTCTCCTTTCGTCGAGTGTGGATCGAACCCACAACCAGTCGTTTTTACAGTCATACTTTGTACCACTGCGCCACGACTGGCCTCTACACTCTGACATATAATTATGTTAATAAAATATTTGAATACATTTTTGTTTCTAAAAATAATAAATTAAGTGATGACGAAATTAAAAAAAAAAACAAGTTTCCAAACGTCAAAGTCACTAACTGTATATATTAAAAAGTGTAAATAATATAGAAGACAGGTGGACAATATAGGGGGATCCCCTAGGCGATATTACACGCCATATTTTATACGATTTTATTAAAATTATTACAAAATTGAAATCGCATCATTATAGTAAATTTTTCTGACCACCTGTTGCATATCCGAAAGATTTAGTTTATAGATCTCTAGTGTACGTACAAAATGATCCGGGATCTTACATTTTTTTTAAAACTTAACCAGTGCAAGTTTGGCCGATTGCGAGTGCGAGCCAGGGATATTTTGTACACGTGTCTCCTAGTTTAAATTCTGTAATAAAGTTTGTATGTAGGTGGTATTTGAGGATTTATTAGATTTTTTTAGTATAAGATATATGTACAGATAATATATATTTATAGAAAATGAAAATATCTCTATATTATCTACGATTTGGCATACACTATCTATTACTAAACTATGTATCTATACTACATTTTATTTATTATATTATTAATAACATAAATATTTAACGAATAAAATAATTAATAATTAAAAAATGTATATTATTTATAATTAAAATGCTTATTAATAATTGACCGCCAACAATAAGTTGGTCGTCGTAACCATTCTCTCGTTCGTTTCTTAACCATCTATCTAAATCATTCAAATCTTCAATTCTTTCTCCGTTTTGATTATCAGATTTATTATTTTTTGATTGTTTTAATATAACGTTATTATTTTCGGTTATCTTATTATTATTTTTAGATGATTTTTCAGCTTTTTTACAGCCGTATTGGGAAGCGGATCAGAGTCGCTTATGTGAGTCCGTACTGGAGCTTTTAAGTGAACCGAATCTTCTAGAATGGCCCGAGCTGGTTGTTGTCTCCCGGTCGAGGCTTGCCGCTCGCAGTATGAGGCCCCTCGATTGGTGTACAGATGAATCTGGTCTCGTCTGCAGTGCATATATATTTTTATTATGTTGTGAACAATCTTATAGTTTTAATAATTTTAATAATAATTAAAATATAAATTAAGAAGCCAGTCGTGGTGCAGAGACACTAGTGTGTGACTGTAAACGCGACAGGTTGTGAATTCTGTTCACTTGAGGAAATAAAATTAATAAATCAGCTTCACGCTGTATCCCGCACACAGCAGGGTAGGCAGAGGGAACCTAGTGTCATAAGATACTCCGTTCCGTACTTTCTGCCGAACTCTGTAGGCATTGCGTGTTAAGTGGCAGAACTCAACGCCACGCTTTGCCTCGACACCAGAGCGAAGAAATGAAAATATAAATTTAAGTAAATATTTCATCTTCTCGAGTGGGGATCGAACCCACAACCAGTCGGTTTTACACTCACACTTTGTGCCACTGCGCCACGACTGGCCTCAGGAAATAAAATAGTTAATATTATAATTGCGTCAAAAAAATCGCTGAACTTACAAGGTGGTGAAATGTGTACATAGATACAGAGGTCCCCTACCTATAGACTACCGACTAGTCGTCGATCGAGTTACACCTGTTTATAAATATGTATAAATTAAGCATTTGCCTGTTCTCCTTCTGATCCAACTCGATGTCTCCCAGTACTGTCAGAAAAAGATGTTTCCAGCGATCGATGAGAGGTCTCGCTGATAGACTGCGACAATAACTGCGTAGTCGAGTTGGAATCTTCCAAGTTGGAGAGATCATCTGGACTGTCCTCGCGTTGTGGAGTATCTGATTCCTAGAAATAAAATTCATTTGATATTGTCAAGTTTCTTTAATTCTCCTATATACATATATAGATAGAAATGCTTTTATTGTTATTTTGAATGCCAATCGAATATGAAACAAATAAACCAATAACAAATTAATTAATTATGGTGTAAGTGTGGTGTATGGTGTACTCATCCATTGTTTACTTTGTATGTTTTTATTTTTAAGTTGGTGTAATAAAGTATTAAATAAATAAATAAATATTTTTTTTGTGTTAATTGTTTTAATTGGACTATTTTAAGTGCAACTTTTATAACCCATTGAAAAGAGATATAATTAAAAAATTGCAGTTGTCAATTATACAACGTCCATTTCTTGAATTCGGTTAAAAATAGAATAAAAAAAAAAGCAACTAACTTCTTCCAAATCTCTGAGCCTACATGGATAATTGTGGCGTCTGCTTTCATCTCGTTCCCTCTTCTCGAGTTCGTCAGCCAGCATCATTACTTCCCAATCACTTCCGCTTCCTGTAAAAAAATATTTAAAATTTTATAATAACTAAGTTTTATCAAGTATTATATATATAAAAAAACATATCTGCTTCACGCTGTAACCCGCGCACAGCAAGGTAGGCAGAGGAAACCTAGAGTTAAGACATTCTCACTTCGTGCCGCTGCGCCACGACCGGCCTCAGTCATTATTCATACCCGTTGTGACATCAAGGCTAAGGAAATTTGCCACTCAACACGAAACGCTTCAAAGATTGTGCCACGCTATATATTAGAAGGAACTTAGTGTTAAGATATTTACGTAGTTAAGATATTACTGTTGTTTAATTAATAAATGTTGTATGTTCCCAGGTTCCCTTTGTCTACTCTGCTATCTGTGCGATACAGAATGAGGCCTAAAAACGATTACAAAAAATAAATATTAATACCTAGTTAGTTAATGATTACAAAGAAATGAATATACTGGTACCTGTAATTGGCGAAATATTTCCTTGTGCGGAAAAACCACGGCCACTCCTCAAATTTGTGTCAATAAACTCTTCGAAAACTGGTGTACGGGGAACAGATTCAGAATCACTATTTGATGATGTTGATGTACTGAAATAATAAAATATTTATTCCTCATTATCCAATGGTACATTTTAACCCGACTGCAAAAGAAGGGTTGTGTTTTCCGCGCGTATCTTGTATATACGCATTTGTCTGTAATATTCTTTGTTACTTCAAATCTTCAGAACCGCTGAACCGATTTATACCATTGAGTTATCGTTTGATTTGTCTTAGCAGTCCAAGTGTTCTTAGATAGGTGACAATAAAAAATCAAACATGGAGGCTGTACAACAACAAGTCCAATAGTTCATTAGAATTACTAATAGGGACCCTATATTTCTTCAAACAATTTAATATTTACAACGTAAAATTTTAATATATTTTTGGCTTATCGCTGTTCCCGCACACAGCAGTGTAGGCAGATGAAATCTAGTGTTAAAGACACTCCGTTCTATACTTTCCGCAAAATTCTGTAAACATTTGCGTGTGTAGCGGCGAAAGTCAAGCGCGTTTTGCCTCGTCACTAGAGCTAGAGCAAACGAAATTATGAAATATTATTAATATTCATATCCGCGAGTGGGATTCGAACCCGTCACCTATCTCGTTTGCCACGACTTGCTGGCTTCACCTACCAATTTTAATTATTAATATACCTTTCACTCAAGCTGCAATCACTGCCGATGTCAAGTACAATATCATTGCAGTTAGCTTTAGGCGTTGCTCCGCGACTGTACCCGAAGAACGAGCCGAGGCTGAATTTTCTATGGTGATGTTGTTGAGAACTACGTTCTGTAAAATAGACATTAAAAAATCAAAAGAAAAATTGACAAAAATTGAACAAAACAAAAAACTTAAATTGTTGAACGTTAGATTTTATTTTAACTTATACATATAATATGTATAAATAAATAAATCAAATCAGCTTCGTTGTATCCCGCTCACAGTATGGTAGGCAGAGGGAACCCAGTGATAAGACGCTCCATTAATCACTGTCCGCCGAATTCTCTAGGCATTGCGTGTTGAGTGGCGGAACTCTTTTTTTTGCTTCACATCGTTTCCCGTATAGCACGGTAGGCATGAATCTATTGTGAAAACGGAGACAAAGAGATGTAGGAAAATGAAAACATTAAATAAGTAACTTTCCAGAGAGGAAATCGAATTCACACATGACCGTCGCGGTTACAGTCGCCACGACGGTCCACAGTAACATTAACTAAATTATATTAAACATACTTCTTTCCTTTCTTCCGGTGTGATGCATTCCAGTGTCAACGGATAACGTTTTCTTTATCTTTGTTTTACTATTGTCCAAATGCGTGCCGAATAAATGAAACGGGTATACAGCTCGTTTATTTGAGCGGAGACTTGATTGTTCAGGACTAAGTAAGGAACGGTCCTCTGAAGTCATGTGTGGAGAAATTGGCCTAAAATTGAAAGAAAATCTTTTAATAATATTGGAGTTTAAAGATATACGAGGTATATTTATTTTTTTAGCTTGACTTTTCTCGTCTCGAATATAGCAGGGATAGATAATTTGGTTTGGTGTGAAGAATTCGAGGCGAGTTGAGTGAAGGAACTCAATGCTGAACTTAGTGGTGGTGTACCAAAGGTGACAAAACCCAATGGTTATTCACGTTATTGAGAGGAAAGAATCAATCAGTCAGACTAACACGTTGGCCGTTGACAAGTTTATCTAATAAACGATTGCAATTGGGTTGGCCAAGATGTAGAAATTAGGTTTATCTTTAGAATAATTTGTCTTACTCAATCTTTAGGGTGCTTTATAAAGAACTAATGTATAATTTGATACCGTGTCAAATCCTGGAGCTCTACAGATTCTTGATAATTTTGATCCTCCCAAGATTTTCTTTGTTTTAATTTTTCTGCTCGTTTTCTTAAGTATGTTCCGGCTTTACCATCTAAATTTAGATCTAGTCTCTTAGACTTGTTTACAGACCAATCTTCTTTATTTGTAGATGATTTAGTTTTATTTGATAAAGACTCGGCTAAGCTCTGTAGTTCTGAGTAAGACAATTTGGTAAGATCGATTCCTTCAGTTAGTTCTGTCAGTTTTTCTTCTGATAATTCATCTGATGAAGCAGTAGCTTCATCTGATGCCTTTGTTTGAAAATCTTTATCTGAAGCCTTTATTTCTTCAGCACTACGTTCTGGTGGTGATGAAGTAAATACTGTATCTAATGAATCTCCCCTCTGTAATTATAATTAAAATTTGAAAGAATTTGACTTGCTACATATTTTATGTAAATGTCCGTAAATGCATACAATTGTGTTAATAAGAATAATAAAAGTATGTTTACCATAAAACCTTCTTCAACTCCCGACATTTCTTCACTACCGGAGCTATTCTTTGATTGTTGATATCTGCCATGATGATGGTTGTCATGAGAAATTAATAAAATGTCATTTTCATTTTCATTTTGTGAATCTACTTCTTGTTCGATGGCGGCAGGAGCTGGAAGTAATCCTAAGCCTAGTCTTTCCAATTCCTGTATACGATTTTGTAGTTGACTAATAATTTCATCCCGTTTTCGAACTTCATTTTCTAAGCTGTTAAATCTGAAAGTAAAATTTTATATACTTAAAATATAAGGTCGGGGCAAAAATATCTTCGTATTTTTCATACAAAGGAAAATATTTCTTTAGGTATCATTTTTTATTTATTTATAATATATATGTGCTATGTAACAAGTAATGTAACAAGTCATCAATCAAAATGATCGATGACTTGTTACCATCTTAGGGGTAGTGCCACAATCCCATTTCTGTAGAAATTTTGAGATTTTTAATTAAAAAAAAATCGGACAGGTTGTGTTCACAGTGTTCTTTTAAGGTTAACTTTATGTTTCCTAAAGAGTTTTGCAATGGCCGAGACAGGTGGAAATCTGATGGAGCAAGGTTAGGGCTATACAGGGGATGAGACACCTGACCCAAACTCTCTCAATTCTGTTGCGTGGCTAACTATGAGTGTGGTGGTCTGGCGTTGTCATGGGGGACTACCACGCCCTTCCTATTCACCAGCTCTGGCCGGTGTTTTTCTCCGGCTGACAGTAGAGGTCAGAATCGATAGTTTTACCCGGTGGCAAAAGTTCATAATCGACGATTCCTTTCGAATCCACCATACACCTCTAGCTAGCGGTCTGTTGGGCTTGTCCATGCTTCGGCCCTGACCTTTTTTTAAATATTCTTATCGTATTTTTTATCATCCGTAATCAACTATTTAAAAAATGGAATTGTTACGTTTCAACAAAGAATCGTAAATGGAAACACGTTGCATTAGGTTTCTCTCAGTGAGATCAAGTATAAAGTGGTTTTCTTATCCTAGACTTCCGTAAATGACGTAAAACTGTTTTATGATGAACATTCACTTGATACATAAAACAGTTTTCCAAACAGAAAAGTAAGCTTTGGTTTAAGAACCACATTTTTGCTATTCTTATTAATAAAAGTAAAAGTAAAGTAAAATACTCTTTATTGTACACCGAATAATGAATTAGAAAACTGTTTACAATGATACATAAAATAGTACAATAGGCGGCCTTATTGCTAAGAGAGCATAAAATTAAATTAGGAGGAGTGTACTAAGTAAATGCAAGTATAGTAAAAATATACAAATAGTCAAATATATACACGTATACATACATACATAATAAGATTTTATGGAAATTGTAAAAAGTAATTAATTGAATTTTTCCATTATACTTAAGATTATCAAGGTGTTAAATAATATTCTTTTAGCCTTTTTTTAAAGGTCATTAAAGTTTGAGCCTGCCTGATTTTAACGGGTAAAGAGTTGTATAAGCGAGCAGATTTAACAGAAAAGGAATTTGTAAAGAAGGAAGAAGAGTAGCAAGGGATTTTAAGAGAAAATGTGTAATGGGAGCGGAGGGAGAAATTATGCGATTCACATAAAAACTTAAATCGTTCTTTGAGGTATGAAGGGGTCTTCCCATTCATCAAGATGGTGTAAAT
Source organism: Heliconius charithonia (assembly GCA_030704555.1). Lineage (NCBI taxonomy): Eukaryota > Metazoa > Arthropoda > Insecta > Lepidoptera > Nymphalidae > Heliconius > Heliconius charithonia. Next base: position 2,988,983 of record CM060810.1, read on the forward strand.
AGAAAGTTATACAGAAGACAAAGAACATGAGTTTTCAAGCGAAATCGAATTGGGAGCCACTGGAGCTGTTAACGAAATTCGGAAATATGGTCGTATTTGCGGAGTCCAAAGAGGAACCTTATGCAGACGTTTTGGAGACGCTCCAGTTTATTTAATTGCTCCTCCTTTAAGTCAAGGTAACAACAATCGGCATTATCAAGAATTGGGAGTACGAGTGATTGTGCCAATGCAACTTTAGTAGGAATGGGTAGAAAGTTACGTAATCGACGTAATGACGCAAGAGCGGAAAAAACTTACACTTCACAAATTTGTGGCTTCCACGATGTTGGTCAAATATAATTCGTATTTTTTTTACTTTCAAAGTAAAAGGAATTATAATTCCATCAAGTGATATAGGTAAATCGTTGATGGAGATTTAACAAATAAGCCTTGGACTACCTATTATAATAGCTTGCGTTTTCTTAACGTTTTCTTATCGTGTATAAATAGTAGCGAGTACTTGAGATAATGCTGTTATAGTATTCGGAAGATCATGCAACGAACATTGACGATATATTTGAAGATCGACCGCATAGAGGTGATAATACCGCATTACGTCCGTAAACCACACAAATTTTATTCGTGGCGTTCGTGACATTTTTACCTTCTTTTTTTTTCTTCGTCACGTACGTTCATTTTGCTTGCGTGAAAAAAAAAATTAAAAATGGCGGGAACTAGTTTTATTTTATTTATTGCATCTTCAGAATGTCACATTTAATTGTATTAAAACCAGGAAGTTACATTCAGTACAGCCAAAGAGATTTGATTACTACGTACATTTAAAATATGAAAATATTTTGCCCCGACCTATTACATCACACAATTTACAATTTAAAATTAATCACAACTTCATATACAAACCTTTCTTGAAACTTTCCTTGCACCTCATGCAAGTGACTCTGTATTACTTGTTTAATGCCAAATAAGACTTCGCCAAAATAATCTTGCTCTTCTATTGAGCCTGGAAAAAGGAAGAGATCTTTTACGAAATGTTATAAAATATCAAAATAAAAAAGGTAAAATAAGATTATAATATAAAAAATTACCTCTTAGAAGCTTTCGTTGGTTCGCTACTGCAGATATTATTGTTAACTTTGGTTTCTCTGGCACTCTTATATCTTCTGGCCTTAAAGACTTATAATCATAAACAGGATCTACATGTGATTTTAGTTTATATTGATTTTGTATATTTGCGTCAATATTATTATTCCTAACTGGTGAAGGGTCCGGCATACTGACTTGGCTTTGATGTATCGTCTCTGGTGCATCAGGTAGTTTCATTTCAGATGTTTGTACAGTTGGTTGGACAGTTTCTATAGGAGTTGGTAATTCAAAAACTTCATCAACCATATCCATTGGAATACTTCCAGGGGGAGACGGTAAAGTATGTCGGTGAAATGTTACACTTTTCGAAAACTTCGAATGTCTTGCTGCATATCCTTCTATCGTAGGAGCTCTAATAAGCTTTCGCATTTCGTTACTTTTTTCAGGGCTTTCAGCAGGGGTCACGTCTTCAGAAAGTTTTTTTAATATTGATTTAAGTGTGCGTCTTTCTAGAGTTTCGTTCGATCCATGGCTTTCGACGGAATCTGTTGATTTTCTTTTAAATTTTTTTTTATCCATTGTACTACTTTCAGAGTGGCTTCTTGTAAGTGTATCGCATAATAAATCTTCTGAAGAACTTGCACAGTCTAAGCTTGAACTTCTAATTTTAATAACTTTTTCCAGTTCTGCTAATTTTTGTCTTTCATTTAAAATTTTAAGTTTTTTCACAAATGGTAAGCCGCCATATTCTGGAGATAAATCATCGATAGACCTATATTTTTTGTCTCTGGTTAGTAACCCAGTACCTCTAGTTATAGGTATTCTGTCTTGTGACCTAGTCACTATATTCTTTTTTGGTGACATTGTTAGTAGATCTAATGATTTATCGTTAATAGGACCTAAAGAACTGACTACTGGCGTATCTTGCTTGACTTGTTGATTTTTAATTTCATTATTGTTATCTATTTTTACAAGTTCCCCTGTATTTATGATAGGCACATTTATATTTACATTACCTGGTGCGTTTCCATTTGCAGTGTCCCTTGTTGCTTGGTCAGATTCATTTTTTTCATCAATGCTAGTTTTACTATAACTTTTAGAGTCACCTAAAATCGCGGCCTTTTTAAGTTTCGACCAAGGCTTTTTACTTTTCAATTCCTCTTGGCTTTCTGTTGTTTGTACAGGAATTATTTCAATGGCGCTTTTTTCAGATACTGGGACTTTGCATTTTTCCGTGGATGAGTTATCATTTTCTTTCGGTAAATTTCCACTTTGTAATGTTTTGAGTTTATCTCGAAAAGTCGAACCTACAGATTTCACTGGTGATTTTATTTTACTTACTACAGAATGTGGAACCGATATTAAGTTACCATCGGTTTTTTGAGTTGGCTCTACTACTGCTGCTGGTTTGTCACTTACATCTTTATTGAGTGGTTGACATACTGCAGTTCCATCACTTTGCACTTGTAATATTTTATCTCTAAAACTTACTTTCGGTTTCGAAGTTCCATCACTAGAGCCAGAGGAATTTTTTCTTGATGTTTTCGTTGTGGGACTCTGTAATTTTCCAGGCGAGCTGGATTCTGAACCTTTTCTTAACGGACTGAGATTTTTTACTGTGGGACTTAATGGGCTCTTTATAGAGCTGGGGCTAATAGTTTCGGAGCTAGATGGCTGATAGCTTGCAGTGGGTGTTAGCTGATTTTTCTCTCTTTCTTCTTTTGCTTTTAGTAACAAAAGCCGTTGTAGTAAAGGAAGTCCGGCCCCAATAACTTCAGGTTCTGCTTCCACCCCAGTACTGGTTGAAGGTGTTGGTTGTTGAATTGGAGGTGATACTACTGAAGATACCGATAGCCTTTGTTTTGCTACTTTTTCTTCACGGTCCTGGAAAATTATCACAGTCAACAACAGTCGGAATAGTCAACTCTATATGTATTATTAAACAATTATCACTCAATTAAACTCCTTTAAAATAAAAACATGTGAATTAGTCACAAACTGTTGTTTTCGCTCTTCGCTTCTTTCTTTTTAAATATTATCAATTCTCAAGAAAAATTACAGTTATGAGTTAAAAAGTTAACTATCCACGCGTATATCCAAATATTAATGATTCTACCTGTTTTTCTTTCAGTAATTTTAGCCGTGATAGTAATGGTAGGCCAGCTCCAAGTGGTGAAATGCTTTTTTCGCCGTCCTTGCTACCTGACGTCGTCTCGCCGTTATCCTTAATATAGTTAACATATATATTATATAAGTACTTCTTAGTTTTGAAAAAAAAAATGTTATTTTTTATTTTATCGTAGTTATAATTTACTACAAATATCAATTAATATAATAAGCATTATTTGATGTCGTCGTGGAACAGGGGCACAAATAAGTGACTGTAAGACGACAGTTGTAGATTCGATTCCCACTCGAGGGAATTAATTATTCATTATTAATATTTTCATTTTTACGCTCTGACAATAAAGCAATGGCCGGGGTTGAGTTCCGTCACTTCACACGGATTGCCTCAAAAAATTTGGTGGAACGTGGAGAACGGAGTGTATTAACACTAGCTTCTCTCTGTCTACCTTGCTTCATGCGGGATAACGAATAAAGCTAAATAAACTAATATTTAGGTATTAAATAATTGTTGCTAACTTCTGGGTTATGGGTTTGGGAATCATCGCTCTCTACTCGCGGCATGCGTCGAAGTTTAGGTTCACTACTAGATAAAGCTTGTAATTCCAGGGATTCCCCGGAACGACGACCGGTCCGGGACCTGCTTCTGATTGCGTTTCTTATACCCTGCGCATATTGATTTTGTCTCATATAAAACAAACAAGTTATTTCCATAAAAAAAATGATTAAAGCTATTAATCGAAAAAGAATTAGTAGGAGCATACTATTAGTTGTATTAACTTTTAAGCAATATAAAGATAAATTTTCCATCTGTAGTTCTTCTTCTCGGTTCTCGTCTTTTGCTTACTGCTCCATGATATATATGTTTTTATTATAAATTGAAATATTTACCTTAACGTCTGTTCGAAGTTTGTGTACGATTCTTTTCGGTGCACTGTCATCGCCGGCTTTATCCGGGCTTATATCATCTGAAAATTTTATTTTTAATTATGTGATTTTGAAAATTGTAGTCAAAAAATATAATAGGAAGCATAAGATGGCCAGTTTGAGGCCAGTAAATAAATGGTTCTCAGGTTTCGTCAGCCTGCGGGCTATAGCGAGAATCTATATTCTCACCCCGAGATTTCAAGAGATCCATTGCGGACAGTCGTGGCGCAGCGGCACGAAGTGTGACTGTAAAACCAACTGGTTGTGGGTTCGATCCCCACTCGAGGAGATGGAATACTTAGTTAAATTTATATTTCCATTTCTTCGCTCTGGAGTCGAAGTGGGGAACGGGGTGTCTTAGCACTAGGTTCCTTCTGCCAACCCTGCTGTATGCGGGAAAAAAATAATACGCTTATAAATGACATAATTTTAACTGCCAACATACTTTTAGCACATTTCCTAGACATATTCTTCGCCTCCTGCAGCCGCTTTCTTCCAAGAGTTTGTAGTATTTCTTGTGCTTCAGGATAATCCTTCATAGCCGCCAAGACATCTTCCCGTGAAAGAGAGAAAAGTTCAGAATAACCAACTGATCTAACATCGGCTGTTCGTCTGAAAATAATAGTGAATATATATATGTGAATATATAATTTTAATTAAAAATCAAATTAAAACAGCTTCACGCTGTATCCCGGACACAGCGGGGTTAAGACACTCTGTTCCCCACTTTCCGCCGAATTTTAGAAGCATTGCGTGTTGAGCGGCGGAACTAAACGCCGTTATTGCCTCGAGACCAAAGCGAAGAAATGGAAATATAAATTTACATAAATATTTCATTTCCTCGAGTGGTGATCAAACCCACAAACGTCGCGTTACTGTCACACCCTTGTGCTCTTGGGCCACGACGGCCTCATACCGATACAAATTTAAAATTTTATAAAAAAAAATATAGCTATATAATGATAATTTAATGTATATTTTTTTAATAAACATCAAACTAGAAATACCAGGCTTAGCTTCTCTGATAGCTGACAACCAAAGACCTCAAGTTTTTTAAAGTTCTTAAAGGATATCTTTCAAATTGTCAAGGTTAGAAACGGTAGTAACGGTACTAACTTTAATATAAAAGTTCACTTCACATTTTAAAAAGATATCGACAACAACACCTTTAACCAATCAAGAATATAAAAGGCATGGACAACAAAATTGTGGCGCCTAACAACTCATATTAAAAAAAAAATTAAAAATTAAAATAGGGATGAAGTTGCTAAATAGTTTTCACCCATCCATTGAAATGTTAACCTTTTTCTAAGAGTTTACGTCACTGTCGCACCAAAGCGAAATAATAGTTCCATATGTTACACAAGACTCGATTGTAACTTAATTCACTTTTTTAACATAAATGTAATTTTGTTTATCGTTAAATAAATTAATAAATGCCATTAATAAACGAGGCCAGTCGTGGTGCAGTGGCACGGAGTGTGACTGTAAAACCGACTGGTTGTGGGTTCGATCCCCACTCGAGGAGATGAAATATTTACTTAAATTTATATTTCCATTTTCTTCGCTCTGGTGTCGAGGCTAAGCGCGGTGTTGAGTTCTGCCACTCAACACGCAATGCCTCCAGAATTCGGCAGAAAGTGGAGAACGGAGTGTTTTAACACTAAGTTACTTAACCCTCTGCCTACCCTGATGTGTGCGGGATACAGCCTGAAATTAATAAACAGATAGAAAATAGGCAGATCGAACAAATAGAAATTAAATCGACTAATTTAGGAATCGATTTTGTCAAATTCTTATGTAATTTTATTGTGAATACAATCTTACACAAACAAAAAAGTTTACAGACATCTTGATACGTATAATAAAGAGGAAAGAAAATTGAGTTAAAATCTATTTATATAATAAATAAAATATAAAAAACTTTTATAAAATTCTAATTTCAATAACCGTTACTTTGAAATAAGAAATTTTAATAGAATCCATTTTGGAGGGTATTCTGTTTTCGATTGTAACATTATATTTCGTCTGCTTCCAAACAGTTTCATTTATAAAAATATTTTCTTTTACAACATAGAAAGCGATCTGTGAGACTAGATACTTCCAATTAAGAGGAACATAACACTTTGCTCTAAGCGAAGCTACTTCAAACAACTAGAACTAAAACACATAACGAGATACAGATATGGAGGTATTGAGTTTCTTAATTTTAGAACTTATGGAAAGAAAAATTTTATTTGTAAGGAGAAAAATAAACAAGATTTTTAAAGGAAATTTTTATCGCCGCCATATCTTGGAGTATATAATCTAAGGGGATTTAAGATTTTACAACGGCCCGAATCTCACATGAACATAAAACACATTGAAGTATCGCTATAATCATTATTTCTTTTTTGTTGAATTACTTTGGTGTTTATGTTGACGTTATATTTGAGATGGTACGACGGTTGTGGGTTCGGTTCCCACTCGGAGGAATTAATTATCACTTATTAATGTTTTCATTTCTTGGCTCTAGTACTATGACAAAAACGCAACTTTGAGTTCCGCCATTCAACCTCACTTTAAACGGAAAGTGGAGAACGGAATGTCTGATTACTAGGTTGCCTACTCTACAATAAGCGGTATACAGCGTGAAGCTAAAAAAAATATATACGGGGGATTCCACGGAGTTATGGGTCTCCAAGTCGTTAGACTGTTGGACATGGCCTCTTTCAAATCTCATTATCTGTATCAAAATAGTGGAATAGGTTTCTCAATAAATGAGCTTTTCATTGGTATAACTGTTTTAATTTAAAAAATATTTTATATTTCATAGAAAAAAAAAGGTTTTTATTTTATATATGTTTTTAATTTATTTTCATAATTTATTTAATTTATTTAATTTCTGAAAACAACTAATAGTGTGAAGAAAAAAGAGAAAAAGTTCTATAAAAAGAGGTCAAGCCGTTTAGGAGCTAAGCTCATCGGTCCTGAAGCGCAATTCGCACCCACTGCGCCACCACCACCACCAAATGGAAATCTTTAACTCTACTATGTGTTAACTAAATAATATCAATGGTTTTGATTTAGAAATGGAATTTAACTAAAAATTATACTTTTCATATATATTTTAGGAAATAACAATACTTATTTAGAAAACGTATAAAAGTTTGAACATAGCGGGACTCGAACCCGCGCTTCCTGGAAACCGACCAGGCCACTGACCACTACGCCATGCGTTCATTAAAATTACCTATTTTCTTTTGATTTATTTTTTTTATACAAACTAAGTTATATTTAGATACTTACTTGTTGAGGCCGTCAAGATTTAAAATTCCAATTTCACCGAAAAAGTCACCAGCTTTCATAGTAGTGAGGACACGACCAGTTTCTGATATCACTTCTAAAATCCCATCTGCTATTATAAACATTTCCCGTGCCACTTCGCCTAAAATATATTGAATTTATATAAGAAAGTGATAATTATTTAATTTTATATTATATTTTTCATTAAACTTTTTGGTGCTTACAGAATAATACGTTAAAGTAAAATTTGTGAAAGGATAAAATTTACTTTTTAGTCTTGAATTTTTATTTATTAAAATTGTAGAAACCTCTATCTAAATAATTAATAAGAAAAAAAAACCATACTGAATTTTACATATATATCATATTTTTTTATTACACTTTATGGTGCAGCTTATAGTACAATACGGTAAAGTAAATAAAATTTACTTTTTTAGTTCTAAATTTTAATCAATGTATGAAATTTTTATCGATTTATTAGAATTATAAAAAAAACATCTGTCTAAATTAAATTTATATTTTTTTTCAAACATAATATTTTAAACAAAAAAAAAACAATGAATATAGCTTTTATAAAATTCGTAATAAAACTACCTTTCCGACAGATAGAGTCGCCAGGAGTAAAAATATACGCTTTCATTTTTAACACTAAGTCGTGTAGAAACTCAGGCTGGCATTCTTGGAAGATGGTTACCTAAAAGGTAGATAAATATTATAAAAAATAAGAAAAATATATAAATATTTTAAATAAAACTATTTTAACCGGATTTTTGGAAACCCGACGTTTCGAACACTTTGCAGTGGTCTACCCGTGACCACGGACTATATAAAAATACTAAATACACACGGAATGTATAAAAATACTATACGCGATTAATCCGGTTAAAACAGTTTTATTTAAAATGTGTAATAATCATGAAAATCAAAGAACTTATATATATAATTTTTTTTTGTTATAATAAATTTAAAAAAATAATCAAATCAATCAGCTTTACACTGTATTCCGCACACAGGCAGAGAGAGCATAGTGTTAAGACACTCCGTTAATTTTTCATTGACATTGCAGGTTGAGTGGCGGAACTAAACGCCAGGCTTTTTGCATTTATTCCAGAGCGAAGAAATAAAAATATTCATAAGTAATAATTAATTCCCTCGAGTGGGGATCGAACCCACAAGCGTCGCGTTACAGTCACATCTTTGTGCCTCTGCGCCACAACGGCCTCTAATTTAATGAAATCTTTTATGTTCTTGGCACCCAGCGTGGGATTGATTCACTAAGAAAATCTCATTATATAGCTATCTAACCTAAATAAATACGTCTATAAATCTGATGTAAATTTCCACTACTATAAACAAAGCAAAGTAAGAAATAAGAACAAAAAACTATGGTATAAATTGGTACATTTATTTACGTCTTTACTTTTACTTTTCCGTGAAGCTGAACATTAAAAGATTCATCAAACACTAAAAGATTCATCGAAAACTATAAAGCAAAGACATTATATTTGGGACAAATTACATATTTATATTATATTAATATTAATAACATAGAAATGAGGTCAGGTGTCTTAGCTATTTTTTTTTCTGTTACAATGTTCATTATTACAAGTACTTATTATTTATTTACGTATTTTTTATGTTAGTAAAATATACAAAATAAAAGTTGTTGTGATTATTTATATTTCCATCTAAATCTTCCATCAAAACTGAAAAAAAAAACAAAAACAGTTTTCTCACGTTTCCGGTTTAAGAAATCTTTTCTCAATACTTTCCTACTATCTGTATGGACTATATGTCATATTGTGTTGTTTCGGCTGTGCGTTTTTTATATCTATCTATGATAAAGGAAAAGAAAAGCTTGGCTGGAATAAGCATATGGTTATTTTTTTTAGGGACTGTCTTGTTAATATTGTAGTTAATATATACCTTTTTCAAAACACTTAAGTTAACATGTAGAGCCAATTCAGTCTTAAGTTTATCAGGCAGTAGTCCCAGTGCGGTGTTGATATCACCACCTCCTTGTATTCTCCCTCTTGACCAGGAATAGTCATACCACCGTAGAACTCGACGTTTCATACCTCCTGGGACCTAAGGAAATAAATTATTTTGTAATGTATAAATATTTTGCAATTATTTCTCCATATTACAGTTTATGATAGATATAAATAATTTAGTATCAAAGAGGAAGGAGGAGAAACGAGGGTCTTTTCTCCACTTTCTCCTGGATTCAAATCATTTCAAAACAATTCAATACATTTTTTTCATGTTTAAAGTGATATTACACAATAAGAGTAGAGAGATTTTTTCTAAAAAGTAAAATTAAAATAATTGTTTGCCAAAGTTATAGTGATAATTGTGTTTGTTTTTTCAGTTGCTGTGTAAGTCTGTCCGTCTGTCAAGATGACGGACGATATTAATTAAGCTGAAATTAATATCAAATATGCAAGTCTACGGTTTCTTGGAGCAAAGAAAAAAAAATCTAATTCAAAAAAAGACATAAGATTTATCCATCGTTTTTACTGTTTTTTGTATGAAATTGGCCGCGTCAATCAAAGACCTACAGTTACGAAGTTAGACAAGAAGTGAGAACTTACAATACAAATGAAGAAAAATGGAAATTTATAGATATATCATAGACAAAAATCATTGTAAATGAGTGGATACGCCCGCGAATTCGAAAATCGAAAATCATGAAATCGGTACGAATTTCCAAAAACTACGGCGAGCGAGACCCACTCGCACTTGACTGATTTTATTTAAAATAAATTTTCAAAAAAGTAAATTTTTAAAAAAGAAAATTTTCTAAAGTAGATTAAGTTATAATATTTTATTACAAAGAGACAGTAACAAATAAATCATAAATCACTTTCTTAAATGATATTGTAAAAATATCGATAAACTTTGTATGAAGCTAAAATCGAGTTGGAAGTTTCCATTAACAGAAAAGAAATAGAAATAGAAACTAGCCACTATTATTCTTATTTTATTTAAAAAATGCAGATACTTATACTAAAAATATTATTACTAATAATGCCGTCGTGGCACCGTAGTACAGTGTCTGATTATAAATGCAAAGGTTATGGGTTCGATCCGACCTCTAGGGAATTAATTTAATTTATTTAACGGCTCTGATAGATAAAGCGCGACATTCACTTCTTCCACTCAATACATAATGTCTGAAAAATCCAGATGTGGAGCGGAGTGCCTTAACACTAGATTCCTTTCCTTACTATTCCCTTTAAGCTGCTAATTAAAGTTAGATCACTTGTTAGAAACTTGATTGATGATATTTTATTATCGTAAATTGTAGAAAATGGACTGAATTGACATTTGATAAAACTTTGCAGGCCAAAGTGACACTTTGAAAGGTTTCTGTTATAAACTTCTTAGAAATTTACATGTTTAATGTCGCACTCAACACGCAATATTTTCAAAATTGGGTGAAAGGCGGAGAAACAGGTCTCAAAACAGGGTACCCTGCCATGCGAGAAAATAACAAATTTTCATTTTAAACTTTTAAAAATATTTATAGGGTTCCATAGGAAAATGTTTATAAAATCCAATCAATCTACTGAATGCCATGTAAAAGCTTTTACGCTACATTTTAATGGCATACTCGAAAATTTTACTATACACGGTCCACGGGAACCATAATGTTTAAAAATATCTTTTACCATCAAAGTGTCTTTTTATGAAACATTTTTATGTTTTCCTACTGGCATATCTTTATATACTATTATACATACATATATACTTATATTGAAAAGATAAAGATTTTGATTAGCGCGCTAAACTTATGAACATATTCGTGTTGGATATTCCATTTATCGAGAAAGGCTTTAAGATTACATTGTATCACGTTAATCGTTTTATGTAACCCACTGTCGGTCAGATTTACATCGAGCACGTAAATTTTTCACATACATAAGTGTTAGTTATTTTCATTTCAAAGTATGCAGATGAGTCTGCAGTTAGGTTTTTTTATTAAAAAATCATTACAGAAACTTACAAGGGTAGGTAAGGGAAAAACTTACAAAAACTTACAAGGGGAAGAGCCACTAGAACAGACATAGGCCAAGTAACAATACCCGAACTGTCTCCAGTGAACGATGCTATGTAACATATGCAAAACGCATTTGTAGGGTACATAGGGTATATATGTAAAGAAGACCGTCAAAGTCATTTTGCAATCTGCGAGAAGAATATGAGGACGTTTGAACTTGGAAACGAAGATCTGGTAACAGTGTTACTCGAAGAACAGAAAGCCGCCATATTGATAACAACTTGGAATACCTCAGAGGGAAACCCCCTTCATCGCCCCCACATGGCGAACGGAGGAGGGAGATTCAAACTAAGATCAAGAGCTGTGGAAAAAATACATCACACGCTGCCGTCGCCTTAAGAAGACACATAAAGATATTCATATACTACTCTCAATAGATTCATTTGCATAGTAAATGAAGATTCCATGGCTGATATAGTAGCGCACGTCGTCAAAATGACTATTTCCTATAGTCATATCTATGGATATACGAACGAACGAACAAAGCAACTGACTGCACCACAATCAACATGATCGAAGATTACCAACGACAACCTCAAATATTGATAGACGTAAAAGAGCATGATATTTAAACTTAGGAAATAACAACTGAACGGGCTATTCTAGGCCTTAAGGCACAATTACGTCTAATTGAAAATTATAAAGGGACTCTACTATTTAAACCAAAAATTAATCAAGAAAAACGCAGGAACAAAACAAAAAAAAAATTGCAGGGAAAAGCAATAAAAATATTTCACATGAATTCAATTTACTTTCATTTGTTTGTATGCACATTTTAATTAGTTTGTTACATTGATTTTACAAACAGTCAGATAATTATTTTTTGTGGTTCAGAAGAAGTCCTTAAACGATTGTAGAACAGCTCTAGTTAAAAGTAAATTAGGTCAAGTGAAAACGTTTCGTCTGTGAGAACGAAGAAACACAAAACACGCCTACTTCAAGATTGAACAAAGTCTTAGAATTTTTTAAGATTTTTTTACAAGAGAAAAATCTAAAAAAAATTAAGTAGATTTTGTTGTTTTTTTTTTGCTATCCCCGACTTCAATATTTAGTTACTACATTAGTATGTAATTATTTCAGCTTTACGCCTTATCACGCATACAGCAGGATAACCAGAGGGAACCTAGTGTTAAGATTTTCGCTGCCCATTTCCGTTGAGGCATTGTTGTAAATAATTAAAAAAATTAAATAACGTTTTAAAATTAACGAAATTTCATAAGATTTTAGTATCATATAAAATTTTAATATAGAGTTTTTGTTTCTTGTATAACTGTTTTACTTACTTTATGGTGCCTCATATATGTCTTCGCGCCGTCTAGTAGCCTTTCAAATTCGAGTCTATTAGCGTTTCTATTTGTAATCACATTGCCGACTTGACCAACTATAGTCGCAAAAATGAACACTCCAATGAGGTAGCTGACGATGGTAAACACGTATCTGTATAGAAAATATTATTGTGTTAGTAAATTTTTTTTAATTATTTTGTACAACCCTGAAAGATAACACAGATAATCAATAACTGGCAACAAAACATTTATAAAACTACTCGTTTAAGCCGAAAAAAAGACAACTAATAAATATCAAACTACACGCCTTAATAAAAACAATATAAAAATAAAATAACTGTGCAAAGTTTTCGAACAGTTGCAGTAAAACACGTGAAAAGTAAAGGTAAAAAAAGGGTAAGCCGAAGTAAATATTACCAAAAAAATGGCGGTTTCAAACAATGAAGGCTGTTCGAAAACTTTCATAACTCCGCGAAACCATCGATCGGTGGGCAAAAGAAAAGGAAGAAAGTAAATATAAACAATAATTCCATGACAAAAGAAACTATTTCACATCAAATGTTACCAGTTTCGCCGCGAAGCGAACAGCCTCCAAATTTCTGCCGCCACCATTTTAACTTTGCCATGCAACAAAATGGCTGTTTCCCTCGATACGTATTCACAAACAGATTACCAGTGCCTGTGTTGTTTGTAATTAGGTGTACATATTTAATTCTTCTGTCAGAGCAGAAAATGGTGCTATCAATCTATATAGTTTACCAAATTTAAGTATCGTACGATATAAGGTACCTTTCCGCTATCCGGGAGTAAACGCAACATTTCGCAGAATCATAAGAGGAACATTCGGTCAATTTTTCTTAAATTCGTCTTAAAATGGGTGTGTTAGTAATAAAAAATGGAGAATATTTTATGAACTCGTTATAATGACAACTACTTTTGAATATTTAGAGAATTATGTCCTACTAATATTATCAAAGTTTGTGATGATGGATGTTTGTTTCGCTTGCACGCAAAAACTGCTGAAGTATTTAATTTTTTTTTTTACTTTATATATCAGAATAACATATACAAAGGCTACAATTTATATAAAGATATTGTATAATTTGACTATAATATAACAACAAGCATAAGCGGGCGAAGCCGCAATCGTGTCGTTATATATTTAAATCTAACAAAAATGAAACTAAAAAAATGTAATTTATACCGTGTGTAAATTGACAAAAAATGATTTTTGCTATATTATTTTATATTTTATTATTTTTTTGCAGCCTGTATCCGGGTTACGGAAAAGTACCCATAAATAATAATATGGAACTTACCTGTCTCAGTTATATTTGAATTTCACTCACTTCATTATTTTTGTAAAGATAAAAACAACATAAGCACTGTTAGCTTTTTAATAAATAGACGTTGGAGACAAAACAGTCATTATAGAAAAATATACTTTTAGCTTTATTAAGATGAACAAGAGTATTGGTCAGATCACGCTTTAATAAAAGTAATACGTTGTATTTATTGATTTAATAAAACTATACTATATTCATTATTTAAAAAATATATATATTTTTTTAAATATATTTATGTTATATTTTATATATAATTTGAGAAGTACAAAAATATATATGCGATAAAAATTGTGTTATTAATCGCAAAAACTATGTGTTATTATCGCATAAACTATATATATATATATATTTAATTTCTTTGAATGAGAATCGAACCCACAACCAACAACGATGTACTTTGCCTCAAATGTGCAACGTATCTTCAAAAGTCCCAAAGGTATTAGTAGAATAATGTGTCCAAAATTCAGTTTCTAAAATTTCTATCAAACTGTCACTTTCTGCCAAAACAAAATTTTTGAGTTGTAGATATAAATTTACTTAGTACTAACCAATGTTGTCGAACTTTCGAAGATGTCGAGCTATCGGAAATCTGGAACTTGGTAATGTCGGCAAACTTATTAAGTAATAAATCTAATTAAATATAAAAATATCAGAACATCTGACTGCGATGGTCGTGGATTCGATTCTGACACATGGAAATGATTAACATGCAACAAATAAAGTACCATTATGTTTAAAGTAAAATGTAAATAAATTATAAAAGAATAATACAAAAATAAACATCTTAATACTTTTTTGAAACTCTAATTTTATAAATAATAAAATGATTATTCCTTTCAATGTAATATGTTCTGACAATAAACTATGAGGCCAGTTGTGGCACAGCGGCACAAAGTGTGACTGTAAAACCGACTGGTTGTGGGTTCGATCCCCACTCGAGGAGTTGAAATATAAATTTATATTTCCATTTCTTCGCTCTGGTGTCGAGGCAAAGCGCGGCGTTGAGTGCTGCTACTTAAGACTCAATGCCTCTAGAATTCACCACAAAATGGGGAACGGAGTATCTTACACTAGGTTTCCTCTGTCTACCCTGCTGTGTGCGAGATACAGTGTGAAGCTGATTTATTTTTTCAATTAACGTGTAATGAATCAAAATAGAGAAGAGACAGTGAACCTATTGACAGGACACTCCGTTCTCTATTCTCTATAGAGAACGGAGAATCCTGTCAATAGGTTCACTGTATCTTCTCTACTTTATTTTTAATAAAGCAAGAAGCTGAAAAACACGGTATTGAATTCTCTATTAAGCCTACTATATCTTGAAACCTTAGATTGTGTCTTGTTTATTGAATCTATTCCTTATTGATGAAACAATATAATTTACCGAAGTAAATATTTTCGAAAGCACTCAGAGTTAATTTGAATACGTTTTAAGAAAATGTGATATAATTACGACGTTGTAGTGCAGTGGACTTGTATTAGCGGATGTGGTTGTAGGTTCAATACTAGATAGGGGGCAAATATAATTATAATGTTTAGCCAGCATGGTGCAACGCGACTGTTTGACTGTAAATGGAATGATTGTGGGTTCGATTCCAGGCATAGATATTTTATATTTGAAATTATTTTCTTTTCGCTTTTCTGGTAATATAAACCGACGCGAGTTGATGTGCCAAGAAGCTAAATAAATAATAGAAAGTTTTTGATAGGCTTATTTTTTAGTAGTAGTAATGTCGAGAGATGGAACTCAACGCCGCGCTTCGCTGCCTTGGTACCAGAGCGAAGAAATGAAAATATAAATTATTCATTCCCCCGAGTAGGGATCGAACCCGCAACCATCGCGTTACAGTCACGCTGGCCTTGTTGTTCACTTAAGATTATAAAATCAATTTTGTCACAAGCCACTTTGTATAATTGAAAGATTTACTTGTTATATTTCAAGATTTCATCCAATTTTAGCTGAGTGAAGTGATTTACTTAAGTCATGAGCTGGCATCATCACTCTTCTTGGAAATAAATTGTATTTATTTTCTACATACAGTACACAATCCTTTAGACAATTTTGTCGTGTACATAAACAAAAGCTTTTCTTTTATAGGTTTTAACGCAGTTCTGCATCTTTTTAAAAAGAAATGATTATGATGATGAAATTTCTTATTGTAAAGAAAGGAAATTATAGGTATCCGCGCATAGCAGGGTAGGCAGAGGAAACCTGGAAACCTAGTGTCAAGACACTCCGATCTGATGAAGGCAATTCCGTTCCCCACTTTCTGCTTTCTTTCTCCACTCGCTGAATCTTTATTTTGCTACGCCTTTAAGTAGAAAAATAATAATAAAACTTTTTCTACTTGTGTAAATATAATATAATTATTGTTTCCCTCAGAAGACTTGGTGAAGGTTTATCATCCATATTCACCAAATATCTTGGGTTATCTGAAGCATTTGGTATTGATGAGCAGAGTATAAAGCAATCGGTGAAAGAGAGTTTCTTTGATCACCTGAAAAAAATGCTTGGCAGCCTTTATCTGAATCTGAATTAGATGTGTATATTAAGCACGTAGAACCGCCTTGTACTGAGACTGTGTATTCCGCGTAAGAGGTCCATCACCAGGAGGTGTGTAGCCTTAGAGATTTTTTCCCAAGACTGATGTGCATATGCACAAGGATGTGGATGCTGTTGACGTTAGTTCTCTTTTCTTGGACAAAGAGAACTAGCGTAGGCCTGCACTACTCATTATATCTCTACATATATTCTGATCGCGTAGCTATGTGAAAGAGTAAAAGGTTGCATGGTAGATTCATGAGATAGAGCCATGAAAATCCGAAAAAGAAAAATTATTTAAATATTTGGACCTAACCCATTAGATTACTTTCATGTAAGTTGTCAATGCGACTATCATTTTGCCAATAGTGGTTTCGGTTAAAGGTTTAATCGCGACCTCGACAAACATGTTCAAAGGTTTTGGTTTAGTTGGATCAAGAACCGGATGAAGAAGGCAGCGTTACTTGACGGCGCGTATTGGGAGGAGTTTCCCCTCTCTGGAACATCTAAAACCTGGACTTTGTCCCACCATTGGAAAAGTACTTTTTTTTTATATTTTTAAATGTATTTTTATATTAAAATGTATTTAAAAATGTACGATCTATTTTCCATACTAAAAATAAATTATATATAAAACAAATTTGTATCCTGATCTACTCGTATTCTATATATTACGGACAAACACGATAAACCTTAGAGATTCGTTTTCGTTTGACTTCACTGAAGCCACTAGAGGGTTAATTATGTTATATCGGTTGTTCCACCATCCCACGAGAAAACCGATGACAACATTGGAGCTATATTTTCTATGAAATCCAAATTCCAGTGAACTGAAATGCTTATTTGTATATTACAAATACAAACAAAATAAAGCAATGGGATGCCATGCTTCACACTGTATTCCGCAAATTGCAGGATAGGCAGAGGGAACGTGGGAACCTAGTGCTAAGAAACTTAAAATAGTAAAGTTCTTAAAATAGTATCTGCCTTTCTTGATTTAAAAAAGTTAAAAAATATAGTCGGGCTTCGACAACGCTTGTTAATATAATAATATGATATATATACATTCAAACATATATAACAAGGCGTCTCAAGATCGATCTCAGAGTTGATAGCGGATTATAAATACGGGTATACGATTGCCAATTCGACGTTCCAATAGATTCCTTTATAGTGCTCTTAATAGTAATTTTACAGTGACATTAATGGGATTCTGTTGTCTCTGCACCTGGTACTAATTAGTTGTTGTGCTCCGTACCACAATAATTCTATTTTGCTTGTATTATGATTATATTATAAAATATATCTTTATTCAATTTTAAATACAAATTGAAGCCAGTCGTCGGTTGTGGGTTCAATTCCTAGTAGAAGAAATTAAATATTTACTAATTTCACTTCTTCGGTTCTGGCGTCGAGGCAATGCGCGGCGTTAAGTTCCTCTAATCGATACGCAATGCGTTCAGAGTTCAGCGGAAACCGTTACACGCGGTATTCAGCATGAAGCTGATGAAAAAGAAGAAAAAATACAATTTCTCATCATCATCATCATTTTTCAATTTGCGTTGTTGTAATACTAATATATTTTTAACGTAACTCTTTATCATTAAATAGCAGATCAGAGGCAACCTAATGACAAGATATTCCGTTCTCCGTATCGCGCCTGAATAGAAGTCGGAGATTAAAAATAGTTTCCGTAAAATTGTTGCATGAAAACATAATAATTAATTATTTTAAGCTTTACGCTTTACCCCGCAAAGTTGGGTAGACACGTGAACCTAGTGTCAAGACACTATATTCTCCACAATAGAGATCGTGTGATAAGTGGCAGATCCCAACGCTTAAGCACATAAATCAGCTTCACAAAATTCTCATCACTAGGATTTATAAACCGCTTTCAAATCTGAGATCGATCTTAAGATGCCGTTTTCGTACATAATTAGTATAGCTATGAATGAAAAACGGCATCTCAAGATTGATCTCAGTTTTAAAGAGCAATTTATAAATTCGGGACTAGGATTCTTCTATTTTTGAAAAAATAAACAATACAATATTAATACTGTACTTCCAAATAATAACATTTCATACAACGTTTAGCAATTATGAAAGAATAAAAATGAAATTTTACGATCAGCGGTGGTTTAATCATTATTAAATTTATTGAGTAACACATAAAGCGGAGTGGACCGGCCTTCGTCGTATATTTTATGGGTGTTAGGGGACATCCCATAACTCCTATATATAAGCTCGACAATTTCGATAGAGACGTGTAATATGAGGAAGAACCTTTCTAAGCCTTTACGGTGTTATTTAAACGTTTTTTTAATGGAAAAATCAAGATCTTACTATTTTTAGATTCGTTATTGCTTTTTTTGTATAATGTAAATATATCGATTATATTTATTTGTTAAATTAAAATATTTGTTTTAAGCCATAATTCTGTAAAACAATTATTAGTAAAAAAAAAACAGCTTGACACTGTATCCCGCACACAGCAGGGTAGGCAGAGGGAACCTAGTGTTAAGACACTCCGTTCCCCACTTTCTGCCGAATTCTGGAGACATTGCGTAATGAATGGCAGAACTCAACGCCGCGCATAACCTCGACACCAGAGCGAAGAAATGGAAATATAAATTTAAGTAAATGTTTCATCTCCTCGAGTGGGGATCGAACCCACAACCAGTCGGTTCGTGCCGCTGCACCACGACTGTCCTCATTATTAGTATTTATATTCTTTTATATTTACAAGAAAACGTAGCTTGTTATTCAATTATTAACTTAGTTCAATTCCCATTTTGACAAGATAATTTGACATTATTAATATCTCATATCTTGATATCGCTAGGCCTTATTCCTCTAGAGATTTTAGATTTACATTTCAGACACGAGCGATCCAGGTCAAAGCTAGGCTTTGGCATCTTGATCTATTTTGATTGTATTAGTGTTATGTTGGTCTAGTATAAGAAAGATTACATTTAAATTAATTTATTAAAAGAAATGGGGAACTGGAAATGGGGAAAATGGGGCACGAAGAGTCTTAACACTAGCGGAATACAGTGAAACTGATTTTATTTTTAGTATATAAAATTATTTATATCGAATTAATAATAAAACGCTTCTTCTTTAACCACTTTGCAGTGGCAGAGGGAACCTGGTGTTAAGACATTTCAATCAAATTGAGACACTTTCGTTCCTCGCTTGCCGCTGAGCTCTCGTGGCATTACGTGGTGAGTGGCGAAACTCAACGTGGCGCTATGTCTTACAAAAGCGAGAAAATAATTCCTCAAAATTAGAATTAAATATTTATTTCACCCGAGTGGGAATCGAACTCACAAACCTTGGGCTTACAGTCACAAATCTGTGCCTACGCTATGACAGTTTTAAAACAATATGAAACATTTGTCAATAATCAATTATGAATTACTTTGAAAAATCATCATTTGATAGTATGTAATGTTTATTCGTCACAAAAATCCAATTATAATTTATATTATTTATTTTATCAACTTATTAGCTAGTCGTGGCACAGCGGCACAAAGTGTGACCGTAAAACCGACTGGGTTCGATCCCCACTCGAGGAGATGAAATATTTACTTAAATTTATATTTCCATTTCTTCGCTCTGGTGTCGAGGCAAAGCGCGGCGTTGAGTTCTGCCACTCAACACGCAATGCCTCCAAAAGTTCGGCAGAAAATGGGGAACGGAGTGTCTTACACTAGGTTCCCTCTGCCTACCCTGCTGTGTGCGGGATACAGCGTGAAGCTAACAAATTATTAAAAGTACTTATTTGAATAGAACTCTAGAGATCCTAAGTGTGGAATATTACTTTAAAAATGTTAAAAAAAATATTAAAAGTATCTAAATTTGGTGCAGAAATAAATTTTAATAGATAATTTGCTTTTTGAATCGCAAATAAAATATGATTGTATCCTGACAGTGCGTCTGATTTATGACTTTTTGCGAGATTTTCGGCAATTTGTAAGTTGAGTTTTACCAACTTTTAATTCAAATTATATATACATTTTTATTGTAGTAGTATTTTTATTATATACATTTTTTGTAGATATTTTGACTTTTTTTATATTGGAAATACTGACGTTGATATAGATTAGAGAAGAAGATTCGAAGAGAAGCGCAACTGTTATATGGAGGGAGTGGTCTTTTAATAAAATAAATATTATGCTTCATATTAATTTAGCGCATAAATAAACGTAACAATTATTGTGTGTGTAATTAAATAAATTAATAAAAAAAAAAACTAGATAATAAAAATCTAAATCACCTTAACGCTGTATCCCGCGCGTAGTAGGGTAGGCAGAGGAAACCTGGGAACCAAGTGTTAAGACACTTCGTTTCCATTAGGACACTTCCATTTTCTACTCTCCGCTGAAATCTAGAGGCATGGATTGGTGGCGCTTTACCTAATTACCAGAGCGAAGCGAAATGAAAATATTAAATATTTCATTGCCTACAGCTGTAATCGAACCCAAAACCGGCCGTGTACAAACGCAGGTTCGTTTCTCTAATTAAAATTCACGAAACAAATAATAACTTTACAAAGCAATTAAGATCGTTAATTAACTAAAAGCAAACTTTGACTCTACAGAAAATACATAAGAACATCGTAGTTTGTAAACTGTACAACGTAAATGGTTTTAAATAATATATAAAAAAAAATTGAATTTCATACAGAATAGAGACAGTGTTATAAAAGTTATAAAATTTTTGACATTAAGAAACAGCCGCATAATCCGAGCTAATATTTGATATTTATTTTATTTCAATCGGCTTAGAAATAAAAAAAGTTATACCGTTTTACGTACGACAAAATTTTGTTTATTCATTGCAAATGAGTAAAGTTTCATTGAATTTGCTGAAACTTTACTTTTCAACGCTATACCTCGTTACTAGAGCGAGAAAATGAAAATATTATGTATTGGAATTGAACCTGAAACGTATCTCCCCCTGCCTACCCTGCTATATGCGGGATAAAGCGTGAAGCTAAAAAAAAAAACATATTTTCTCCGTCTTACCATTCCTTGACCTTGTTATTTTCCTGTACAAACATGCTCAAGAAAAGTCTATTTCCGCTCGCTGCACAAATTATGTTTTAAGTTATTGTTACATTCCTAATTTTCATAAGATGTAGGTTTAACCGGAAACTTTTGTAGCATTTTCACGAAACTAAGTTGTACTTTATATTATGTTTAATCTTAACTAGCACAAGTTACTGTACATTTTTTTTTATTATTAACTTTTTTTATAGTTACTTATTTAGCAAACGTATTATATAAAACAGACAGACAACATAAATAAGTTGTAAAAATTTCGACGTAGCTTGGCGAGAACGTATGGCTTAGCGGTCAGAGCGCCTGGTCGGTTTCCAGGAGGCGCGGGTTCGAGTCCCGCTGCGTCCAAATTTTTATACGTTTTCTAAATAAGCATTTTTCTTTCCTAAGTGTGGAGTAACACTTTAAAAAAAATGTTTAAATTTTTTTTTATAGTAGATTTTGCATAGATTATTAGCGAACAAACATGTGTTTTTTTCTACCCCGTGTGGCAGGATAGATAGAGTAGAGGGATATAGCAGTCAGTGTAGGCAGAAAGAATATAATATTAAGACACCGTTCACACAAAGCCACGATTTTTGCGGAGAGCGGAGAGGAGAAATGTAATTAACTGTAATATAACTATATTTTTTCGCATAAGAATTGAACCCTTAACGTCGGTATCAATACAAAAATGCTTAATTTTTTTTTAATTGTAAAAATATTGACTATATTTATACATACATTTTTTAAATCAACAAGCCTTGTATTTATGATATTATTAAAAGAATATATAGGGTGGAAGAGTCAGTGCTCCTTTAATGGGAACAGCATATAGGGTAAAATATTTTAAACCCATACCTAAAGAAATTAATCAAGATACCTCAACAGTTTAGATGTACGATTTGTTTTTCAATTTAGGTTTTTTATCCATACCTATATTTCGTATGACGCAGTTACGCATAGATACCAAAAACGTAAACAAATACTACAAAGAAATATTGCTAAAGGTTAAGCAACTTTGAACTTTATCGCCAATACCTACGACTCGATTTCGGAATGATGCGTATGCGGCGGTTTCCCTTTGACAGGTTTATGTGTGCGTGCCTCGTTCTTTTATTAATTATTTAAATTGAAAAAATAACTTTTTGGCAAAAAATTGCATTAGTTTTTATAGAGTAGTTAAAATTGTGATTTCATTTAAAGTGATGCCGACAAAAACACTCTGTCAATGGTATTATTGAAATATATATATATATATATATATATATATATATATATATATATATATATTTATATATATATATATATATATGGAGAAAACTCCTACGGAATTGGTTGTTGAGTGGTGAAATCCAAACGGCGCGCTTTGCCTCTTTACCAGAGCGAGGATTATAGAGATAAATATTAAATACCTTCATTTCCTCGAGGAAGAATCGAACCCAGGAGCTGTTTTTCGTCCCACGCTTGTACCTCTGCGCCACGAATGGCTTACTTGCTTTAATGATAGAATGGATATGTAATAAAAAAAATATTATATATATATTTATTTTATTGAATTGATTTATTATGTTTGATTGATGCTGGCTGCTTGGTCTAAATATTATTTTAAGGTTATTTGCTAGAATACCTAGAACAGTTAAATAATTATTTTAATACTAAGCTACCATTGTTTCGACAAAATATTTTTCTTTCCAAATTCATATAAGATACAGTTTATTTGAACAAGCAAAATTAGTAAAGCAGTAACATAGGAAAATGTTAAATAAACATGTATCATTTGGGAGCCGAGCCGAGCCGATTGGTTAAGTGGTTGGGGTATTTATTTACGAAAGTATGTACACGTTATATCTACATACAGTGAAATATAATTAAAATAAGTTATAAAATTATAAAGAAAAGTCAATGTAATCTTATTCAAAATAAGAAGTTACCATATTACATTTTTTGAACATCGAGTAAATCAGCGAGATGTTTTTTCATCCAAATTAACAATTTACAGACTATATAAGAATTTTCGCGGTAGACAAAATGCGGCGGTAAGTTACGCCTAGCCGTCGGTAGAAATTTTATTTTTCTTTTTTTTTCAGCTTCACGCTGTATCCCGCTTGTAGCTGGATAGGCAGAGGGAATCATATTACATTTTTTGAACATCGAGTAAATCAGCGAGATGTTTTTTCATCCAAATTAATAATTTACAGACTACCTAACAATTTTCGCGGTAGACAAAATGCGGCGGTAAGTTCCGCCTAGCCATCGATAGAAATTTTATTTTTCTTTTTTTTTCAGCTTCACGCTGTATTCCGCTTATAGCTGGATAGGCAGAGGGAATCTAAGTAATTAAGCCTTTACGACATTCTGCTCTCCACTTTCCGCTGAATTGTGAAAGCATTGCGCGTTCAGTGGTGGAACTCGAAGTTGCGCTTTGCGTCGGCACCATAGCAAAGAAATTTAAATATTTCATTTCCTCGAGTGGGAATAGAAACCACAACCTGGCGTACTTACAGTCACACGCTTGTGCCCCTATGCCATGACTAACCCTAAGTTTTTTCATGTCATTTTGTTAATTTAATTAAGTTTGTATTACAAATATAATCAAAGTGATACAAGTGAGAATAAAAATATTATAAAGTATTTGTTTTCGGTCAAAATATTTTTTTTTAAATGAATCAATTATTATAGATTTTAATTATTTATAAATAAATACAAATTAGGTAATAAACTAAAGTAATAATATACCTCACAAAAATAAAAAAAAAAATCCATGATCTGACCAATTGCGTATTTAGTAACGTACCCCCGGTTAGACTTGAACTGTAGTAGTCGGGATTTGAGTCCCCGTCGCGGCAAAAATTTGGGGCCTCCATGCGTGCTATGCATACAACGAATTATTCATAAATAATATACATATATTATATATATATTTATTTGTATTTGTATATATATTTGTATATAATTAATATATATTTAAGCAATGCATTTTATATTTTTTTGTTAAAAAATAAAAAAAATGTAAGTAGAACCAATGTGATAAAAATGGCGTCGTGTTTAAAAAAAAAGTACGAAAAGTATTTCTTTTATGCATAAGATTCATTTTATCAATAAAAATATTGATAGTATATAAAGGATAAGTTATTTACATCATTTTAGTTCAACTTATTTAAAATATATATGGTTAGAAAAACATTATTTATAACAAGGTTAGTTTTTAAGCAAATATGTTATTTATTCAAATAATTTTTAAAAGTAAATTAATTTTAATTTACTTTTAAATCATGATAGAAATACAGTAGTTATATTCCTAAAGGAATATAACTTTTGACATCATAAATATATTTTTTGTAACATAATATTATTTTCTTAAGCTGATAAATAAAAAAAAAAAAATGTTCTTTTTAATTTTATTATAATCGTAGGCAGAGGGAAGATAGTGTAAAAACACTCCGTTCCCAACTTTCCGCCGAGTTCTGGAGCGAAAAAATAAAATATAAATGAATATTTCATTTCCTCGAGTGGGGATCGAACCCAAAACCAGTCGATTTTACAGTCACACTTTGTGCCCCTGCGCCACGACTGGCCTAATATGATATATACAAATTATATATTAATTTTATTATAAATTGAAAAAAATATGTTATATCTTGATTTTTTACTCGATCTAAGTATTTTTAGGGTTCCGTACCTAAAAAGGTAAAAAAGGGAACCCTTATAGGATCACTTTTTTGTCCGTCTGTCAAGATCATGTATTGGTTAGTAACTATTTGTAATATAACAATATAGTACACTCGATAATATATATTAATTGAGTATCGAGGTAACGTTATACATTTTAAATGAACTTATCGACATTCGATATTGGGTTTAGTAAATCTATTATTGAAATTTATTAGACTGAAGTATGAATTTAGTTGTTGAATATTATGGGCTATATTTAAATTTATGTAATTTCACATATTATCAACCTCTTTCATTAAAGAGGTCGTCGTGGCGCAGTGCCACGAGCGTGTAAAAATGTCGGTTGTGGGAAAATGTATAATTATATATGAACATTTTTCTTTCTTCGCTCTGGTAATAAGGCAAAGCGCGGCGTTGTTTTCCGTTATTCAATATGCAATGCCTCGAAACTTCGGCGGAAATTAGGGAACACTGGGTTCTCTATGCCTACCCTATTACCAGAGCGAGCAAATGATAAATAATTAATTACTCTGAATAGAAATCGAACCCACAACCGTAATGTTTATTTAGTTATTTCAACTGTGCCACACAAATGTTAAAAATGTCATTTTAATAACAATATACATGCTAATATATTATTTATTGAAAAATACGTACTTGCACAGGATCGATTATAAAAATGTTATAAAATAAAATATCTCTCTCATTATTATTTTTAAAATTTTAATTATAACTTTTTTCAGTTAGTCAATATTTTTTATTACTAGATATTATTTTTATTATTTATTTAATATTTCGTTTAAATAATAAATTAATAATTATTGTTATGTCAAAACCATTAACATTTTTAATAAATTCTCTAATTTCAGATTTTTATCTTAAATTACTTGTGTTGGGTGAAACCACATTTTTCAATTAGGACTTTCGACTATTCTATCGAACGATAAAACTTTAAATATTAACGTAAAATAAATTTCATTAGTTTTTCTAAGAGTTTCAAATTTGAATCTAAACCTTATTACGATATTAAATATTAGCTTTTATTAAAATTAAAATACATTACATATATATTTTTGTATATTTTTTATTTATCACTATTTTATTTTCATGTAAAATTAATAATTGTGACTGTTTCGCTTGTTTTTTTAATTTTAAGCGTCTGCCAATATAACTAAACATATATATTTTTTAAATTGTCTATGGATTAAAATTTTCTTATTAAGGTACTATTTGGATGTTTTATTTCTTTGGTATTTCTTCCAAAATTCCAAATAGTAGTAGGAAAGTTCCAAGTTCAAATCTTAATGATATAATAACTCAAATGAAAATACGTTACTAAAATATATTTATAAAATTTTAGTAATTTTTTAAAGTATTAAACGAATTTTTATTTTTTTTTCGCTTATTTTTGAATTTTATAACCTAACTTTTTTAATTGTCTATAGATAAAACTTATGGTGTTAAGTACTAGGTAATTTGATGTTAGTTTTTTTTTGGAAGTTTCAATTTCGGATATTAATAAGGATTAATCTTACACAACCTACCTTTATACAAAGTTTTTACAAAAAAAAACAACAAATTTTTTACAAAAAAATATTTTTACAAATTTCACAAATTTTAACTTTTTTTGCTTATTTTTGAATTTTAAGCGTTTGCCAATATAACTGAAGACTTTTTTGTATCGTGTGTACTTACGTATAAGGGTATTAAGTATAAGGGCAGAATTAACAGAGTTATTAAAAAAATACTATTTACCGACTAGAAAACACTGTAAGGTAATATAAACATAATATTAAAATAGTATTTCTTTTTCTTATTTCCGAATGTTCGTTCTTTATTCCTTTCTTTGTAAGAAAGTTTAAATATATCAAAATATAAAAAAATCTATTATTGATGATTTGTCGTAAATCTTTCTTAATTTTAAAAAAGCTTTAACAAATTAAAACTTGAAATTACTAATATGCTAACGAACGACGAGAACGAACTATTTTAATGAATTCTGTGGGATTTCAACGTCTATTAGTTACTCGAATTTAGTTTCCACACAGTTAACGACTTTCCGTAACACGTTCACGTTTTTAAGTGCGTTTTTATTATAAAACCTTATAAAATATATATATTTATAACGTTATTTTAAGTAATTTGTAGAAATATCAGCCTAAATATATATATATAACATAATTTTATAAAATATTTATCTATGATAAAATAGAACAAACACATGCGAATACTCACTCAGCATTAGTTTCGGGTGTAGGGAGATCTCCTATAGTGGTCAAAGTCAGTGTCGACCAGTATAAGGAACCTAGGTACTTGCGGGTCAGTGTAGCGTAGTCCCCTGGTCTATGTGGGTACGCCCAATCACCCTGTAAATATATGGTTTTAAGATTTTTGAGGACATCGTGTGGATGAATCACAGTTGTGGGTTCAATTCTCACTGTAAGAGAATGAATCATTCATTAGTTTGATCTCCGTGTTGTCAACTTTATAAACGCGTAACCAAAAGTATAGGATATTTTCAGTAGACTGGGTATCTAGAACTCTATAAGTATAGTAAAAATCTAAATTCAATTAAATTAAATCAAATCGGGTTCACGCTGAATCCCGCACACAGCAGGGTGGGTAGGCAGAGAGAACCTGCGAAAAGTGTAGACACTCCATACCCTCTTTCTGCCGAATTCTGGAGGCATTGAGTGTTGAATGACAGAATTTAACGCCGCGCTTTGCCCCGACACCAGAGCGAAGAAATGAAAACATAAATTTAAGTAAATATACATCTCCTCGAGTTAGGATCGAACCCACAACCAGTCGGTTTTACAGTCACACTTTGGCCTCTTTGCGCCACGACTGGCCTCAGTACATTATAACACATTTATTTAACTTAGATACTGATATCTACTTAGTTAAACTAGAAATAATACCAACAGTATACAATATGCATAGTAAATTCTTTATTTCAGTAATTTACATTCCAGAAAGGAAATTTCATTATACCTCGGCTAACTGATTGCTTTACGACGGGGTTAATATAAATGTCTTGCTGAACGTCTTCATTTAATAGCGAAAATGCTATAAAAATAAAGTTTATTAAAGTTGGAAGAATTATTTTACTTGATGTAGGCCAGTCGTGGCTCAGACGCTACTGGTTGTGGGTTCGATTCTGACTCGAGAAAGTGAAATGTTTAACATTTTCATCTCTTTCTTTCTTTTCTTTCTTTAGTCTAGCTAAACGTGGCGTTGAGTTCCGCCACTGAACACACAATGTCTCGAGAATACGGCGGAAAGTTAGGAACGTCTTAACAATAGGTCCCCCTATGACTACCTGCTACACGTGGGATACATCGTGAAGCTAAAGAAAAATACTAAAAAGGTCTTTTGACCCCATAGCTACTCAGATGGTAACTATCTCATTGCGTGTTGTTTGCCAGATTTTAACGCCGCGATTTGTCTTACCAGATGACTCTATGAGTTTACTATGAGATTGTTACGCACCTGAAACCCTTCAGCTTCTGATAGTAAGAAGTAGAAACAACCAAACCAATGGGCCAGTATGAGTAGGATATGTATAAGATTGATCACTCGCCAGAAGTTAGGATACACTGTTCTTGATTCGACCATGTAGTAACAGCTGACCGCCCTGTATACCTGAAATTCAATATTTTATTAATATTTTGTACTTCTTTGTTAGAAGTATAATATTTTTGCTTTATAATATTAGAAAATATTCCGTTTAAATTAGTGACATTTCGTGCGCACACACAACGCCGCACTTTGTCTTTTTTAGCGGGAAAATTATTCTTTTACCGAGTGGCGGTAGAATCCACAACCGCCGCGTTGTTATGGCGAGATAGTGTACTATTGAGTGACGATGGTCTCAAAATAGTTCATAATAATATAACAGTAGTATTATGTGGAAAAAGAAATATAGCATTTTGTAGAGTAGGGTAGATTCTATATATAGAAAACATGACGTAGCTGACTCGATTTTTCACTCGTTCATTTTCATTTGAATGAAAAAGCACACGTCAGTCCCACACGTAGAATCGAACCTAGAACTATCGCGTTTAAAAAATCATATTTTTCATCAATTGAAAAATATTAAAAATAATTTTATCATTTATTAATACCTAATACATTTTAAGTTTAAGAAATCAAATTATTATTTAATGAGCTTGTTTCGAGTTTTGATTTAACTGCTAATTTTCAGACGATCAATGTCCTACTCTTCCAATTTTGTAGTTCAAAATAAATAGTACTCAGAAAATAAATTTTATATTGTGAGGCCGTCGTGGCGTGCGACTTAAACGCGAGGGTTGTGAATTCGATTCCCACTTAGGTGAATAAAATATTTAATATCCTAACTTCCTAGCTTTGGCAAAGAGACAAAGCGCGATATTGAAAGCAACGTCATAAGAATTTGGCGGGAAATGGGGAACAGTAGTGTATTAACGCTAAGTTCCCTTGGCTCCCTCGCCCGTCTTGTTTTGTGCGAAATATAGCCTGAACTTCTCTCACATATAACAGAGTAGACAGATGGAGCCTAGTGTTAATACCCTCCCATCAATGGCGTATTGAGTTGCGGAAATCAACGCCGCATGAATAAAATAATTCATTTACTCGAGTGGAAATCGAACCTACAACCTTCTTGTTTACAGCCACACGTTTGTGCAAATGCACCACGCCAGGCCTTATATATACTACAATTTGTTTTTTCGGTTTCTGACAAAAAACGGAGAGCGGAGGACGCTAAGTTCTTTATAATATATAAAAGCAAAGCGTGGAGAGAGAAAGATCTATTTCATCACATGGAATGGACGAGCTTTCATAGAAATATTTAATATTACAGCATAATATTCTCTTGCTATCCTTTTGAGTACCTGTATGGAATTTCAATATAAATATATTACTAGTTCGCTGTGCTCGAATTACTTTTAAAATGCGAAATGACAATATATAATATTTTATTTCAAAAGCATCTTTCGTGTGATAAATATTAAATAAATACAAAAATTTAGACGCACATACACAAACAGAAATAATGTATTTTAAAATTTACTTCCCTATGTATATCTCTAGGTAGTTGGCAATTGGCAACTATTGTTTTTATTTAAGTACAACTGATCTTTGGAAAATCTTACAACTGATCTTTAAAAAGGTTTTTTAAAATATATATATTTTTTGTTTTTGCACATAATCTTCTTATTTCTATTAAAATGTCATTATTACAAAGTGATGTTCTGATCAGATATTAATTAAAAAAACTCGGAAAAGCACGACCTGTCTATTTTCCTTAGACCCCTTGCGGTTCCATCTTTAGACTAACTAGTAAATATCATATCAAACGAGTTCAATTACGACCCGTCTACCTTTCTTAGTTGAGATACTTCTCCTTTGACCATCTTTCGTAATTTTCTCATTGTGTATTTATATCATCAAAAACAATTTCTTTTATTTGATTTTATTGGGTTGTGCAAAAATTTGTAATTTGCCATGTTGTTGCGGCGGCCATTTTGAATTAATAACAATATTGATTATAATATAAACATAATATTATATAATTTCATCGTTATTAAAACTGAATTAATAATCCAAATTTCAGCTCAATTAAATACTATGTATTACATGTATAAAATATCACACACACACTGACTAACACGACAAGTTAAATATAAACTTGTAAAATATGTTTTTATTTTGTTCTAGTATCAAAACACTTACGGGTGAGTATAATAATATAATTTGATGTTTAAAATAAAAAAAAATGGCAAAAATTAAACATTTTCTGTTTCATAAACATAAATTTTTGGCCAAGATCAAGTACAGACCGGGCTAGATTTTTCTCCATAAATGCTAAATCCCTAGATATTATTAATATAAAATAATTCAAAAAATGTAATGAGAATGATCATTTTCTATTTGTACCTTAAAAAATCTTGGAAATCGAATGATAGGATTGATGCCGATTTTGAGCTGCAGAAGGTCCAAAGGTATTAGCGCCGTTATGTCCAGTAAAAATGGTCTCGATGTAATATAGTGTTTTGCTAATTTCTTCGAATCGTAAACCTGTGGAAAATATTACAGTATTAAATATCTCAGTATTATTACCAATATTGTGAGTGGCCGTTGTGGCGCAGGGGCCCTGGTAACAAGGTAAAGCGTGGCGTTGAGTTCCACCACTAAGCACGCCATGCCTCGAAAATTCGACGGAAAGTGAGGGTCTGGAGTGTTTTATCACCAGGTTCCCTCTGCCTACTCTGCTATAGGCGAGACCCGATCAACCCGGGAACGTGAAGCTAAAAAAATCTAATATCAAGTGAGGTAGGTCCTTAGAAAAGCAGCGTCACGTTATATCTTATTAGACCATTCGATCTCCACTTTTTGCCTAATTTCCGTGACATTGTGGTGACCAACAGAAGTCAACGCCGGCTTTGTCTTGGTACTAGATAGGGAAAAAAAAAATAATTTATGTTGCCTCGAGTGGCGATAGAACCCATAACCGCGTTTACAGAGAGACACTGTCCCATGACGGCCTCAAAATAAATAAATTTGTATAACAACATTTATTTATGATTTATGTGATATCTGAGGCCGGTCGTGGCGCAGCGGCACAAAGTGTGACTGTAAATCGACTGGTTGTGGGTTCGATCCCCACTCGAGGAGATGAAATATTTACTTAAATTTATATTTCCATTTCTTCGCTCTGGTGTCGAGGCAAAAGTGCGGCGTTGAGTTCTGCCACTCAACACGCAATGCCTCCAGAATTCGGCAGAAAGTGGGGAACGGAGTGTCTAAAACACTAGGTTCCCTCTGCCTACCCTGCTGTGTGCGGGATACAGCGTGAAGCTGTATGTGATATCTGCGGCTGGATAGGCTGACAGGACTGATTAATTGGTCCTGAATCTCAGATTGCTATTTTTTCGTTAACGTTCATCCAACAACGATAAATAATCGGGCTCCTGTATCGTGGTGTGAGACAGTGTCTCCTTGAAGAAGCGTTTGTTGTGATTTCGATCTCTACTCGCAGAACTATACAGGGTGGAAGTGTTTGCGCTCCTTTTACGGGAGCAGCATATAGTGGTAAAGATTTCAAGCCCGTACCTAAAGAAAATAATCAAAATACCTCAACAGTTAGGATGTAGGATATTTTTTTCATTCCTCTATGATCCTAATGTATTTCGTGTCATGAATAGATAGCGATAACGGCAACACATACTACTACAAAAATATTACTTACTATCTGCCACTTTTCATTCTCAAAAAACATATAAGAACGAGAAAGGGATATCTCTCGTTCTATTTTACGCAATTCAACATCGTCGCCATTACCTACGACACGAGTTCGTGAATTTGGCGTGTGGCGTTATCGTTTTGATAGGTTTGTGTCTGTGTGCGTCATTTTTGCCAAATGTCGTATTTTTTTTCAAAGATAATTTTATTAATTGTTTTGTTTGAAAAAATCATCTTTGTATTTTTAATACTATTTTACTACATGGGGGGATTTTTTTTTAAATTCGATACAGCGTGAAGCTGACATTAATAAAATAATTTTCATACTTATTTATATTTTAAATTTTTGTAAAATTGCATTGTTACATTGCAATGTTTACAATTATGAAATGGGTACAGAGTCCTCAGTGCACGAGTCCTACTCGCGCTTGACCGGTTTATTTTATATGTATGCTGGATAGTTCTTTGTATAACTTAGCAATCGACATATTATTATTATTAAAAGCATTTAATCACAATAAGATAGTAATAAGATATACCTTAGAAGGTTCATCGCGTTTAAAAATGTATATAAAAAATCAAATAACAATCGAATCCACACAAGTTCCAGCACAAATTTTATCTAAGAACTAGTACAAAAATAGATGACAATCACTAAGTAAAACACACCAACCTCCAAGTAATTAAGATCAGGTAAGCTCATACGTCTCCATAATGATCCCACATGGAGCGTGCTATGTTCTTAATAATAAACTTAATGGCTTGGTATTGGTACCTACCGCATTTTTGCTTGGAAAATGAAATAATTTTCAAATGACGTTCCTCTCTTGTGTAAATGACCCCTAGTAGCAATAATATATCTATATTAATATAATAAAACGAAGGAGTTTGTATGTTTGTTTAAACGTCAAGATCTTTGGATGTGCTGGTCCGATTTAGTTATTTTTGGTATTATGTGAAAGCTGCGTTCTTCAGAAGTGCTATAGGCTATATAACGTTATGGTGTAAGTATAAGTTAGTCTTGAATAACGAAATAACAATAACAATGAACGCCATCAAATTGCTTTAAACGCGTGCGCCGCAAAAATAGTAAAATATATGTCGGTACACTGTATGGAAGAAAAATTGTATTTTATTAGTTCTAAAAAAAAGTCCAAAATATCCTATATCTATCTCATTAATAAGTCACAATAAGGCATTTTCTGACAAAAAATTATTGAAAATTGCAAGGTGATATTTCAACGTTGTTTCAGCCTTGTAGTGCAGATGCCAGGTCAAATAGTTTGAACTAATGATTTGAACGTTGTAAGTGAACGAATGCTTTAAGCTTATACTGGAGTGCACCAGACCAGAGATAAGAATAATCTATACGATTCCCAACCTGGGTGGGCCCTATAAAGGTTCAATCGGTATTTTGGCCTCGAGATCGGCGATATTGCTTAAGCAAAATAAGAGAATATTATAAAATTACAAAAGATATGAAATATTTAATTATTATACTACATATATAAATTTAAGACATTCAGCTCTCTGTTCTCTAACTGGATTTCACTGAAATAATATTGTCGTATCCAGTCACATTGCGATTGCGAAGTAAAATGGAATAGTGTCACTCACTTCTTCTCTTTATTCTGCCATTGCTATTAGAAGATGTGGTGAGTAGAGTTTAACGTCATAATAATGTGTACTAATGTAATTTTATTTTGAATGAGAAGTTAAAAGCTTAATTTTTTGAACTAGTTCACTAAAATTAATGCTTCAGACCTGAAGAAGAACCGGCGCAAGAAACTCAGGGTTTATAGAGAGAACCTCATATTAGGGCACCATGTCTTCCACCCAATATACAATATTTGGAAATCACGTGGGATTGAATTCCCGATATTACTTGTTCAATAATTTTTAAAACAATTACAATAAATATAGCAAGATACATACCATGAGCCCTTGTTCCAGATAACCAGTTCTAAATTGGACGACAACGTCGAGAGCAAACACGACATCTCCAATACCGTCGCAGACCACCCAGAAGTAATGGCACATAATCTGTTGACAAATGCATTTTATTCGATTTCATATGAAATTGTTGCAAATATATGAAATCACTAGTTTCATCCTTTAACCGTTGTTGTCTTTAAAGTGTTGAATATAAGGATTGTTTACACTGTCCCGTGATCACTTCCCATCTGTTTAACGTAGAATAAAAAAATAAATAAATCAGCTTCACGCTGTATCCCGCACACAGCAGGGTAGGCAGAGGGAACCTAGTGTTTTTTTTTTTAGACACTCCGTTCCCCACTTTCTGTCGAATTCTGAAGGCATTGCGTGTTGAGTGGCAGAACTCAACGCCGCGCTTAGCCTCGACACCAGAGCGAAGAAATGGAAATATAAATTTAAGTAAATATTTCATCTCCTCGAGTGGGGATCGAACCCACAACCAGTCGGTTTACAGTCACACCTTGTGCCGCTGCGCCACGACTGGCCTCTGGATTTATTAATATATACCGATGGTAATTACGTTAAATAAATTAAAATATACATAAATAAATAAAACATTTATTGTTTTCTTAATTCTATATTAATCAGCACAAAATGCATTACTTCTTAAGATTAATATTAAATAAATTATTTCCTCGAGTGGGAATCGAACTCGCAACCGCCACGTTTACGCTTACGTCACACGCAGTGCTACCTACCTTCGATTATTGAAATAGAAATTATATTAAAACATTAGGCTCAATGGGTAATTAGTTTAAAAGTAGCAGGGTAGGCAGAGGGAACCTAATGTTACGACACTCCGTACCCCAGTTTCTACCGAATTCTGGAGGCATTGCATGTTAAGAGGCAGAACTAAACTCTAAATAGCTTAAAACGTTTTTATTACTAATTTTCCATTTGGATAATGTGTGGACAAATGTTTTTATAAGAACTTCTCCAGAATACTATAATAATATATTTCATGATTAACGTTTGTTTATGTTTTTAATTTCACGCTGTATCCTGCAATAGCAGGATAAGCAGAGAGTATCTGGGAGTTAAGGGATAAGACACTCCGTTTCCATATATATATATATATACATATATATATATATATATATATATATATATATATATATGTATATATGTATATATATATATATATATATATATATATATATATATATATATATATGTATATATATATATATATATATATATATGTATATATATATAGTCATAACAGATTTCTGAAAGTTTTACGTTTTTCTCAATACTTCGAGTGAGAATTGCATCTGTGACCATCACGTTTACAGTCAGACACTGTCTCGATAGCCTCAATGGCTCTGTAAATTCAATTACTCTATATTGCGTAGCGCTACAATCGTATTACGAACGACGTGCGCAGTCTATATAATGCTTTATTTATGTAAATATAACCTCTTATTCAGAAACTTAAAAGTAAATGTTTGAGGCTGATCGTGGCGGAGATACAAGCTTGACAGGTTATGAATTCGATGCTCACTCGAGGAAATGCTGAATTCCGCCACCCAACACGCAATGCCACCAAAAATCGAAGGAATTTGGGGAACAGATAAACTATAGGTTACTTCTGTTTAGCCTGTTGTTTGCGGGACAGAGTGAAGCTAAAAAAGCATTTGTTTTGTAATAGCCCTTTTTATGTAACTTTTTTTATGTAATTTTCTTTGATTTTCGATATCACTACGGATCGGACTGAGTGTAGGTATGTAATTTAAACATGATAACCTTTTGTAGATCGATGAACGACAGATGCACGCTCCGAAAGGGATGACTGATTGTCAAGTTCCGCCCGAGCAAACGGTTAAAGCAAGAGCGAGACACAATCAGCCTAAGCGTTCGGCTTGTGGCCTTGGCGTTAGCATTGGCATTGGCATATATCTCTCTTCCACTCCATCACAGAGACCAGTCGTGGCGCAGAGGCACAAAGTGTGTCTTCTTCTTTTTTTTTTTTTATTAGCTTCACGCTATATCCCGCACACAGCAGGGTAGGCAGAGGGAACCTAGTGTTAAGACACTCCGCTCCCCACTTTCTGCCGAATTTTGGAGGCATTGCGTGTTGAGTGGCAGAACTCAACGCCGCGCCTCGACACCAGAGCGAAGAAATGAAAATATAAATTTAAGTAAATATTTCATCTCCTCGAGTGGGGATCGAACCCACAACCAGTCGGTTTTACAGTCACACTTTGTACCACTGCGCCACGACTGGCCTCAATCTTCTTCTTAATAATTTTTTTTTAGAACAACGAACTTTTTGCAACACTATGAGTGATAACCGTGCCTTGTGTCTCTATTTTACTATGATGTATCATTCTTAAATATAAAATTAATTAGAAAAGCAGGTTTTACTACCGATTTAAGCAATGGGATCTTAGGCCATAATGATGTTTTTATATTAATTAAGAAAACGTATAAAAATTGGAACATAGCGGGATTTGAACCCACGCGTCTTTGGAAACTGTCCAAGAAACGTTTGGAAACTGTCCGTCAAACAGACTCTTCCAAGTGTAGAATATCATCTTTATCAATGTAAAAAAAACTATACCTAATATTATTAGCAATATTAAAAATACTTCTGTTTTTTTTCTGATAACAGGGTAGATAGAGAGAACCAAGTGTTAAGACACTCCGTTATTCGATTACCGTCATTCAAGATAATACGATAATGGAAGTCAACAACACATTTTTATTATCAGATCAGAGCAGGAAATTGACTCCCTAAAGTAGAATCGAACCCTAGACCGTTGGGCTTACAATCAGACACTGCGCGTTGTTAGTCTCAGAAGACTTATACAATTATTCATTATTAAGTATTATTAATAAATATGATTGCTAGTTACAAGAATTTGTTCATATAATTAATTAGTTAGGGATCGTCGTTTATAGCAAACATATCCTATTAAGTCTTAACGATACAAGCTCCTATGGGCTGTAAAACATAATATAGGCTAGGATTTTATTATTTTATTAAGGGATTTTATTTTGTACTTTATGTTCATTTCATCCTGAACACATTGGGTGGGCAGAGGGAACGTAATGTTAAGACACTCTGTTCCCCTCTTTCTGCCGAATTCTGGAGGCATTGCGTGTTGAGTGGCAGAACTCAACGCCACGCTTGCCTCGACACCAAAGCGAAGAAATGGAAATATAAATTTAAGTAAATATTTAATCTCCTCGAGTGGAGATCGAACCGACAACCAGTCGGTTTTACAGTCACACTTCGTGCCGCTGCGCCACGGCTGGCCTCTATTTTAGTAGTGATTTTAGTATTTCCCATATTTCAAAAGGAAAAGAAAATGGGTTTACTTTGTTGTTTCTCCGATCTCTAGAGATCGTCTCGAGTTTGCGTAGAGGCATCGCTGAAATTAATATCAAATATTCAGGTCTACTGATTGCTGGAGCACTGGAAATACCTAACTTTTAAATCGATGTAATCTGAATGTTTTTACTACAAATAGTACAAATATAAAAACATATATAGTAACTTGTACAAATGAATGGAAACTTCCGAAAAATGTTTTTTTTTAAATATAAATATTTATATTAAACACAAAAAAAACTATGACAAAATTATATTTGTAGTTACTTTCATAATTTATAAATTTTTAACAAAAAAAAAAAATCCTAACTTCAAACATCTAAAAAGTTACAAGTAAAAAACGTAAACTTTGATGTTATTAAGCAAAAATAATTAAAGAAAGATTTTATAATTTTAGCGTCGGTGTGATTATATTTTTTACCAAAAAAAAAACTTGGTCAATTTCGAATGGATTCCATAGTCAGAACCTACGTACCTTAAGATAGAAAATAGCTTTCGAATTAAAAAAGAATCATCAAATTCCGTTCACCCAGGGAACCTGAGGGAATAAAAATAGTAAAAATATAGTTGAATTAATGACCTCCCTTTCTTACAGATGTCGATTAAAAAAGTAGTGCATACTCCCGCGAACTTGAGTTTATCAATATTTATGATCTGTTATTCCGGTTGACGTACAATCCTAAAATGGTAGAAATGTTAGAGAACTCTTGATGGGCAAGCCGGACTCGCACTTGACCGGTTTTTTCTAAAATATAAATTATTTTAATATCACATTTTCTAAAAATATAATATTAACGTTTGATACTAAAATACGTACCTACATATGTAAAGAGTTACCCAAACCGTGTTATGTTTTTGACATTTTGTAGTAATGTCTTCTTATCGTATGGATAAGTTTATTGATTTCTCTTCTCTTGCTTTATAGAAATATCTCTCTCTCTTCCACATTCATCCATTCAAAACATAACGCAGTCATAGAGAAACTCTAGTTAAAAGACACTTGAAACCAATTTTTAATGCTAAAGATAACAATAATGTTACTAATTTGAATTATTTCAAGATATACATCAATCAACCATTGTTACCCGGTACTAAATAATATCTTTAAGTTTTCGAAATTCTTTTATGTAAATAAAGTAGAGAGAAAGAGAGAGAGAATGCAGTGTTAATAGTCTCCATTCTTCACTTTCAGCCTGACTTGGAGACGTTGCGTGTTGAATGATAGGATTTAACGCCGCGCTTTGTCCTGTCAAAGTAGGGGTTTATTTTAGTTTCTTTTCAGAAACTTCCGTTCCTCAGTTTCCGCCAAATTGTTGGGACATTGCGTGTTGAGTGGCGGAACTCAACCCCACGCTTTGACTGGTAATGAAAAATATAAATATTATTATACTAAAGAATAAGGGAATCGAATCCACAACCGGCGCGTTTGTCCGAATTACAGTTGAATTAAAGTCAAATACATCACAACACTACGCTTAGCAATTTCTTTAAGGGCTCGGAAAGTCCATAAAATTAAAAAAAAACTATATAACGAAATTTGAACCTATTAACTTAATTTTGTTATTTTGTACGTAAGTAAGTACGTACAAAACTATAGGATAAGAAAGGAACCTTTAATAAAATGGAGTAATCACAAACTGAGGAGGATATTGGTTCCACGTTACAGTCCCCGAGGGCATTACGAGGACCTCAAGATCATTCTTTACTTTAACCAAAGCCCTGAGGAATTTCTAATAGTCCATTTATAGAATCAAAATCCTTCATTATTGTCATGTTAAAATATATTTTTTTTTGACACATGACATTTTCTAAGTGCCCGAGGTAACTTTGAAGTGATGTCTACCCTTCCTCGATAAATGGACTATAAAGACATAAAATTATTATTTCCATTCAAACCAGTAGTTCCTGAGATTAGTGCGCTTAACCAAATAAAATCTTCAGTTTAATTGTTGGTTGGACTTTAGCTTCAAACAGATCTTTCTAGCATAGTCCAATCTATAATATCTACACACTATATCGATTGATATTGAGGCCAGTCGTGGCTCAGAGGCACAAGGGCTGACTGACTGTAAACGCGACTGGTTGTGGGTTCAATCCCCACATAAGCAAATAGAATATATATTTAAACTTATATTCGAGGCAAAACGCAGCGTTGAGTTCCGCCAATCAGCACACAATGCCTCCAATATTTGGCGGAAGTGCGGAACGGAGTGTTCACATTCTTTCGGCGTTTGGGTTTTGTTACCTTGTTATTTGTAAGGCTGGGAAATTATTTCAATTTCAAGTATTTATTTCTTTGTAAATATGCTAACTTTATACCCCCCTCGACTAAGGGCATTTTCTGTCTTTATAGGAGTTGTGGATGCAATCGCCAGTAAAAAAAATATTTATATCTAAAAATTGTTAACAAAGCCTGATCTGGTCAGACCGTAGGTGGCGTTAGGTTACGCCTCCCTACATATAGAGGTTGTGCTTTATGAATAAAAAGTGGAAAGAGACCGTTGTCTTAACGCTAGATTCCCTTTTTAACTCTTATAGAGACTATGGAAATAAAACAAATAGAGTTTGCCACTCACGAGACTCTTATACAATATATTATAGTACTTTGATTACGATGAAGCCTAATAAATTGAAATGTTATTCCAAACATGAATACTCCCGATTGACCTAAAAATGCTTTTTTCTTTGGTTAGTGGAAATTTGTAAAAATGTTCCTACAAAGAGTAACATAAATAAGTTTAACACGCATATTAGAATTTTGATGTAACTCGCTGAGAACGTACTTGGCTTGGTTGGTCAGACAGAGTGCTTGAACAATTTCCAAGAGAACGGGTTCAAATTCCGCTACTTCAAACAATAAAAATTATAAAAAAATAATAATTTAAATTTACTTATGAAGAAACTGTAATATTTAC
Organism: Heliconius charithonia; assembly: GCA_030704555.1. Lineage (NCBI taxonomy): Eukaryota > Metazoa > Arthropoda > Insecta > Lepidoptera > Nymphalidae > Heliconius > Heliconius charithonia. The sequence continues at coordinate 3,029,833 of CM060810.1, forward strand.
CATCAAATTCAACAGCAAAAAGACGACGACGAGTTAATAATAAGCCGATAATTTATTAATCAATACCTCACCAATTATTGGAAATTTTATAATTTAACGTATTGTACGGTATACATATGTTATGAAAACACTTGTACCTATATCTCAATCAATTTTGCATCCACTTATATCGAGATCGACGAGGTCAGTGCTTATCCAAATATTGAGTGTAATTGGAAAACTAGATCCATTAAAATTTAATTGTTTATTAATCCTATGGTAAAAACACATAATATGATATATATGTGCCCCATGAGCCACGACCCTCGACTGGGAATCGAACAGTAGATTATAAATATACTATTTTATCCCTAGGGTAGTCAGAGAGAACGGAGCGTCAAACGCTACGGTCTTTACATACCTCTTTCTCCTCGTCCACTGTCAGCAACCTCTTCATACACGCCCTCCGGGGGTTCCTCTTGCTTTTTACGTGACTTTCCTCCAGTATCTTTAATACTGTGTTTTCAAAGGTCAACCGAGGTTTCTCCCTATCTCTCTTACTTTACTATCATAAATCTTTTTTGACATTCTTTCATCAATCATTCGTTCGACGTCCAAACCAGCTATATAAAATATATTTTTATATGAAATATATTTTTTTATTATTATATATATTTATATATATAATATAATTAGTACGTGTTGGGTACGTGATAAAATAAAGCGCGGCGTTAAACTTCGCTGGTTGTTCTCAGGTCTGAGGCAGTAACTTTGGTGAACCGTTGGTAAATTGACTTGGACTTTGCCATTAAAAGCAGGGAGTATCATCATTTGAAACGGACTCTGTCATTTTTATGCAATACAAGAAAGAATATGAAACTGAAACAATATATAGTCATTTTATTTCAGTGAAAAATTACCGGATTTTAGTAGGGGAAGCGACAAAATCAACTTTGTTGTTCACTATTGAGAGCAACTCCATTGTTCGTTAGTTGTTTCTGTCAGGAAACATCTTCCATTATCTGCAGGAGTCGTGGAGATAACAGCTGTTTGCGTTGAAAGCTTGCATTTGATTATTGTGACACAAACCAAGGTTAATTAGACAGTTTAACATTAGTACAATATACTGGTCATAATCCAAAAATTATCTTAAAACCCGTGACAGGTTTTTGAATTACATTAATTTTTTAGCTTTACGTTGTATCCCGCTTATAACAAGTGTGTGGCCAAAGGGAGTCTAGTCTTATGTTCCGTTACCCACTTTCCACAATTTTTTTCAATTTTTCATATTTCATCGAGCTTGGATCAAACAAGCAACATGTCATGTTTACAGTCACACATTTATGTCTTAGCGTCACGACTGGTCTTAAAAATAAATTATAAATTAATTTAAAGATTCTTTTGCCCTAGACCTGACCAGTTTCAGGGTAGTGGATGATTTTGGTCCAATTCCAGTAAAAAACCTCATCAATTATTAGTAATTTTACGATTAATCATTTTAACAGCGTCTCCTAATATATACCATCTTTTTAGGCGTTTTCATCCTGTCGGTCATTTACAAGTAAATCCTTAGCTTGTTGTTGTGTATATTAAGTCTTTTATTGTTTTATATCGAGGGATTCTCTTAGAAACCACTGTGCATTTGAGACTGTCCTTACGGCGATGCTTTGAAATTTCTGTAATGTTTCCAAATTAGGAACGCTAGCAGATCCCAAGACCAAATCGGTTACATAATTGCTTTATAAACAAGCAATGAGTTCCTGAGAGAAAGTCTTTGAATTAAGTTTTTGAATTTTATTTTATTTCAGATTTTTCAGTTGTTCCACGTTGTATCCCGCAGAGTAGGTGGAAGGAATCTAATATTAAGACATTATGTTCCCCATACTCCACCGAATTTTTCGCGTCATTGCGAGTTGAGTGGCAGGTCTCAACGCTGCACTTTTCCTCGTTATAAAAGCGAGGAAATGTAATTATTAAATATTTAATTCCCTCAGGTGGTGTCAAAACCAAAATTGTCGCATTTACACCCACGCTTGTGCCCCTACGCCACGATGGCCTCAGTATTTCTTATAAAGATATATTAATTTTAATTAATATTCTTAATTAGATATATTAATTCGCTATTCACTGGAATAATCGTATTTAATTTATTTTCATTTGCCTATCTTAGTAAACGAAGCCCGGTATCGAGTTTTGTCAATTGGCACGTAATGTGGTGTGTGTGGCTAAGCGGAAAGAACTATGAAGCTACTAATAAAAAAATATGTAAAATAAAAAAAAATCATGGAATCAAAAAAAATGTTGGAAGTTCCAAAATAAAATTGTAATAATTTTTGACAAATAAGTAAGTTTTAAATGGATCACTCCTCCAAATTCAACTTGCACTGAAATGCTGACTTGCACTAAACCACTGACTACGCTTTACAATAAAATAAAGATATATATTTAAATGTGAAATGTCTCATGTAAAATTTAGTTATAAGATTCCATCTTCTATAAGGAACAGATACGGCTAATACTGATCTAAGTTCCATTTATTTTGGCATCGATCCTCTGCAATTGTTATCAAATAATGGAACTGTTGGAATATGTGGTATGATAATAGTCTTACTGACAGTACTATTTTCAACGGCTTCATTGCATTATGCATTTAGCTAGTCAGATACGTATCTCTAATACGTTTTATGGAACCACAAAGCGATATCTGGTCGGGACAGAATGAGAAAATTTATTTGTATTATGTTGCTGGTTCAGTAGATACTGAACTTTTTGGTCAGCTCAAGACTTTTATTTTGTTCATTGTTCATTTAGATAAAAAAAAAAAACAGATTCACGCTTTTTCCCGCCAATCAGAATAAACAATATGGATAGTGTTAAGGTACTTCATTTACCAGTCTCCGCTCATTTTTTGACACTGCATTTCTTTCAAGTGAAATTTATCTAACATTTTTTTTTCTTATTTTTGTGACAAAAGTTTCAAGACTTATTGTGCAGAGCGGTAAAACAAATACAACTAACGAGAAACAGTATTGAGACATGGAACATGAATGGACGTGGAGAAGTATTGATGTACTTTTAATTGGAATTCTGACTCAAACGCTTCACATTTAACTGCTCAGGGAGCAGGAACATTTGACTTAAAATCTGTTCTTTGCAAAATAAAATGTGATGTTGATTTTTTGTAAAAGTTGAGTCAACTTTAATATTAAATATTTTTTATATAATATTAATCTTTAATAATATTACCTACTTACAGTACTTACAGGAATTATTACCTAACAGTAGGTAATAATTTCTGTAAGTAAACTAATATTTAAATTGAGGCTTATCGGACAAACATTTCCTTGTTTAAGAGCTAAGAGTGAAGTGATATAAAAAGAAACTCTCTAACCACTCTACAAAACATAAGAAACAGTTAAATGACGTGAATATATAATTTTAAAACTGATATTTCAGATGGCTTTAAAATTGGTCAATCGAGCGTTGTTTTCAGGACTATCGTATGTATGGCCGAACGCTTCGTGATTGCATTTGCCGAGCACCGCATCGTACGGAGGTCGGAAACCCACATAGGAAAATTACATTGCCAGATTCTACTAGCTAAATACGAAAATTGAACCTTTATTTAAATGTTTTAAGGAGCACTCGTCAAACTAGGTCAAATTTTGTTTTTGCTGTTTATCTAAGATATAGATATATTTAATGTACAAAAAAGGTTCTAAAATAGTTTATTTTTATTGCCTTTTATGACGCGCTTTGGTTAACCTGACTGCAAAAGAACTATATGTATATATGTTACGTTAACATTTTTTTTCATATCTTGTCAGCGTCTTTTTCCATAATTATCGTTTATATATATATATTGAGATTTTTGATCATCAACATTTTTAATCGAACAAAATTATCATAAACATAAGAAATATTATAATTATAAGTTACCTGTAATTCGGGAAAGCTTTGTCGCACGATGAGGGTCCATAGATTATACAAAACACAGACAGTGATCACCCAGAGCCAGTAAAAATAAAAATTCTCGTCTGGATTCACAACAGTACGTGGCACTCGAACTTTCCGACGCCTATGTCTATTGGTCATTCTATGTTCCCCGGTCGCGCCCTCTGACCCCGTATCTTCGACCTGTATAAAACAAAAGTTTTTCTTTAATTTCAAAAAATGTTTTTCTTTAATTTTACCGAATCCATTCAAATTATAATCTTAGTATTATCATTGAAAAGAAGCTTATTTTATACACTCTAAGATATCTTATATATAAATTATCTCAACAACGGAACATTTTATTTTGTTATATACATACGAGCATTGAACTCACAACATACTGAATACAGTCTTTTAAAATTTATTCAGATAAAACAAATATTTACAATGAACTTATGTGCCAATAATTAAAATGATTCGCAATAATGAAAAGCAAACTCAATCATAGTTCATTAATGAGAAAAATGTTGATGCTCAATATTTTGATAGATTCTCACAGTTTCCTGCGTTTCCGGAATTTGTCGTGTGGAGAACCTTTTCAAAAATGAATCTTCTCTCTTCAACGGTGGTTTCTTCTGGATTGCAGAACTTAACTGCACGGTTGTCCTCAGCTTCATCCATCTTTGATTTGACTTTGTTCTGCGTTATTTAGGATAGAATATTTAATAAAAAATTATCAATTTTAATCTAACAAAGTTAGTTCTAAATGAGTGTAATAGCCAATTTTAAGAAAGTTAGGATCTGCTTCAAAATGACTTTTATAATCCCAAATTATGTAAGAAAACTTTAGGGACGATTTAGTTCACTGTATGTGATTTATTTAAAGGTATACTTAGACGTTATGATTGAGGTATCAGCAAAAAAGGCTCCGTATGGTAATGTCACAGCACTCACTATGCATTTTTTCAATTATAATACAAATTATTATTCATATTTATATTAATTAAATGTGTGTTAAATTAAAAGGCTTATGTTTTTTTTGTATTCTACAATAAATATTATGATTAAAACATTTAAAACTAGAATGTAAGTATTATGAAAGCATTTGGTGAATGGCGTACATTAAAATACAGAATTTATTCAGAGCATTGGAAGAAAGGTTTTTTTTGACACAGTGAGTACCGCGAAGTGAAGCTGTCTGCATAAGTACGAATATATAAAAGTGTTTTTGTTTTTGTTTGTGTACAGATAACTCGCTTTACGTGCAAACAATAAACAAATACTACCTTAAGTGACATGCGGCCTTGCAATTAATAAAAACAAAAGTCCCACTTAGAACAAATTACAACTTAAAATTTAGAATAAAATTTAGGTCTGTATAGAGTATAAAGTCCTATTGGCGCTAAAACTAAATAGCTAACTGAATCTAGTTGATATCACTAAGACTTATAAATCTATTAAAATGTCAAACGATCAGGATGCATGAAACAATAACAAAATATTACGAAAATTAATACAATAGAATCAATATTCCAAGAAACAGTATAATAAAAGAAGACAATTTCAAAGTGAAACTAGAAAAGGCACATAGTCACGATAAGAAAGACATCGACCAGAAAGTACCATTCTCGAAATCTTATTCACGACAGACAGACGTACAGCACATTAGTTGGAAATAAACAAACAGTTAATATATAAATAACGTTAAAATTGACAACGATGCGGCGTTACCGTCGTCCTCGCCTGCACACCTTTTAATTTTCCTTAGTGCCTGGTAGTAGGCCATGACAGCTTGAACGTGTCTCCATTTATGGCCTCGTTTGTCAGTATCAGATCCTGGTATTTCTGTATCCTGCACGGACCTGTGAGAACTTGACGAGCTCGATGCAATGATCGGTCGCCTATAAAGGGATGTATGTGTTACACGCTATAAGTGTGGTGTTTGTTTCGTTGGTTGGTTTTTAGTTACCTAGTTATCGCATTTCGTTTCTTTGAGTAATACTTTTTTTGGTAGTAGTTTCCAATTTGTATGAAATTCACCAGGTGTTATCAAACAATTGCATTTCTTCTTTTATAATTATAATGTTCATATTTCAAAAATATGCGTTCTCATTTTTTTTTGTAAGAAAATGAAAAATAATATTTTCCTCAGTTATTTTTATCGTTACTTAGGCGTCCAATTCCACATATCGAAAAGGTCAAGTGACTGAATGAGCTGACAATATGATGTCGATTGAGAAGGCTCTAACTCAATAGATGAGAACGTGATTTGAAAAATTACTCGAAAAAACGAATGTTGTACCTTGTACTTAATTCAGGAATTTCTGGAACGGAAAACATGCATGGGTTTTAGTCTTACTCGCTGGGGACAGGACAGTGTCAAAGTCATAGCATGGTGTCGTCTATCCAGCTGTGCTATAGTGGTCTAACAATCTCTATGCATATGCACATTGACTCTCGTGAGTAGTTACGTATCCTTTAATTGATCTTGACAGGATTTTCAAGGGAAAAGGGATTTTTTTTCAATTTTTTTGTTATTATATAAACTAAAATAATATTTTAAAATTGTAATAATAAGTTAATTCTCAAAAAACCCTTTTTATTTTGAAAATCACATCAATGATGTTAGTCGCGTAAGTATTCGACGTTAACGTGCTATCTATGTAAGCGTTTCCAAAGCAATTAATGCCATTTCTTCGTATCGGCACTTACATCTCCTCAGGGGCCCCATTACTTGTGAATGGTGACAACTTGTTCAACAACCTATATTAAGAAAACGGTCTGTTTTATTTTTTTTTTCTAATCTAATTCAAGTTTAATAGGCTGTAAGTATAGTGATTTTTGTTTACGAAAATATATATAAACACTCGTATATTTTGTAATAGCTTGTGTTTAAGTATGAATCTAAAAAAAAAATACTTGGGCCAACTGTATATTTGTTGATTTTTGGACAAGATGGCTATCATTTTATTGAATAAAATTTATTCGGACATTAATATTTTTAAAATACATCATATTATGTGATATCTATAAATCTGAATAAGATGACGAAATAATTAAAACTTAATTTGGTTGTATACAAAATGGCAAAATGTGTCGAGTAAATAATTGATCTTAAAAGTAGAAAGTACTTTTATTTTAATTCATGGTCATAAAGAGCAGACCAGCTTATATTAAATAAAATAAAATTAAGTAGGGGTTAAAAATCCCGTATTTTATATAAACAAGGGTCGTTTCCAAGCCTATATATTTCGGCTGTCTGAAAAAATATTAGTAACGCTGACGCTAGGGAATGGAATCGGCATTTCAGTGAAATATTGGAAAGTGTTAATGACATTATAAGTACTTCAATGACACCCGTTTATAATGTAAGGCATTTTCTTAGTACTCTAGCACAAAGCGCTGAAGTACGCCGGGAGAACGTATTATTCTATCATATTTTCAGCAACTTCCTCCTGAATTGCGCATGTGGCAGGGTGGATATGGAGGGAGCCTAGATCATTTCATTCTATAGTTTCTATTTTTTATTTTATTAGCTTCACGCTATATCCCGCACACAGCAGGGTAGGCAGAGGGAACCTAGTGTTAAGACACCCCGTTCCCCACTTTCTGCCGAATTCTGGAGGCATTGCGTGTTGAGTGGCAGAACTCAACGCCGCGCTTAGCCTCGACACCACAGCGAAGAAATGGAAATATAAATTTAAGTAACTATTTCATCTCCACGAGTGGGGATCGAACCCACAACCAGTCGGTTTTACAGTCACACTTTGTACCACTGCGCCACAACTTGCCTCAAATAAATCTATAGTTTCTAATGTCTTTATACAAGGAAAGTAAATCGTTATTTCTAGCTGTTACACCTTTGACACGGTAGGCAGAAAAAAGCTGGTGCCAAGATTCTTAGTTCTTGGTTTTCTCCACGAATTCAACATTGAGTGTTGACTGGCAAAGTGGTTTATGGTACTTAACGCCGCGCTATTTTACCAGTGCGGAAAAATCATGTTTTCCAGTGGGGACCGAATCCATAAATGTTGCGTTTACTGTCAGACGTTGTTCCACTGCGTCACGATTGCGCGTTCATTATATATATCTTGATGTATAAATATATAAAGGGAGTTGCTGGTTTTTTTTTAATTTATATCATATTACTTCCGAGTCAATCTTTTAACTTTGTGTCCCTAAAGTGGTTAAGTCACCGGAAATTGTGGCTTTTTAATTACAATACTGGCAGTTTCAATGATCATTAGACCTTTATTTAAAGACATTATTTTCGCGTCATTACCTTTAATGAAATCGTTTGAATAGTGTAGAGGGTATATCTATTAAAGGTTTCACGCTAAAAAAATAAGTACATATAAATTAAAAATCAGCCTCACGCTGTATCCCGCACTCAGCAGGGCAGGCAGAGGAAACATAGTGTTAAGACACTTACCAGGTTGGATGAGTTCTGGAGATATTGCGTGACGGATTCAACGCCGTGCTTTACCTCAACACCAGAGTAAGAAGTGAAAATATAAATTTAGATAAAACACACTTATGCTCCTCCTCCACGACGTCCTTAATATAATGTAATAGATTAATTAATTAGACAATACAAAATGATATCAATTATACTACTTGAGTCATTTCCAAGTCTGTTACTGTTGTAACGATGAATCCTCTGTTGACGAACCGCGATATTTTAACGTCAATCGATATTTATATATTGTAATCGATTATTATTTATTATTCCGAGTATTATGTTGAGATTTCATTTTGTGTTGCATTAAATAAAAGAAGGGCGGCGTTGAGTTTCGCCATGCAATGTCTCAAAAATTAAGCGGAAAGAGAAACGGAATTTCTTAAGGTATTGTTAACTTGTAAAATATTAGCTGGAATTCTTAGAATCGTAAATAACATTACATACATACTGAAATGTTGTCAAATCTGTACTGATATTTTTTATATGATTTTTGTTTTAATGATTCACACTGTAACCCTTATACAGCAGTTTCAGTACTTTCCTTATTTTTTTTAGCTTCAAGAAGTATACCTGAGAACCTACTGTTAAGACATTCTGTTTCCCACTTTCTGCCGAATTCTTAAGAAACCACTTTCGAGTTCTGGAAGGATTGCGTGTTGAGTGGCGGAACTCAACGCCGCGTTTTTCCTCGACCAGAGCGTAGATATGAAAATATAAATGTAAATAAATATTTAGTTTCCTCGAGTGGGAACCACGTCACTCACCTCATTACGTGTTGAGCGGCGAAACTCGGAACTCAACGTCGCGCTCAGTCTTGAAACGGACTTAGGTTTTAGTAGGGATCGTTAACTAATGTCTGTACTCTTAGACACGCAATGCCTCCAATTCGGCAGTAAGTGGGGAGTGTCTTGACACTAGGTAATTCCAAATTTTTATGTGTGGTTCATTTCATACAAAATGAATGTATGCGGGCGCAAACTTATGTTTGTTAACATTATTCACCGCATCATCAAAACCTATATGGTATTTCCTGTAAACCTGAATTAATCAATCAATTTTGAATTTGGTGTGCGGGCGGGCGGCTAGTTAGCAATATAATTGAAAAGTTTTCTCTAAATATGTTTAGCAATTCTCTCGTGAAACTGGAACAAACATACATACTCACAAACTTTGACATTTAAGATATTAATAGAGAGGATTGCCCTCTCGTCCTCATAAAAAAGGACGAAACGATAGAGATATTTTATTCGTCATCGTCAAAGACTAGTTTTTAGCGCTTGTCAATAGATTTAAAATATTAATAGAGAGGATTACCCTCTCGTCCTCATAAGAAAGGACGAAACGATAGAGATATTTTATTTGTCATCATCAAAGACTAGTTTTTAGCGCTTGTCAATAGATTTAAAATATTAATAGAGAGGGTTACCCTCTCGTCCTCATAAGAAAGGACGAAACGATAGAGATATTTTATTTGTCATCGTCAAAGACTAGTTTTTAGCGCTTGTCAATAGATTTAAAATATTAATAGAGAGGATTACCCTCTCGTCCTCATAAGAAAGGATGAAACGATAGAGATATTTTATTTGTCATCGTCAAAGAATAGTTTTTAGCAGTTCTCTCTGGCTAAACTAAATTAAAAAATGAGTATACATATAGAAGAAGTATATACATAGATGTAAAATTTAAAGATTCTATATATTTATACAGTAACTTCTTAAATCGTTAAAATCTACAGTGGTTAGTTTGAAACTATTCTGCGATTATGTCAAGTGCCGTAAAGAATTTTATGATTCAGCCACGTGGGTTATTAGGTTTTAAAATGCATTTAGTTTGGATAATTCGCCTTTCCTATGGATATCCAAAATCCAAAAATGAGAAAATTAAATTTTATTACGATTGTCGGTTTGAATTTGGCAAAATATTTGCAAAAAAAATCTGAGCGTCCGTCGTTTGCTTGCATCGTATGTCAACTCGCGTTTGCTTCTCTCGTTGTGATAATAAAAAAAACTTTTATAAGGAAAAATATGTCATTTTGTTTGTTATTACAGTATTATAAAACCAAGTATACGCGTTATTCTTGATTTTATAGGTATCTACTGCTATTAGAAATTTGCTTACTTCAATATATAGGTATTGGTCTGTCTTGGTTCATGTAGGACTTAATACATTGGAATTCTTCATCAATGAAATAGGTAGGTGATGTGGACACAGTTGTCATTCTTAAATAATCAAGGACGTTTTAGATCTAGATATATTTATAACAACGGAAGACGTTGCTATTAAGTTTATTAGTCTCTCGCGTAACTTAACTCCGCTGTTGGCTTAACTATACAGGGAAACTGAAAATAGGTCAAAATATAAATATTTTCTCTAAAGTCAAACTTGGCTTTTTTTAAGTTTCATATTGTATTCAGCGATACATTTCATCTCCAATCACAATTAATATGAGATCATTCATATTATAATTTGGTCTATTATTTTCAGTTCATTCAAATAATATATCGATTTCATTTCGTTATCGAACTACGGGCTAAGATTGTATATTATTTAGGTCATAGATTCCCAATTTGCTATATTCAAATTTAAAAATTAAATTAGCTTCACGCTATATCCCGCACACAGCAGGGTAGGCAGAGGGAACCTAGTGTAAGACACTCCGTTCCCCACTTTCTGCCGAATTTTGGAGGCATTGCGTGTTGAGTGGCAGAGCTCAACGCCGCGCTTTGCCTCGACACCAGAGCGAAGAAATGGAAATATAAATTTAGGTAAATATTCCATCTCTTCGAGTGGGGATCGAACCCACAACCAGTCGGTTTTACAGTCACACTTTGTGCCACTGCGCCACGACTGGCCTCATGCTATATTCAATTAAGTTTTATTGCTTAGTTTATTGAAAAATACGAGTGGAGGGTAGTTAAATGTGCGGTGGTATTCTGTTTTTAGTAATCTGTTACCATATTTTATTTATATTTTACATTACATTCGCTTATTACATAGAATGTAGAGCTAAATATGCAGAGGCTGTAGATTCAATTCCAAAGACGTGAGGCCAGGCAGAAAATGGAGAATGGATTGTGGTGAGATTAGGCCATCTCCATCTGTTCGTTTGTTTGTCCGTCTGTCAAGATATTTTATCTCAAGATCACGTATAGGTGTCACGCTGATATTAATATTATTTATCAAGGCAACATCTGTCGTACCTTGGAGAACATAAAAAATAAAGATGCTAAGTTATTTTGCTTAAAATTAAAATCTTTATTTTAAAATCTTTCTTTTATGTAAAAGTTGTGAGACCTTTGTTCCACTTTCTCACAAAAAACTACTGAACGAATTTTATATTATACACCAGATTAACACAAAAATTACAATTTTATGTAAATTGTAGATTTTGTATATTATAACAATAAATTAAGCGGGCGAAGCCGCTAATATTTTATGAATAGAATATTATACCATTCAAAATACTATAAATAAATTATATACGGAGGCGGCCTTATTCCTAGAATAAACTGAATCGATAACCTTTAACGAATGAATGGCCAGACGTCTTTTAATTTAATAAACTGATTGGTCGCATGGGGTATGCCTATATGGTGTAGTATATTACAATACCCCCTTGCCCGCATATCAGTAATTTAGTGGAAAAAAAAAATAGATGCCAGTCGTGGCGCAGGAGCACAAGCGTGTAAACGTGATAAGTTGAAAGTTTGCCTCTTACCCGAGAAAATGAAATATTTGATATTTTTATTTCTCCGCTCTGGTGTGGAGCTCCGACAGTCAGCACGCAATGCCTCCAAAATTCGGCGAAAAGTGGAGAGAGGAGTGACTTAACACTATTACAGGTAACCTCTACTTACACTGCTGGGATACAATGTGACGCTAAAAAAATTTTATACAAAGGTGGGCTGGAGATATATTATATAAAAGATCTCTTCTGGCCTTTTTTTTTTAAAATTAAAGGTTTATACTACAGTATCATTTTGTTGAATCTATTTCTGTGTCTATTTCGATAAAAAAAATCTATTTCTGTTTCTATTTCGCCACTCTCCGTAATGACCAAAAATAAATATAGATGCCAAATACCTTTATTTGGTAAGTAAACATAATTCATAATATAGCCTACAGAGCTCTAGTTCCATTAGCATTTCAAACAGCGTTGCAAAATTTCTGTAATCCTTGATTAAGCGTAATTGCAATGGCGCACAATTGAGTGTTTTGCCTTCTCTCAGAGTTTAATTACGACGTGGTGTTTTTTTAGCTTCACGCTGTATCCCGCACATAGCAGGATAGGCAGAGGTAACCTGGGAAACTAGAGTTAAAACAGTCCGTTCTCATAAGTAATTTCGTTCCTCACTATCCGCCGAAGTTGAGTGGCGGAACTCAACGCCGCGCTTCGCCCGAGTGAGGAAATCAACAAATTCGTCTACCGAGGGTTCCCTAAAAAAATTGGCGGTTTCGAGTTTTTTCTGCAACTCAAGCTTAGCTTAGCCAGAGCCCTTTCATCTGATACCTCACTTGAACTAGCGGCGTTAAAACCAAATTTTCCCGCCTTTTTAAGTATATAGTAAATAAAAGTGTATAAAAGTGTATACTTTTCAGATTTTTTTCTGAACTAGTACTACCTGCAGTTGCCAAGTTAAGTAAAGTTAATTCTTATTTATATATGTAAGAAAATATTTTAGGGGAAGTTTGCGAAAAATGGACTGGGTTCATTGGACCACCTAAGTACTTCAAAAATTAACCACGTTAGAATACGATGTAGAGTAGGTTCGAAAGCATTGGTTTCGAGCCCCGCGAGTGATGTTCAAACCTCTATATCATCGAGCCACGCGTTACTTATCGACGTACACGGATATGCTTATGAGCACTATGATATTAAAACCCAATAATGTTTTTCTCGCTGTATGCCGCACACAGCAGGGTAAGCAGAGGGAACCTAGTGTTAAGACACTCCGTTCCCCACTTTCTGCCGAATTCTGGAGGCATTGTTGTTGATTGGCAGAACTCAACGCCGCGTTTTGCCTCGACACCAAAGCGAAGAAATGGAAATATAAATTTAAGTAAATATTTCATCCAACGGGATCGAACCCACAACCAGTCGGTTTTACAGTCACACTTCGTGCCGCCCCGCCACGACTGGCCATCTTTTATATAGATAAACCGAGAAATGGCTGGGAGACAACATTTCAAGTGTATATGCTTTTCAGAAAAGCTTATTCATGATCTCCATCTGTCGGTACTGCCGCAAATGTTCTTTCAAAAAGGGACATCTATCTACACGTAAAACAAAGATGTTTTCGCCGATTTGGAGTGTATATCCACTGAAGAAGAACAAAACGAGAATATGGAACCTGAGTTCGAGACATCTTAAAAATTATTAAGATTAATAATTTTCATTAAGTTTATTTGCTTTTATATTTAATTTTCGTTAAAATGAGATGGTTGCGATTAATCCAATGAGTAAAAAAGTGATTAATATTTTGGTATATTAATGAAGTTTTTATGATTGGCGTTCAGTATAAACGTTTCTTGGTCCAGTAATAGCAACGGAGTGGTCCATTTAAAGCAACTATGGTCCAAAGGATTGATAAACTGGTTTATCGCTATATTGCAAAAACTGTTCTTTATACTGACATAAATATAGTGACGTATCTATATCAAGAGAGGATTAAAAATAAATCAGTGGTCTTATTATATCGCTTTTATTTAATTAAATATGACGCCTTGCAGCTATGTTGTCAATTTCAAGTCGGAATCTAGTGTTAAAGCACTCCGTTCCTCACTTTCCACCAAATCGAGACATTTGCTTTAACACCAGAGCGAGAAAATGAAAATATTTATTTTATTTCTTCGAATCGGAATCGAACCCACAACCAGTCTAGTTAACAGTCACACACCTTCCCCTGCCCCACGACTTTTCTCTAGTTAGTTAGCTAGTTCAAATTATGTTTCACTAAAAAAACCCTCGATAAAGTAAAAGGCAACTTTCAAAGTTGGTAGCAACGTTTATTGCGACGTCGTGCATTATGGAGTTAAGCCGATCAGCGGCGAGGCGCTCATCTGGAACTTTGCTACGGATCACGGTGACGCCATATTGATTGTATAGTGTATATTTTACTTCAGATATACGGTATATATTCTAAGGTTATCTGTATTTTCTTGCTTGATAGTTTTTTTTTCGATTTTATTACGTGTCAGATGTTGTGGAATGCACGGCGTTGCATTACGCCAATCTCAACGTAATGTCAAAAAAAAATAGGAGGAATGTGAAAATGGAGTGACTAGTTTAACTTAGCTTCACGGTTTATCCCTAGCGGGTTAGTCAGAGAGAACGGAGCGCCAAACGCTACGGTCTCTACATGCCTCATTCGTCTCGTCCACTGTCATCAACCTCTTCGTACACACCTGACCTTCCTCCTGTATCGTTGATACTGTGTTTTCGAAGGTCAACCAAGGTGTTACTATACCTCTCTAACCACTCAGTTTTCCATCATAAATATTTTCATCATTCATTAATTTCATTCAATTGTTCTAATCTTACCGTTCCCGTTAAATCTTACCGTTCACACTGATCTTGCGTTCCGTACTTTCTTCATCTCTTTCGAAAATCAGAACCTTTGTCTTATTCCCATTGGAGTGACCAAATCTTAAATTATATTCTTATAGCTGAACAGTATTTTGAGACCAGTCGTGGCGCAGCGGCACGAAGTGTGACTGTAAAACCGACTGGTTGTGGGTTCGATCTCCACTCGAGAAGATGAAATATTTACTTAAATTTATATTTCCATTTTCTTCGCTCTGGTGTCGAGGTTAAGCGCGGCGTTGAGTTCTGCCACTCGACACGCAATGCCTCCAGAATTCGGCAGAAAGTGGGGAACGGAGTGTCTTAACACTGGGTTCCCTCTGCCTACCCTGCTGTGTGCGGGATACAGCGTGAAGCTGATTTATTTTTATTTTTTAGTATTTTGTGTTGGAAAGAAACATGACTTCAGCCTTGAGGTGTTTGGTTTCATCACAACAAAGCAAAAGTCATAATATATTAAATAATATTTTGTCTATTATATAATTGTATGGCTAATAAAAGCAATTACAGTGTGTATTTATAATTTTAGTCTAATAATATACAAGTGTTATGGAATTAAAATATCAAATTTGAAATGTGTATGTTAAAGTTCAATTGATTATTCAAATGTAAGCAATTATATAAATATTATTTGAACAAATTAACATATTATGTTAAGCAAAAATATTAAGTTGAACTTGCTACATTATTGAATTTAGACGTTTTATATCATTCTTGGTAAAAAAAAGAATAATGTATCTTTTTCTCTATATATAAAAGGACATGTACCTGACTCACTGAGGTAAGACGCACGCACAGCCGTAACCGCTGTGCGTAGAAACGTGAGATTTGGACAGATGTTTATTTTTATAATCTGGACATCTACTAAGAAAGGATTTTGAAAAAGTTTAACCCTAAAGGGATGAAATAGGGGTTGAAAGTTTATATGGAAAAAAAAATAAATCGGCACCAATTCTTATAAAATTTGAAATTCAGACACTTAAAAATATTTCATTGAACACTTGTATCGTTGTTTTTTTAGAATTCACCCCTAAGGATGCAAATAAGCTGCGCGCGCCCAATAGATCTTATCTATCTATAAAGACAAAGCGCAGGGTTGGGTCAGCCGATTAGCAAGAGAAATGTCTTGAATTCAAATGCTCCATCCGGCACCCAGCACCACGAGCTGGACGGACTTATTAAGGACTACGTTGAACTCGTAAGAGTAGACTGCATAGATACTTACAGATATTGTAATGTGGCCAAAATCTTCTTATTCATATCATTCATTAACTATTTTCCTTTCAGCTCACTCTGTTCATTTCTCTCACTCATTCTCATTTTGCAGAGGACATCTCATTGTCTTTGTCACATTAAGGTGGTAACGTAAACGTTTTTTATTAAAAACGAGTTCACCCCGCTTAAGTAGATGATGTTAAGATTTTTTTTTAATTACATAGTTGCAGATTTTTTTTCCCCACATCCTGGAGGCATTGTGTATTCAGTGACGGAACTCACGGCCGCGCTCTGTCTCTACACCAGACCGAAGAAATTAATATATTAGATATTTCATTTCTTTTAGTAGGAATCGAACCTACAACACTGCCCCCGCCCCACGACTGGCCTATAAAAAATAGAAGTTATATTAATTTTCCAAGAAAATACATACATACATACATAATATATTTTAGAAGTATAACTAAATACAGTTACGTTGTAAGAGGGCAAGCACGTGCGACCAGTCACACATAAGTCGAGAAACCCAATAAATGTTCTTTTTTCTGTCCCACTAAAGTATGTGGGTCATGGGGCGAGACAATACGCGGTGCTAATCATTACTAACTTTTATTTGTTAGATAAGTATTATATGAGTCAGTCATTTGATACTACTATGTCTTATTTCCAATGTAGTTAATTATGTGTATGTATCGTTGTTTATTCCTTATTGGTCGATCGTATTAATATTGTATTGTTTATTGCACCAAATTTTTACATAATAAAATATACATTTCGAAATTTTATTCTCAACGGTGGTCTTATCTCCCTCTACAAGAGATCTCTGCCAGCCAACCCGTCGAAGTGGTTAAGTGCAAAGTAACGGGAAAGATAAGAAGAAGATTCACGTAAGAACTACTAAAATGTATGTAAATGAAAACTTTACGGCAAATATCTTGTACATTAGTATAAGATATGGAATTCGCTTTACGCTTTACTTTTTTTTTACGTACGTATAAAAACATAACATATAAAAATTTAAACGTAGCGGCATTTGAACCCGCGTCTCTTGGAAACTTCTTTAATGTTCTTTTGGCTTAAAGGCAATTTTTTTTAAATATCTTTCTTTCCTAAGTGGAGAATAATATTTTAAATATTTCAAAGAGCCATTTGATAAAGATTTAATACAATTTCCTTTAAAATGACGATCCTGCCGGTTTATATTATACTAGCGGCCCATTCGCGGCTTCGCCCGCATATCACTTATAGTAGTGTTATTACGCAGCATTTACCAGAAGATTGATATATTCAAACATGAAAAACTTATTTTCATGATTCCGAAAAAATGCAAGCAGGGGTGTCTCTGCTGGAGATGATGTCATCAGGGGCAAGGTAGATCCCTGCAGGTCTTATACAGAGTGTTGAATTATTTTTATTTTACATTTTTTCAAAAAACGGTGAAATATCACATATATTTTATTATTTTTGCAGCGCACGCCTAAAGCAATTCGATGGCGTTACTTTTTATTGTTATTTCGTCATTTAAGGCTAACTAAGACTTTCCTATCGCACTCCTAATAAATGTAGCTTTCATATAAAACAAAAAATAAATATATTTTTAAACATGTTTAAAGTGTTCTTCCACACTTAGGAAAGAAATAAGTGTTTTTATACGTTTTCTATAAAAAATGTAAATCGGACCAGTAGATACAGAGATGTTAGCGTTTAAACAAACAAATAAACTCTTCCGCTTTATTATATTAGTATAGATTTTACTAGAAAAAACTCCAACACAGCTCGAGAGATATATTAAAAAAAAAATTAAATTTGAATCTGTGCCAATACTATTGATAAACCGTATACTAACAACCGGTTCGTTAAACGTTGAATATAAAAATGTTACGCGAAACTATAGATATTTAAAAAAGTTGTTTGTGATTTATATAATTTTTTACCCGATTGCCACGAAGCCCAACAAAAGGGTTAAGTTTTTAGCGCGTAACTATATTTGTATGTATGTACGTTCCTTTGTTCACTAGTAGCTATTAAACCCGACGATTTTGACAAATGTTACGTCGTTGGATTTGCCTTGATGGCGCGAGTGTTACTGAATACATTAATTTAGTTTAAGCAGTCGGATTTTTTGTTTTATTTATAATTGAATTGCTCATAATATTTATGTATTTAATTAATTATGTATTTCAATTCTTATAATTATATATTGTATTAATTTTGCGATGGCTGAAAGCTTTGGAATTATTTTTTTCAACGTTCACCAATGTCGTCGAAAAGTTCTGCCGAAAGCAATATTACGATATCGATAAAGAATAGGTTAGAGGTTAATCATACCAACTGATCTCTTTAAATGCATTAAAGAAAAAAAAACTAAAAAGAAAAAAAGTAATGATTTAGAAAACACATACAAGATGGTAAAAATTTTTTTTTTTCAGCTTCACTTTCTATTCCGCGTAAAGCACGATAGGCAGAGGAAACCCAGCACTAAGACGCTCCGTTGTAACTTAACGCCTCGCCACCAGAACGAAGAAATTAAAATTTATATTATATTACATTTCCTCGAGTGGGGAAAGTGAATAACACAAATGTCTTAATAGGAAGATATTGTCTTAACACTAGGATTTGAGGTTCCCTCTGTCTACCCTGCTATGTGCGAAAAAACCTAAAATTGTGTTGAAATAGCAAGAAATAAATAGTTAAACTAATTATCATCATGTTACAATCTATAAATCATTGTCAATTTTATAACTTAAACAACCTCACCTGCGCACTCTTGCCCCCACATGATTTCATCACGAAATACTAAATAAAATCACGGCGGCTAGAAAATTGCAAAAAAGAAGTTTCTTATTTCGGAAAAGGTTAAGGATATCGTCGATATCCATTGAAATTGAATTGACGTGAATGTTTCCTTTTTAAGGTTTCGTTTACTATTAAACAAAAAAAAATCGGTTACATATATATATAGAGTTGTTAGTATCTCAAAGCTGTTCACTATCAGATGCAAACAAATAAAAATACTATATTTTAAATATGTATACGTGCATAAAGCGTATGTTGTATAAAAAAAAGATCCAGTTTGAGTGTTGTATTTTTTTTTAAACATATGTTTTTTTTTCAACATTGCACTAGGGAGGATAATTATATATTTTTTTGCGCGCTGTTTTTGCACCCGGTAAGGTAGGCAGATTGAACTTAATGTTAAGATACTCCTTTCTCCATTTTAGCTGAATTTTTAAGGCATCGCGTGTTACTTGGCGAACCTCAACACTGTGCTTTTGCTGTGGTGCCAGAGCGAAGAAATTAAAATATTAATAATTCCTCCGAGTGAGAATCAAACTCACAACCGTCGCGTTACAGTCACACGCCCTATCCCTGCGCCAACTTAAGTGCAAATTAACGCTCACCTTCACTGTTAGAGCTCTTGTCTCTATATAAAAGGATAATTAGTCGTGGCGTAGGGGTACAAGGTTTTACTGGACACGCGACAGGTTGTGAGTTCAATTCCGATTTTTGATGAATTATTTTCATTCTTTTCGGCTTAGTGATGAGACAAAGCGCAGCGTTGAGTCCCGCCACTTAAAACACAATGCCTCCAAAATTCGATGGCAAAAGAAGCGTCGCTCGCTAAAAAACATTTTGTCTTAAAAGATATTTTGTATTTATCTCCTTTAATAATGGCCTACGATATTTTCACATGAGATGAATCGCAGCGCCAATGCTTCGTTGACTGGAAAATTTCTATATTCACATATGATCTGGTCAGTAAACTCACTAGAAACGGGCATTTTTTCTCTTTCTTTAAGATACTCCGTTCTCCATTTACGTTTCCGCTTTTTTCGCTGAATCCTGGAGGCATCGTGTGTTGAGTCGTGACACCGCGGCTTGAATCGACACCAGAGCGAAGAAATGAAAATATGAAAAAAATCATATCCTTGAGTGGAAATCGAACCTACAACGTGTCGCTTTGGGCTCTGTAGCACGACTAACATCAATTTCATCTCCAGCTCTGTTAGATAAAGTGAGGCGTTGAGTTCCACCTCTTAAAAAAAATGAAAGTGTCTTACTACTGGGCTATCTCTGCCATATCTGCTTTACGGGAAAATATGAGAAGCAAATTTATTGGATATTTTTAAAACATCTATAAAAAAAACAATCGAAACGCTCTAACCACGCCATCGTGGCGATTAATATAATTGATAATAAACAATATTCCAAATTGATTGGCAGTAATTGGATCTGAGTAAAAGTTATAGTCAAATATTATGAAGACTGGAAAGCCTAATGCCTCGAACATGACGGATGTTGGTGATTTTAATATGGTTGAGGATGTTTTTATTTTATGATTTTAAATATTTATAAATTTAAAATTAAATCCAATTGAGGCCAGTCGTGGAGCAGCGGCACGAGGTGTGACTGTAAAACCGACTGGTTGTGTGTTCGATCCCCACTCGAGGAGATGAAATATTTACTTAAATTTATATTTCCATTTCTTCGCTCTGGTGGCGAGGTTTAGGGCGGCGTTGAGTTCTGCCACTCAACACGCAATGCCTCCAGAATCAGGCAGAAGAAAATAAGGAACGGAGTGTCTTAACACTAGGTTCCCTCTGCCTACCCTGCTGTGTACGGGATACAGCGTGAAGCCGATTTATTTATTTAAAATGAAATCCATTAATTAGCTATTTATTTACATCGTAACACTGTAACTGTTATCTCAAACACCTTTTAAAATATTATTTAATAAATAATCCCTTGGCTCGTGATGTGTCTAGTGGTTAGAACCGTCTATAGTTGTGATCGTGAAGAACCCAATATCTTTTAGAGATTCAGAGGTAACAGTATTAAGAATTTGATATTATGCCATTAGAAGGTATCGCTTTAATAATATATTTGCCATCAGAAGTTGTTCTTGTGTCAGTTATTTACATAACTGGAAACTCGACAATATGACATTGTCATAACTCGAAGCTCGTCCGAAGAAAAGCCAAGAGCGCGTCCTATCTTCCTCTCCACTATAACTGCGAACTAGTTATAATAAAAGGAAGAAAGAGTACGGGCACCTCCCCGCCCTACACCGTGAATTCCTACCTGACTGCGACTGCAACAGTCTTATTGAACTCTCCGGGACGTTTGTGTGTGATCAGTCTGAAGGTACTTGTTACGCTTATTTATATTAAGATTGTATTAGAATGGTGATTCGTGATGTTGATTGATTTGTGAGATCAATATAAGTCGTTGGAACGAACGCACTGCCGCAAGGCGGCCGATATGTTAAATAAACGCACGGCACACACCCCACAGTCGTGTCTCGTACCGTAGGCGGACACTACTACATACACCAGAGTTCCAGGACATAAAATAGCACCACACACCCGTATGAGACAGGCGGACACTACTACATACACCGGAGCTGGGACATAAAATAGCACCACACACCTACTAGTCGTATACCAAGTCATAGAAATGGTATATCAATATATCAATGGCTAACGCCATACAAGCACAGCTTACGTACCGCGAGCGTACTGCGAGACGGCATCATCCACGACATAGTTAATGTCACTGCAACAGTTCGCATAAGCCCATCACGTCAGCTTCCGCGACGTCAAGCAACATTTAATATTATAATATTGGTCAAAGATAACTTTAACCACAATATGTGTCGCTCCTACACATATATTGCCTTTATAAGAAATTCGATCCTAAAAGATCGTGCCATCATAGACTTCGAATTATCATATTATATTCATTATACATTTGGTACGAGTCTTTATGTGCATCATATTTATTAGTACCGTAGTACTTAATAGTTCGACTCGACCGCTGCCTTCCAGCATCACCACCACCTATATATACGGAACGACGGTCGCGACATTCGGGACGACAATACACGAACTCGTCTCGATTAATATGGTATCAAAAATATATAGTTTGTATTATACATCATTAACTATGTTATTTATGTGTATTGCCATGCATATTTTATTTTATTTATTTATTTATTTTCAACTTATATCCGTGGTACATACTGTTACATTCAACCCCCTAAATTCTATGGAGTTCATCGAAATAGAATTTACATTCACTTATTTATATATTTATTTATTACCAACCCCCAGACTGGGCAACCCCCCAACCTCACTATGCTTTATTTTGACAATCCCCAAACATGAATATTCCTTACACTGTTAACCTCCTCTATCTCACTCCATTTCACGGACAACAAATTGTAGGCGTATACCTATTTGTATATATATGTACTTTATTACAAAGCCGTTTGACCATCCTGGTCACGGCACCAAATTGTAACTGTTATCCCAAACACCTTTTAAAATATTATTTAATAAATAATGCCTAGGCTCGTGATGTGTCTAGTGATTAGAACCGTCTATAGTTGTGATCGTGAAGAACCCAAAATCTTTTAGAGATTCAGAGGTAACAGTATTAAGAATTTTATATTATGCCATTAGAAGGTATCGTTTTAATAACATATTTGCCATCAGAAGTTGTTCTTGTGTCAGTTATTTAGATAACTGGAAACTCGACAATATGACATTGTCATAACTCGAAGCTCGTCCGAAGAAAAGCCAAGGGCGCGTCCTATCTTCCTCTCCACTACAACTGCGAACTAGTTATAATAAAAGGAAGAAAGAGTACGGGCACCTCCCCGCCCTACACCGTGAATTCCTACCAGACTGCGGCTGCAACAGTCTTATTGAACTCTCCGGGACGTTTGTGTGAGATCAGTCTGAAGGTACTTGTTACGCTTGTTTATATTAAGATTATTATATAAGAATTGTGATTCGTGATGTTGATTGATTTGTGAGATCAATATTAGTCGTTGGAACGAACGCACTGCCGCAAGGCGGCCGATATGTTAAATAAACGCACGGCACACACCCCACAGTCGTGTCTCGAACCGTAGGCGGACACTACTACATACACCAGAGTTCCAGGACATAAAATAGCACCACACACCCGTATGAGACAGGCGGACACTACTACATACACCGGAGCTGGGACATAAAATAGCACCACACACCTACTAGTCGTATACCAAGTCGTAGAAGTGGTATTCAATATATCAATGGCTAACGCCATACAAGCACAGCTTACGTATCGCGAGCGTACTGCGAGACGGCATCGGCCACGACATAGTTAATGTCACTGCAACAGTTCGCATAAGCCCATCACGTCAGCTTCCGCGACGTCAAGCAACATTCAATATTATAACATTGGTCAAAGATAACTTTAATCCATAATATGTGTCGCTCCTACACATATAATTCCTTTATAAGGAATTCGATCCTAAAAGATCGTGCCATCATAGACTTCGAATTATCATATTATATTCATTATACATTTGGTACGAGTCTTTATGTGCATCATATTTATTAGTACCGTAGTACTTTAGAGTTCGACTCGACCGCTGCCTTCCAGCATCACCACCACCTATATATACGGAACGACGGTCGCGACATTCGGGACGACAATACACGAACTCGTCTCGATTAATATGGTATCAAAAATATATAGTTTGTATTATACATCATTAACTATGTTATTTATGTGTATTGCCATGCATATTTTATTTTATTTATTTATTTATTTTCAACTTATATCCGTGGTACATACTGTTACAACACTTACTAGGGCTGTATACAATATTGGTATTTGCGGTACTATGAATAATCAATCCCGCGGAATTTGGTATTTTTTGAAGAAAAATATTAGATTATTATTATTAGAAAAGATTAGTACCTATCCAAGTAAAGTTCGTTTACTAAACTGAATGTATTTTTTTAAAGAATGTTAGTTTTAAATGTGTTTTCACTTTTAATTTTAGCTTTCCACAGTTATAGGGTACATAAATAAAATAGAAATAAATCAGCTTCACCCTGGATCCCGCACACCAGGGTAGGCAGAGGAAACCTAGTGTTAAGACGCTCCGTTTCTCACTTTTTGCAGAATTCTGAAGGCATTGCGTGTTAAGATCGAAGAAAATATAAGTTTAAGTAAATATTTCATCTCCTCGAGTGGGAATCGAACTCACAACCAGTCGGTTTTACAGTTTGTGCCCCTGTGCCGCGACTGCCCTAAATAGGGTACATGGAAATCTAATATATGGAAATTTAATATAAATAAGACACACCGTTTATAAATAAGTATCAGTAACTGTATAAGATATTAAAACAAAGGAATGAAGTGGTGTGTTTGAGAACTACGTTCAGTAGATATGGAACAAAGGAGATGGATGCTTAACGGTGCCTTACGGTGCCTTGGCTGCATTTATGAGATGACGAAACGTTAGCACAGCTGCACGTTTTTCATACGGCAGCAAAACGTGGGTATTACAGAAGAAGACTGAAAGAAAAATGAATAATGTGGAGATGCCATCTCTCTCTCTCTCTTTGTAGGATATGTGGTCAGCTTGCTGATCGAATCTTAGTTCGTCGAATCCGGAAATGAAGAAGATACTTAGAATAGCAGGTAGTAGCGATTATATGAAGAAGAACATGCTCAGCTGGTTTGAGCACTTCCAACGAATGAGTGATGAAAGGATATTATAAATATTATAGAATATTTATAAAGGAAAAGTGAACGATAAGAGAAGTATGGGGAAACATCAATTGACTTTTGAAAACACAGTATCAAGAATACGGGAGGACCTCCGGGCATATGTAAAGAGGTTAATGATAGTGGACGAGGCGAAAGAGACGTGCAGAGACCGTAGCGTACGACTCTCCGTTCTCTCTGACTCCTCCACTAAGAATACAGCATGGAGTAAAATGTAAAGGTAATATAACAAATTTGATCAATTTCACTAGTAGTTCATTAGAGCCGTAATATTAAATCAAAGGAATTCGGTAAAGGTCACTTAGGTAAATGGCAGCTATAACTAGATCATTTATTAATTGAACAAACCCTTCAAGAGTTTGATTAGCTTTTGAAGTCTCGGTGATATCTAAAATATTATTTGAATATTATAACGCAATATAGGAATGTAATGTTACTCTGTCTGTCACTTCAGTGTGGAATAACTATATAATATTTTAATATATATTTAAAATATTTAAGTCACTTTGTTCATTTTTAAGACACCAGTGCAAAGAAATGAAAATATTAAATATTCGATTTTCTCGATCGGGAATCGAACTCGCAACCAGTCGCGATAACAGTAACGCTCTTGTGCCCCTGCGCCACGAATGGCCTCTATATAATAATAATAATATATTTTTTCTCGTAGTTCTGCAGTATATATTAGAATAAAGACTGCGTTTTGTCTTGATGCACTTAGCTCCAAGACAGAGCTTGAAAACTCACGAGTTCCTAAGTGATATCCATTTGTCGTGGTTTCTGAGGTGTTTCTTTGTGAAACGTCAGAGATGAGATGGTTTTACTTGGGTTTTATCTAAATTATATATTTTTAAGGCCGTCGTGGTGAAGGCAGACAAGGGTGTGACTGTAACGCGACGGTTGTGGGTTCGATCCGGACTCGAAATTGTTGTTTAGTAATATTTTCATTTCTTCGCTCTAGCACCACAGCAAATGCCCGGTGTTGAATTCCGCCACTCAATACGGAATGCTTCGAAAAATTCGGCGGGATTGGTCTTAACACTACCTGCGCGGGCTACAGCAGAAGCTGAGGCTGATATAAGGATATTTATAGAATTTTTTTTTTTTGCATTTTCTTAAATTTGCAGAACTGTTTTGTGCATACAATATACTAAGAATGTTTAGTTTTGGTTTACAGAGTATATTGTTAATGTGCAAAGGGGTACAAAGATATCTACTATCCAAAAATATTTCGAATAGAAATTTAGTACTACATATGTAGGCTTGTGTTATATATGTATATGGGTGTCTGGAATTTTAAGATAATTACATTTTACACTAAGTTTTAGTAGAGAAATGCACTTTCTCTATATTCGTGTGCACCAATTATTTATAACTACTGACTAAATTATAAAATAACTTTTTAATTCCCTTTCCTTTTCCTTTTTTAAAAAAAATCCTTTCTTTTCCGGCTTAGATTTCTATATATTTTTAATATTCTCCTTGTGTACAAAATTCATATAATTTTGTGTCGACTGAATCTTTAAGGCACGAATAGACTAAGACACTACACGATACTCTTATCGAACGTCTCTGTATGAAGCTGATTGTCGGTAATTGCAAAATTTATTGTGAAATGTTAAGTAGTGTTAATTACTGTGTAAGAAAATTGAACGTATGGCCTAGCGGTCAGAGAGCCGGGCCGGTGTCCAGGAGGCGCGGTTTCGAATCCCGCCACGTTCAAATTTTTATATGTAATATTTCTAAATACATATTTTTCTTTCCTAAATGTGGATTAACACTTTAAAAAAAATGTTGTTTCAAATGTTGTGTCCAAGTGTCAAGAAGAGTATCTTGAAAAATTTCCATACATTGACACTATCCAGACACAAAAAATCCGTACAAATGTAATCAATCCGTACAATCATACATTAATGTCTGACATTTATGTGGAAATATCTACCGTAGTCTATTCGTGCCATTATTCCTAATGTCTTAAAAAATAATATTAATCAGTCATTGTTAGACCTTATATCATTATGACCGAGTCTGATGAAGAAGATGAAGTCAATATTGATTGCTATTTACCTTTGGCCGGGACTCTTGCTTTCGTTACTGGCATAATTGCTGGAATCGTCGTCGTCCTCTCTGGAGGTAGCTGCAGAGAGAGCTCGAGAAGAGCCAGCGTTGACCTCGCTCTCTTCGTTATCGTCATCTAGTGTTCGCGTTGTACCTTCTTCAGCCTGTAACAAAAGGTTAAGTTGGTATTTTTTTTGTAGGCAGAGCGTACCTGGGAACCTAGTGTATACTCCGTTCCCATTAAGACACTTTCGTTCCCCACGTCGAAAGTAGCGAAGCTTAACACCATGCTTTACGCGTCATTGACGCAACGAGAAAACGAAAACGTAAAACATTTAATCTATTCGAGTGGGAATCGAACCCACCATCCGTCGCGTTTACGGTCGCTTGTGACCCTGTGCCACGACTGGCCCATAATTTTTTATAATATTGTCTGGAAATTTTAATAATTATTTATATTATTTACAAAATTTGCGACATTGTAGCGAAATTTGGTTAAATTTGACATCATCCAATTTCTATTTGGAGAAATTGTTATTAACAATAGTATTTCTTCTATCTGGTCAGATTCTAACATCTAGTCCACTACAGCTTTAAAATTCTTATTATTTAATTTTATTTTTATAAATATTAAAATAATAGTTAATTTCTCACTGTTTCCATGATTTACTTCAAGAACTAAATTAGTTTAATTAAAATTAATTATATTAACAAAAACTACGTACATTTTTATATATAATATTGGGTAGTGTATTTAATAATATAAAAACATACCTGTATTCTTATTAGAGGTATTCGCTCTTCCATAGTACAAGAAAACATTGTTTACATAAAATAACTATAGTTCTTCGTTCAATCATACACTTGATTTAATTAATTCATTTTTTTATATTTAATTAATATTTTTTATTTAATGTTTTCAAATTTAAACTCACTGATAGGAGAAAATAATTTAGCTCAATTTACAAGTCTTTACAGTATCGTCTATGAGAATGATTTAATTTGAATTTTAAATATTATATGAAGAAGTAGCTACTTCTATACTAATAATGAAGCAATATAGAAAAATATTTATTTATTTAAAAATAATGTAGAGTTTTTCGTTTGTTCTCATGATTAGAAAATTAAATCACTTTCACGCTGTATTCCGAACTAAGCAGGGTAGGCGGAAGGAACCTAGAGTTAGGCAATCCGTTCCCCATTAACCGTCGAATTGTGCAGGGGGCGTATTGATTGGCGGAAATCAACGCTGCGCTTTTACTAGACACAACTAGAGCGAAGAAAATTAAAATATAAATTAAAATAAATATTTCATTTTCTCGAAGGGTTCGAACCCACAACCGGTCGCGTTTCCAGATTCCCACTAATGCCCCTGCGCCATGACTAGCTTCGTTGTCATGATTATTGCTAATTAATGTGATGTAGATTATAAAATAAAATGATGTAAATCTATAAAATAAAAACAATATTTCGAAACCATAAATGATAATAAGAAATAAAGATTTACATACTTATTTAGAAAACATATAAAAATTTGAACGCAGCGGGACTCGAACCCGCGCCTCCTGGAAACCGACCAGGCGCTCTGACCACTAAGCCATGCGTTCTCGCCAAGCTACGTCGAAATTTTTATACGCTTGTTACAACTTATTTATGTTGTTACATGTTTTATTAGGAAAAACGGTACAGTAATGACAACATTTTTATATTTAATTTTGCGTGTGACTGTAGATGTGGCGGTTGTAGGTTCCATTCGGGGGACTGAATGACTTAATATTTTTAGTTATCTCCCTTGGTAACAAGACAGTTGCGGCGTTGAGTTGCGTCACTCAAAAAATTTATCGGAAAGTGAAACGGAAATTTTACGCGAGGTTCCCTCTACCTACCCTGCTATACTATGCGATACAGCGTGTAGGTGTAAAACATGTCGCTCCACAGATAAAATAAATGCGGTAACGGCATGAAGATAAAACAAAAATTAAAATTATTTTTGTTAACAATTGATATTTGTGAGGATTAGAGGTTAACCACTGGTTCAATTAATATGATTAATGTTTCACTACGTTGAATATCGTTTTTATATTTTACTAGCGGCCCACTCGCGGCTTCGACTGCATATAACCTAAAAACTTTTAATAACTTTATAATACACACAATATTTTTTCATAATTTGAGGAAGTGGTTGCTTGTGAGGGCGAAATAGATGGCAAGGACGTCCCTTGCGGGATTAGAGCCAATGCTTACGGCCGTAAACATAGAGTTATTTTTTTTTTAATATCACATTTTTCTCGAAAAGTATATGTTTAAATTACTTGCTTTAAAAGCCAAAGCTGAACTTCATAAAATTTCCTAGATGCTGGAACAACTTTTGTTTGGAAATTTCAATATCTTTGTCACGTAAAAAACGTTGAAATTACACATAGCATTTTTCAATTATTAGGGTGCCGTAGTTTTTTTTAAATAAGATCATTCTGTTTTTCGTCTGTCTGTCTGTTTTTCTGTTAGGACCCTTTATCTTGAAACGCTTGAAGATATCGAGTTGAAATTCAAAATTCAAATACTCAAAACTATGGTCCCATTATTTCCTGGAAAAATTATATTTCTGACAGCAAAAGGATATGGCCGCTTATATCACAAAAAACGCGTATTTCGACACTATAAAGAGATTAAAATTTGATAGAATACTTCCGTTTGACCTAGAATTATGAAATTTGGCGGTTAGCATCAACAGGTTGTATTAATTTAGAAAAAAATCTATTCTAGAAATCTGTTCTAGTTTAGAAAAAAAACTATACATTTGTGGTAAAATTTAAAAAAATAATAATCTTAGAAAGGGGGAAAAAATTGGTATTAAAGCCGCTAGTTCAAGTGAGGTATCAAATAAAATGGTTCTGGCTTAGCTACGGCTGAATTTCAAAAAAAGGTCAGGTCTTCAATTTTTATACGGAACCCTTGGTGGACGAGAACCCTCAGTGGGTGAATCTGACTCGCGCTTGGCTGGTTTTGCGTTGTATAAGCATCCGTATATTTGAAGTGGGCGTAGCCGCACGAGGCCGCTAGTTACACATACATACATACATCCTGTAGTAGTATTTATTCTATTATATAACGTAAAATCAGACGATCGGGATTATGTTTCAATTATTTCCACTTCTCCGCCCTAGCCAAACGCAGCGTTGAGTTCCACCATTCAACACGCAACGTTTCGATAAAGTCAGGAACGAAGTTTCTATATAGTATAAGAAGATATTCTCATTCGCTATACTGCTATACAGGAATAATTGGGTAGTGTATCAACTTTTTTTTATTTTCACGCTGTATCCCGCACATTACGTACGTACTTAGTGTTTAAACAATGTGTGTTCCCAATAAGACACTTCCGTTCCTCACTTTGCCCTAAATTCTAGGGGCATCGAGTGTATTCTCTCTCTCTCTCAACGTCGCGCTGTCTCGTTACGTGGGCGAGAGAAATGACAATAATAAACTTTTCATTTCCTCGAGCGGGAGTCAAAAAAGTATCACGCTTATACCCCAGCGCCATTTTTTTTTTACTTGCGCAAATTTAATGAGTTACAAATCCAATTTTCACAATGAAAATGGAAAGATCACATCACCAGTCGACCTTAAAACAACTGTCCGTTAACTGGACGTTATGACGGGAAGGATTGCATTTCATTCCAGATTTCGAATTGGATTACGAGAGCTTAAACCACCTGTCAAAACATCGCTGAAACTGAAATGTCAAATGTCTTCTGTTTAATCTGTTCCCGGGCTTGTTGCGATGGTCAAAGTGCAATATTTATACATACAGCTTCACGCTGTACCCCGCATACAGCAGGGTAGGCAGAGGGAACCTAGTGTTATGATACTCCATTTCCATTTTTTGCCGAATCCTGCAGGGGCGAAACTCAACTCAACTGCCTCGGCGAAGAGTGAGAGCGAAGAAATGAAAATATTCAATATTTATTTTCTTGAGTGGGGATCGAATCCACAACCAGTCAACAAGACTCGCATCGAACGAAAAATACATCAGCTATCAGCTTCACGCTGTATCCCGCACACAGCAGAGTAGGCAGAGGGAACCTAGTGTGAACCTAGTGACACCCCGTTCCCCACTTTCTGCCGAATTCTGGAGGTATTGCGTGTTGAGTGGCAGAACTCAACGCCGCGCTTAACCTCGACACCAGAGCGAAGAAAATGGAAATATAAATTTAAGTAAATATTCCATCTCCTCGAGTGGGGATCGAACCCACAACCAGTCGGTTTTACAGTCACACTTCGTGCCGCTGCGCCACGGCTGGCCTCAACGAAAAATACAATATAACAAAATATTTTTAACAAGCTAAACAGTAACAATGAAATGAAATTTGAAAAGAATAATTATGCAGACTCCTTAATTTCTTTTTTGAATGAAGTATTACAATTATAATATCAAGTTAATTACGTTAATTTAAATTTCCATTTCTTCATTCCTTTCCAGGCAAAAGCGCGGCGTTGAGTTCTGCCACTCAACACGAAATGAAGTGAAATTATTTTTTTTGCTTCTTTCGGGCATTTCAAGACGTACATGTATTATTTTTTTAATTTAATAAAAATCAGCTCAAAGTGTACCCCACATGCAGTAGGTAGCCAAAATTAACCTAGTGTTAAGACACTGTTCTACACTGAATTCGGGGCATTGCATGTTGAGTGGTGGAACTTAACGCCGGGCGTTTGCGTTAGTGCCAGAACAGAGAAATGAAAATAACAATCAATAATAATCATTCATCCGTGTGGGAATTGAACCCACAATCATCGTGTTACAGTGACACACTTGTGCCTCTGCGCCATGACGACCTCAACTCTTCTTTAAAATAATGATTTTAAAGGCAATTTTAATATAACGTAGGAGAGTTAAACAATACCAGTAATCAGCAATAAAATGTAAAAACTAAATTTCGTCCGGCCAGTTCAACACGCATTGCCTCCAAAATTCTGCAGAAAGTGAGGAAAGGAATGTCTTAACACTAGGTTCCCTCTGCCTACTCTGTAGTGTGCGGGATACAGCTTGAAGCTGATTTAAAAAGCGCGTTCAACTTAATAAAGACTACATCTTTGTATTACTATGTGAATTTGAAATTATCTTTAAAAAATCTAGTTTTTTTAGTGATTCTCTATAACTCTACGTTTATCAAATAAAAATTATATATATTTTTTTGCAGCTACGTGCTGTATCACGCATGGGTAGCCAGAAGGAGCTTAGTGTTAGGAATTCTGGTTTCTGATTTTTCCGCGAATTCTGGAGGCATTGTGTGGTCAGTAGCGGAACTCAACGCCGCGAGCTTTGCCTCGATGTCAGTGCAGAGAAATAAAAATTTTTAATTTGCCCGCTCCTCGAATCGAATCCACAACGTATACATACGCTTGTGCCTCTGCACCACGACTGCCTAAAACTGTTATGTTATTCAAGTATATTATTGAGAAGGAAGTGTTGTAATTTCTATTTGAATTGGTCTTTGATGTTTGAAGACTTTATTTATTTGTATTAATTTATTTTTACACCAGAAACTATTAAGAAATCGGGGACATGTCAACATACGCAATTTTTCATTTAAAAATTTTAAAATATTTTCATTTGATATGATGAATTGTTGGTTGTGACTGTAAACGCTTATAACCTGTTGCATGTACTATAACATTATATTAATTTTTTCAAACTTTTTTTAATAAAAATTGAAATTTGAAGAAGTTAAAATATAACGAATAGAAAACCACGTAAAACGTAACACGTGGATGCTTCTGACACGTGTCTATTGGATCTGTCTATGTTTATTTAAAATATTGAAAGCGTATGGCAATATAACGGCAGTACCGTTTGCAAAAAAATATCCATCTTATTTTTCTTCAAATTTCTTCCGAATCCGAGTATGTTACGTAGCGAAAATTTTAAAGTTATTTTGTAATACACTGTGGTGGTGAACTCATCGGCTTTGGCTTTGTAAAATATTTTATTTCTTTTTATTTATTTATTTATACTTTATTGGACACTAGTGGATCGCCTGCGGCTTCGTCCGCTTAAACTACATGGTTGATTTAATAAGCAGAATTGATTGACAGAATCTCGAGTGAGAGCTCGAGAGACCATCAGTCTCGTTTGATAACGAAGGGCGCTTTATTTGGCTAGCTAATAACCAAAAAAAGTTACAAACCGCTATGTATCTGAAATAATATAAAAAGTAAAAAAAACGGAGTGTTTCGGCACTATTTTTTCAACCGCATAACCTGAAGACGTTAAGATGGAAAAAATAGCAATATCTTTTGTCTTGATTTATTTCACGCACAACAAATCGCTATATGCAATATCATAGAACCATTAAGTAGTGTCAGGTAGCGTCAGCAAAACGCTTTCATGTAGAGTCGGATTCGCCTTTGAGCCTTTCCGTTTTCAATCTTCAGTATTACTTTGTACAGTGCGATATTGCTTTTTGATGGTGGGATGGTCTTTCTAATAATATATGGTTTTTGTTGATTTTCTTTTATTACTATCTATATACTTTTATTTGACTTTCCGTATTAGTGTATGTGAAATCTCAAATTAATATTTTTGCTAATCTAAAATGGCCGCCGTAACAAAATGGTGGATTACAAATTTTTGTTCAGCCAACCTAATATAAAAAAAATTAAAAAGCCAAGCCTATTCTTTAAAAAATATTAAATACGTTTTTTTATTAACATTTTATTTTCTCACTGTGTTTCTTTTAGGATCGCACTTTATAAATGTAATAATGTTTCCGTGTAAATATCGAAGTTTAAAATATTTAGTCTCGAAATTTTTCTTAATAGCGTTTGTTTTTCTGTTTAATTTTGTGATTTTATGTTAGATAGCTTTTTTTTTCATTTTCAGCTTCACGCTGTAGCCGCCATGTGGCATCTTACTGGGATTAAAAAATCTTAACACTAGTTTCCCAGGTTCCCTCTTGCCTACAAGGAAAAAAAATTAGGTATATTTTTTATATGTGAAATTCAATTAGAATAAAATTTTTGGTTCAATTCGTAGAAGTTTTAATAAAATAGACGTATTATGGCATCCTAGTAAAGTTGAACGTATTCTATTTCTGTCAAATGATCCTCTTTGTGCCCTCTTGCTATAAATACTAAAGCTGTTCTAATAAGTTTGGAATTTTTGATCTGATTATATTTATAGGTTTTCAATTGAAAATTCTTTGAGATGGAAGTAACACCTATATAAAGTTCTAATCTCCTGAATAACGTTTATAGATATATTATTTTTGAAACTTCAAGACGTATCCCGATTGGTAGGCAGATGGAACTTAGTGTGGAATGGACTGTGCAAACACAGTCAGCGAGAGAGAAGAAGAGCGAGAGAGGAGAAAGAGAAGACGAGAATAGTGCAGAAAGAGTCTGCACACTTTTCGATATTGCGTATAGACTCAAAACGCAATATTTTGAAAAATGGTCAAAATTAAAATGTCATCTTCTAAAGTTATATCTTCATAATACAGCTTTAATTAAAATTAATTATAGCGACTTATGTTTTGTTATATATGATGATGTTTTGATGTTTTGGTGTAGTACATATAAGTAACATACACGAAAATAACATAGGGATAAGTGGGTATATGTATTTTGTAACATACATTTGGCGCATGGGCATAAAATGTGACTGTATACGCGACGGGTTGTGGTTTCGATTCTCACGCGAGGAAATGGGATATTGACTACGGGATATTGAATATGGGATATTGATTATGGGATATTTACTTGCATATTTTTATTCGGCGGCTTTGATTTTCGCCGTTCAACACGCAATGCATCCAGAAATCAACGGAAAATGTGTAATGGAGTGTCTTATATGAAAATTCCCTCTGCCTACCCTGCGGGATACAGCGTGAAGCTGATAAAAAAAAAACTTTAGCCACGTTGACTTTTAACGATAGCATTATAAGCATATTCATGATCCCCTCTACGAAGAGAAGAGCACGTTAAGCCGTCGTTTTAGTGTTTCGCCACAGAATTCAAGTTATCAGTTTATATTTAGGTCACTGCTTTGACCTAAGTTTGCTATAGAATGATTTATGTTTAAACACAAGTACTAAATACCTCGTGTTCACCGTTTTTTATTTCAGATTTGCTGATGTAGCTACTGAACGGTTTTTATAGATAAAAAAACTGTTTTCATTGTTTTATATGTTTTTATAAAACGTAAGTAAAATTTATACCCGTAGAATAATTTTATCCTAAGATAAGATAAGCGTGAGTCGGGCTCACCCACCGATGGTTCCGTACAAAAATTGGAGGTCTGCTTTTTATGAAATTTAGCCAACAGCCAATATAAGGACTCTGCTCTTACATTTGATACCACATTTGAACTAGCGGCTTTAATACCAAAAATTGGTGTGGTTTTTAAGGCTACAATTTATAGTTTTCAGATTTTTTCCTGAACTAGTACTACCTGGTAATTCTAGTAATTCTAGGTCAACCGGAAGTACCCTATGAATTTTTATTTCCTTGATAGTTTCGAAATAAGCGTATTTTGCGATATAAATGGTCATATAATTTTTCTAAGTTAATTTAGAAACATGTTTTTTATTTCAACTTGATATCATAAAGCATTCCTGAGATAAAAGGTTCCTTTTTCCTTAAAAAGTACGGAACCCTAATGACTGAATACATAATTAGTTAATATAAAAAATTTGATACATCCGAGCCCTGGTGATAAGAAATGCTACGTAGAGTTCCACCGATCACACGTGTCTTGAAAATTGAGCAGAAAGTGGGAAACATAGTGTCTTGACACTCCCCCTTATGGTAATACGCTGCAGCACTCCATACGAAGCTTTTAAATTGAGTAAGATATTGACTAATATGTCATTCTATCTCACTTTGTTAACCTACTAATATAAAAATATAACTAAAAAAAGGGTTTTCTAGAAGAGAAAAAGGCCAGTCGTGGCGTAAAAGCACAAATCGTGACTGCAAAATTGATTGGTTGTGGGTTCGATCCCCACTCGAGGGCATGGAATATTTATTTAAATTTATATTTTCATTTCTTCGTTCTCGTGTCGTGGCAAAGCGCGGCGTTTAGTTCCGCCACTCAACGAAGAATGGAGTGTCTTAACACAAGGTTCCCTCTTCCTACCCAGCTGTGTGCGGGATACAGCGTGAAGCTGATTTTATATTTCAAGAACGGTTTTAAATCCTCCTCTTAAGCCTGAGCTTACTCAGAAAAGGATGTAAGTAAAATATTAGTGGATAAATATTCCTTTTCAAAGTTAATTGTTAATCCCGCATCAAACAGTGTGGTACAGACAGCCTTTGTTATTTATCTTCCATGTAATCTTAATTCTATATGGGCATAATATAACTCACTCTTCAGTTCAGTATTTGTATAATGCTTAACTCTTAAAGCTGTAGCTTAAAAGGGGCCGTCGTGGCTCAGTGGCACAAGTGTGCTACTGTAAACGCAACGGTCGTGGGTTGGATTCCTAGTCGGAGGAATAAAATGTTTGTATTTTCATTTCCTCGCTCTGGTAATGAGGCAAAGCGTGGCTTGGATTTCGGGAATAGAGTGTTTTAACACTAGGTTCCCGGGTTCTCTTCACCTATTCTACTACGTGCGGGATACAGCGTGAAGCTGAAATAATAAAATAAAAATTGAACGAAACTACGGGAATGTTTGACTATAAATAAGCGCAGTGGTATTTCAATGCAGTTGTTTTTTAACGTGAGCCTCCAGAACTTCCAGAATTCGGTGGAAATTAGGGAACAGGAGAGAAATGTCTTAACACTAGAGAGAGCCTGGCCCTCTGCATATCCTGCTATGTAAGTGACACAGAGTGAAGCTGAGAAAATAATGAAAATTAAAAAACGCAAAACATACTTGAATTATTTGAATATATAGAAGCGATCTTGTGAAGAAAATCCAGGAAGGTTAAATCTTATATAGAAGCACACGTGAACCGATAACGAAAGGTAAACAGCCACGCCTAAACCATGTCAGCCTAACATCTGGCGAATCAATTTGGTCATTGGATCACAAAAAGACTTTCTATTCATAGAAAATTGAAATTCGCTACTCGACTACGCCGATAATGTGATTACATTTGAAGAAATATTATAAATATTTTATAATAAAAATTGTAGGAATATAGATATAGTCTTCAGTAAATAATATAAATGTTAACAATAGTAAGTAACAGTCGAGGCCAATCGTGGCGCAGTGGCACGAAGTGTAGCTGTAAAACCGACTGGTCGTGGGGTCGATCCCCACTAGATGAGATGAAATATTTATTTAAATGTATATTTCCATTTCTTCGCTCTGGTGTCGAGGTTAAGAGCGGAGCAGGATAGGCAAAGTGGACCTAGTGTTAAGGCACCCGTTCCCCACTTTCTGCCGAATTCTGGAGGTATTGCGTGTTGAGTGGCAGAACTCAACGCCGCGCTTTGCCTTGACACCAGAGCGAAGAAAATGGAAATGCTGACAGATGCCTACGTTTTGCGGCTGAAAAGCGTCTGCCCTACGCGATAGTGACTTCCCCAGAGTTATTATAAAAAATATTTGCGTTTCCCCAAATTGCTGGTACAAGATCACTTAGATTTTCGCTACAATATAAACAATGTCTCTAAAATTAGCTCAATTGAATTTCAACAGACAAAGAAACAGAGGATAAGATTTACAAAATTCTATAGGATGTGTTTTGTTGATTTTGTAGCTTCCTTATTCGTGTCGAAACTTTATAATTTACGACAAAATTTGTGTTCTTTGAATTTTATTTAACAGTTTATGTTTTAAAACTGATTGGAATATTCTAGGGGTAGTTTGGGAGGTGAGGAGGGGGGGGGGGGGGGTGCTTTTGTTCTCTCCTTAGTGCCAACGCCATATCAGGGCCGAACCATCTATTTCTGAAACCATTTTGGCGTATTATCGTGCCTATATTTGAGAACCTCTGGATTGATTTAGAGCTTTCATATTAACAGAAACTCAAAATTTCAAACTCGTTCAAACTTGTAGGTGATATATTTTCGAAGTTACTCCGTACTACGTTAGTTGCTACGTACTTTCTCACTGATCATCAAAATAGAATAAGCACTTCCCATAGAAAATCCCCCCTGATTGGCGTACGCGGGGCATTCCCCTGCGACCGCCAGCACTTCACGAGCGTCCATCAAAGCTCGTAATTCTTCTTCAGGGGCGAGCTACTCTCGCCTTCTCAGCCCGGTGACGCTGTCAAGGCCAGCCTAGGTCCACAGCATTAAGTCAATTTGAAAAAAAAAAATCTTAAGAATATTTTTTTAAATTATTTTCTAACCATATTCATATTGTTTATTAGGTTATCTGACCTTCAATAAGCTACATATGATGGTTCAAGGTTTTAAATCAATCGATCAACGTAGAATTGAAGACTGTGACGTTACCAGCGCGGAAATACCGTGGATATTTTTATTAAATTAAATTATAAAACATATCAAAGACGTATAACAGATCTTGATTATTTTACGAATTCTGATAAAGCTCTAACAAGTCACTATGTTATGTTTAATATATAAAGCATAAAATAAATCAGCTTCACGCTGTATCCCGCGCACAGCAGGGACACGATGACACGAAGTAGTAGTTTTGTTTGCCCTAAAAAAGAAGTTCTCGTCGTCACAAATGTCTTATATGAATAATACATACGACTACATCTCTTTTCTCCTAATGTCTCAAAAAATGGCGTAGGTATTTTATTAATTAAAGTCGGTTAGGTCTGTTGAAAGTCAAGAAGATACCAATTTTTTAAAAACTGAATTTTAACGAAAAATTGTTTGGATTAATTACCATGAAAATTAAATTTTCATATATAATAGTGTGATATTTACGTTTTTTTAAAGCTTTATGCTATATCGTGCATGTAGCAAAGTAGTGTCAAGACACTCCACTATCCACATTCGGCTGAATTCTGCAAGTATAGCGTGTTGAGTAGCGCGACTCAACGCTGCCCTATACCTCGACACCAGAGTATGCAAGCAAGAGAGAAAAAATGAAAATATTAAATATTTCATTTCCTTGGATGAGAATCAAACCCAGTTAAATATCAAAATGATTTTTACAAATGTTAAATATTTATTTTTATTTGAACAAGAGCACTTCACTAGCCAACCTCCGCCCTTTTCGCTCGTAACAGCTAAAAAAAATCTGAGGGTCATCAACGTATTTCTTTTTTACTATAGATATATGCTATTATAAAAAAAAATAAACGAGTTTAATTTAAAATCGCTAAAAATTGCCAAAATCAAAGTAATCAAAATAATATGCTATAAGAAATTTGTGTAAAGTTTGAAAAATAGAATATTTGAAATAAAAATATAATATTTTCAAATAGTTTATCCATGAGGCCGGTCGTAGGTAGGTCGTGCACAAAGTGTGACTGTGAAATCGACTGGTTGTGGGTTCAATCCCCGCTCGAGGAAGTGAAATATTTATTTACATTTAACAACACGCAATCCCTCCAGAACTCCGCGGAAAGCAGGGAAGGGAGTGTCTTAACACTAGGTTCCCTCTGTCTACTCTGCTATGTGCGGGAAACAGCGTGAAGCTGATTTATTTTAATTTATCCATTACTAAGAAAAAAATATATACTAGGTATTTGAATATACATATAATGCTATTATAAAAGTCAACATCTATTTTTGAGTCATACCAATACCGACATGGCTAATCCAATTGTTTCTTTAACTTTAAGGTTTCAATGTAAAACATGTTAAATGACAGAGGAGTTTTCCTTAAGATATTATATAGATTATTTGTTATAAATCTTCAGAAGAGTTCTTATGGCTTAAGGTTTTTGTGGGTTCACAATGTATCCCGCACACTGCAGAGGCAGAGGGAACCTAATGTCAATCCGTCCTCTAATTTTGTCAAACTTTCGACACATTGCGTATTGAGTAGCATAATTAAACGCTGCTCTGTCTTATCAGAACGATAAAAATGTCAATAATTTACTTCCCCCTAGTGGAAATTGAATCGACAACCGTCACGTTTACAGTCAAACACAGTGCCGCTGCGCAACGTTGGCTTCTAGATAAATTTACATCAAGTCAATAGAAAATTAATTTTCAACCGAGAAAGGACAAGCACCAGAATAGACCCTTGTGGGACCCCCATGCGGATTACTGAACCAGGAGATTTCTTACCATTCACATCAATCCTCTGAACTCTATCAGATAAATAAGAGGTCAGAAGATTGAGTGCACGTCCTCTTATGCCGTAGTAGTGTACTTGGTCATAAAGACCAATGTTGAATGCTGTACACAATCAAAAGCTTTGGACAAATCACGGAACATGCCAAGAGCATCCTGCGATTGGGAGGGCCCAAGCCTCGTATATATCGTTTATAAGACCTATACCAGCATCTGTAGTTGAACAACCTTTAGTAAAACCATACTGTTTATCGTGCATGAGATTGCGTAAATCAAAATGCAGTAATATTTGATTGAGAATTTTTTTTTTTCAAAATT
Organism: Heliconius charithonia; assembly: GCA_030704555.1. NCBI lineage: Eukaryota > Metazoa > Arthropoda > Insecta > Lepidoptera > Nymphalidae > Heliconius > Heliconius charithonia. Next base: position 3,070,134 of record CM060810.1, read on the forward strand.
TTAATTAAACGAGGGTAGAATAGAAACAGGTCGAAAATTAGTCAGGAAACACACCATACTCTATACAAACTATATGTATAAAAGGACATGTACCTGACTGACTGAGGTAAGACGCACGCACAGCCGTAACCGGTGATGGTAGAACCGTGAAATTTGAAAAGATGTTCATTTTTATAATCTGGACATCCACTAAGAAGGAATTATTAAAAATTTTAACCCTAAAGGGATGAAATAGGGGTTGAAAGTTTGTATGGATTTTTTTTTTAAACATCATCGATTTATATAAAATTTTAAATTCAGACTCTTTAAAATATTTCATTGAATACGTGTTTCATGGTTTTTTAGAATTCACCGCCTAAGGGTTCAAATAAGGGGTTGAAAGTTTATATGACAAAATCTTTAAATTGCCACCGATTTTTATAAAAAATTAAATTCAGACTGTTAAAATTATATTTTTTTTTAACACGTGTTTCGTGGTTTTTTCCGAATTCACCCCTAAGGGTGCCAATAAGCAGGCGAAGCTGCGCGCGCCCTTTAGTTATTAAATATAGTTGCGAAGTGAGGAGCAACAGCGTCTATTATATAACTAATCAATTTGATAGCAATACCCCCTAGATCTGTCTTGATATCAAAAGACCTAAATGTCTTAATGATGTCCCTTGGATTTACTGATTTAAATTTAAAATCTACATTACATTTATGTACGTTCTCCTTAAGTAGTGATTCAGCGACGGTTGTGGAGGATATTGTACTCATCAGAGGAAGAGTAAGCAGGGGAAACCTGGCTTTTGCCACTTAGCTTGCAATCCCTCTGAAATTCGGAGGAAAGTGAGGAACAGAACTGTCTTAATGGAAATGGAATGTTAGAATACTAGGTTCTCTAGATGGTATTAGGTACCGGGTGAAGCTAAAAAAATAGTAATAAACATTAAGAATTTAGGTTAAAAATTAAATTCACCTTCATAAGTAAGTTAGGTAAAGGAATATTCAAGAATCATTTGAATTAAAACTTTATGAAACTCTTCAACTGATTGGTGTACCCTTGTGGTTTATTTAATTATTTAAACCACAGTTTGTCGACTAACTTCAGTTGGAAATAATTTTATGTAACGATTGAAACACGAGACGGTAGTTTGGGAACTAGCTTTAGTTTTTAGTAAAAAGTTTTGGCCAGTCTGTATGAAATGTTCACAAGTGTAGGCTATAAATCGTATCGTTTAAAGTTAGTAGAAAAAAATCAGCTTCACGCTGTATCCCGCACCCAGCAGGGTAGGCAGAGGGAACCTAGTGTTGAGATACTCTGTTCCTCACTTTTCGCCGTATTCTGGAGGGATTAAGTGTTGAGTGGCGGAACTAAGCGCCGCGCCTTGCCTAGGACACCAGAGTGAGGAAACGGAAATATAAATTTAAATAAATACTTCATTTCCTCGACTAGTAGTAGTAGTAGTAGACTGTAGAACTCACAACCAGTTGGTTTTATAGTCACACTTTGTGATCCTGCGCCACGACTGGCCTCAACTCAACTCGTAGCTGTAAATGGTACTATATTATTTAATATTTTATAAATTATATTGGGTATTTGAATTTAATGTATAATAAGGCCATCGCGTCGAATGTACAGTGTGTCGGCAGTCGTGGGTTCAAAGCCACTCCCACACGGGGATTGAATTGTTTTAATTTCTCCGTTCCAGCAGAGTGAGTTCCAGCACTCAATACGCATTGGCTCTAGAACTCAGGAAAAGCTGGGGCTTGAAAGTATCTTAACGAGAACGGAGTGCATTAACACTCGGTTCCTAGGTTCCCAAACTCCTTCTACCTACACTACGTGCAAGATCCAGCATAAAGCAAAAAAAAATCATGATTTTAATATTTGAACAACTTTGTGGCTGACCATGATGAATGTATATTGGATGCGGAATTTTGAAATGTAAGTAAAGTACTTGTTTTGATATTTTAAAGTGAATACTAAAACATCATTATATAAATCATCGTATACCATTTATATTAGCAGTCTGTTCTCATATTCACTGAAATGTCTCTTTTAATCAGAAATATGCTTATCGATTTTTATGGTCACATTTTTGAAATAGTTTCTCGTCTCTCTCTTTCTCTCTCTCTAACACACGCACACGCACACGCACACGCACACGCACACGTACACGCACACGCACACGCACACGCACACGCACACGCACACGCACACGCACACGCACACGCACACGCACACGCACACGCACACGCACACGCACACGCACACGCACACGCACACGCACACGCACACGCACACGCACACGCACACGCACACGCACACGCACACGCACACGCACACGCACACGCACACGCACACGCACACGCACACGCACACGCACACGCACACGCACACGCACACGCACACGCACACGCACACGCACACGCACACGCACACGCACACGCACACGCACACGCACACGCACACGCACACGCACACGCACACGCACACACACACACACACACACACTCTTTCGATCTAGAAGCAAAAATTTGAAGCGCAACAACAATCCCCTACTGGCTTTCTAACATTCCTATATGAAATATCGGAGTTGTTGAATCACTAGACGACAAAATTTAAGTGAATCCCTTAATATATCGATGAAAGAACCTATAAAAGCTTTTGTCTTGCTTTTGTTAAAAAAAATGTTGGCCCCTCTGTTAGTTTGTTCGCGTATTAAGCAAAAACTGTTGGACAAGGTTAATTGAACCCACAACCAGTCGAGTTTACAGTCAAACTTTTTGCCCTTGAGCCACGACTGGCTTACAAACAAACTCAAGGATTAAGCTAAGCTGCTTCTTTTACCTATAATATAGCATAGATTATTACACAATACAAGTTAAAAAGTTCTATTTCCGTCAGTTTTGATTAAATTAAACTTGGTTCGTGAATTTTGCATTCGGATTCATAAAATTAAAATCATTTTGCTAACTTTCGTTTGAACATTTGCTTATAACCTAATTTCATAATGTACGTTCTGTTTCAAATTGCTTATTTATCTTCATCATAATATAATTCGTTCACTTTACATTTTACTAGTGGACGAGCGCAGCTTCGCCCGTTTCTTGTACCCTTAGGGTTGAATTCAAAAAAAACCACGAAACACATGTTCAATGAAATATTTTAAGAATGCAGACTGCATTTCAAATTTTACAAAAATCGGTGACGATTTTAAAAAAATCCAACAAACTTTCAACTCCTATTTCATCCCTTTAGATATATATATTTATTTATATATATATATATATATATATATATATATATATATATATATATATATATATATATATATATATATATATATATATATATATTTATTTATTTATTTATAGGATGGTTATAGATTTTGATTTCCACTTTTGATTTTCCGTTTCGCCACTAAACGCGCAATATTTTGGTTTTTGGTGAAATTGGAGAGCAGAGTCTCTTGACGTTATTCTCTCAGACGTACATACATTATTTTTAGCGGTACAAATTAGCTTCAGCTGTTAATTATAAAATATACACATTAATATTGTCATATATATATATATATATATAATTATAGAGGGAATGAATTATTATGTATTAATATTTTTTATTTTTTCGCTCTAGCACCAAGATCCCGGCGTCGAGACGTCGAGTTCCATCACTCAACACAAAGGGAAACGGAGTGTCTTAACACAAGGTTCCCTCTGCCTACCCTGATATATGCGGGTTAGAGCGTGAAGCTTATTAAAATCATTATGAAGTTTTATAATTTGAAAGCGTGAAAAGCGCTCACTCCCCATGTTTTTAATTCTAAATTTTCTCTGCAAATCATTTATAATTGAATATTAATTTACAATTGACAATTTTTATAAGGCGCACAAAGTTTGCTTAAATAATATAATATCTGAAGATAAGTCGTGGCGTAGTGGTCGAATGTAAGCGCGACAGGTTGTAGGTTCGATTTCCACTCGAGAAAATGAAATACTTAATATTTTCCTGTCCTCGCTCTTGTATAGAGGAAAACGCGGCGTTGACTTCCACCACTTAACACGAATTCCTCCAGAATTTGACGAAAAGCGAGAAGCGGAACCTTACCTACCCTAGAGAGAGGAAGTGTGTAAAGATATATGCGGAATACAGCGTGAAACTGTGAAAGAAAAAAGGAATAAAATGCTTATTTTATGCTCAAGTAGTCAATTATGAAATATTCCATGGTGAATAATACCCATCGATGTTGTCCGTTTATATAAATCCAATCGAAGCACCAGAACAAACTAATACGTAGAACCCATCCTTTCAAATCCGTTCGAGATGAGAAAAAAAATATATATATTAGAACCAAAAATGTGCGTGTCAATAATGTGTCGAAACCAATTTGCGGCGTGTCGAGGAAACTCCCACAAGTGGATACTTATCAAATTTTCACTAACAAGAATGTTCTATTATCTTTTATCTTTCTTTGTAGCTTTATATAAATTGAGTTAAGTACCAGTTGAGGCCAGTCGTGGCGCAGCGGCACAAAGTGTGACTGTAAACCGACTGGTTGTGGGTTCGATCCCCACTCGTGGAGATGAAATATTTACTTAAATTTATATTTCCATTTCTTCCCTCTGGTGTCAAGGCTAAGCGCGGCGTTAAGTTCTGCCACTCAACACGCAATGCCTCCAGAATTCGGCAGAAAGTGGGGAACGGAGTGTCAAAAAAAAATCATTAGGTTCCCTCTGCCTACCCTGCTGCGTGCGGGATACAGCGTGAAGCTGAGTTAAGTACTATTTTAGGGTTCTGTACCACAAAAGATAAAAATGAGACCCTTCTAGGTTTATTTTGTTGTCCGTCTAACCGCTATCGAGACCATTTATCTCGAGATCACGTAGAGATATCAAGGTAATAATAATATCAAATATTTAAGTCTACCGTCCATTGAAGCACAGAAAAAATTTGGCTTTTAAGTCGACACAATCAAAAGGTACTGGTATTTATATATCGATTTTGCTCAATTTTGTGTCCCACAATTATGAAAATCGACACAAAGTAAGAACTAACAGTACAAATAAAGAAAAAATTCTGAAAAGTAAAAATTGATAGGTATTTCGTAGAAAAAAAAACCGTTACTATCAAACTTAATTTTGTCAAAATTCTGACAATTTTTTCCCGTTATTACTTCCCGTTGATATGCTCGTACAATCTGTAAATTTGTACGGAATCCTTGGTAGCGACTCTAACTCGAACTTAACATATTTTTTTTATTATTAGATTTAATATTAAATCCACGCTGGAGGCCAAAAAATCTGACATTCAAACATCAGGGTAAAAGAATATCGAAAATGTTTTTGTAAATGTCACATTTCATTAATATAACCAAAAGTTCTTTTTAATATTTTTATAAAAAGACAAGATCGATCGTTCTATTAAATATATACAATTGTTAATGTGCAAAAACACATTACATTATTGATTAAAGATTCATTATAACTTTCTACATAGTTATTTTCTAGGGTTCCCTGTCTTAAGGGAAACACGGAACCCAAATACTAAGACTGTCTGTCTGTGAATAGTCTGCATCTCACGAACTGTGATTATCACAGAAGATGTTTTTATTGCTGCTAGTACAACAAATGCAAAATAAAAAGAAAGTTCAAAACTAAAACCCCACTGCTAAAACACGTTTTAAAATGTACGAAACAAGATAATAGTTTCTGCTGAAATTATTATGTACCAACTATTAAAAAAAATACCGAATTATTAATTGTGGATTCGATTTCCATTCGTGGAAATGAAATATTTATTATTTTCATATCTTCAATGCCCTACGAGGTAAAGCGCGGCGTTGAGATCCACCACTTAGCACAACGCGCTCAGAATTCAGCGAAAAATAGAGAATGGATCTTAAGACTAGGTTCCCTCTGCCTACCCAGCTGTATGCGGGATACAGCGTGACGTTAAAAAAGAAATATAATTTAAATAATATAAATATATGTGAAGGTAAAAATAGCATCAAAATAAAAGAAAAATACACAGTTAACTTATCATTATACAACATTGAATTGGGGTCTAAAGGAAGTCCCATTACTGATATGAATTGTGCACTGGAACCTTAATAGGACGGCGTGAATGTCTTTTATAGCCCCGTAATAGGCTCATCATAATTTTAGAACTCTACAAGTGAAATTGTGAATTTTTTCTTACTATGTTCACTAAGGTGATATTTAGTTTTTGTAAAATATACTGATATATTTTAAAGAGTTTTTTTTTTATTTTTTTACTCAATGGAAAAATGCACATTTTTTTAGGTTTTTAACTTTGTTTTATAAAATATAAAATAAAAAGGCTTAGGCTTTATATTTTTTTTATTTTTTTTATTTCATTTTTAATAAATACCAATAAATATATAATATTAATACGTAAATATTTTATAATCCATATTGTTAAGAGAGAGATGATAAGAGTCACATATAATATAGTTAAACAAATGTTGTTTCAAAATCCTTTTAAAAAGTTTTTTATATCAGATAGCTCCATGATTATATACTAATTATTAATTATATACTAACATTATTTTTAAACTGGGTATACCACACTTAAGAAAGGAAAATACGACGAATATAAGAAAAAAATATTTTTTCTTCCCGGATTAAGACTTCGAGAAATCACTACACTTTTCTCTATCCATTCGTTTGCAAAGCTCTATGTGAGTAGAGACTTAGTATTTTCTATGAAAACTTCACGTTGTATACCGCACACAGCAGGGCAGGCAGAGGGAACCTATATGTTAAGACACTCCGCTCGCCCCTTTCCACCAAATTCAGGAGGTTGAATGGCGGAACTAAATGCCGCGCTTTGCCTCAACAGCACAGCGAGAAAATGAAAATATAAATATAAAAGTACTTACTAAAGAATAAATTAAAAAAATAATTTAAATAATATAACAAATTCCCTTTAATTTATTCATGAAACAAAGCACTATGATATAATATTTATTTAGAGATAGAAAGCACCAGTTGTTGTATCGCCAGAGGCGACGTGAACTCCGTTTGTTTCCAGCCTCTTCAGAGGTCACGTGCCGGTGGTGAATTATGGCGGAACTTCGGATAGTAATTGAGAAGCGTTTTGACTCATTTTATGTTAACAACGGGGTTGTAAATCTGAGATCGAGAATCAGTTATTTAGTATTGAGATATCGGTTTTTTTTATTTAATGTCTTAATTTTTTTATAAGGATCTTGTCTTATTGGCGCAAAGTACCACGATTTTCTTCTTGTCTTAAAAAATCGGAAAGTAGAACTAAGTAGCTGGACACTACGGTCACTCTGCCTGTCTGTTACATTTTAATCATGGGATTAGAAACACGACGGTCATGGATTCGATTCCCATTTATAGAAATGAAATATTGTTATTTCCTAGTTATGGTAATAAGACAAAAACGCGTCTTTGAATTTCGCTATTCATCTCGCAATTTTTCATGAATTTGACAGAAAAATGGTGAACACTAGTCTCGTAACACTAGGTTTCCTTTGTCTATCCTGCTAAATGCGTGATACAGCGTGAAAATGAAAAAATATTTACTATCAAAAAACTACTAACAAAAGATAGCTAACCTTTAGTATGTACTATAAAAATATTTATCTTTATTAAGTAATGGAATATTTTTACTTTATAAGACCGACGTGTATTTATGTTAACTTAGTATATATGAATGATGTTAAATTTAAATTCACAAATATTTTATTCAAATTAAGAAGTTACATGCTTCATTTTTTGAACGTCAAATAATTTACCACCAGCTCACTAAAGTTAATGCCTCAGACCTGAGAAGAACCGGCGCAAGAAACTCAGCGGATTTATTTTTCTAAAATCAATTTTATCAAAAAAAAAGCTTCACGCTGTATCGCGCACACAGCACGGTAGGCAGAGGGAGCCTAGTGTTAAGACACTCCGTTCCCCACATTCTGCTGAGTTCTGGAGGCATTGCGTGTTGAGTGGCAGAACTAAACGCCGCCCTTAGCCTCGACACCAGAGCGAAGAAATGGAAATATAAATTTAAGTAAATATTTCATCTCCTCGAGTGGGGATCGAACCCACAACCAATCGGTTTTACAGTCAAACTTTGTGCCGCTGTGCCACGACTAGCCTCCTCTTCCTGGAATAAATTTTATACAAATACATATTTAATTATCTGTGACAATGATACCTTTGAAACGGACTCGTTGAAACAGAATCATTAATTTGATAATAACCTTTAAAACACAAATGTTGAATCACATTTTTTTTAAAACGTTCTATATATTATACTAAAATAAATATAATACAACTTTTTTATTTTATTTTAAAGATATAGTTATTTTATATAAATATTAATATGATAGTATTAATAATCTATCTATATATATAAAAGGACATGTACTGACTGAGTGAGGTAAGACGCACGCACAGCGTTTTCACATTTGGACAGATGTTTATTTTCATAATCTGGACATCCACTAAGAAGGGATTTTGAAAAATTTTAACCCTAAAGGGATGAAATTGGGGTTGAAAGTTTGTATGGAAAAAAAATTAAATCGACACCAATTTTTATAAAATTTGAAATTCAGACTCTTAAAAACATTTCACTGAATATGTGTTTCATGGTTTTTTAGAATTCACCCCATAAGGGGTTGAAAGTTTATACGGAAAAATCTTTTAATCGCTACCGATTTTTATAACAATTTAAATTCATATTATTAAAAATATTTTATTGAACACGTGTTTCGTGGTTTTTTAGGAGTCACCCCTAAGGGTGCAAATACGCGGGCGAAGCTGCGCGTGCCTACTAGTATCATCATATATTAATAAAACTAAGTTAACATAAGCTCACGTCGGTCTCATTAAGTAAAAATATTCGCGTGTCTTAGCTATCTAGGTTATCTAGGTTGTGTGGAACCAATTTACTAAGTGTCACTCTGCAATCACTTGATTGCAGTCCGACAAGCGTCATGTACGATCCGTGATCACGAAGAAAGAAAATTTCTACTTCCATAGATATAAAGTCCAGTCGTGGCGCAGGGGCACAAGGTGTGACTGTAAAATCGACTGGTTGTGGGTTCAATCCCCACTCGAGGTGATGAAATGTTTATTTACATTTATATTTTTATTTCATCGCTCTGGTGTCAAGGCAAGGCGCGGCTTTGCGTTCCGCCAATCAACACACAATGCCGTAAGTGGGGAACAGAGTGTCTTAACATTAGGTTGCCTCTGCCTACCCTGCTGTGTGTAGAATAAAGCGTGAAGATGATTTTTTTATTTTTTTTTCAACTCAACGGCGCCAATAAGCTTTTTGTTTATTGTTGTTTGTGAATAAATTGAAAGAAATAATGTAATTTTACGTCCACGTAAACATCAGTCTTTCTTGTTCCTATATAGAAAACAAAAAAAAAGACATAAAATAAGCAACGTACAAGAAGGTTAAGGCCGTCGTGGCACATGCACAAGAGTGTGACTGCAACGCGACGGTTGTGGGTTCGGTCTCCACTCGAAGGAATGATTTCTTTTTTATTAACATTTTCATATCTTTGCTCAGGCACCAAGGCAAAAGCCCGGCGTTGACTTCCGCTACTCAACTCACAATGTCTCGAAAACTTCGGTGACAAGTGGGAAACGGAGTGTCTTAACACTGGGTTTCCTCTGCTTACTGTGCTGTGTGCGGGATACAGCGTGAAGCTGATTTAATTTAATTTATTTTTGTGAATTAAGGTTACCTTTAAAAAACCACACAGCATTTGTTGATGTTTATCCGATGATTATGAATTGAGTATCATTTTTAGAGAGTTAACGAGTGAAAGTTAACTTAACGACCAAAAAAAATTGACTTTTAACTAAACAAAATTTTTGGGACGTATAAAAAAATTAAAACAAAAAGAAACCATCTATTGTATTTCAATTCTGTGTTTATTTTTCGACTTTAGACTTTCAAAGTATTTGTAACAATTGATAAATGGATTGCTTATTTATCAAAAGCTGTCATCTCCTTTTAAACAATACAGCTATTACCTTTCCTTATTTTATAAATAAAACTTTTTATGAATCAATATTATGAATCGAATTCTTAGAAATATATTATATATACGATATTAATAATGATATTTATAATTTTTAGATTTTATATTTGAATAATTTTCGTACCGCTAAGAAAAATTGTTAGGTATATTTTCACAATCACACTGGGAGTGTCATGTCACTAAATTCTTTCTAGTTACAGATAAAAAAAACCTTGAAATTTACAAGCTATATTTTAGTACAATCCTTCATATTCGAGTAAGTACAGAGAACACTGTTGAAACACTCCGTTCTTCGCTTTCAGAACAAAATCGAGACATTGCGTGTGGAGCGGTGGAACTCAACGCTGCGCTTTTTCTTATCAGAGCGTGGGACATTAAATAAATAATTTTCTTAAAACCTATCCGAACCCATAAATGTCGCGTTTACATACAGATCCTATCGAACTGTGCCACAGCGGCCTCTGGCACTATAAGTTATTATGATTAAAACTAAAAAGATCGACATGTCCAGCTGTTTGTACTGATATTGTATAATAAATAATTAAAACAATTATTAATTATAAATTTTATAAAATTATCTGTGTCCAAGTTAGGATTTAATTGATTGTACTTGAGTTAAAAGCTTATTTGGTAATGTTAGTCAACATTCGAACTTAGATTCCACTGCATTTATAGCGCGCTATTATATATTTTTTTTTGATAGACTAAAATAATTTGTAAGTTTCTTTTGGAATTTTCAACCTAGTAAAGAAAAGTGCGGCGCTAAATTCCATTATATAACACAAAATATCTCTAAAATGACCCATAATAAATGATATAAAGGTTAGAAATTGCCTCAAGTTACATCAGAAATAACGGATAAAAAGAAAACAATATAAAAAAATATACGCTTCGCATCGTTAGATAGCTTTGCTGGATAGTAAATACTTAACAAGGTCGACGGTGACAACAAATGACCGCTTTTTAGTTGCATTTTTAATGGTAGTTTTTTTATCTGTAATGTGGTTCGCAGTTCAGTTCATTTTCTGTGATGATTCATAGCAGATTTTTGCTTTTAAGAGTTCTTAAATATACAATTTTTTTCAGTTTCACCCTGTATCTCGCACGTAGCAGAATGGACACTCCGTTTCTAATTTTTTATTGCATTTTGGAAGCATTGCGTGTTGAGTGGCAGAACTTAACGCCGCGCTTTTGTCTCTACACCAGAGCAAAGAAATGATAATATTAAATATTTAACTTTCACTTGTGCCCCTGCGCCACGACTGGCCTCAATTACATATGTCTTTTTATCAGCTTCACGCTGTATCTGACATACAGCAGGGTAGGCAGAGGGAACCTAGTGTTTTTAGACATTCCGTTCCCCACTTTCTGTCGAATTCTGGAGGCATAGCGTGTTAAGTGGCAGAACTCAACGCCGCGCTTAGCCTCGACACCAGAGCGAAGAAATGGAAATATAAATTTAAGTAAATATTTCATCTCCTCGAGTGGGGATCGAACCCACAACCAGTCGGTTTACAGTCACACTTTGTGCCGCTGCGCCACGACTGGCCTCGTATACATGTCCTTTTATTTATGTATAATTTAGCTTTGCCCTTTTAGCGATCATGAGACATTTGTGAGAATTCTTAAATTAAGAACTCGTGGCATTCGTGCCGGTATAATGAACATAAATCTAGTTTTTTTTTATCTTGAACTGTAATTCGCCTCTCCCTATTAACATTGTCGGATGAAAAATCAACAATTTTATAGCAGAGGCTCTGCTGTTAAAGGTATTCTTATTTTTTTTTATATATAACCGTTGCTACAAAAATGTTCAAAACTTAAATATAAAACTATATTTTTTTTCTAATTATTCTTTAAGCATGTAGATTTCATTTATAGAACTGGTATATGGAATATTATTTCATAAAGAGGCTAATGTGATATAAAAAAATATTATTAAAAATATTAAAATTTTATTAATTTAGAAATAAAATTGTATATTTTATTGAAGAAATAGTAAATAAATAAATGTTTTAAAAAATAAATGATATAAAATTAAACAAACTATACATTTTACACTTTATTTATTTTAAACATTTAAAGACATACATGTAGATAAGTCTATTTAAGTACATTTAGTTACGATACCAAAACATGAACAAACAATCTCTAATCAAGGTCAATCTTTGGAACCGTTTTATGGGACTTTCACTGAAGGACAAACTATGGAGAATATAGGCTACTATTTATCCATATTTAGGCTATTATTTACCCAAATTATGTGGAAAAAACCACGTTGTAAGTAAATATGACGTCCAAAGTAGATATGATATAGCAAAACATCTTTCAAAAACTATTAACTTAATAGAAAAAATGTTTAGCTATTTAAATTATTATTATTATTATTAAGTGTATAAGATTATAGACATCAATACTTAGATAATCTTGCAATTTTTCCTCGATACATTTTAATAAAAGCAAATTAATATTCGTATAGTTCCAGCGGGCGAAGCCGCTAGGGGCCGCTAGTAACAGATATGTAAACATACAAGTTTTTTTTAAATTGGCACTAGATATTTACGTACATCACAACAATTTTATATGAATTTACTTAAATATAATAATTAATATTATCAATTCGCAAATACATTATTGACAGTAATTCGACTCCAGGGTAGATTCTAGGGTAGGTAGAGCGTGGAAGAAGTTTGACTTAAAGTTAGGAAGTGGAATGATTATTGGTTGTGATTGAGTTGTGGTGTTAGGATCAGGAGCAAAAGTGTCATTATTTGTTTCTGTAAGTGGTAGAGTTTGATCATAAGTTTCTGCACTAGGAATGGTGACAATGAATGGTTCTGAGCTTGGACCATAATTAAGGTTATTTTGTATATTGTTGTCACACAAATCAGTTGGAGCATTAGTGGTGACTTGATGGATTATTGATGATGTAATTGAATTGAGATTATCAAGAGTTAAAACATCTTTTTGCACTGAATCTAAGGCATTAAATGTTGCATTAAAAGATTGCGGAGTATCGGAATTGCTATCTACAATCACTTGAGATTGTGACGAGGGATCAGATGTGATCGTTGGCTGTGGTAAAGGTAAATTTGCGTCTTTTAAAGACATGCTAGAAGGTAGAGTGGACATTATATTTTGTGACGAAATATAATTACAATTTTCAAATGATTGTGAAGTAGAAATATTGATGGATTGGGGTAAATCAATATCTCTTTGTGATTGTTGGGCAGGGAGTGTAGCTAGCACTGGTGTTGGTATATTGTAATTAGCATCAACGAATGACTGTAAAAAAGAAGGCGCATTAATTATGGATTGTGAACAAATAAAATTTGTATGCTCCAACGGTTGTGAAGGAATAATAGAAATGTTTGACTGTGGTAATATCAAATTAGTACTTTCAAGTGAATTTGAAGAAGACAATATGTTATTTGTCAATTGAGCAGACTCAAAATCAATATTTGGAAATGAATGTACAGGAAGAGAACTAATAATTGAATGAGGTTGATTAAAATTGGTATATGAATTGATGGGCAACTGAGTAGAAGAAAGATATGTAATGGTTGACTGTGGTATAGTAAAGTGTGTGTTAGTTGGATGACTGGAAGCAGTAGTAGTTTGTGGCAATGCAAAAGTACTATCCTTAAATGATAGTGATTGCGACGATGGAAATATATTATTAATTGATTGAGAAACAGAAAAATTAGTACCTCCTGTCGGTTCTGCAGTGGAAATATTTGACTGTGGAAAATTAAAATTTATATTTAAATCTGGCAATGGCTGTGGTAATGAATAATTTGTATGTTCTAATGATTGTGAAAAAGAATGCGTAGTGAAGTTTGTTTGCATAGAAGGCACAGTCGTGACACATATTGAGTCTTGTATTTTTAAATTTGTATCTTGAAATGACTCGGAGCAAGGAAGAATGTTAACACTGGACTCTTGTAAAATGTTAGGATTTAAAATAGCCTCTGAGTTTTGATAGCAATTAATATTTAAACCCAATTCTGAATCGTCATTGAAAACAGGCTCAATATTAGGACAGATATTGATTGTTTGTTCCACAGAAGGGCAGGTCGCAGAAACTATACTGGATTCTTTTGCTGCAGTAAAGTTATTGATATCTGGCGTCAGAAAAGTAAAAGTATTGGCTGGAGAGTTAAAATCTTGTAAAATTGGAATAGAAACCACCGGTGCCCCTGTACTTGGATATAAATCTGTGATAGACTCTGCAGAATCATTGTTTCTTATTTCTTCAACAGAAAACGTATTTCTAGTTAGTGGATAAGCATTATCAAATATTGGTTCAGATTCAACTATTTGAGAAATTATTTTTTGTAAATTAGAATTCGTATTTACTACAGGACTAGGAGCAACATCACTGGCTTCTTCGTATACAGGTAAAATACTCATTGTTGCATCCGATGTAGAAGTTGCATTTTGACATAAATCAGATCCATCATTGATTGTCTTCGTAGCTACAAGAGTTTCAGATATTGAATCTGAACATGTAAATTCTTGAAAAAATTGTGTTAAAGTAGCAGGTTTCTTACGATTGGTTTTTTTCTTGTTCTTAGATTTTTTAGAGCTTGGAATAGTGTCCATGGAAACTGATTTAGACCGTTTTTTTCTATTTTTTTCGTATTTAATTTCAATACGGTCATGTCCACATAAAGATTTTTTTAAGTCTTCGTCACTTTGTATAGAATTCGAATTTTTAATTGCTAGTCCCAATTTAATAGATTTCCCAAAAAGCGCTTTATATGAATTTTGTAAAATATCATAATTGTAATCTTGATTTTTCGTTAATTGAATAAAAGATGAGCCAATACTCCAATGTGAGACTTTACTTTGTTGCATCCAGTCATTTATTTTTAAATTTATATCTGTAATAATGTTTTCCATATATTCCTTATCCTTGCTACACTTATACTCTCCATATACAATTTTAAATATTTTAAATTTTTGAAAATATTCAAGAATTTGTTTAATATAATCGATGCTGTTATAATAGCATAAAATAGCGGGAGCGCCGTAAACTGAAAATATATCTAATAAATTGTAAGCCACTTCACTAGAGCCATTAGTTTTGAGCGGTCTCAACACAATAAATTTTGTTAAACAATCCTGATAAACGAGAAGAAAGTTGTATTCCCCATCTGGATTAGTCTGGAAATCTATTAAAGCCGTTTGTCCTCGCGACATATTTTTTGGCATCGGTTTGGGTTTAATAGACTTTTGTTGACATTTTTCACAAATATCGCAATAAAGGTCGATGGCGTTACGTGAAATATTTTTGTACTGAGCGCGCAGTAGTTTTGTCATGCGGGTCCGCCCGCCGTGACCTATGCCAACGTGCGCTTCGTGGAGCGCGTCAAATAACTGCCCGTCCGCCAAGTAAATCATTTTATTAGATGGATCAATTAATCTTTCTATTCCATTAATTTTAAATATATCGTATTGCCTTAAAAGCCATAATTCGTGATCCGACTTATGATCTTTGGATTTCGCTTTGGGAATGTCCTCCAATATCACACGATATCGCTCGTCGCTTATGCTCACTATTGTCTTAGGCGGTCGCGAGCGTCGGTAGTGTTCGAGTTGTTCATAAAATCGATTTTTCATAAGCGCAGCGTTTATAGCGTCCGCCATGACGCAAAGCGTGCATTCGTAGCGCTCGATCACGGGACACTAAAGTAACTACGACCCCCAACCCCCATCCCGCTATCCTTTTACTAGTACTAGTTTGTATATTTTAATCCAGGAAATATTTTAATTATCGCTGAGTTGAACGTAATAGGCTTTTGTGATCATTTTATATTATCCGGTTTTGTTTAATGTATTGATTGTTCTGGTTTTGATGTCATATTTTTGATCAAATATTTTTTTAGTTTCTCACTGTATCCCGCATATAGTAGGGTAACGAGTGTCTAGTGTTAAAACACTCTGTTTGTCCCTTTCCGCCACAAGTTTTCGAGCGTGTTATTGGGTGGAACTGAACGCCGCCTTTTGCCTCTCTACCAGAGCGAGGAAATGAAACATTTAATGACTCATTTCACTGATCGGATATTGAACTTACAACCGTCACGCTTACAATCACACAAATACTAAATATTTTCAAAATAAAATCAGCTTCACGCTGTATCTAGTGTTAAGACACTAGGTTTTTCTGACGAATGCTGAAGGCATAGCGTGTTGAGTGGCAGAACTCAACGCCGCGCTTTGCCTCGACACCAGAGTGAAGAAATGAAAATATAATTTTAAATAAACATTTCATTTCCTCGTGAAATATAAATAATAGTGGGGATCGAACCCACAACCAGTCGGTTTTACAGTCACACTTTGTAGCCTTACGCCAAGACTGGTCTAAATATTTTCGATAGATAAAATATTAACTATTCAATTAAAAATATATTTTTACAATTTGAATGTATTGTGTAATATAATCTATACTAATATAAAAGGAAAATATAATATTTAAAAGCTAAAAGGTTAAACTTATTATCATACTCATTATTACGTTTTCTATTTTTATACAATTAAGAGGAGAGAGGAGGAGGAGATTTTTATACAATTTTTGACTCAGAAGGGTTTAATTTTTAATAAGATTACCTTTTTCCCGCGGCTTCATTCCAATATTTTAATGAAAATATAAAATAAATTTAAGCAATTTACATAAGAATGTACATCCAAATATGGTATCCAAATTCCAAGCAAAAAAATCTTTCTATTCCAAAAAGTAGTTAATTAAAGAATTTCATGTAATATCATTTTTGTATAACGAATAGTATCGATATTTTTTATGTAATATTTACATAGTCATAGTCAGTCTATCCGTGACCACGGACTACTGCAAAGTGTTCTAAACGTCGGGTGTCCAAAAATATGTAATCCTAAATATACACGATTAATCCGGGTAAAATAGCTTCATTTAAAATGTGTAATCCAATCTAGTCTAATCTAGCTTCACGATGTATCGCCGCCGGGTTAGTCAGAGAGAACGGAGTGATAACCGCTACGATCCCTATACCTCTTTCGCCTTGTCCACTGTCAGCAACCTCTTCATACATGCCCTCCTCATGCTTTTTCCGTGACCTCCTCCAGTATCTTCGACACTGTGTGTTACGAAGATCAATCGAAGTTTAACCCTACCTGTCTTACCGACCACTTTTCCGTCTTAATTTTTTTTTACCATTCTTCAATCACATTCGTTCGAGGTGCCCAGACCATCTGAGTACGTTTTTCTTCATTCTCAATGTGTGTGTAATAATCGTGAAAATCAATGAACTTAAATAAATAAAAAAATGGAGTCTCCAAATACAAATACAAGCAACACTACAAAATGTTTTGTTCGTCCTCTAGTATAAATAACAGACTGGTTAACTCCTCTATGTCAGAACAACAATGGAAAGCAGATGAAAATCCATTTCACATCTCTTCACTTATTAGGGTTCGTCCACATGAAAGCATTTAAGCAAATACATAAATATCACAGGATCGTGAAGGTGATTTATGAGATTTATTTTTGTTTTTTAATTTCACGCTTTATCCCGCACATAACAGGGTAGGTAGAGGGAACCTGGCAATCTAGTGTTAAGACACTCCGTTCCCATTAAAACACATCTTTTCTCCTTTTCTGTTCCCCACTTTCCTATAAATTCTGATGGTATTGTGTGTTAAGTGACGCAAATCAGCGCCACGCTTTGCCTTGGTACCAGAAAGAAATGAAAATATTAAATACTTCATTTCTTTCAAGTGGGAATCGAATCACGACTGGTCTGGCCACATCAGTTGTTTGGTTTATCATTTTTAATGTTCCAGTGAGGTACAAGCCTATTCTGCCCATTCGTACCTACTGTCACTTTCAGAGCTGTCTGTTAACTTGTAATCGGTAGATATTTGAAAATCTACATTATACGCTTTAATAATTATGTTTTTTAAATCAGCTTCACGCTGTATCCCGCACACGGCAAAGTAGTAAGAGGTCTAGAGTTAAGACACTCCGTTTTCCGAATTCTGGAGGCATTGCGTGTGTAGTGGCAGATCTAGACGTCGCGCTTAGTCTCGACACCAGAGCGAAGTTATGAAAAAAATAAATATTTTGATTTCGTCGAGTGGGGAACGAACCCACAATCAGTCAGTTTTACAGTCACACTTCGTGCCACTGCGTCACGTCTGGCCACAAGAGACCATAGACTTGAATATTTGATATTATTTGATATTTCACGCGGTCTCCAGATAAATAGTCTTGACAGACGTACAGTCGTACAATAAAATGATCCGCTAAAAGCTCTGCTCTTTCCTTCTTGAGGCTCGGAATCCTAACAAAGATTTTTGATAAAGCAACCAGAGAGCAAGAAAAATAAATAAATATTTAATTCTTCCGAGTGGGAATCGAAACGCGTGTTTTTACTCGCACCCTTCGTGGCACAGTGGTATAACCTCTGTGCCACGAAGGCCTCCTTGGTTAAAGATAATTATTATTTTTATAGAAAAACTAAAATAAATGAAATCTGAGTTCCAAACCTCCTAACGAGCGTAGTTATTAAATATATTTATTCGAACATTTTGTTTTTATGGAAATTTCCTCCTCCATTTGCAATATAACCTTCGGAGTTGTCAATCACTTTTTGCTATGTTTTCCCTTATTCTGTTTTATGTAACACTTAATCTAATGTTACGTAATAACATGTGTGACGGTTGTGGGTTCGATTCCCACTCGAGAAAATTAAATATTTATTATTTTCATTCATTCGCTCTGGTGTCGAGGCAATGAGATCGCGGTAGCGAGTTCCACTATTCAACACTCAATGTCTCACAAATTTGGCGAACACCAGAGCGAAGAAATGGAAATATAAATTTAAATAAATTTCCGATATAAATCCGATTAAAATTAGAATAATTTTTTTTTAGCTTCACTCTGCATCCCATATGTAGCAGGGTAAGGAAAGAGAGCCTAGTATTAGCGGAGAAATTAAATGAAAATAAAAAATTATATATATTATATGCATATATATTCGGCGGTGAGTTCTGACACTCAACACGAAATGCCTCCAGAATTCGACAGAAAGTGGGGGACGGTTCCAGAGGGAACCTGTAGGCAGAGGCCTACCCTGCTGTGTGCGGGATACAGCGTGAAGCTGACTTAATGTAATATTTAATATTAATATACATAGTAATAATAGATAATTAGACACAAATTCTACATTATTATTTTAATATACAAAAACTTACATGTATCCTAAAGATGTGATCAATATTAAGAAGGCCATTTTATTTTTTAAATGTGACACGAAATTTTTAGTGCATGTCAAAGTTTGTGATGAAAAAAAAATACTTCCGTTTAATTTTTTTATCAGCTTCATGCTGTATCCCGCTTACAGCAGCGGAAATGAAATATTTATTTCATTATTTATTTCCATTTTTTCGCTCTGGTGGTCGAGGCAAAGCGTTGCGTTGAGTTGCGCACTCAGTATGCAATGCCTCCAGAATTTGGCGGAAAGTGGAAAGCAGAGTGTCTTAACAGTATGTCTTCTTAACCTCTGCCTATCCTGCTCTGTGCGGGATACATACACAAGTAATTCATAATTGAATTGTATGAATAGAAATTGTAGCTAGTTCAAGAAAAAGACAACAACATTAGATGATAGAAAATTAATTGAAAATTACTTATTTAGAAAACGTTTAAAAATTTTAAAGTAGCGAGACTCGAACCCGCACCTCCTGGAAACCGATCAGGTCGGGCTTTCTAAATAAGTATTTTTCTCTCCTAAGTGTAAAGTAACACTTGAAAAATGTTAAAAAGAACTTGATTTACTGTATTTCCATTGATTAGTTCACTTTATATCGTATGAATGAATGTTTGTTGAAAATTTTATGAAAATTAAATCACTCCGTTCCCCACTTTCCGTTGAATTCTAGAGTCGTTACGCGTCGAGTAACCTTTTTTTTATTTTTAAATTCAGATCAGCGTGTATATTTATTTGAAAACAGATAATAAGTCGCAAAATCATATGACGAATAATTAGTTAAATTTAAAGTAATAAAATAAAATAAAATAAACCTTATCTTGTTTTTTATTTCTCTATAAATAATTTTACTAAAGGATTATGGTTAAAAATATTAAAAACAACATATTTGTCCTTTTTGTTCACAAATGTTAATGTGTTATACGAATATTATTTACTTACATGTTATCAGTAAATGTGATAAAATAATTATAGTGAAACCAAAATAATATATTTATTAGGTACATAAAATGCGTGACATTTTAACAAAAAATTGTATTGTGCTCCAAGAACTGGTGTATTTACAACGTTCCGGTGCAATATTTATATATTTTTTTTATATTAGATAAAAAAAAGAAAATGAAACAAAAAAAAAAATACGGCATGCGCGGTGCTATAATGTAAAAACCTGTAAACATGCTCATATCCCAATTGTGCAAAACACTTATTTCTTACCACGGAAGGCAATCGAATAACTTTTTTTTTGCTTGCCATAAATTAGGCTTTATATAATCATTCCTTTGCACAAACACGACACACACGAAACTCAAAGGAAACGGCGCGTATTTTAGCTGTGGTAAAAGTGCGCGGGAAAATACTACCTCGCGTCGACGCTGGCGGTGAACTGAAGGGACGACGTCTAACTCAACGTTCGCCTCTTAATTGTATTTAAACTCTGAGTTCACATTTAACTTCAATTTATTTAGTTTATTTTTCTTAATATTCTTTATAATTTAAACTTTGTATATAATTTAAATGATTGTGAGAAATATTATTTTTAAGTTTTATATTTTTTTTGTATTACTGGGCGTGAGTGATGAAAGAATGGCATAAAGGATTTATAATGGAAAAGTGAGTGGTAAGAGAGGTAGGGGGAGACGTCGGTTGACCTACGAAAACACAGTATTAAGGGAACTTATGGAAGGTCACTTAATATGGAGGGCATGTATGATGACAGTGGACGAGGCGAAAGAGGTATGTAGAGACCGTAGCGTTTTTTCGCGCTACTTTCCCTCTGACTACCCCGCTAGGGATACAGCGTGAAGTTAAGTGTATATTATGTTAAAAAAATGTATGTAGTAAGTTATGATTTTTTTTGTTAATAAAAAAATATTTAAAAAGAAAATCTGTAATAATACGAGTTATTAATATATTTTTAAAGATCTCGTTGTTCATTAATGTTGAAATATTTATGTATAAGCAGTGCTATAAATATTGAAATCTATTAGACTTAGATAAGATTTTTTCAAAAAATTGAATTGATTTTATATATCTACGTACAAAAGTATTATATTGTTAATTATCCGCCAAATTTTGGGGGCATTGCGTGTTGAGTGGCGGAACTCAACGCCGCGCTTAGCATCATAATCAGAGCGAAGAAATTATATAAATTTAAATAAATACTCCATTTCCTCGAGTGGGGATCCATTTTACTTCATATTCTATGAAGTAAAATGGAGGCTTAGGTTTGCATGTGAATTGATTCAGTCTTATATATTTTAATGCAGACGATAGAATCGGTTGTGGAAAAAAAAGCAGGACTAATATTTCCTTTCAAAAAATTTAATAATTAATTTCCTTTCATAGCCCGCTTTTAGCGAGATGAAGTGCTGCGTTGAGTTACGTCTTTGCCACTCTACATGCAATCCACGAAAAGAGACAATAATCAGCGAAAAATGGAAAATAGAATGTTTCTTAGCACTAGGTTTTTTCTGCCTACCATGCTTTGAGGCAATTTTCTTTTGCTTTTTTATTTTTTTATTAAGATAACGAGCGACGACTCTAATTAGGGCGGAGAGAAATCTGACACTAGATTTGATTTGAAGCTGCTTTCTTTTCTTAAATTGTAGTTATACCTATTTCTATAGAAAGCTTCCACTCTAAATAGCGAATCGGATATAGTTATTGATATTTTGTTGACACACATTCCTTTTTTAGTCATCTATTTTGGGAGGAAGACCGTAGAAATCTTATACATGTCTCGTTATTTTGTAAGATGAAAGGCATCCCTTAAATAATATTGTATGACAATTTAGTGTATTACGACATTGAAATAAATATCCGCTGTGTTTCTTTAAAATGTTACTCCAAACTTAGGAAAGAACAATACTTTTGAAAGCGTATAAAATTTTGAACGTAGCGGGAATTGAACTCGCGCCTTGGACGGTTTCCTAGCGGCGTGGGTTCAAATTCCACTACGTTAATATTTTTATACGTTTTCTAATAAGTACACAACATCTTTATTTTGCTATTGTTATATATACGTCTGCTTGAAAATATTATCTTAAAAGATACAAATAAATATACAAAAACTTAAGTAACGGTATATCGCATGCAGTTGCGGGCGACATACTTTGTGTTAATAATATTTTTATACCACACCATTTCCGTACAATTAGGACTTATCATGATGTACAATGGTTCTAGGTTTGAATCTTACATTCATCATCTATACTTAGAATAGATAAGTGGTAACTAAACGCTGTCTGTACATAAAAGATATAAGATAGAATTCGTTTTTGTCGTATATTTTACATATATGTAGTTAAATATAAATTTGAGGCCAGTTGTAGTGTAAAGGCACAAGTTTGTAAACACGCAATTTCTCCAGAATTTGTTGTAAAGTAGGAAACGGAAGTGCTTTATGGGAACAGAGCGTCTTAACACTGGGCGCCCAAGTTTCCCTTTGCTATGAGCAGAATACGGCGTTAATCTACAAAAATTGAAGCAAATACATAAATGTACGTTCGTAAAACAATATTAATAAATACAAAGCCAATCGAAATTGCTTTTCTTGTAAGAAATAATAGGTGTCCTTCTAAAGATTCCTTCTGTGAGTAAGTTGTTTTACCCACTTTTTTATTTACATTTTCATATTATATTTATAAGGATATTATATTAGGATATATATTAGGATAGCATATTATATTAGGATATACGACAGCTTGTAGTAAAGCGGTAAAAGCAATGATTAAAAAAAACATTTAAATCTATTAAAATACATAAAAAATATTACAATTGCGAGTCAAGTGCGAGTCGGACTCGTTCATGAATAGTTCCGAATTTGAAATAGCAAGCACAACATTTATTGTTAATAACAGTTTCATGTACATCTTCCCTCCTCTTATTTTTTTTTTTTATACATTTAGTGATCTATTCTTCTATGATGATGTTCTGAACGTACCAGTTGACCACTAATCACTTCACCATTTCGTTATTTTTATATAAAATGTATATATAACTCACTCAAAGTGAAATGTCTGTGACATACGGACCGACAGATGTTTTATTAATATTTATTTAAACATTATATATGGCAACAATTTTCATTTAAATTATATTCATATCAGGGAACAGGGAGGGAACCTAGTGTTAAGATACTCCCGTACCCCACTTTCTGCTAAATTCTGGAGACATTACGTATTGAGAGTAGCAGAACTCAACGCCGCGCTTAGCCTTGACACCAGAGCGAAGAAATGGAAATTTAAATTTTAGTAAATACTTCATCTTCTCGATTGGGGATTAAACAATCACACTTCGTGCCACTGCGCCACGACTGGCCTCACCAAAAGTTATCCAAATCTCATGTAGACCCAAGTTTTAACTCTACTCACCCCAACTCTATATACTAGACCTAACTTTATAAACTCTACACCTTATTCAAAACTTAGTCCACAACAACCCACCCAATTGTCTGTTTTGGTTCTACAGCGACCTTCAGAATAGAATAAAAAGAGGAATTGCTCTAAAAACAACGCACACCCTCCATTTTACAAAATGGAGGGAGGATGGACCGTATGAACAAACAGAACGGACATCTTGTTCATAAACGACTACTCGTATAGTACTTAACTAGGTCTTGTCTAGTTTGTAAAAGAAACAGTCTAATACTCAAATGAATACTAATATTATAAAACTGAGTTTGTTTGGATGCGCTAATCTCAGGAACTACTAGTTCCAATAGAAAAAATATTTTTGTGTGGAACAGTCAATTCATCAAAACGCGAGAGACCACAAGCTACGGCGACAGCAAAAAATTGTACATAAAAAAATCGAACCCACTATCAACGTATATAGCAAACATACTACTGAGAATATCGATGCTTATACTTTTTCCCAAAAAAATAAACATTTTGCTTGTTAGGTCGCTTTTACGGGGACACCCTCATAAATATAATGAAATGTGTGAGAATTCGCCGACTGTTTTCAATAATGTCTGCGAGGAATAGACTGCGTTCATTTTCTCAAAGTAGCTTACTAATTTTATTATTTTAACGGTTTCTCTGGATATTTTATTTACTATATTATTAGGCCTTCTAAAATCACTGTGCGTTGAGTGGCGGAACTCAACGCCGTGCTTTGCCTCGTTACTAGAGCGAGGAAATAAAAAAATTGAATATTTCATCAACCTCACGTCTCACGATGGCTTTACGTCTCTTCGTCTTTCCATATAGCAGAGAAGGAAGGGACCTAGTGTCAAAACATTCCGTTGTTTGCTTTCCGACTAAAATCAAGCACTGTGTTGGGAACGTACGAAAAAACTCTAGGTGGCATCACTCAATCGACAAATGAGACTTATGCGGACAGTATTTCAGGACAAGAGAGAAGAAAAATGTAATTTCTTTATGTTGTCGTATTTTTAGTTAGGCCGACATGCAATTTAAATAATACGTTATTAGCAACTGAATTCCGTAATATTGGAGGCTTACCTATATTACCTATACCAATTACCCTTACTCTGTGCTAGAGGGAACCTTGTATTAAGACACTCCATTTACCACTTTTAGCTCCATATGAGTGGCGACACAAACAAAACAAACTCAACAATTCAACTCAAAGCCACCATTTATGTACCAGAGTGAGAAAATTAATATAATTTAAATATAAAACGAGTTTGGATAGAAAATTAGGTAATTATTATTTTAGTTTCACGCTATATGGATAGCAGTACTCTGCAGTGGCAAAGGAGACCTTAGGCTAAGACGCTCCGTTCCCCAGATTCTACCTCTAGATGCATTGCGTGTTGATTGGTATAACATATTGGTATAAGAGCCAAAATATGAAAATAATTAGTATTTCATACCCCTGAGTTGGAAGTGAACCCATAACTGAAACGCCTTCAGTCATACTCAGTTTTTGCCACTGCGCCACGATGGCCTCATTTATGGAATTAAATTTATCATAAAGTTCTATTGAGTTACTAAAGTTTATATAAAAATTGGAGCGGAGAATTAGTCAAGCCTGTCGGTCTTTTTCATATTTTATTTACTTTTTCATATTATTACATTAGAAATCATTAATTTAGTAGGTAGGTACGTTTTCTTTAATATATGTATTTTTTTTTAATATATTTTAATAAGTGAAGACGATTCTTGGCTTGGCACCCAACTACGCCAGCCTGTATATTGGAGCTCTATTGACTTTATGACTTGACCTTGACTTTTTATACACCTTAGCTCCATAGAACTCGAAATCGTCGAAAGAAAGAGCCTCTTCTACATATTAGATTGAAAGTAGGTCGTAAAGTTTTCCATTGCGCACTTGAGGAAATTAAATATTTTCATTTCGCCATTTTGAGTTTCGCCACTTGACGCGCAATGCCAGCAGAATTTAGCGAAAACTGGAGATCGGAGTTTCTTAACACACGCCTCCCTCTGCCTCTCTAATCTAGTTATCTCTCTCCTTCTCTCGTTTATTGTCGCAAAATGCTCGCTAGTTAGTTAAAATGTCATAGAATTCAAAGCGATTAGTTATGTTCGTTCATTAAATCCGTTATTGTTCAGCTTAATGGTTTTAATAATCTGATACATGTGAGATAATTAGCAGTTTGGATGAAATTCGTTTTACAGATTTTATCAGATGTTCTATTAAAATTATATATCTATTTCGGCGTTGAGTTCCGCCACTCAACATGCAATACCTATAAAATTCGCCGGAAAATGGGAAACAGAATGTCTCAACACTAGATTTCCTCCGCTTACCCTACAGTGTGCACGCTGTATCCCATAGTGTGAACTTAAAAGAAATAAAAAAACCTATAGGTATCTCTGTTCTTAGCCGCATATAATGTTCGAAATTGACCGTAACTATTATTTAACAAAAAAAGCGAAAGCAATGAAGTTATATGTCTTATTGAAAATAATATCTTTATTCGTCACAAAACTAATAAGACATTATGTGACACAAAGGCACAAGGTCCGTTCTCCATTTTCCATTGATTTCTCGAGGCATTGCGTGATTGGCGGCGGAACTCAACGCCGCGCTTTGCCCCATTACCAGACCTAAGCGATATGCATGTATGTTATAGACGCACACACATTCAACGACAAAAACGTATAAAAGAGCAACAATACTGACTAATATTTCTCACTTCGCTCGACAACCAAGCCTAGGTTCGAATCCCGCAGGGGACGCACTTACCGCCATCGACATTATCACAAACAACCACATAGTGCTCGCTTTTTCCGAGACAGAATACTCGCTTCCCTACACACCCGTTCTCGCATTAAAACCATTAGGGTTAACTATATTTACTTCAATTTAAAATTAAATTTGAAAAAAAAGAGTAATTTTTTTCTGTTAATATCACATACGAAAGAGATAAAATTAATGTAACACGGGAAGCGAAGCGCTGAATCATGTTGACCCTTTCAAAATTAGTATTATAAATGAGTTCCACCCCGGGGACTTACAGGACTTACATAGATTTATGTCGTAATACTTTGCCCAAATAATAAACGTTGAAAACTCTAACTGTCAAAAATTATAAAGGTTCTATATACATGCGAGACCAGTCGTGGCGCAGCGGCACGAAGTGTGACTGCAAAACTGACTGGTTGTAGGTTCGATCCCCACTCGAGAAGATGAAATATTTACCTACTTAGCTATATATTTCCATTTCTTCGCTTTGGTGTCGTGGCAAAGCGCTGCGTTGAGTTCTGCCATTTAACATGCAATGCCTCCAGAATTCGGCAGTAAGTGGGGAACGGAGTGTCTTAACACTAAGTTCCCTGCCTACCCTGATGTACGCGGTATAACAATATACTTTGGAAAAAAAAAATTATAGCTTACAATTTTTTTTTATTAGTTGAAACTGTGATACAGTAGAGTAGTCAGAGAAGACCCAATGTTAATAACTCCGTGCTCTCGCAACGCCGCAATATATCTTGTTACCAGAACGGCGTAATGGAAATAATTCTCACGAGAATTCCCATTCCAATTTCTTATTTTTATATTTTCTTTGAGGGAAAACACGTTTTTTTTCTATTAAATATTTAAATATGTATAATTTTGTAATATTATTTATTATACCAACCTTTCTAAGGTGTAGTAGCTGTGTGTCTAACATACTGTAAACGAAATGGTTATGGCTCCGATCCCCACTAATGTAAATGCATTATCTTATGTTAAGTTTCTTCTATGGCGAAGCGCGGCGTTGAGTTCCGACAATCAACACGATATCTCAAATCTCTCAAATGCGAACGAAAAGTGACGTTCGATAAGCGGTGAATTTCGAATTCGTGAGTGTAAGGTTTATATGGAAGGTTATGTTGCTCTTCTACTATTAGAAATATTTTTTTTTTGTTCAAATTTCTATTTGAACTATTAATTATTCTTATTTATTGCTTGACGTCACGACGACGCGTCGTCGTGGCATAGAAGCACAAGTACACATAGACGACTGTAAACTCGATGAGTATGAGTTTGATTCTTACTCAAAGAAATGAAATATTTGACATTTTTATTTCCTCGCTCCAATATCAAGGCAAAGTGCGGCGTTAGGTTCCGCCAGACTTCTGCCAGTGCAGTGTCTTGGAAATCGGCAGAAAGTAAGGAATCGACATGTCTTAATGAGAATGGAGTGTCTTGACATTAGGTTCCCTGTCTACGCTGCTATGTGCGGAATATAGCGTAAAGTTAAAAAATCAACTCATCATAAAGTAAATCATCAAAAAATAAACCCGCTTCACGCTGTAGCCAGCACACGGCAGGATAAGCAGAGGGAACCTAGTGTTAAGACATTCCGTTCCGAGTGACGGAACTGAAAATGAAAAATAAAAGTAAATAAATATTTCATTTCCTCGAATGGGAATCGAACTCACAACCAGTCGATTTTACAGTCACACTTTGTGCCCCTGTGCCACGTCTGGCCTCTATATCTAATTCAACGTATCATAGTAAACGATATATACATACATACATACATACAAATATATCACGAAAAGTAAATAATAGTATTGACTATACTGTCGTAGTACCAATAGTTCGAGATATAGATTTAGTGTAATTAACTCGTCGATATGGATTAATCTCGATGGTTGGCTTAAGAGATTTACCTTTTGTTGTAGGAAATATTTTGTTATATAAAAATTGAATAATATCTGAATAGTGGATAAGAAATGTAATTACTTTTGTTAGTGCCTATTTCAATTTTATATAGATATTTTTATATGAGAAAAGGCATTTTTGTTTGCATCTACAGGCTTCTTTAACTTACTTTGTATGAATATATTTGTATTTATTTTTTATAAATTTAGAAACAGTATGCTATTTTTATTATGACAATTTTCCTTCATTGATTATTTATCAACATAACTAAATATTTTAAAATAGCTTCTAGTTTTACGTTTAACTTGTCTCTTGCAATTTTGTGTCAATGAACTTAAAAAACCTAAAAAACTTAAAATGGAAAACCTCATATTTCCCCAATGCCCCGTTGCTCTTAGACGTATTTATAAATCGTTTTCATGTCTGAGGTCAGTCTTGTGATGGAGTTTACAGAAATAACACAGATACATCACTTATAAATAAAAACTGCATCTCAAGATCGATTTCAAAACTACTATCCCACATCTGATCTAAGAAACTACCACAAATTTTAAACAAATGTTGCAGTTTCTTTGACTTCGGTTTATAAATACGGACTAAAGTATCCATTATACTTCTTAAACCACTTACATGTCAAATTTCAACTAGACAGTTCGATAAGTTCCAAATAATTTATAAGCTCTCATCCCAAGCGTCTCTACCAAGAAATGAACCCAGTTGTAAGATTTTTCTAAGTAGTTCAGTCTGCCGCCGAGAGATGGCGTTGGTAGTTACCCAAGTTTCTTATTCCTCTGTGTTAATGGGAAAGAAATTTTCCATTTCCCCCTCCATCCAATAAATAAATTGCAAGCGAGTTCTTTAAGTGGGTGCCTTCTGTGGATTCAATTGGTATTTCAGTTGCTAATTTATTGCTTATTTTTAAGTAAACTACATTGATAAAAAAAAACCGGCTTCACGCTGTATCCCGCACGCATCAGGGTAGGCAGAGGAAACCTAGTGTTAAGACACTCCGTTTTCCACTTTCTGCCGATTTCTGGAGGCATTGCGTGTTGAGTGGCAGAACTCAACGCCGCACTTAGCCTCGATACCAGAGCGAAGAAATTGAAATATATTTAATTAAAAATTTAAAGTAAATATTTGATCTCCTCGAGTGGAAATCGAACCCACAACCAGTCGATTTTACAATCACACTTGAATTGATTTTCCTTTTTTTTTAGATTTCGACCTTATTTAGTAACAAAAAATAACATAAAAAGAAGTCCAGAAGTTTCTGAACAAACGTTGTAGTTGTTGTTTATACAAGTCTCCAAGTAGTGAATATTTATATACAATTATATAAATTAAATGTGAGTATGCGTTTTCTCGTTTTCGCTAGATAAACAAAACGGTGTATGGGTTATAAAAATGCGGAGCTCCAAGATTGTTTTCACTTAGCAGAGGAGGCAGTCGAAACTTAGTGTTTTGGAGACATTGCACGTTCCACGGTGGATTCTAACGCCGTATTTTGTCTACTACTATCAAGAAAATGAAAATAATTTAATTATAATCATTTTCCTGATTGCCGAGTAGATATCGAAACTACAACTTTTCGACATATACTTACGTTTTCCTATTCCGCTGAATTCTCGGAACATCACGTGTTGTGTGGCGAAACTCAACGCCTCGCTTTGCCTTGCTTTTACTAAAGCGAGGAACTTAAAATATGAAATGTGTCTTTTAGTGAGAATCGGACACGGAACTGAATTTACTCAAAAATAACATATTACTATAACAAATACTATAGATTATCAAATCTCTTGTAAAAATCTAAATTTAATTAAATTTCTCACGTAAACCCACATAATATCATATAAATAAGTTTATCGTTAACTTTATTCCAATAGTTTATAGTATATCGTTTAGTATTCGATTAAAGTGTAAAGTGTGCAGAATTTATGAAAATTCTTATCCCATTGTTCTGAGGAGTTTCGCTATTCAGATCCTGGCTCCAACATCAGACCAGGTCGATAAAACCATATCATTATTATTACTGTCACCTAAACGCTGTTGAGGCCAGTCGTGGCGCAGGGGCACAAAGTGTGACTGTAAAACCGACTAGTTGTGTGTTCGATCTCCATACGAGGAGATGAGTTCTGCCACTCAACACGCAATGCCTCCAGAATTCGGCAGTAAGTAGGGAACGGAGTGTCTTAACACTAGGTTCCCTCTGCTTACCCTGCAGCGTGCGGGATACAGCGTGAAGCTGATAAAGACAAAAATTCATGATGATACAATTATAACAAGTGAATCAATTTTAGTTTTATTCCATTTCATTAAATAGATACAAAGCAAAGGAGAATTCATGGTAGGTTCCCTCTGCCTACCCAGATATATGATGGGATACAGCGTGAACCTGATTATGATTTTGATTCATACAAACATTGACTAACACCCATTTAATGGGTCACAATAAGTACAATGTAAAACTAATATCGTGTATTTGTGTTTGCAGCCGGCGCGTTATTGCTATCGCTCTCGGTCCCTGCTCCGAATGACAAACGAGACGGCACTCGAATGCTTAATTTGCTATTCGACGTTTCAGCTTCTCATGTTACCTTCCGTAACTTTTATTATGTATTATATATACTTTTCACGTGTATTCTGTTTTGGTTGATTATAAAATAAACAATGCGGTGCTGAGTTCCGCAACTTAACTGGCAGATTGTCGAATTTCAGCGGAAAACAACATAAGAAGTGCCTTAACCACTAGGTTATCTTTGCGTTTTGACTTTTTTTGTTTCTCACTATATCTTACATTTCGCAAGGTAACATTAAAAAAGATTATGGTTTCTTTTAAAGAATAATTTTGAGAAAACACCTTTTTTTACAGCACTAAAAAGTCGTAGTTTCAAAAAAGGCATCAGCCATCTTTCAATCCCATCGGACCAGCTCGATGGTACCTTAATATTTATTATCATCTAAACTTATATGTACAATTGCCAAGTTTCACGATGAAACAAAAATAAGAAGTAATAAATAAAATAATAAAATAGTTTGTGGTGAAACTGTATTCACCTAATGAAAGCGTGTTAAAAAACAAACTTATCAGGGTTCCGTACCTCTAAAAGTAAAAACGGGACCCTTTTAGGATCATTTTGTTGACCGTCTGTTCGTCTGTCGAGACCATTTATCTCGAGATCGCGTGAATGTACAATGCTGAAATTTATATAAAACAACCAAGTCTGTGAACCGTAGAGGCCCAGCAAAAAATCAAGTGTTTAAGTCAACGCAATCAAAGAGTACGAGCATTTAAGCATCGATTTTGCTGCAAAACCTATAGGGTACTTCCCATGGACCTAAATTTAGCACGAAACGAGATCTTACAATACAAAAATTGTAAAGTTGAAAATAAATATTTTATAAGTTATCATTACAAGGTTTTTTTCATTTGTAGTTCATTTCGTACAAAATGTGCGCATATAACCGCACACTTATGTTTGTCAACTGTTATAAGGTAATCGTACCTACAATCCTGAAATTGGTACGGAAGCCTTGCTGTACGAGTGCGACTCGCTCTTAACCTGTAAACTGTAAAAAGTAAACTTTTATTGAGTCTTACTTAAGAGCTCTACTCTTAAATTAAACAAAGATTCCTTAAATAAAAAAAAAAAATTAAATGTATATTTTCATTTCTTCGCTCCGATGTCGACTCAAAGCGCGGCGTTGAGTTCCGTCACTCAAAGCGCAATGCCGCCAGAATTCGGTGAAGAATGGGATAACGGAGTGTAATATATATAATACTAGGTTCCCTCTGTCTATCCTGCTGTGTACGAGATACACGGTGAAGCTGATTTTATTTTGTTTAAGCTTATACATTTTACAAAGCACCAACCATAATGACAATAATGATATACCATAATAAAGCAAATTGAATGATATATAAAACGCTATATAAAATTTGTTAAGTACATTATATGCCAAGATCCTAAGGCCTCCAGATCTACGTCATTTTAGCAAAACTGAAATTTTGAGCCCTATTATTTTAATATGTAGCTAGGACAGTATGAAAGGGTCAAAGGCAAAGTTAGGCAGTATACGTAATATACGTAGATTTTACAATTTCTAGCAAAGGCCCATATGAAAAATCTGGTAATAATAAATATAAATTTATTACATTTTCCTTAAAACATATTTAAATACGAGCATTTCTACTGTAATGTAAATGAGTAGCTTTGCTA
The DNA here is from genome assembly GCA_030704555.1 of Heliconius charithonia. Taxonomy (NCBI): domain Eukaryota; kingdom Metazoa; phylum Arthropoda; class Insecta; order Lepidoptera; family Nymphalidae; genus Heliconius; species Heliconius charithonia. The sequence goes on from CM060810.1 coordinate 3,102,714, forward strand.
AAACGACCTAGGTCTGGGGGCCCTGGGATCTCAGTCTACTTTATAATATGAAATTGTACTGTATAATGGGTAATATGAAATTATTGAAGTCGTAAATAATTCATGATGGAGGTATTGTAATCAAACATTGAATAATTGGATACATTTCGTTTTTCCGGAATAAAAATAATTTTAGTAATATATAACCAGAGAGTTCAGTCACATGTCACAAGGGTACAAGCTTGAGAAACGTGACAGATTGTGGGTTCGATTTCCACTCGAGGAAATGAAATGCTTATTACTATCGTTTACTCACTCTGATAATCAGACAAAACGACGTTGATTTTTTGTTACTAGAACGGAACGGAAGTGTCGTGATGGGAACGAGTCGATGGAAATTTCTTAAATCTAAGATCTCCGTGTCTTACTATCTACCCCGCTAAAGGACAAATAAGTTTATTTTGGTTAAATTAGATGTAACATCTTAATTTAGTAAGACGATCCTTCTCGTCCTATCGTTGATTTATGCTGACAAATTTTAATAACATTCATCCCTTTTGTCCATTTTACATCCTTTAACTTTGTCAGTTACCCAATTATAAATTTTGTAAACAGTTTATGTATAGGGGTAGGATATTATTTTAGGTAAACGTTTGTCCAATGTAAAGGTCCTTTACGTTGGCCAGAATGTTGTGGGTTCGATATCCGTTTATGGGAATTAATTTTGGTGTTAAATTCTCACGTTACTGAAACGAATGCAAAAAATTATAAAAAAAAATGTATCTATAAATGTCCTAATAGATAATGATTTGGAATAAAGCAGTTCTTTTAATTATTATATCAGACATAATAATTTAAACAGCGCAAATATAAAACAAATTTTACTTGACCATATAAAACTTACGCCTTGAATTTTGTCCGGCGTTGAGTTCCGCAACACACAATGCATCTAAAAATTTGGCGGGAAGTGGGGATTTTTTTTACTATTCTATACGCGGAGCTTAAAACTGAAAAGGAGTGAAAGAAAAACAAATGTGGAAAATATCATAAACTACAAACTTTCACGCTGATGTTCTTATACTGTAGTTTCCAATCGTATAAAGACAACAAATATTTTGGTTATAGCATACATGTTTATACATACAACTTCAACAACAAATTTAATCATAAATTTGTTGTTGAAGTTGAACTATTGGTTAACTTTAACTTGAGAAATTTTAATACCTAGTCGTTAATAACACAACACGTCACTTTGAACCTTTGGGTGAATAAACCGTTGTGTATTGCTGGAATTTTTGATAGTTTGCATCAGTTTAGATATTATTCCGCATATATACAGAAGGTTCCTTTTCGTTCCTTTTTCAAATAAAATATGATTTATTTCTCCCGATCGGGATTGAACACACACCAATCGTGGTTACAGTCAGAGGCCCGCTGCACCACGATGGGTAATTTAGATGACATTTTAATCTTATGTATTCCGAAATAAAATTAATAAAATTTATATAGTAAATTTAAGTTTTGCATGTATCAAATATTTTCTTTTCCTCGTCTTATGTTTCCACGTAATACAAACGACGATATACGAAAAGTAAAGAACAGCAGCTCCACATTTTATAAAAATAAATGTATATAGCGTCCTTATAAATTACCATAGATAATTATAATGATTATATTTAAAATAATATGCGGCGTTGAGTTATTATGCGCGGGGTTGAGTTAACGTGCAATGTTTCTATAATTGGGTGAAAAGTGGGGAAAGGAGTGTCCTAACACCATAATGTCTCTGCTAACACTGGCATACAGAAAAAAAAATAAACTAAGGAAAAGCGGGACACTTACTAACATAGGAGACCAGTCGTCAGCGGCACGAAGTGTACTGTAAAACCGACTGGTTGTGGGTTCGATCCCCACTCGAGGAGATGAAATATTTATTTAAGCTTATATTTCTTTGCTTTGGTGTCGAGGCTAAGGGCGGCGTTGAGTTCTACCACTCAACACTCTATGCCTCCAGAATTCGTTAGGAAGTAGGGAACAGACTGTCTTAACACTAGGTTCCCTCTGCCTACCCTGCTGTGTGCGGGATACAGCGTGAAGCTAATTTTTTTTTACTAACATAGCGTCACTTCGTTGTTTATTTGTCAAGGTCATTTATTTCCAGATTACGTGGAGGTATCAAGCTAAAATTTAACCTACAAAAATTATTTAAAATATACGATCATTTATTATTATATGGAAATATTATATTACACATAAAATTATTACAAAAATAAATTTTAGTTCAACAAAACTAACTTTTTTAGGATTTAAATACAAATATATAGTTTTCAGATTTTTTCCTAAATTAGTACCAGGTAGTACACCTGTACTGTACCCTATTCATTTTGATTCCCTTTATAGTATCGAATTACCCATTTTGTTTGTAAACTAAAAATACGGATTGAGGGAACACATGGAGGGAAGGACGAACCACAAAGTGATCTTAAATGGGTTCCATTTTTCCTAAAGAGAAACGAAACCCTAAAAATGGGGATATAATTTTTAAGGGATATATGTTTTTTCTTTACCTCACACATAGTAGCATAGGTAAAGCGAATCTCGGAACCTAGTGCTAAGGCACTCCGTTCCCACTTTCTGCCGAATTCTTGAAGGCGCTCTGCCTCGTTACCAGAGCGAAAAAATGTAAACATTAAATATTTCATTTTTTCAAATGGGAATCGTATCCTAACAACGTGTAACTCAGTCGCACGCTTGTACATTTGCACGCAGAGCCACGACTGGTCTCAACTGGACTGGATATAAAGATTTTTATGGCTTTAAATACACTAACGAAAGTTAAAGTTACTTTTTAAACAAATTAAAGCTCACCTTAGCTGAGTTAATGAATATCCACAATCTTTGTAATTCAATTTTAAACTCCAATAGAAGTGTGCTAACTTCCATTTGGCGAGACTTCGATGCATTTACCAATAAATATTTTTAAGTTTATAGAATTAATTGAAAAATTACGCTTATATATTTTCTGAATTATTAATAAACACATAAAATATTGAACTTCTTGACTACAGTCAAGTGTTGCATAAGCGCGACGGTTGTGGGTTTGACTTCCACTCAAGGGAAAGACATAAATAAATACATAATACAAAGCGCTCCATTGAGTTCCGCCATTCAACAACCAATGACTCAGGAATTCGACTGACGGAACGAACTACTGAACACTACGTTTCAGGTTCCCTCCGCCTATCGTACTATGTGTGGGATACAGCGTGAAGCTTAAAAAAAACTATTTTTTTCTGGAATCTGATTGTAATAAAAAGTTAAACTGTTCAGTCTCCATTACGTCAATTTACACAAACCAAACTGAGAACTACAACCCCTTCAATACTAGGATCCGCCACATGCTGTGAAAAACTAAGTGGTACTTAAAATTACTCTTTAAAACTGGCATGTATAATTTCAAAACGTTCCACAGCTTAACTCTGTGGGACACATTTTGACCATTTACTCAAAAATTCCATTTACAATTACAATTATACCTAAACCACTTCGCTGGCATCTCCGTATCGTCCACAACGTTCCTGCAAAATTTCAGGGCTGTAGGTCTAACGGTGTAGGAGGAGAAGCATTACAACGAAAGCCACTTTTGACCAATAAGCTTCGTTCGCTCCGTTCGCTTCGCTCGATAAATGACGATTCACACCCACGTATGCGGCTTTAAGTATTGATTGTACGGTGTAACTGTTTACTCACTTACGAGCTCAAGAATATCGAGCTTTATATACAAAGTTCCATGTTGCCTAAAACGTTAGATCAAAGACAAATTACATATTTACATTTCCTGTATATAAAGATGAAACAAACCAAGAGACAGCCAGAAATAAATATTACTATACTAAATAAAATGATTTAAATGATTTAATATGTTTCATTTCTTCGCTTTGGTGTCGTGTCGAAGCGCGGCGTTGAGTTCTGCCACTCAAACCGCAACGTTTCTAAAATACAGCGGTATGTAAGGAACGAAAGTGGGAAGTTGGGTCTTAATGGGAACGAAGTATCTTAACACCATGAGATTTCTTCTGCCTACCCCTCTATGTGCGGGAAACAGTGTGATGCTTAAAAGAAAGTCCCACCATTTAACACACAATGCCTCCAGAGTTCCCTGCTGTGTACGGGATACACCGTGAAGCTGATTTCTGAATCATCACAAAATTTTGTTTTGTCAAAACCGACATGACAAAGTGAAATTCGTGCTGTTTCCGGTCTCATTAATTAAGGGTCTATTGGCTGGAAGTGACTGGCGCCAAATTATTAATTAAGATCCTCTAAGCGGATTTGAATGAGAGATGGCGGCTAGTTTACTCTCTGAGACTTGTCTTTAATTTTGATTTATATAAGAAAATAAACCGAAATAAACTTACTGATATGTTGTAGCCAAATTATACAAAATTTTCTCATAAATTGTGAAGTTTTGTTTGCTTTAGGGGTATTGGGTTCTGAGTGGCGGAACTCAACGCCACGATTTGCCCGAACACCAGAGCGAAGAAATGAAAATATAAATTTTTAAAATGTTTCATTTCCAGTTATCATTTTGTTATATTATAGTTAAATAACAAAATTATGTGTACTCATTTCCATTCGTCACCACCGCACACGGTTCGTTGGCGCGACGTGTTCATATAACCACATTAAATATGCCAAAATCTAATTTTACTTTTGTTTCATCAATTTTTTCCCGGCTGCTAAGCGGCGCGTATCTTGTATGTATGTATGTAATATTCTTCATTACCTCATATCTCCAGAACTGCTGAACGAATTTACAGAATTGAGTTTCGTTAGATTCCTTTTAAAAGCCAGCAAGTGTTTAGGGACGTTAAAAAAAACAATTATGGCGGTTGTGGGTTTATTTCAAAAAGGTATATCATACTTATTTAGAAAACATATAAAAATTTGAACGTAGCGGGATTTGAACCCGCGCCTCCTGGAAACCGAGCAGGAGGCGCGGAATTTTGTGTATGTTTTCTTTCTATTTTTCTTTTCTAAGTGTGGAATAACATTTAAAAAAAAACCACTTTCTCAAGTTCATATTCCGAGAATTTAAATTAATCTTTGTAAAATATTCTACTTAAACAAAACAGCTGAGAAACTAGCTAGCTTGGTATAAATTTCAATACATTCATTCAAAGTTTTAAAGAAAAACTATTTCCAATATTTTACAAGTGTTTTTTCATATAAATTCTTATATTTTACTATTAAAATGAGATGGTTCAGTGTAAGTAAAAAAAAAGAACCGCTTCACGCTGTATCCCGCACACAGCAGGGTAAGCAGAGGGAACATAGTGTTAAATTCTGGACGCATTGCGTGTTAAGTGGCAGGACTCAACGCCGCGCTTTGCCACGACACTAGAGCGAAGATTTCTTCTTCCATTTATGTTTCCATTTAGAAACATAAATGTAAGCAAATATTTCATCTCCTCGATTGGGAATCGAAACCACAACCACTCGGTTTTACAGTCAGACTTCGTGCCACTGCGCCACGACCGGCCCCAGTGTAAGTATCCTTTTATAATATATAATTATAAGTTGTTTTATCGGTGATTGCTCGAAAGCAGTGTCATTATGTTACTGAGCTCTCCTCTCTTCTCGCAGATTGTGGATTAAGAAAACGTATAAAAAAATTAACGTAGCGGGATATGATCCCGCGCCTCTTTGGAAACTCTCAAGAGAGAAGAACAAATAGAAAAAGTGTATGGAAAAAAAAATGTGTGGAATATTAAATTAACTTTTTAAAAATGCAAAAAATAAGTGAATGTATAAATGTGATACACGGAGTAGTTTTTAGAATCTTTTTACAATTTTTTTTAAAGGAGTACAACATATTTTAAGGGTTCTGTACCAGCATACGAGTGTTTAACATAATTTTTGATGCATTTTGTATATAATCTATATGGTATTTCCCGTGGACATAAGGATATGATATTTGGCAAGAAATGAAAACTTACAATATAAATGCAGGAGAAAATACCAAACAGCGCCAGTTTATAAACATGAAATACGTAGAAAAAAATATTTAAAAACTTATATTTGTAGTTCTCCAGCTCTCGACACCAGAGCGAGAATATCTAAGAAAAATGTATAAAAATAATTTAAACATAATTCCCTCGTTCACAGTTAACACCGCGTCAAATAACTTTGTAAACACACGAAATTCCATCAAAATGGCAATTCAACGCGAAAGCAATTTATGTTTGCAAATATAGGGCCCAATTTCGTTACAGATCTTTTCCACTTTCCGGGACGTGTGTTTTGGTTTGAATGACGTATCTACTTATACGTTGCCGGCTAAATGACACAGGCGACGTTATGCGGCGTAGAACGCTGAAATTTAGCATGTAGATTTCTTCAAGCTTGTAGAAGAGCTGTGAGGAATAATTTCACGAAATACGCGACGCGTTTTCGATTAATAGTGGTTTACGCAAACACGTGCAATATAATGCAAATTCTAATTTTAAATATTCCTTATTCAAATAAACTCTTATAAACACTTTTTAATTAGTTTTCAAATAAAATTACAATAGGCTTGTATACCTTATTATAACGTTATAATAAGGTATACAAGCCTATTGTAATTTCATTTGAAAACTAATAAGTCACATTTTAAGTTGTTATAAAATATTTTATGTTTTTTTATATAAATAGTTGTTATAATATATTTTCTGTTGAGTTGTTAAAGTTGAAGGTGCTGTGACGATCTACTTGTCTTCATATGTTTAAAAAAAATCAACTTCACGCGGTATCCCTGTAGGAAGAGCGAACCTTTTTTTTTTTTTTTTGTCGCTGGGAAATGCCTCGGTGGAAGGCCCGCCTATTGCGGGCCACCGTCGCCTTCAGGGTGCCCTGGGGTTTCTCCTAGGACACCCGCAGCCTCGATGACTTGCAGGAGGATCACCATGACCCTCCCACAGTAGCTCCTCTAAGGTAGGTAGGGGAGTTGAAGATGCGCATACTGCCTTCTTCTACCCCCTGGCCTACGGCGGCGGAGCGAGTCTGCATTCGCGCTGGACTCACGCACCCGCTCCGCGGTCTCCTTCAGTGCGATAACCGATTCGCAGAAGGAGACCATTGCAGACCAGTTCCTCTCGCAGTCCAGCATAGCCCCTACCACACTGGCCAGTGAGAGGTCCCTACCCACTACAGCCATCAAGGCATGGCGTTGTGGGGCCCAAGCGGGGCATTCAGCCAGAGTGTGATGCGCCGAATCCACGGGGGCATCACACTCATGGCACACCGGCGACATCTCCCGACGTGCAATCTGAGGTATTTGCCGAAACAACCGTGCCCCGTCAGCACCTGCACCAGTCTGAACGTCAGGACACCAAAACTCCTTTTAACCCACCGTTCCAAGTGTGGGCGAACTGCCTCCACTGTCGCTAGGCCTGCCGCCGGAGACCCCAGGTCTCCTCTCCATCGCCGGATCAGGGCTTCATCCGCTCTCCTCCTGATCCGTGCGATATCCACACACGATGGTTGTACGCCTCGCGACCGCTCGCTTGTGCGGAATGCATGAACTCTGGCAAGCACTTCCGCCTGTAACTCCCAAGGCGGATCGCTTGCCAGGAGGGTTGCCGCCGTCCAAGACACCGTACGGTACCCCCGAATTGCTCTCACCGCTATGAGAAGGAAGAGCGAACCTAGTGTAACACACTTTCTGCCGAATTCTGGGGGCATTGCGTGTTAAGTGGCAAATGCGTGAGCGAAGAGACGGAAAAATAAATTTAAATAAATATTTCATCTCCTCGAGAGGGAATCGAATCCACAACCAATCGGTTTTACAGTCACATTTTTTGCTGCTGCGCCATGACTGGCCTCATATATTTCTTTCTCAATAATACTCAACTACCTTTACCTGACACCACTGAACATTTGCTTATCTAGCTTATTCTCTGCTTTACAGAAAACCTTTACGTTTTCTTTACATTCCTTCATTCGAGGGAAACTCGCTCGTTTATATGTTAACTAACGGCCCGTCCGCGGCTTTGCCTGCTTAAACTTCATGATTATTGACTTAATAAACAGAGTTGAACGACGACTATAATGATTTCTAATATGATAATGTACGCATAAATAGGTAACACGTTATCGTAATTTCTATAAGGATTTTCTTGTTTTTTTTTTTTTTCATGATTTATGAAGGTTACCTTCACCAAGAATTCAATTTTGTTTACTTTATTGTTTGTAATATGAACAATAGTTCTTAAAAAATATTTAATTTATCAACAGTTATATAAACAAGACGTTTCAAATGTCATTCTTTAGCCAAAATCGTACCAGCGCGATTAAGAATGAAGATGAAGAACGACGCGAGAAGATGAAGCTGTATGCACATTGCTATCTATTGGGCTTAAAGTTGCCGGTTTTATATTAAATTTCTCTTTATATATAAATAAACTCTTGGTTTGGGACCCTTCAAATGGCAATAACTTCTTTTTAAAGAACCGATTTTGATGAAACAAATTTACGCCGAGTTGAAACGATGCAATTGGTGATAGTTTTAAGGAAATCTGTTCGGTGTAGGTAAAATAGTTTTTGAGTTACGAAGGGCTCAAAAGTGGCTTCAAATGGTTCGTGTAATATTATACAAGGTGCTGCTTGCCAGTTCTGGTTTATTGAACTTGGTTTGACGTGTACATATTTTGTAGTCGTTATTTTTATTATATTGTTACATGATTTTTCAGAATGAAGAAGAACAGAATAAAATCCAAAAGGAAGATAAAAAAGAAGAGAAAACGAGACCAAGAAGATCACGAACAACGGATACCAAGGTTTTGACTACGGGTTTTTAGTTTGATGTGAGTCAATTGCTTGAATGACTACGATGAGGACTAGATAGTGTTGTTTCTGCCATGGGTGGGTTAGTAAAGCTTATGCGCACAGTCGAGAATGTTCAGATGATTATGTGATCGGTGTCAGATGTTTTAAAACCACCCGGTGCCCGGAGCCGGTTCGAGCTGAAGTCTGTCCGGTACTAAGTTCCACTCTCAGAAACTGTGTTCATTTTAATCAACGTTTAATTTATATTTCTAGATATATTTATGCAAAAGAAGCATTTTTATTTTTGTGTTTAGATTGTGAGATTTGTTGACTTATAATAATTAGCAATAAAGTTACGATTTTCGAAACAGTCTATTATTATTTTTTATAAAAACCTCAAGAGTCCGACACTAGGGAGGTCCCCCATTTGTTCAAAACCTCTACAATTTTGTTATTTTTAAGTTGCGTTTTGTCCTTCATCAATCCCTACAAAAATCCAAACTCTTCAAAGTACGCTTTACTTCATACTGTAATAAATATAATATTACATAATCAATAAAATTAAACTTTTTTTCATATAAAAGAAAGAAATGAAACAACAGTAAATACAGAAACCCAATCAAGTAATGATATTTCAATGTTAGTCGTATCTTTTCGTCAATAAGAGCTATAGAGGCGTAGACGTTTGCGTGTTCAGCCACTCTAATGTCAGACGCACTTTACGAACCAGGCTATCTACATATTTTTTTGTAACGTAATATAATATTTTGTAAAACATTTACCTAGGTTGTTGCTTTTTAACCGACTTGTTTGTTTGTTGAATTGTATCTATTATACATATAATGCATGTTCATGTCCAAAAAAAAAATGTCCTGCCTTTTTATCACTCTTAAACTACAGAGCACGTTCTTTTTCCTTCTCACTGTGCTTTCTTACTTTTACTTTTAATAGAACTTTTTTTTTCTAATAGGGTTCTTCGCTTCTCTTATGGACGTTTGAATTATCGTTAACGTTACTTTTTACTATCTTGAATAGCCCAAGATCACATGACCGCCAGACCTACGTATTTTTAGCAAAACTGAAATTTTGAGGACTATTTGTCTAATATATAGTTAAGACAGTATGCGTACTCACTAACTTGAAAGTGGAGCCTTTTCAGAGGTAGCTCCAAATAAAGGTATATCTCTGTCTGGAAGGATGATTGAGCCTCCCGGATCGGATTAGTCTGGGTGCTTTTAGGTGATCTTGAAATAGTCCGTAAATAATATATGTAAAACTAAACAGTGCTAGTATAACGTATTTTGCCACAAATTTAAGTAACCTTTAGGAAGTCTTTCAGGAGCAAATGGCCACGTCATATATTTTTTTTTTTATCGTTCTTAAAAACATATTTAAAAACGTATGTGAACGTGTAGTAAGGTAGAAAGAACGTGTTAGTAAGTACGCATATCTTACTAAAATTACGTAAATCTGGAAGCTCTCAGATCCAGTCTATAACGAAACATAAAAAAGTAAAAAGTATTTACTTACCATATAAAATGTTTATCTGGAACATTGCATATCGTAAAATAATTATACACCTACAAGTAGTTGTTACAGTTGCTAATAAATTTTAATTGTCTAATTGAATTAGTTCTGTCTCTTGGAAATACCGACGTGAGAACTCTATTCAAGATATTTGTAAGTTTGGAGTATTATTTGTTTTATAATATACTAGCGGCACACAAGCAGGTTCGCCCTCATACCACCTATAATAATTTTATTATGCTGCATTTGCCAACAGATTGATATATTCAATTATAAACACTACGTGGCTGTTAGGACGTCATCGGCGACAAGGGCGCCCCCCGCGGTACTCGGCGCTAGGCTTGCGCCCGAAACAGAGCGTTGAATTATTTTAATTTTACATTTTCTCGAAACGTATACGTCTAAAATGCATGCTATATAAACCGAAGATTGTCTACATTAAATTTCCTTGATGATGAAATGACTTTCGTTCGTAAGTTTCAATATATATATATATATATATATATATATATATATATATATATATATATATATATATATATATATACATGTACATGTGAAATAAAAATCGATGAAACATCACCTTACAATTTTCAAATATATATAAATTTTTCACAAAATGCCTTATTGTCACTTATTTGTAAAAGGCGTCATATAGCGTCACGGAGTTGATTTTAGATGTAATAAAATTGATTGTGTTTGTTATATAACCTACTGACATAATATAATAAGCTATATGTGCAACGCACGCGCTTTAAGCAATTTTAAAGCAATTTTATGGCCCTCTATGGCCTATAGCACTTCTGAAAAATGCAGCTTTCATACAAAATAAAAAGAAAGTAAATCGGACCAGTACATTAAGAGACCTTAGCGTTTAACAAACAAACAAATGAACTCTTCCGCTTTATTATATTAGTATAGATAGTGTAGATAAAACTCTTCATCAATGTAATTTAAAATGTAAAAAAAATGCAATACACGTAGTACCGTAAAAAACAACTTCACTCCGTTCTCATTAAGATACTTCCTTTCCCCATTTTCCGTGAAATTCTCGAGGCATTGCGTATTTAATAGCGGAACTCGACGCCGCGGAAAATAAAGGCTATCAGTTAAATTCACCAATCAAAATAAAACTAGATCTAAAAGATAATGAAGCTTACATAAAAAAGACCAGTAATATAAGTAATTGCAGTTATTGAGTTAATCACACTTATATTTTAGCCAAAATTATCCAAACCGTCTTGTTTCAGTTTGCTCATTAAATAACACCGTCTCGTAATCGACTTCAATCTTTTAAAATCATCCAATCAGTAATAATATATTCTCAACATTTTAACTTTATTGTCGAAAGTTTTTAACGAAATTGCAAAATTTTACAATTATACTATCGTTGCTATTAACTACTAGAGTTCAGTGGCGCTATTACGTGACCGTATTAAGAAGTTCAGTATTTGTGTGTGTGTATGCCTGTGTGTGTTTGTGTGTGTGTGTGTGTGTGTGTGAGTGTGTGTGTGTGTGTGTGTGTGTGTGTGTGTGTGTGTGTGTTTGTGTGTGTGTGTATGTGTGTGTTAACTATTCTGTGTGACAAATTTTCTTGTAGTATATAAATTTTTGCCCCAATTTTTTTATATATTAATAAATATGCAGAAATATTGATATTTTGTTATTAAACTAAATACGTAAATAAGTAAGTTAGTAAATGAGTGAGTGAGTCAGTGAGCGAGTGAGTGAGCAAAAGTTATATAAAATACTTATTGTATAAGAGCAAAAGGGTGAGTTGTAAGTGTGTCAGATTTATCTTAGTTGGAAACAATCTTGTATTTTTACTAACGCAATCTTGATATAATAATACAATTACGATTATTATATTAATGCTGAAATAGGTAGCCAGTCGCAGCGCAAGAGTGCAACTTTAAACGAGACAGGTTGTGGGATCGATTCCTACTCTAGTAAATGAGGCAGACCAGAGGCACAACAGAGAACGGAGTGGATTTCCAGGTTCCCTCTGCCTGCCTTGCTATTTGCGGGTATAAATATATACAAAAACAGCGGAGAACGGAGATCGCTTATAACTTAAAACAAAAATTAATTTACTTATTACAAAAAGTTTAAAGATTATAAATATTGGGAACGTTTTACGAGCTACCTTTATTCGGTTCACGAAAATTAACATGGACAATTGTTTTGGAATCGGTTGTTTCGTATAATTTTTTAAATTAAATTGATAATAGATTTTATTCACTAGCTAAGTCACTAGTTTTCCAATTATGGTCCCCTTAGATGATTTGATGATTACCTGTTTCTTTGACTACTCTCTTATAAAATACCTAAGCATTTCTCGTAAATGATTACTGAAAGTTGAGGCCAGTCGTGGCGCAGTGGCACAAAGTGTGACTGTAAAACCGACTGGTTGTGTGTTCGATCCCCACTCGAGGAGATGAAGCTAAGCTCTGGTGCTACCTCTGGTGCTGAGGCAAAGCGCGGCGTAGAGTTCTACCACTCGACACGCAATGCCTCCAGAATTGAACACAAAGTGGGGAACCTAGTGTCTCAACACTAGGTTCCCTCTGTCTATCCTGATACGGCGTGAAGCTGATCTTATTACAATTGTATTAATAGATAAAATAGATTCTTCAAAAAGAAAATGATTTAAGTGAGGTAGGTACCCTCTCGATTTACATTTGACATTCTATTTCATTACAATAACAGAAAAGGTGTCGAAAGGACTACTAAATTTAATTTATTATAATTACTTCTCGAAACGCTTGGGCTTATAGTATTCGTTTATAAATGCAAATTGTGGGATAAAAGGTTGTTTAGAGTGGAAATATTGGAGAATTCATTAAATTAGTTGGATGTGGCCTATCAAAGGCATTTCGGTACAGGTGCTGATTAAATTTAAAATATCTTCATTTATATTGTACTAGTGGCCACACGCAGCTTCGCCCGCGTATTTGCACCCTTAGTCATCCCGACTTCAAAAAAAACCACAAAAATCGTGTTCAATAAAATATTTTTAACAATATGAATTAAAATTTTTGTAAAAATCGGTAGCGATTTAAAGTTTTTTCCGTATAAACTTTCAACCCCTTATTCGAACTTTTAGGGGGTGAATTCTTAAAAACCATGAAACACGTGTTCAATGAAATGTTTTTAAGAGTCTGATCTCTGTTATAATCAGCTTCACGCTGTATCCCGCATACAGCAGGGTAGGCAGAAGGAATCCAGTATTAAGACACTGCTGTCCCCATTTTCCACCGAATTCTGGAGGCATTGAGTGTTGAGTGGCAAAGTGGAACTCAACGCCGCGTTTTGCCTCGACGCCAGAGCGAAGAAATGAAAATATTTATGTAAACATATATTTCGTTTCTTAGAGTAGAGATCGAACTCACAACCAGTCGATTTTACATTTACTCTCTGTGCCCCTGTGCCACGACTGGCCTTTTTGGTAAGTAATCACTGCCACCCAAGAATCTATGTATCACCAGCGGAGCGGTATCGATCTGGAAAAACTGCTGCAGAAAAGGCACTCTACAGTAGCGTAGCGCGGGTAAGGAAGTTCCTACGAAGCAGCACAGGAGTGCGCAACGAAACCGCAACCGCGCCTTCGGGCGAATTGCTGTATTTAAATTATTTTTCAATTTCATCTTTGGAATACAAATAGTGGCGTTGAGTTCCGCCACTGAACAGATTATATTTAAAATTCTGGTAAAAATTGAAGAACGACACTGTGATCTTTCTACTTACTCTGCTGCTTATGTGCGCGAGAATCAGAAAATAAAATATCTTTTAAATAAGCGTTAGCTAACAAATTAAAAGTTTCTAGGAAAAAATAATTAATTATGTCACAAAAAGAAAAAAAAATCTTGCTCGTTTTCTTTTATGTTTTATCTTTTATACAACAGGAGTACTAATTACTAAATAAATAGACATTGTAAAATAACTAGAAGGTACAACTTGTTTTTAAGTTTAGTACGTGCATTACAACCGCTTTTTATTGCTATAAACAAATAATTAAGTTTCTCTTTATCATTTTTATTTTTTTTTATTTGCGCGGCGTTGAGTTCCGCCAATCAAAACTGTCTTTTATAGCTTCAATCATATAGCAGAGGGAACCTACTATTAACGCACTCTATTCTCCACTTAGTTGATTTGCGGAACTCAAATCCGCGCTGTGTCGCTAGAGAGGAGATGCTAAATGGAATAGTTATATAAACTATTTTCCCTGAGTAAAAATCGAACTCGAAACCAGAACAGGGTCAGGCACTTTCATTAAGAAGTTGCGCACGTCCCCGGGGTGACCTTAAAGGTGAGAAAGACATTTCAAACGAATCCAAAATCATATTTACCATAGGTTAAGATTTTTTAGTTAGTTTGTATTTATGCGGAAAGTATAGAATAAATAACCTCTTACTAACATCGAGATACAGCTTTATGTAGTTTTGTTATATGTTTACATTACAAAATGGAATATTTGTTTAAAAGTAACAAAGTTACTGAACATGGAAAATAAACTAACATAGTAAAATAAATGAAAATGTCTGTATGAAAAAACATGTAGGTATATATAAAGTTGTGGTATATATAAAGGTGTTAAGAAATAGAAGTATAAATTTAAATAAATATTTCATTTCCACGAGAGGGAATCGAACCCACAACTAGTCGCATTTAGTCACGCTTTGTGCCCTCGTTTTTAATAAATATACAGAACATTTATCGATTTCCTAGATCCAATTACCAGATACCTACTACTAACTAATAGGATAAAAATATTATCGCGATCTGAATTTTAGTTTCCGAGAAATTACGACAATAAGACAGACATACACATTAGTCATACCAAAGCTACAACGATATATTTCTAATTTCGTCGTTTAGTAAACCTAAAAGAAAAAAAAGGTCTATTTTGAGAGCCGACTTAAATATCGACAATCATATCAAATACTATAAGAGGATTTGTATCGTAGCCTTTAAACACATTTATGTTATCGCTTCTGATATCAGTCAGTTTGAAAATCCTAAAAAAAGCTATGAAAAAGGTTATCGCGTGACGTTTGAGAGATGTAAGGATATACGATATTCACTTTGAAGTAATATTACTTTTCTTGGAAGCAGATCAATCGAAGCAATCAAATCGTCTTCAATAAATAACATTCTTCTATTTTTTTTTAATGAAAACAAAAAAAACACAGAGCACATTACTGTAGAAGCGGACCCATCGCAAACCACGTCCTAGTTAGCTGAAGGCTGTGGTGTTAGTGATACATGTTTTTTAATTCACCCAACGCACGAGCAAATTGGTAAGATTAAAAAGGGTAACACTCAATTAGTGAGGTACCCACCTTGGGTACATCACTAATTGAGTGAAGCAAATCAGCAAACGCGCGTCGACTGTTGCGTTACATTATGAGAGTGGTTTTTCTACAATAATTGAAAGCTCTCATGGCAATCGCTTTGCCCTGGCACATCAGCCAAATCCTGCCCTAAGCGAAAATTGGCCGAAAATAGTACCTTTTTTTCTGTCTATTGGTCCACAAAACAAATTACAATGAAAATATGTTTACATAGAAAAAATATCACGAACATAGTAAGTACAAGTAATTGCATTTTTCTAGTTGCAGACACAGTATGCGTTTATAGTGTTAATTAATTAACAATTTTCAAAACGTGTATTAAAAAAATCTATATGAAAAGAACTACTTAAATAAATAATAACAACTCAAAGTAAAAGTACTTATTAACTGAAATTACATTAATTTTAAAACTAAACAATTTCTTACTTATTGGTTGTTTGACGGAGTAGTGCCGGTGTTGTTCATTGCAGTTTTCTTCAATCGGACCAAGCGATAACGTCTACGGGTAGAAATTACAAACTGTGATGCAAAGCTTTCCCATCAGCTGCTAAACATTTGAAGCTGGTCAATCCCTCTACGCCACTGCTGCTTAACGGCAACGCTAGACCACGTCCAGCACAACAGATGGTTACCAAATTACAAGAGATTCAATTGAAATTTCTAAGACAATCACCGTAATCCCGGGACTTTGCGCTAACAGATTACTTTTTTTTTAATTTGGATAACTTTTAAGGCAAGGTTTAAAATTTAACTCCGATGGAGCAGTCCAAGCTGCATTCTAATATATTATTGATATTTTAGTGGTTTTTTTAGTAATGTGGTCAATGAACTTATGAGATGGCAATAGTGCATAGATAACAATGGTTCATACTTTGATTAAATAGATATATTAAAGAATATTCAACTTTTTCTTTCTCTCATACCAAACCAAGCCAATTTCACATTGAAAAAACCTAATAATACTTCTTATATTACAAGAGCTCTAACTCGAGATCTACGAAATAGGAGCAGAAATTTATTACCATATTAATTTAAAAAAACCGTTGACCATCCTCCAGGGTTCTGTTAATGGTGAAGGATTTACGACTGCCGCACGCAGCAACTATTTTATGAATCATTATGTGAAGAGTGCGAAACTTTTATGAACTTTATTATTTTATCGGGATAAACCACTGTAGAAGTAATTACTATTTTATCTAATCTATTAACACAGATCGATGCAAAAATATTTCATCGCAAAATCAGGCCATTAAATTAAAAAAAAAAGCAAAAAACATATATATGTTAGATATTTGGTACATATTTAAGTTTTATAACAAAAAAGGTAGAAATGACGAATACCGCGAATAAAATTTATGTGGACCTAATGCGGTATCAATAAGATTAAGTAGCGCAAATGTGGTTCAAGCGTTTCGAGTCTGCAAATTTTAGTGTGAAAGATGAGTTCGCTCTGGACGTTACAGATAAAAAGATATAATCTCCATATATAATAAAAGGATA
Organism: Heliconius charithonia; assembly: GCA_030704555.1. Taxonomy (NCBI): domain Eukaryota; kingdom Metazoa; phylum Arthropoda; class Insecta; order Lepidoptera; family Nymphalidae; genus Heliconius; species Heliconius charithonia. The sequence goes on from CM060810.1 coordinate 3,119,882, forward strand.
GAAAAGTCAATTCTGTACATGAAAGATATAAAAAAAATAAAAATTAGGTCGGTTAATATGTCGATTATAGAACCTAAAAAACCACTCAGCAGAATTCTTGTCTGTCTGTCTGTCTGTCTGTCTGTCTGTCTGTCTGTCTGTCGGTTTGTTTGTGCGTCAATCACGCAAAAACTACCTGACAGAAATTGATGATTTTTTGCATGGTGTTAGCCTAGGGCCTCAAGGTACATTTTTTTTGGGTTTCATTCCGAATTTCATGATAGTTTTCTTTAAAAAAAATAAAAACTGAAAAATATAAATTACCTAAAATACCGATAACTACTGTATGAAATTAAATTAATTTTGGCATGGTAATAGTTCAAAGCCTAATGTCACTTATAGGATAGCTTTTATCATGGAGTATAAAGAATTTTTTGTAGAAAAAATTACATAATTATATTTTTTAATAAAAAAAATCGACTTCTTCAATTTCAACCGGATTTCACACTCTGAACTTAACTAAACTTTCACCAAACTACCCCTTATATGTACCCTTTCTAATAAAAAAAGAATCATTAAAATCGGTTGAATTGATATTGACTTATACGTTCATTTGTCGCGCATATACTTAATGTAAATTTGAGATTTATATGATTTTCATAGATACCATTGTTGGATATAAACTAAATTAAAATAAGACTACACGGGAGGCATTAGCTTTCAAATAAAAAAAGAATCATTAAAATCGGTTCATACAATCAAAAGTTCTAAGGTAACAAGGCTAAAAAATACAGCCCAATTGATGACCCCTTTTAAGAAGTCGGTTAATAGTAATCTGACATAATTAAATTACGACTATTTCATTTAACCACATTTTAAAAGAAGAAAGTAAATTGAGGCCGTTCGTTGCACAGGGGCACAAAGTGTAACTGTTGTGGGTTCGATGACCACGCAAGGAAACGAAATATTTATTTAAATTTATATTTCCATTTCATCGCTCTGGTGTCGAGGTAAAGTGCGGCGTTGAGTTTCACTACTCAGCACGCAATGCCTACAGAATTGGGAGAAAAGTAGGGAACAGAGTGTTGTTGTTAACACTAGAGGTCCTATGCCTACCCTGCTGTGTGCGGGATACAGCGTGAAGCTAAAAAAAGAAGTATAATCAATATTTGTTCAGTCTACCATAATTATTATTTCAAACGTCAACGTTGGTGATATTAACAAACATAATAAAGTAGGTATATTTTACGGAATTAGCTCATATGGCGATGTGTAGAATAAAAAGTATATGTATTTGGAAAGTAAATTCTGATTGTGAGTTCATAGTTTATAAAAGTTTATATTGTGTTTAGATGGATCACGTGGTGATGTCAATACGTTTTAATGTCATCTTATGTTATCTGTTAAAATAGCGTGAAGCTGATTAAACTTAGTGTTATATTCAAAAGAAATTAATTGTATGTAATACATAATATGTAATTTATTAATACGTTTCAAGTATGAAAAAAAGAAAAAATGCAATATAATTGCATTTGTGTTTCCTTCCTATATTTTGTATTTCTATTATTTAAATCGATATATCAGGAACGTAAATGTGGGAACAGAGTTGCATGCCATTTTAGTACAGAGTAACCTCTAAAAAATGTATTTACTAAACTGAATAAAAAGAATGTGTGATTCCTCTATACAATATATTATTCTATATTATACATAAAACAGGTTAAAACTGTGCATATGAAGGTCCTCCTGTAGTATAACTATTTTCAATTACTATCAACACTACATTGTCGATACTAATGTGGTATTACAATATGAATGAAATTTTTCGGCCATTATGATGACATAGACAATTTTTTTAATTTGGAAAAATAATATATTAACTATAAGAACGTTGGTAGTTTTTTAAAAGGAATTCTTATAGAATAAAAAATTGCCTAAACTATGCTTCTTCGCAAGTGGTTGTAATAACTATTGGTATCAATTTTCCAAAAAATCACTATAAATATTTAATATGCTCAATTATACAGAGTTTTTTGTTAGGACCACTTTAAATGAAACCACAGTTTAACTACTCTATAAAAGCCTATTACATATTAAATTAAAAACCCGAAAATAAAAAAGTTATTTTTTCAAACAAAATCTCCATATATAATAAAAGGATAGAAAAGTCAATTCTGTACATGAAAGATATAAAAAAAATAAAAATTAGGTCGGTTAATATGTCGATAAAAAATTAATATGTTTAAAGTTAATATGTCGACTAAAACTTGACGCTATGACGGTACAGTTGAGAGAACTGAGATTTCTGGTTGTAGCACTAGTTATATTTTAATTAGGTTAAATTCCCACTAAGTGGAAGAATATATTTATTTTTCTGCCCGTAAAAACAAACGAAGCGAAGCCTTGTGTTCCGCTATACTATCTAAAGAAATTGGAAAGTGCAAAATTGAGTAAGTGCACCACTATCTTATTTGAAATTCTTTCTTCTCTTCATTATAAATTTTCATAGGATTGAAATGTAATAGTGACGTCTTTGAACAATAGTATATGTTCATAACTGTTAAAGTTAATTATCGAACAAATGGTTTACAACTCTGATGATACAAAGACATTCTGCTTCAGCTGATAATTTAATTAAAATGTCTACCGGATGATCAATTAGCCTGCAGTTTACGTTTTAATTGTTATTATGTATGATGTTACGTAACGTTTCTTTACGTTTATTTATTTATATACATATTACATTTAATGAATTAAATATATTTTATAAAAGGTTCACATATGTGATAACATGTTCACACATGTGGTCCACATATGTGACCACATATTCACACATGTGGTCCACATATGTGACCACATGATCACACATGTAATCTTCATGTGACTACATATCACACATGTGGTCTACATATGTGACTACATATCACACATGTGATATGCCCATGTGAATACTTATTCACACATGTGGTACACATATATGACCACACGATGCCACATGTGGTCCACATATGTGACCACATGATCACATATGTGGTCCACATATGTGAGCACATTAACACACATGTGGTCCACACACGTGACCACATATTCACACATGTGGTCCACACACGTGCCCACATATTCACACATATGGTCCACATATGTGACCACATGATCACACATGTAATCTTCATATGTGACTACATATCACACATGTGGTCTACATATGTGACAACATATCACACATGCGATCTGCACATGTGAATACTTACTCACACATGTGGTTCACATATATGACCACACGATGCCACATGTGGTCCACATATGTGACCACATGTTCACATATGTGGTCCACATATGTGAGCACATATACACACATGTGGTCCACACACGTGACCACATATTCACACATGTGGTCCACATATGTGACCACATGATCACCCATGTAATCTTCATATGTGACTACATATCACACATGCGATCTGCACATGTGAATACTTACTCACACATGTGGGCCGCATACGCGACCACATATTCACACATGTGGTCCACATATGTGACCACAAATTCTCACGTGTGGTCCACATGAATGACCACATATTCACACATGTGGTCCACATATGTGACCACAGGATCACCCATGTAATCTTCATATGTGACTACATATCACACATGTGGTCCACATATGTGACCACATTTTCCCACATGTAATCCACATACGCGACCACATATTCACACATGTGGTCCACATATGTGTCCACAAATTCTCACATGTGGTCCACATGAAAGACCACATATTCACACATGTGGTCCACATATGGGACCATATATTTACACATGTGGTCCACATATGTGACCACAAATTCTCACATGTGGTCCACATATGTGACCACATTTTCCCACATGTGGTCCACATACGCGACCACGTATTCACACATGTGGTCCACATATGTGACCACACATTCTCACATGTGGTCCACATGAAAGACCACATATTCACACATGTGGTCCACATACGTGAGCACATATTGACACATGTGGTCCACATATGTGACCACATATTCACACATGTGGTCCACATATGTGACTACATATTCACACATGTGATCTATATATGTGACTACACATTCACATAAAAAATTTTTTACTACACGAATAAACTTCAATAAAAGTTTTATAATTTAAAAAAGTTTATTTTTTATGTAGGCTGTCTCCTATCTGAAGTGTAGTTAAATGGAAAAACTAGGAGGACCAGTGTGTGTGTCAGTGATGACCTATTGCGTTGAGAGACAAGGTCCTTCATCCTTAGCCTCATTCGCAGGCTCCAAGTCAGCTATGGAGACAGCTATTTCTCTAAGCTACTGAATTAGAAACGATGGTACGACGAAAGAAGGTTACCGACACATTGTTTCGGTAAATGAGCGATGTATAAATGCACTTTGTCACGAAAGGTATTTTAAATTTGTATTGAAACGAACTGAAAAGTCAAAAATTAAAAGGAGTTATAAAATGTAATTTATCACATGAATTCACAAAACAATCTATACCTATTTTTTATTTTAAGAATTAAAAAAATGATGTTAGTTTTGTCTTGCCTGACCTTGTCGCACTCATTATCTTATTAATGTGATTAATCTCCATCTCCATATATAATAAAAGGATAGAAAAGTCAATTCTGTACATGAAAGATGTAAAAAAAATAAAAATTAGGTCGGTTAATATGTCGATTATAGAACCTAAAAAACCACTCAGCAGAATTTTTGTCTGTCTGTCTGTCTGTCTGTCTGTCTGTCTGTCGGTTTGTTTGTGCGTCAATCACGCAAAAACTACCTGACAGAAATTGATGATTTTTTGCATGGTGTTAGCCTAGGGCCTCAAGGTACATTTTTTTTGGGTTTCATTCCGAATTTCATGATAGTTTTCTTTAAAAAAAATAAAAACTGAAAAATATAAATTACCTAAAATACCGATAACTACTGTATGAAATTAAATTAATTTTGGCATGGTAATAGTTCAAAGCCTAATGTCACTTATAGGATAGCTTTTATCATGGAGTATAAAGAATTTTTTGTAGAAAAAATTACATAATTATATTTTTTAATAAAAAAAATCGACTTCTTCAATTTCAACCGGATTTCACACTCTGAACTTAACTAAACTTTCACCAAACTACCCCTTATATGTACCCTTTCTAATAAAAAAAGAATCATTAAAATCGGTTGAATTGATATTGACTTATACGTTCATTTGTCGCGCATATACTTAATGTAAATTTGAGATTTATATGATTTTCATAGATACCATTGTTGGATATAAACTAAATTAAAATAAGACTACACGGGAGGCATTAGCTTTCAAATAAAAAAAGAATCATTAAAATCGGTTCATACAATCAAAAGTTCTAAGGTAACAAGGCTAAAAAATACAGCCCAATTGATGACCCCTTTTAAGAAGTCGGTTAATAGTAATCTGACATAATTAAATTACGACTATTTCATTTAACCACATTTTAAAAGAAGAAAGTAAATTGAGGCCGTTCGTTGCACAGGGGCACAAAGTGTAACTGTTGTGGGTTCGATGACCACGCAAGGAAACGAAATATTTATTTAAATTTATATTTCCATTTCATCGCTCTGGTGTCGAGGTTAAGTGCGGCGTTGAGTTTCACTACTCAGCACGCAACGCCTACAGAATTCCGAGAAAAGTAGGGAACAGAGTGTTGTTGTTAACACTAGAGGTCCTATGCCTACCCTGCTGTGTGCGGGATACAGCGTGAAGCTAAAAAAAGAAGTATAATCAATATTTGTTCAGTCTACCATAATTATTATTTCAAACGTCAACGTTGGTGATATTAACAAACATAATAAAGTAGGTATATTTTACGGAATTAGCTCATATGGCGATGTGTAGAATAAAAAGTATATGTATTTGGAAAGTAAATTCTGATTGTGAGTTCATAGTTTATAAAAGTTTATATTGTGTTTAGATGGATCACGTGGTGATGTCAATACGTTTTAATGTCATCTTATGTTATCTGTTAAAATAGCGTGAAGCTGATTTAACTTAGTGTTATATTCAAAAGAAATTAATTGTATGTAATACATAATATGTAATTTATTAATACGTTTCAAGTATGAAAAAAAGAAAAAATGCAATATAATTGCATTTGTGTTTCCTTCCTATATTCTGTATTTCTATTATTTATATCGATATATCAGGAACGTAAATGCGGGAACAGAGTTGCATGCCATTTTAGTACAGAGTAACCTCTAAAAAATGTATTTACTAAACTGAATAAAAAGAATGTGTGATTCCTCTATACAATATATTATTCTATATTATACATAAAACAGGTTAAAACTGTGCATATGAAGGTCCTCCTGTAGTATAACTATTTTCAATTACTATCAACACTACATTGTCGATACTAATGTGGTATTACAATACATTTTCAAATTTTTCCGCCATTATGATGACATAGACAATATTTTTAATTTGAAAAAATAATATATTAACTATAAGAACGTTGGTAGTTTTTCAAAAGGTATAAGAATAAAAAATTGCTTCTTCGCAAGTGGTTGTAATAACTATTGGTATCTATTTTCCAAAAAATCACTATAAATATTAAATATGCTCAATTATACAGAGTTTTTTTGTTAGGACCACCTTAAATGAAACCACAGTTTAACTACTCTATAAAAGCCTATTACATATTAAATTAAAAACCCGAAAATAAAAAAGTTATTTTTTCAAACAAAATAAATAATAAAATTCGTTGTAAAATAAAATACAATTTGTTAATAACGACGCACGCACACATAAACTTATCAAAGGGAAACCGCCGCATACGCCTCATTGCGAAATCGAGTCGTAGGTATTGGCGGCAAAGTTTAAAGTTCTAAACATTTTAGTACTATTTTTGTAGTAGTATGTGTTTACATTATTGGTACCTATGCGTAACCGCGTCATACGAAATATAGATATGAATAAACATTGTGAAATAAGAAAAAAAACCTACGTCTTCACTGTTGATGTATCTTAAAAACTATTTTACCCTATATGCCCAATTGTAACTGTAACGTGACGTTGTGGGTCTGATCCACACATGCAGGATTGAGTTATAATTTAATAATATTTTCATTTCGCACATCAGTCAAACATTATACCCAATATCTTACACTAAGTTGCCCTACTAAGGGCGGGATAAAGCGTGGATCTGGTTTTAACTTTATGTGAACCGATTAAAATAAAGTCCAGTCCAGTTGAGGCCAGTCGTGGCGCAGCGGCACAAAGCGTGACTGTAAAACCGACTGGTTCTCTGAGTTCGATCCCCACACGAGGAGATGAAATATTTACTTAAATTTATATTTCCATTTCTTCGCTCTGGGGTCAAGGTTAAGCACGGCGTTGCGTTCTGCCACTCAACACGCAATGCGTCCAGAATTCGGTAGAAAGTGGGGAACGGAGTGTCTTAATACTAGGTTCCTCCCTCTGACTAGCATGAAGCTGCTTAAAATAAAACTAATGCTTAATATTTAAGGGCAGTTTGCCAGAATACAAACAAAAAAAGTATTTAAATCGGTTAAGCCGTTTCTGAGATTATAGTAAAGAAACGCACATATAGTAAGTATCGATAAGTTGTGTTTTTATTTCAAACATTCAATTGAAGATTCTTATGGGAGGTACGAAAATGCGACCTAAAGTTTTAACAACTTTCTTATAAAAAATCTTCATTACATTGCAAACATACATTATAAGTATATCAAGACACGAACATAATTCAGTGTGTTAAGTAAATAGTTCTGTGGTTTAAGCGGGCGAAGCCGCGAGCGGGTCGCTAGTCACACTAATAAAGTCACAGATAAAATTAGTGCCATCTTTGAGAAAGTGGAGCAATATCGATCGATATTAGTAGTACGACTTTGCTGAAAAACTGGATGTTGGTCGTAAATCAGTTTTAGGTCATTTAAGAAAATCTGGGAAGTTCAAGTAAAAACTTGAAATTTGGGTAATACATGATCTCACTGAGAGAAATCTAATGGAACGTGCTTTGTGCCACCCTGCTGTGTGCGGGATACAGTGTGAATGTTGCTGATTTTAAAATGTTTCATTCCTCCAAGTGGGAATTAAACTGTGCATTTGGGAATCGAACTCACAACCATCACTTTTCCAGTGCCAGTGGTGGTCTGAAGAATACTAAAATTGTATTACAACTGAAAGTTCGCATGAAATGTTCCGTATATTTAATTACTGAACGTTATTTTAAAATATAGTAAATAGTAGCTAAAAGGAGGCCAGTGGTGGCGCAGTGGTACAAAGTGTGACTGTAAAACCGACTGGTTGTGGGTTCGATCCCCACTCGAGGAGATGAAATATTTACTTAAATTTATATTTTCATTTCTTCGCTCTGGTGTCGAGGCAAAGCGCGGCGTTGATTTCTGCCACTCAACACGCAATGTATCCAAAATTCGGCAGAAAGTGGGGAACGGAGTGTCTTAGCACTAGGTTCCCTCTGCCTACCCTGCTGTGTGCGGGATATAGCGTGAAGCTAATTTTTTCATTTTTTTTAATTTTAGTAGCTAAAATATAATACAACGATTATTATTATTACATTCATTTTATTTATTTCTACTTTAATATTTTAAGTTATTTTCTCTTCTTTTCGGTGTTCTTTTCTTCTGCATATCGATCGCGATCTTCTGTTGTTTCTGCTTAATTCTTCAGGTCATGGAGACGAGAGAGTACAAGATATGCTGCACATATTCCTTCGCCTACATGACCTGAAGAGCTAAGCACCGTCCAGTGTAATCTTCTTTAATCTTCTAGAAACACCTTCTTCCCCTTTTTTTTCGGAGATACGCTAAAAAAATATTTGTTTAATGTTTTTTTAAATTTTTTTTATTTTTTTTTAAATCTAGTTAGGTATACGTCACATTTATTTAAAGTCTAGCTAGATATGCTAAACACGTTAATAGATAGTATTTTTTTTGTGTTTATAAATTCAAAGTATCTCAAAACTATTAAAAAAATATATTATGTACTTAAAAATAATGAAGATTAAACATATTTTAAATTCTGGAACAATTTTTGTTGTGTTTTTCTTTTTTGCGTGATAGTATGCGTGATAAATATAGCGTAAATGAATAACATTAAATTGATAGATAGAACAAAAATATGTACATAATTAGTTAATACTGGCAGAACGGTTGCTCAGCCTCAGTTTATATAATATAAATTATCTTCACGTTCAGACGGACAAAAAAGGGATCTTATAAGAGTTTCGTTAATCAAGCCTTTAAATAAAAAAAAAAGAGTTCCGTTGTTAACTTTTGAGGTATGGAAATCTAAAAAGTATATAAAATCCATAAATTTGTACGAAATAATCTACATGTACAGATAAACCAAACTAGTATGTAGGTAATCTCGCTTTTGCGAATCGCCATGCAGCTTTCCATTGGACAATCATAAAAGAAAATATTTATAAAATACTTTTCTTATGAAAAGCAAATTTTATTATGAAAAGGCACGGAAGATTAACGTTTTTAATATAAAAAATAAAAATTAAATCAGCTTCACGCTGTATTCCGCACAGAGCAGTGTAGGCAAAGGGAACCTAGTGTTAGGAGACTACGTTCCCCACTTTCCGCCGAGTTCTGGAGGCATTGCGTGTTGAGTGACGCAACTCAACGCCGCGCTTTGTCTTGACACCAGGGCGAAGAAATGAAACTACTAGATTACTAGACACTTTATCTCCTCGACTGGGAATCGAACCCATGACCAGTCGATTCTACAGTCACACTTTGTGCCCCTGCGCCACGACTGGCCTCGTTTTCATTATGATCGTATTAGACAGTTTGAAGCTAATATATAATCAGCTTAACGCTTCTTTCTGCTTATAGTATATGCTGTAGCAGGAAAGCAGAGGGAATTTAGTGTTAAGTCACTCCGTTCTCTACTGTTAATTATTTATCATGAATTCATTTAGATTCCATCATTCAGCAGAATAGATGGCAGAGAAAATAACTTACTATAACTGAATTAAAAGATAGAGGACGTCGTGGTGCAGTGACACAAGTGCTTGTCTTTAATTCGACGGTTGTGGGTTCGATTCCCACTCGAAGAAATGAATGATTTTACTATTTTCATTTTCTAGCTTAACAACAACAAAACATAGCGCGGCGTTGAATTCCGACACAGAATACGCAATGTCTCATAAATTCAGCGAAAATTGTGAGTGACTTAACATTAGTTCCTTCTGCCTACCCTGCTTTACAGCGTGATGGTATTACAAAATATATTTACTAAAAGTACTAACAAACGACGCTAATGGCCATTATAGTGCAGTCTACATAATTTAATTTCTATAGTTGACGTTCTCGTAACTTCGTTGCATGTTTATTTTAACAAAGGGACCTTTGTAAAGTAATCACTACACATATCAGTTGTAGATTCAAATTTTGATAAGATAAAACAGTCTATGTCCCATTACCAGAGTGAGCAAATGAAAACAACTGATTCCCCCGAATTCAATTTGAACCTAGAACCGTCGCGTTTCCTGTTAATATTTGCTAAACTTGATGGTAATTATAAATAATTCTGTCTTTTTTTTCTAAAACATTGAAGCTTATTTCGTAATATATTTATTTCTTTATTCGTCAACAGAACAAATTACAATATTGGCAAATTAAATCGAGTTTTAATCCTATTCCAATTAAGACAATCTTTTTCTATTTCTATCTATTTCTTCTCTTTATTTATCAAAATTTTTACTATATAAATCAGCTACACGCTGCATCCTGCACACAGCAGGGTAGACAGAGAGAACCTAGTGTTAAGACACTTCCTTCCCCACTTTCCGTCGAATTTTTACAGGCGTTATTTGTTGAGTACCGGAACTCAACATCGGCCGTTTTGCCCTGGTACCAGCGTGACAAAGAAAATATTAATAAATCAAATAATCAGCTTCACGCTGTATCCCGCACACAGCAAGGTAGGCAGAGTGAATCTAGGGTTAAGACACCGCATTCCCCACTTTCTGCCGAATTCTGGAGGCATTGCGTGTTGAGTGGCAGAACTCAACGCCGCGCTTAGTTTCAACACCAGAGCGAAGAAATGAAAATTTAAGTAAATATTTCATATCCTCGATTGGGGATCGAACTCAAAACCAGTAGATTGTAAGTCACACTTCGTGCCACTGCGCTACAACTGGCCTAAAATAATAATAAATAATAATTAATTCCCCTGTGGGATTGATTCTACAAACGTCGCGATACAGTCACACCCTTGTACCACTGCGCCACGACGACCTCAAATACATTTGTTATTCAATATATTGCCATTACATTATAATATATTTCAAACGTTGAATATTCATAGGAAAATTAATTGGGCGAGTTTATTGTTATGTATCGGGTGACCTCGTCGCCTCGTTCTGTCCTTGAGAGCCAACCGATAGTATTTTATTTGTTGTCTTTAATCAACTTCACGCTGTATCCCGCACACAGCAGGGTAGGCAGAGGGAACCTAGTGTTAAGACACTCCGTTCCCCACTTTCTGCCGAATTCTGGAGGCATTGCATGTTGAGTGGCAGAACTCAACGGCGCCCTTAACCTCGACACCAGAGCGAAGAAAATGGAAATATAAATTTAAGTAAATATTTCATCTCCTCGAGTGGGGATCGAACCCACAACCAGTCGGTTTTACAGTCACACCTCGTGTCGCTGCGCCACGACTGGCCTCATCAGTTGTCTTTAGATAACGAATATATAGCGTTTAGCTCCGTAATTTATGATTTCGAAGCTTCACGCTGTATAACGCTTATGTCAGGACAGAGGAAACCTGGTGACACGTCGACATTTCTCATACATTGTCCAGTTTTGAAACATACCGCTTTGAGACGCAGTTTGTCTTATTATCAGAATGAGAAAATGAAAATTTATTTCACTAAGTGAGAATCCAACTCACAACTGACGTGCTTTTAGACAAAAGTGGTATCGTTGCGCCACGACGTCCTTATAGAGTGAAAGAAGAGAATTCAGTACCCTGCTCTACCCCCAGACGCAATTTAGGCTCAAATGACGAATATAATTTTTTGCCGAAATGTTTATAAACAATAAAATGTTATTTTTTATGGCCAGAGTAGCCAGATAAGCAGTTAATCTTAGAAGATATTATGTAAGTGGTAACATTTTGAAGAAATCGTAATTTCATATGAACAGGCTCGAACAAAAAAAAGTAGTTATTTTTATTTTAATATAAATAAAGTAAAAATAAAACATTTCCGTGATAAGTAGATACATAAATTCTTGGTGAGTTAATGGAAATAGCTCTATACGTCAATGTCAGCCAGAATTAAGGGTAATTTTTTACTATCGTAGAATACAAAGTAAATAAGGCACATATCAGAGTAGATTTTGTTCAATAAGCCTATTATGCTAATATGTGATTGACCGGTTGTAATTAATATCTTTACTGTGTTATATTAAGTAAAAAAAATATAAAATGAGTGGTGAATTATTAAAATTAAAGAAAGAAAAAAAGGAACAAAAAATCGGTCAAGCTTGAGTCAGGCTCGCCCAACGAGTTCCGTAACAATTTTCATTAGAAAATAGAAACGGTAAGCGGGGAGTGGATTAAGTTATAAAATATTTTTTCATATTTTTAAAGTGTCCTTCTCATCGTCGACATTTGGGGTAAAAAAATACCTTACATTAAGAAAAAAATGTTAGAAATTCTATTCTTTCTTGCCAAACGATAATTCAAAGTGTGATGTGTGTGGGTGTTACTGTTTATTACGTTACAGTTTCAATTATTTTTAAGGTATTCTTTTTTAATTTATACAAAGAATTTGTCCTAGGAGGCAAAAAACAATACACAAAAGTTTTGTTTAATGTTGTTAGGGCAATATTAATTTATTTATTTATTTTACAATAACACAATACAATATGATATACACAAAATACAATATCTTACAATACACAAACATAAATGTATAAACTATAATAAAATGAACGACGTAAATAGTATATATCTTAGTAAATATATAATTAAAATATACTATAACTGTATAAATATTTTATATATAAATAAATATAATTACTATGAATTTACAAGAATAACTGTCTGACTTGACGTATAAATGACTCCCGGGAGGAAGCTCTCCTAATAGACTCGAGTAAATTGTTCCAAAGTCTGATTTCAGTGACCACAAACGAGTCGGACATGAAACCAGACTGGTTGTGTGGTCGTTGTGAATTGGGATGGAAAATGCAAGGTTACCTGTGATAAATCAAAATAAATAAATAAATCAGCTTCACGCTGTATCCCGCACACAGCAGGGTAGGCAGAGGGAACCTAGTGTTAAGACACTCCGTTTCCCACTTTCTGCCGAATCCTGGAGGCATTGCGTGCTGAGTGGCAGAACTCAACGCCGCGCTTAGCCTCGACACCAGAGCGAAGAAATGGAAATATAAATTTAAGTAAATATTTCATCTCCTCGAGTGGGGATCGAACCCACAACCAGTCGGTTTTACAGTCGTGCCACTGCGCCACGACTGGCCTCAAACCTTACCTGTGATCGTAGAGATTTATCATGAAAAGAAAGAGAAATCAGAAAGGTATGAGGGAGAGTTAGAATTGAACAGAATGGAATTAAGTAGACAGATCAACCTGCTCTTTCTACGTCCAGCTACTGTGAGCCATCTAAGCTGATTCATATACTACGAAAAATATAGTCATATTTGTGCAGGTTATAAATTAAACGTATACACGTGTTTAATAATATTTCATGTTGATTTAAAAGGTCGTTATTTATATCCAGGCAGCAAGCATCACCATAAACAATAATAGAAAGTGACAGCATGTTCACTAGTTGAATTTTGGCTTGCACCAGCTAAAAAGTTTTCAATCGCATCATTGAATTGAAATCTGCGAGAAATATCAGAAACATATATGTCCCACTATAATTTGTCATCGATAATAACACCTAAGTCTTTAACAGATTTGGAAAAAATTATGACCATATCTTGGTAAGGAAGGTGAGGTAGAGATTATAGTTGAGTTTGACCAATAATAATTGTCCAGAGCTTATAATATTGACCTGCTTTACCGTTGTAACATGGCCAAGTTCGTATATTTTAGATGTATAATATAAGCGAGACTTGTAATAGCAGACTTTGAACAGAGCTCTCTTCTTTCGATAGCGATCTTTCGATAAACAGTAGGTAAGTTTTAGAAACCCCCAGGTGTTTCTTAAAACTACAATTAAGTATAGACTTGCACAGCAACTTATAGACAGACTTTTAATAATATCGATAGTAAAGATTTACGTAATTGCTTAAAGATAAATATAAGTTTCTAAAATTTGTTTCTTAAGACTGAGGTCGCTATGTATTGTTTCGTCAAGATAACGTACAAAATGAACACTTTTTATTTTATAATTCGTTTAGTTATTATTAACGTAAGTTAACCTGTAGGTATCAGTAAACATATATTACGAATAGATAATACTATTTTAGTGATTTAAGTTATATAAATTTCCAACCTTTGTCTAAGTAGTTAACGATCTTGATGGTCAAACCATGAACAGCGTTATCTGTAGATACGTCTTCCTAAAACCAAATTGTTATTTTGATAGAAGACTACGGGATTCTAAATATGCAACAAGCCTGGAATTTATTATTGTTACAAGAACTCTAGACATATCAGGGAGAATAGAGATAGGTGTGTAACATTCAATACTATAATAGTCACCGGATTTAAAAATCGGGTGTATCAGAGCTTTTTTTAATAGCAGCTGAGGAAGGATGCCAATACTTTAGTTGAGGTTTACTATATAAGTTAGTATAGGTACAAAAGTATTTTTAGGTTTTTTTAGAAAGTTACTTGTTAAGCCGCCCCAACCAGCAGTACTGTAGTTTTTCAATGATAAAATAATACTTTCAATTTCACACTTGATGAGTTTCGAGTAGCACAAAGGAGTTCCCCACTGAGGAAGGGGATGAAAATGATTTTGGGGGGGTCACAATAGGAGAAAATTTTCTCCGAAAGATGTCTGTCTACATATGTTAGCAAAATAATTATTGATAGTGTCAATATATTGATATTTGTCTTCCTTTAGTTGTAATAGATAATGAGCATTGAAGAAATTATAAATTTATAATGTTTTTTTTTCTATGATATACCTATAAATTTTTACTTTTCGGATTTTTTCTTTTATTTGTGTTTGAAATTCTCACTTCGTGCCAAATTTAATGACTATATATGTTTTGTGTGCGTGGTGAATTTCATACATGCATAAACTCTTGTTTCTTTTTATTGCGTTTACCTACAGAAAAATCAAGCTTATAGCTTGGTTTTTTGTATGTTTTAAGGGACCTTAGACCTGAATATTTGATATAAATTTTTGCTTCATACCGCCACGCGGTCTCAAGATAAACGGTTTTGACTTACCGATAGACAGATAACAAAATGATCCTATAAGGAATCGGATTTTGTCTTTTTGAGGTACGGGTCTCCAAAAAAGTAAAACAAAAATTGTACTTGATGACACGGCTTGTTGCGAGATTTACTTTCGTAAATAAACGAGTAGGTACTTAAATCTCGCGACAAGCTTTGAAATCAAATAAATTGCGTAATATCTTTGAAAGTTTATAGTAAAAGCTTATTTTATACTTCCTAGTGCATTTTCTTCTATCTTAATTTTTTTTGTTATTTTTACAGATCCATTTCATTTCACATTTATGTAGCAATATTTTATTGGAAAACTTAGCCCGCCATCTTGAGTGCGCCGCCATGTTGGATTTAGGATGACAACATAAAACACCATGTATAGTCATCCAAACTAAACGTGTGTGTAAAGCAAAATTTCATAATTACTTGCAAGAGAGAGTTGGGAATGAATAAAAAACCAGTTAAAAGCAAGTCGGACACGCTTACCGGTGACGGGAAAGACAATTTATAAAAGTAGACAAGCCTAATTTTGTAGGCGTATGCACTAATTGTGTTTCAAATTAACTCAAAACGAAACATAAATACTTGTATCTTTTGATTCTTTTTGTTTTTGATGGACCTGTGGACAAGACTGCAGACTGAATGTTCAATGTTAATTTCAGTTTAAAACCTCCACACAATCTTCTTGAGAAAAAGTTCTTAACAGATGGACAAATAAATATACACCAAAGTGATCTTATAAGGATACTGTGTTTTGTTTTGAGATACCGAAATCTTAAAAGAAAATAAAAACAAATAACCTACATTTATTATGTAAAATAAAAATACTTCAAAAATGCTATTTAATATTTCATAATAAAATAACACTTCAAGCGAAATTGTGAAAGCACTTGCTATAGCCTATTTATACAGCAAGTTTATTGGTAAAGTGCTCTTTTATAAATCAATATTGAACAATATTGAAGTAGTTCTGAGAAAATTAGAGGAGGAGCATTGCTTTTAACGCAATATTTCGAAATAAGATATGAAAAATATATTTTAGGAAGAAAAATGATTAATTTTTAGGGTTCCGTACCTCAAGAGGTAAAAACTGAACTCTTATTGATCACGTTGTTGTCCGTCTGTCAAGACTATTCATTTTAAAATCACGTGGAGGTATCAAGCTGAAATCAATCCAATATTGAAGACAATCAAGTATTGAAGTCCCTCGGACCGCAGAAAATATGTACCTTCAAACCAACATCAATTTGCCGTATCATCATTATCTATAAGATACTTCCTGTGGTCATATAGTTATGAAATTATTATTAAAAAAAAAAAATAGTACGAAGTGAATAATTATAATCTAAATAGAAGAAAAATATATCTAAGAAATAAAATATATGTATAGTATTTAATAGAAAAAAATATTAAAAACGTATATTTATAGTTTATTTCATACAAAATGAGCACATTACACGAGCAAAATTAAATTTGTAAATTTTTATAAGTATTAATTGCCATTGACCTACATTCCTGATATAGGTACGGAAACTTCGATGGCCGAGTACGACTCGAACTTAACCGTTTTTTTATTTAAGTACATTTTTATATCACTCCTACAACCAGTACCGGTAATAAATAAGCTTCAAGAAGATACTCGATCTTCCACTGTCAAGGTTAAATAAAAAAGAAAATAAAGTTAAAAAAAGTTCTTCGTGATAACAAGAATAAAATAATTGTAATATTGTTAGAAATCGGAAGTGGGTAACGTTTTTAAAAAAACACGTTAAAACATCCAACATCGTCTATACGATTCTAAACTATTTGGAAAGGGATACTATGTAATTGCAACAAGTGATATGTATCACCTACTAACAATACTTCACACTAGTTTCCTTTCAATAGGGGCCGTCACTTACAAGCAACTGTCCCCCGATTGACACAATTCCACTGCTTTTTTATAATTATTTTTTCACCTAAATCTACCCTCTTTTACACGAGTTCGCTAACAATATAATAATTTTCCCGAGTATGGGCATGTCCTGAATCTTTTAATAAAAAAATATTAACAAATAAATACTTAAATAAGTACTTAACATTTTGCACAAAATTCTTTTTATTCAAAATCAAAATCTAATTAGTAGAACTAAGTGTAATTCTAGACAAGTTTCAATTATTATTTAAAACTGAATTTCTACTATTGAATGCTCTCTTCAATAAATTTATTCTACAAGGCAATGTAGGATTTATCCTCCAAGTCCGTCTACTTTCATCAAGAATCTCATTGTCTGACATAATAGAAACATTTTTACTGGAAACCGCTGAATCTGCTCCATCTGAACCATTTATTAGCTGCTTAAGCTCAGATTTTTTTTGGAGATATTTCGTGTTGAGTGGCGCAACTCAACGCAGCGCTTTATCTGTTTAACAGAAGATGAAAATAATAATTAATTGTAATTGTAAAACAATTATTTTTTTGGAGTGGGGATCGAACTTATAACCGTCGCGTTGATAATCAGACACTACCTCAAAGTGCTACAACGACCCCAATAAATTTCGATCAGATATTCGTATAAGAATTTCACATAGAAATTCATAATCACAAACAGGGGCACAAATGTCCATTTGTCAACACGACATTTTGTGGATTATATACCCTCTAATGAATTGAAGTATTTAATATTTTCATTTCCTTGTTCTGGTAATGAGATAATGTGCAGCGTTGGGTTCCGTCACTCAACACGCAAAGCCTTCAGAAACGGAAAGTGAGGAACGGAGTTTTAATGTGAATGGAATGTCCTAATATTAGATTGCCTGGTTCCCTCTGCCTAACTTATTATGTGTTGGTTACAGTGTGAAGCAATAAAAAAATATAATTTGCCTGGCAACATCTGTTCTGATATACTTATAATTTAAAAATCAGATAGGTAACGGTAATATTTATTCAATTTTTTATTATATGAGGCCAGTCGTAGCGCAGGGGCGCAAAGTGTGACTGTAAAATTGAGTGGTTGTGAGTTCGATCCCCACTCGACGAAATGAAATATTTATTTACATTTATATTTTCATTTCTTCGCTATGGTATCGAGGTAAGGCGCGGCGTTGAGGTCCGCCACTCAACACGCATGCCTCCTGAAATCGGAGGAAAGTGGGGAACGGAGTGTGCGGTATATAGCGTGAAGCTATTTTTTTTTTAAATTTCATTTTATTATATTACAAAGAGCGTAGACAAAATCCTAGTAACCCCTACTAGATAATTCACGAGGAACCCTCCTTAGAACATTGTAGGGTGCGGTCCCACAAGTTTATTTTCGTCGCTCACAGTGATTGCTTCCGTTTGATTATAAGATACATAGTAACAGCGTTGTTTTTTCTTGTTTCTTATTATCGAAGGCCAGTCGTGGCGCACTTCAAGGAAATTAAATATTTAAAATTTACATTTCCTCGCTCTGGTAAGGGGACGAGTCGCAGCGTCTTGAGTTGCGCTACTCAATACGCTATGCTATAATTGTCTTATTATTAGAGGACACTTAGAGGTAAGACATTCCGTTCCCCACTTTCTACCGAATTCTGGAGGTATTGCGTATTGAATGGCAGAACTCAACGACGCGCTTTGCCTCGACACCAGAGCAAAGAAATGAAAATATGAATTTAAGTAAATATTTCATCTTCGCGAATGGGGCTCGAACCCACAACCAGTCGGTTTTAAAGTCACACTTTGTGCCCCTGCGCCATGACTGGCCTCATATATTCACTTGATAAATTCCGAATAATTAGAGAAAAATATATGTAGCCTAAATCAATCATTACTATTTGAAAAATGCCAAGTGATGTGATTTATGATGACAGCCAAACGATTTTCTTGTGTTCCGTACCTCAAAATAAAAAAAAAAAACGGAGGCCTTATAGGATCACCTTTGTTATCAATTTCCCTCCGTTGGTCAAGATCATTTATTTCGAGATTCAAAGCCATATAGAGAATCACTGTAGACGATTGTTCTAGTGCGTAAGGCATCGTTAACCAGACCTGCTAGTATTAATATAAATTTTGGTCCAATTAAATAAAATACGAAACCCAAACATGACACAACAAGGGGTATCTCCGTGCAACCGTGATTTACAAAGAAAATTTATTTATGTTTACAAAACAACCACAGTTTTGTAATGTGAACCGCAATCCTCACTTGGCAAGTAGCCAAAGCCACACTAAGAATACAGGCTCGTGCTGTATATACGTTTACATAGCCTTATATATCCAATAATGATAGCTACTCCAATTTATATTGAAATTTGTCTGTATTTAAAGTAAAATAAAGATGGTAGTAGCAATACAGTATCTGAGATGAGTTTATAAAATATTAATCAGCTTCACGCTGTATCCCGTACACAGCAAGGTAGGCAGAGGGAACCTAGTGTTAAGACACTCCGTTCCCGACTTTCTGCCGAATTCTGGAGGCTTTTGCGTGTTGAGTGGCAGAACTCAACGCCGCACTTAACCTCGACACCAGAGTGAAGAAAATAGAAATATAAATTGAGGTAAATATTTTATCTCCTCCAGTGGGGATCGAACCCACAACCAGTCGGTTTTACAGTCACACTTCGTGCCGCTGCGCCACGACTGGACAATAAAATATTAACTATGTGTTATAAAAAAATAAGGTGTGAATACAACACTGGTGTGAATCACACTACGTATCTTATATAGTCTCGAGGCTTGATCGGTGTCTTTCCTGTATCAATTTAAAATTGTGCGATTTTCTTTACTTAACTATTTTATGAAACTTTTAGGGTTCCTTTGTGAAAAATATGACAAATTACTAATGCTGGAATATATCATGAACAGTGTCCTGGGGAATGTTCTAAATTCAAATATCATCCTCACCATCAGAGTAAGTGATTCAACAAATTGCACTTTTGTACAAATTTTCATTTACGCGCCACGCAACTATGGAATGGCCTACTTGCAGAGATGCTTCCGGGTCAATACAACATGGGTACTTTTAAAAAATGCATGTAACCCATTATAACAATGAGTTACATTGAATATTATGGGTTATGGCCACTCAGAATAGGTCATGATTCTTCTATTTCACTTGTTATTTTTTAAGGTGCCTAGATAAAAAAAATTTTGAATACTCGGGGAAAAAGCTAGCTGGATACTTGGAACTATAGGTACAAAATTTCGACCCGAACTTGTTTTCTTTCCTCGTAACAGCTGTCATTCAAATTTGAAACAGAAGCTGAAATATAAAATGGAAAATATGATTTTATGTCAAAAAATAGTGAAAAGTTCAGGAAAACTCGTCTCTGTATAAATTGCGTTAAGCAACTATTTGTTTAGAGTAAAAAATGCCATTGTATGCGAAATTTATATGCTATGGCTGCAGATTCAAACTTTGTAAGGACACTGTATAATAAATTACTTCCTTTTTTTTTCTTACTGTATCCCGCACACAGCAGGGTAGACAGAGGGAACCTAGTGTTAAGAAACTCCGTTCCCCACTTTCAACTGAATTCTGGAGGCATTGCGTGTTGAGTGGCAGAACTCAACGCCGCGCTTAGCCTCAACACCAGAGCGAAAAAATGCAAATATGTAGATATATAAATTTAAATAAATATTTCATCTCCTCCAGTGGGGGGATCGAACCCACAACCAGACGGTTTTACAGTCACATTTCGTGCCGCTGGCCTTTTTCTGTACGACTTTGGGGTACCTAAATGTCCTACAAGAAGATTCCGTGCCTCGTTAGATAAAGAGGATAGATAGATGTATACGTTAAAATATTGATTAATGGAGAGGTAATGATTCTTTCTCGCTTCTTGTCACCTACTAACTACTGCAACTAATACTTAATTAGTCTAAGTTTTCCTATTTATTTATTATAATTTTTTGTCATGCTCACGCTGTGTCCTTCAAATAGCAGTGTAGGCAGAGGGAACCTGGGAACTTAGTGTTTTCTTCCACAACACACACGCTTCGTTCCCATAAATGGAATATGGTTCCCCACTTTGCGCTAAACTCTGTAGGCATTGCATGTCGGATGGCGGAACTCAACGCCGCACTTTTGCCTTGGTACCACTTTTGCCTTGGTGCAAAAAAGATTTTTTTAATAAATAATAATTTTATCCTCTCATCGCGCCTCGAAGGCCTCCCAAAAACTTAAAATATTTTAAATTATGATTTGATTGACTATGTTTTTGTTTTTTTTTTAGTTTTACGCTGTATTTCGCATGTAGTAAGATGGTCAGAGGGAGCTTAGTGTTAAGAAATTCTGCTCCCCACATACCACCACCAAAAGCAAAAACATGAAAATAATAAATATAGAATTTCCTCGAGTGGGGATCGAACTCACGAACTTACTTGTCGTGTGTACTAGCCCATACTTGAGCCAACGCACCACGACGGTCTCGCTTTAATTTATAAGTGTTAAATGTAATATTTACATTTATAACCAATTCATACTTTAAATAGCATTTGAAATTGTACGTTATTGAAGTAATATAAGTTTCAGGAAATTTATAACGAGCTTAGAGCTTTCCAGTTTTCCATTTGATTACCTTTAACTTCAATACATTAGTTTTATATATATATATATATATATATATATATATATATATATATATATATATATATATATATATATATGATATCAGGTCCGAGGCTGAAATGAAGAGAATTTTATTATCTTTCTGTTATAAACCTAAATTGATTTAGAGTTTCTAGTTCTATGTAGCACAAGCATATGACAGCAAACGCGACAGGATGTGTGGATGGATTCGATATCTACTTGAGAAAATTAAATAAATTAGCTTCACGCTGTATCCCACACATAGCAGGGTAGGGAGAGGGAACTAGTGTATAGCCACTCCGTTCCCCAATTTCTACCGAATTCTGGAGGCATTGCGTGTTGAGTGGCTAAACTCAACGCCGCGCTTTGCCTCGACACCAGAGCGAGGAAATGGAAATATAAATTTAAGTAAATATTTCATCTCCTCGAATGGGGATCGAACCCACAACTAGTCGGTTTTACTATTATGAGATTTTTATTTTTTATTTTCCCGATCTTCTGTTTCTCTGTCAAAGCGTGGCATTGAGAACTGTTACTCAACACGCAATGCATCTAGAATAATAAGATTAGTAAGGGCAGACGGCTTATATATAACCTTCAAATACAAAATTGGAGAATATTTTGAATACGTTTCAGAATTGGCTAATATTCTCTTTAAATACAAATATACCACGATACTTTCATCTTTTTCCGAACAACTTAGAGTTCTAGTCGAAAGTCCGATTTAGTTTCAGTATTGAATTACCGGAAAATTCAATAAAGTGAGCGGACACGTCTCGAAAACAATCGAAGAACAAAGTCTTGTATATCATAAGCCCTCGAAAGGTAAAAGTTTCAAAGTACCAATAGGAATGCTATACGTCATTGTGAACTGAAACAGAAAATACGTTCAGCTGTACGTTAAGTATACCTATACTGTATTATGAAGAGCTATAATTGCAAAATTTCTAGAAATATTATTAGTAATTTTTTAAGGGTTCCGTACTTCAAAAGGTAAACATAGAACACATATACTTGTATAGGATGACTCCGTTCCCGGTCTGTTTCTCTGTCGAGAGCATTTATCTCAAAACTGTGTGGATGTATCAAGTTGAAATTCATACGAATTATTTAGATCTGTGGTTCCTTTGAGCACTTGAATCAATCTTCTAGGTCAACGCTATCGAAAGGTATAATCATTTATGAATCGATTTTGCTGCATTTTATACGACAGCGCGCAACGTGGCATACCATCTCAGGTGACGCTCTTGGAGCTTATCCGCTACGTCACGAACCCCAAGACTACCTCGAATGAAGAATGACATTTCATTTCCTTTCTGAGTATACCGAGATAATGCTGGTATAAAATAACCAGTCAGATGATGCTCTTGTATATTTACTTGCCCCTTGAGCTTGGGCGGTATTGCCCCTTGAGCTTGGGCGGTATTTTGCGGTTGCAGACCATACTAGTAACCTCCTACCATTTGGCCCAGGCAGCGCTTATCGGACCATGGATAACGTGATCGATGCCTTCAGATTCGTGCATGACTGATCGAAGGTACCTGAACTTTTCCGACTTAACGGTTGGCTCAGGTCCTATAAAGATAGTGCTCTCTCTCTATATTTTTTTAATGCCGCACACTGCAGGGTAGAGAGAGGGAATTTAGTGTTAAGACACTCCGTTCCCCACTTTCTGCCGAATTCTGGACGCATTGCGTGTTGAGTGGCAGAACTCAACGCCGCGCTTGTCCTCGACACCAGAGCGAAGAAATGCAAATATAAATTTAAGTAAATCGCATCATTCATCACAAAGTGTGACTGTAAAACAGTTGGTTTTACAGTCACACTTTGTGCCGCTGCGCCACGACTAGTCTCATATTTTTTTTTGATTTACATAATTTTCAAAACAAAACAACGCAGTACTAGAGAAAATTTATTCATTTTATCTCGGCGAAACAAAGCTTTTATACCGACTGGCCTAGTCATTGTAAAATCCGAAAAAAATGTGTTACTATTAACATAACATACCTACATGATTTATTATAATTTTTATTATTATAATATACCACCTTTAAGTAAGTATTCACCTTAAAGTAAGTCTTAAACTATCTAGGAACCTATCGAAATATACAAATCTTTCCATCTGCTGAAGACGTCTACGGTAATGAGCATACGTAACAAAAAAAATATTTTTATAAATTTTATATATATTCTATTGTTTATTTTGTGTTAAATTACAATTTTTCATGCAATTAACTTACCTGTGGCGTGAAATTGGGTGGTTGTAACGGATTACAAGATGGTGGAGCCGCAGTACTACCGTAGTGTTGTTGGTAGGAAGAAGTCAAAATCTTCTTGTGGGCAGCTGCGTGAGCTCTATACGCACTTACACTTAGCTTCATTGTCACATCACTAGTTACACACACTGCTATACGTAATGATATTCAATCTACGTTTTTGTTTTTTTTTTTATATGTATATACTTTTGTATGTATTAAAACGTCTATTTTTCAACACACACTCAGTTCACGTTTTGTTGGTCAAAATTAATGGCGCCTCTCTGAAACAAAAGAAGCATTTTCTATGAGACATAAGCACTAATGAGGTCTTAATTGAGATTAGTTTTATTGTTCATGACAAAAGTCTATAATACAGAACAATTGTACATATAATAATTTTATATAAGTGAACTTTTTACCTTCACACAGGAGGAAATCTAGTGTCAAGACACTCCGTAATCTACTTTACGAGGTTTGATTTGTTTTATCAGAGCAGGAGAATGATAATAATTAATTCCCCCCAAGTATAAGTCGAACCCACAACCGTCGCGCTTATAGTCAGATACTATGAAGATCTTGTGACTCGATTCTCAATTTTTTCACATGCAACTATTATTATTTTTTCATACTTTAAAAGAAAAAACGGAACTCCTATGAGATTACTTTGCTGTCGATCTGTGTGTCTGTCTGTCCGCTTATAACAACTATGTATATATATATCTTATCGCCTGAAGTTTTTGCTGCATTTTGTATCAAATTCGCCGCGTAATCAAAATCTAAAGGGTACTTGGACCTAATTATAAAATTT
This sequence comes from Heliconius charithonia, assembly GCA_030704555.1. Taxonomy (NCBI): domain Eukaryota; kingdom Metazoa; phylum Arthropoda; class Insecta; order Lepidoptera; family Nymphalidae; genus Heliconius; species Heliconius charithonia. Next base: position 3,144,907 of record CM060810.1, read on the forward strand.
CGCAAGAAGTGAGAATTTACAGTATAAATACACACATATATAGCTTCTTTACATACTTCTTTTGCCTGCTGTGATCAACCTTTTTATATGTGTCCTCCGATTCGACCAGTTAAACTAACTCCACATATCCTACGAAGAGAGAGTGAGATCGCATCTCTAGAATATTCATCTTTCCTTCATTCCTGTTCTGTAAAACCCACGTTTCGTTGCCGTATAACAGAGTCGGTACCAACACTGCATTGTGTACTAAACGAATCGTTACGCCAACTCATCTAACCGGCAGCTATTGGACCGCATCCATCTCGTATCTCCCATCTCTACTGAACATACTTCCCAAATAAAACACTTCATTCACTTTTTCGTACCATTCACATTGATCTTGCATTTCGTCTTTTGTTAATTTCTATCAAATACCTTTGTGTTATTCGCATTCACGCTTAAACCATTATTTTCAACCTTCTCTCAGAGTGGTGATCAATGCCATTGAATGAATGCAATGATGATGCAAAAAGCACTGCATCATCTGCGTACAGAAATCAGTTTACATTCAAGTCACTTACTTTTACATTTTATAGCACGGAGAGAGCCTAGGTGCTGAAATAAAGCCTTGAGTAAATAACCCACTTGAGTAAATAAAATACTTTATATTTAAATTTCCTCGCTCTGGTAATGAAGGAAGGCGCGGCGTTCAGTTCCGCAACTCAATACACAATAGCGCCACGGTTCAGTGAAAAGTGGTGAACAGAAGTGTCTTATTTATAACAGAGTATCCTAACAATAAGTTCTTAGGTTGCCTTTGCTTACCATGAAAAAAGGCAAGTACCTACCAACTATTATAGGCTGTAGGAGAAATTAGTAAAAAATATTTTAAATATTTTTTACTAATTTCTCCTACAGCGCATTAACCTTAATTCAGTCGGACATAACTAAAATATGCTAAAATTGGTTTTTCACCTTGAGGGTTCAAATTGAGGGTTCCATTCTTACTTGTGGGAATGTTTATATGAAAATTATGAAATTATTTTAATTTAATCAGAGTAGATGAGTCAAATACTACAAAAAAATAACGTCACAATACCCTACAAAGTTGACAACACCTAATCACGAATTTTTCTGAAAGTATTTAAATACCTACTCATCACAAAGAATTAAATAATAAAAGTGATTAGCGAACACGAACTTATAAATTTAAGTCACTTTGCAAAATTTATAAATTTTTGTTGATTAAAATTCAAATTCAAAATATTCTTTATTCAAATAGACAAAACAAGCATTTTTGAACTGTCGAATGAACATACAAAAGCTACCACCAAGTAAAATTGTCAAAAACGTTTAAATGTCATTTTGTATAATTTATTTAAAAAAAATAAGTCCTGCATCGTTTCTTGCGCCGATTTTTTTCAGGTCTGAGGCATTAACTTTAGTGAACTGGTGGTAAATTATATCACGTTCAAAAATTTAAGCGTGTAACTTCTTTTCTTAAATAAAATTATTTGACTTTGACTGGCAGCTATCCTGCATGACATTTTATAGACATTAATTCCATTCCAATCGAGGCCACTCGTGGCGCAGAGGCACAAAGTGTGACTATAAAACCGACTGGTTCTGGGGTCGATCGCCACTCGAAGAGTTGAAATATTTACTTAAATTTATCTTTCCACTTCTTCGCTCTGGTGTCGGGGCTAAGCGCGGCGTTGAGTTCTCCCAATCAACACGCAATACCTCCAGAATTCGGCAGAAAGTGGGGAACGGAGTGTCTTAACACTAGGTTCCCTCTGCCTACCCTGATGTGTACGGGATACAGCGTGAAGCTAAATTCCATACATCTTTATCCTGTAAACATTCTTGAACAGTATAAGCTTCACTTGTTAGTATTGTTTTTACCAAGTAAGTGGCGGATTATGGCGAAGTCCATGATAATGTTTTTATTCGTCTGGACAAAAAAATAGCACATTAGTGACGCCATTATAGCACAGCTGTCTGTATATATACATAAATATTATTCAAATCAAAGTGAAGATAGAAATTGTAGCATTAGATTTTCTCTATGGAAATATGCGATAATTGTGTTATATAAAAAATATTTGATGTTTTCTTTTATACTCTTCATAATAGTTATGGATAAAGATTTTTTGTCTTTGAATGTATTTTTTCGTGACGTAGCAGCACAGTGTGTTATAGTGTTGTAAAATGTAAGCAATATAAAGGGCGGCGTTGAGTTCCGCCACCCCATTTGTAATGTCTCAAAAAAATAGGCGAAAAGTAAGGAATGGAGTACATTAATATTAGGTCTCAGTAGAGTTATACAGCAGGTATGTGGGATACTGCGTAAAGATAATAAAATATTGTAATGATAAATATTATGCTAATGTCAAAATATTTGCATTTGACATGAACGTCGATTATTGAGTATAGTTATAGCTCTTATGAAATGTTGAGTTACGCAACTCGTATGTAACTAGAAAAAAAATTAAGTCATCAAAAAAAATTAAGACATCTGAAGTCTTTATTAGAGTAAAACGGTGTTATTAATATAACAATAAAAAAATGGTTCGTTATGACACCATAAATTACACCATCAACCATTGAATAAATAAAATAAATAAATCAGCTTCACGCTGTATCCCGCACACAGCAGGGTAGGCAGAGTGAACCTAGTGTTATGACACTCTGTTCCCCACTTTCTGCCGAATTCTGGAGGCATTTTGTGTTGAGTGGCAGAACTCAACGCCGCCCTTAACCTTGACACCAGAGCAAAGAAATGGAAACATAAATTTAAGTAAATATTTCATCTCCTCGAGTGGGGATCGAACCCACAACCAGTCGGTTTTACATTCACACCTCGTGCCGCTGCGCCACGAATGGCCTCGAAATCAACCATTGAAAATTAATAAAAATAATTATAAAAATAATACTTCCCATATTTAAAATTGTAATATCGATTAAAAAAAATCTACTATTCACGTTTTTTTTTTAAATATCGATATAATTCGTTTAAACAAACGCACATCACTAATATTACAAGTGGCGCCTTGGTGTCGAGTGTAAACGCCTGACGATTCAAGAGACGAGTCAACATAGCGGCACATTTTTATTGATCTTCTTAATGTCTTTAGAAGATACATATATGTATTATACGCATATTTCCACCGCGAGCTCAGTGGCGCAGTGGTACGAGATGGTTGTAGGTTTAAATTGTAAAATAATTATTTCGACGAAAAATGGGTTAGCTGTCTTAATAAATAAAAAAATTAAATTAAATTAAATTAGCTTCACGCTATATCCCGCACACAGCAGCGTAGGCAGGGGGAAGTGTAAAACACTCCGTTCCCCACTTTCTGCCAAATTTTGGAGGCATTCCGTGTCGAGTGGCCGAACTGAACGGTGCACTTAGCCTCGACACCAGAGCGAAGAAATGGAAATATAAATAAAAGTAAATATTTCATCTCCCCGAGTGGGGATCGAACCCACAACCAGTCGGTTTTACAGTCACACTTTGTGCCATTGCGCCACGACTGGCCTCTCGGCCAGAATAGAGACGGATCTAAACAGTAAGTTCTCAGGTTCCCTCTACCTATCCTGCTACGTGCGGGATACAGCGTGAAGCTAAGAAAAAGATAAACGTAGTTTTTTAATTCACCCATTCAACATGCAATGTCTCGAATTCGAACGGGAAGTCAAGAACAAAGTGTATTGAGTTTATGATGTCTTTTTTACTGTTATTTGGATCGAACTTGAATATATTGTTTTGTATAATTTACTATTCTTATTAACTCTATTTTCACTTTGAAGATAAAAAACTAATATTTCGAGGTTATGTATGTTACTGTGATATACATAATATAAAAATATAAGCCATGAACTCTATGTAAAAAATATACTCAGATTATTAGAGCTTATTAAAAAAGGGTAACATTTAAATGTCTTTGTTACACATCTTAAAAAGCGTCGTTAAATTCCGCCATTTAACAATTAACATTTCAAAAATTGAAGCCAGTCGTGGCGCAGCGGCACGAAGTGTGACTGTAAAATTGACTGGATTTCCATGTCTTCGCTCAGGTGTCGAGGCTAAGCGCGGCGTTGAGTTCTGCCAATCAACACGCAGCACCTCCAGAATTCGGCAAAAAGTGGGGAACGGAGTGTCTTAACACTAGGTTCCTTCTGCCTACCCTCCTGTGTGCGGGATACAGCGTGAAGCTAAAAATTGAAACAGCACTTCTAACTCTAGGTCCACCATAAGTTTACACTGTTCTGGAAATAGCGTGAAGATGCAAAAAAAAATAAAACAACTAAGGCAGTACTTTAATATTTCGAATACAAAATCTCGGGGATCTCGCTCTTAAAAACCGTAAGTCGCAGTCTCTATTATACATCGGCGTTTCAACAAACTCTTCCCGAGACAATTGGAGTTGGACGATCTACATATTTGTTTGAATAAAATGTTGAGGATAAAAATGTTTTTAAAAACAGAAGAAACGCTGAAATCATGTTTTTAATACTAAAAGAGGGAACTGACTGATCTTTTTAGTTACAATCAATTAAATATATATATTTTAAATTTGTCTTAAAATATTTTTAATGTTTTATGTATGTATAAAAATATCACTTTGAGTATGATGGAAATAAAATAAATTAATAATTGAGTAAAGTGTGCAGAGAAAACAAAGAGTTAAAACTCTCTACTTTCCATCTACGTGAAATACAATGTACGTAATAAAATAATATATAATTGAAAAAAAAAATCTAATGGGACTTAATCTCGCTCTAATATCGATATGCACTAATTAAAAAAATCATAATTTAACAAATTGACATCTTCAGTTTCACGTTTTTTTCTGCGTATAATAGAGTAGGCAAAAATACTGGAATATTCTCCTGACATTTCGTGCTGAGTAGCAAAGTTAAACTTATCCGTATGCCTTACCAGAGCGGGATTTTTTTACCCAAGTTTGGATCGAACCCACAACCTTTGTGTTTCAAACGTCTTCCAGTGGGACAGCTTGTTTAAAGTCAATTTACACGCAACACGTTTAAACTATTTGATAGGTGCGGTCGTAAATGCATACCCTAATTTCGACTGAACATTAATTATATAACAAAAGTTTTATCCCAGAAATATTTACTTAAATTTATATTTCCATTGTCTTCGCTCTGGTGTCAAGGGAAAAGCGCGGCGTTGAGTTATGCTACTCAACACGCAATGCCTCCAGAATTCGGCAGAAAGTGGGGAACGGAGTGTCTTATGATACTAGGTTAATTCTGCCTGCCTTGCTGAGTGCGGGATTAGCGTGAAGCTGATTTGATTTGATTTTTATCTAAGCATGAGGCCAGACGTCGCGCAGGGGCACAAGTGTGTGACTGTAGACGTGACTTGTTGTGGGTTCGATTCCCACTCGGGAATATTATTATTTTCCCCCGCTGTGGTTAATTTTGTTACTCAGCACGCAATATCTTCATTTCAGATGGAAAACAGAGAATATTCTAGTCTTGACATTAGTCCCTTTTTGCCTACTCTACTATATGCAGGATAAAAGGTGGGGAACGGAGTGTAAGACACTGTACAATTATTTTACAAAAGTTTTATTCGAGAAATATTTACTTAAATTTATATTTCCATTGTCTTCGCTCTGGTGTCAAGGGAAAAGCGCGGCGTTGAGTTCTGCTACTCAACACGCAATGCCTCCAGAATTCGGCAGAAAGTGGGAAACGGCGTGCCTTATGATACTAGGTTCTCTGCCTACCCTACTGATTTTTATATCTAAACATAGATTAATTGAGAATAATCCGGTACGCACGTGAGTTAAATGTGAGAAGAAACGTGAATAATTAAAATGTACTATAAAATGTATATTTTTCATGTTATCTCTGTGAAATATGTTTATTTTATACCCTTTTTTAAAAGTCTTTTTTTATGAAAATAAAATGGCATGGTTAATTTACGTTCTTGACCTAAAATTTTAAGGCTCGAGAAGAAATTTTGTGTTATGACATAATTATACATTCATTCATTCATCACAGCAGGGTAGGCAGAGGGAACCTAGTGTTAAGACACTCCGTTCCCCATTTTCTGCCGAATTCTGGAGACATTGCGTGTTGAGTGGCAGTACTCAACGGCGCGCTTTGCCGCGACATCAGAGCGAAGAAATGGAAATATAAATCTAAGTAAATATTTCATCCTGACAAGTGAGGATCGAACCCACAACCAGTCTGTTTTACGGTCACACTTTGTACCCCTGTGCCACGACTGGCCTCAAATATCATCATTATGCAATACTGTCATATTATTTTAATTAAGGCTACGTTTTGGACAAATAAGAAGTAATTTTATATAGTAGTTTTTTCAGCTTCCCGCAAATAATAAACTACGCCAAGGGAACCCGGGGAACCTCCGTTAAGACATTTCCGTTTCTCACTTTCGCTGTATTCTGAAGAATGTCTTCATTACTGTCGCATTTACAGTTGAACGTATGTACCCCTGCGCTACGAATGTCCCCAAAGAAGTTTCTTCTGTTCTCTTTTGCTTATTTCTACTTACAATTACAAATGTGAAGGAAATCGTTTGATTTATACAAAATATAGTCCTAAACAAATATATTATAACAATAATATCATTTTGTGAAGATTTAAAAAAATTGTATTTACGATCCGATTTTGATGTTGATTTTGTCAGTAATTAATTACCTTATACGAATACATCTGATTCATGGAGTGAACTTCAAACGTTTCGTACAATTAATAGTATAATGTACATTTATTTTTATATTTTAAGCTTTTTTTGAGAATATTAAGGCTGTCCACTGTAATCACGAGGGTTGAGGGTTGCATTTTCACTCGGGAGAATGAATTTAATATTTTAGTAGTTATTAGTGTTGTCTTAAAACTAGGTTCCCAGGTTCCATCCGCCTAAGATATAAGTGTTAACACCTGTGTATATCTGTTAATAGATAAATCAACTTCAACAAAAAAATAATTTCGTAATATACGTTTAATTTCACAATATAAAAAAAAACACTAACCGCAAAATAGAGCTCACCAATAAATATTGTTGATGTTATCCCTTTAATTGTTTATAAAAAAAATATTAAGTATCACGTTTTATCACGCACATAGCGAATTCACACACGAACGCAATTTCAAATTTGGCGATAGTAGAGAACGGGGTTCCTTAACAAAAAATCTCTTTACCAGCCCTAAGATACGGGATAAAGCGTGAAACTGAAAAATATACAAACAAAACGTAAATAAACGTTCATTAAAACTAAAAATTGAAGTTTAACAGAAATATTTGCTTTTCGAAACACTTTTAGCATTTGTAATTTTTACAACTAATTTAATATTCATTTTAAAAATGTTGGATTTTTGTGCATTTTAATTTAATGTATTATTCATGCTATTACATTTTCAAAGAGTAACAAGCGGTTCAAAAGAATGTAAAATTCCTATTTTGCAATTGAGTCTCGGTATTACACTAGAAACATATTTTAAAAGCTGTTTTTCTTAACTAAGCCCTAGTAACTGAATTAATCGATTATAATATAAAAATAACCTAATAAATAGTCAGGGGTCAAGATGGTTACAGACTCATATTCCAGTTAAAATTATTTGATGAGATTGATAAGATTAAGAGCCTTGGTTATGGGTTTGATTCCCAGTAGAAGAAATAAATTCCTTCTACTGGGAATGAAACAAACAATAAATTATTTACTAGCCGGCCCACCCGCGGCTTCGCCGGCTTAAGCTACGGTTATTAATTTAATAAATAGAATGGACTGCCAACTATGATGATTTCTTTTATGATTTTTTATTACTTTAATCTGTAATATTGTACTATGTTTTTTTTACTATTACATTTTCGTAATTTATATATGGATTTTTTATTGTTTTGAATTAAAAAATACGACCAATGTCGATATTTGGTAGTTGTTTAGGCGTTTTTATGTAGATTTATTTCAAATAAACGAAAAAATCCGAAAAATCTATGTAATTACTCAATATTTCTTTGAAGATCAAAACGGTCTTTACTTTAACGGTCTGTGTTGAATTATTTTCACGACTTAAACTTAACAGTTATGATTTATAAAGGTTTTGTTATTTTATTGTTTGCACTATTAATATAGTGCTTTAAAAAATAATATATTTTTATCAAAAGTCACATAACGAAGACGTTTCAAATGTCATTCGTTAGCCAAGAATCTTACCAGCGCGATTTCTTTATACCATTCGCAGGCAAACTAATGCCTTGAGTTCATTCAAATGACGACAGCTTTTTTTTTAACAAAATGAACCAATTTTGATAAAGCAAAATGTTAAGCTGAGTTACAACAAAGCAAATGGTGAAAACTTTAAGTAAATTGGTACAGTACTTTCGGAGTTTAGCGTGATCATACATACAGACAGACAAACAAGAAAATAAAAAAATGTTTTTGCTTTCTATTATTATTTTTTAGTGTCCTTCTATCCATTTTAATAAAATGACTAAATGTACAGACAAAATATTTTTACTGTTTTATTATATATAGAGATTAATATTTTCATTTCTTCGTTCTAGTAACAAAGCAAAGCTTAGCGTTCCTCGAAAGAAATGGTGGAAAATGGGGAAAGCAGAGATTTCCCTCTGCTTATCCTGCAATATACGTGATAAATCCAGTAAAGCTGAAAAAAATACAGTGATTTTACATATTATCTTAACGCCAGAACGTCGGTACACTATGTTATCTAGGACTGCTGTGTTTTATGAGTCGGCAAAAGTGTGAGTTAAAACAGTAACTTCTACAGTTTGCTATATTAAAACAGTATTATGGTGTTTTAATATAGCAAACTATAGATGTTACTGTTATAATTCCATGAACATTTCATCCGTGTGAAACATTTCACATAACATTTATATGAAATCGAATATCATTCTAAAAGAGGATATAAAATGTATGTACGTGCAGACACGTATCTAATATTTCAAATATTTTGTAATAAAAAAGGAGTGAAGAAAAATAATAGTAGTAACACATTCGTGGTTTCTATGTTTAATATTCCGACTTCAAAAAAGGAGGACTTTGTCGGGCTGTAAAGGACGAAGGATTTATTTTGCATCCCTAATGTCATCCTCGCAAACACGCGTTGGAAGCCGCCCAACAACTTCCGTGGTGCTCTCTACACAACAGAAGAGGCTCCGACAACCGAGCCATTGAAGATATAATCACTCACCTACTTAGTTAATGAGGCTGCAGTAACTTTGAAGTCTAAAATTTATAAAAGACCTGAAAGGCAGTATGCAAATTAACAGGCACACGGAGTATTCGTGATCTCTTCAAGGTGGCAAACTTGAGATCAAGGGAAACGAGCCGAAGACACAGACAAAAAAAAATAACGCTACTTTCATATAGAAAAATATTTCTTATTCTCTTTCCTATTAGTCATCTGGAAATTAAACTAACAGCTTTGCTGAAGTGGTCATTGTTATTCCAATGAACGAAGGTTCCGACTTATTAACAACTTGAACGAGATAGTTCATAAATATTGGTAGTTGAAAAGATTAGCTCAAAAGAAAGTTTATTTAAAAAAATGCATGATGTGCTCGTGAAAAGCTCAAGAAAATAAGTAAAATTCGACAAAACGAGAAACGACAAGGTTTCCTTCAATGAGATGCTTAGTATCGATATTTGCTTCTTCGGAATTCAATCATGGATCAGAGATATTATTGGGAGTTCTTTGAAATGTGAAGTTAGTGGTGCTTTTCGAGAATAGGTTCTCAACTGCTCAGGTGAGCTGTGAATTTAATTAGGCCTTAGTAAAACCTTTGGTAAGGCTTCTAACGTGTCCATCTTAAAAGAACTCGGCATCAAGCTATAGATAGATTGTGCAAATGGATATCTTTATGATGTTCAGGCATATCATACGAAGCGAGAACTGCTACCAACATAAGATGGGCAGATCTAATAAAGTATTGCACTGGCTACTCCATTAATATGTGCACACGCTTATTTTAAATATAAAATACAATTCATGTTCGTCTGGCCAGAACAAATGAAATTGAAAATAATTAATTGTCCCGAACGGAAATCTAACTCAAAAACATCATGTGTTGCACTGCGTTACGATAGTCTTTAACTAGATCAGAAAAACAATAAAAAAACCATCTCAAAATTCCTAACTGAGATTTGATTCATAATGCTTCCAATAATATTAGAATGGAATCCTACAAAATGTTCTCAAATACTCATAAAATAAAAGCCAGACCAGTTGAGGCCAGTCGTGGCGCAGGGACACAAATTGTGACTGTACCGACTGGTTTGTTGGTTCGATCCCCACTCGAGGAGATGAAATATTCACTTAAGTTTATATTTCCATTTCTTCCATCTGAGGCAAAGCGCGGTGAGCGCTGCCACTCAACACGTAACGCCTCCAGAATTCGGCAGAAAGTGGGAAACGGAGTGTCTTAACACTAGGTTCCCTCTGCCTACACTGTTGTGTGCGCGATACAGCGTTAAACTGATTTTTTTATTTATATTAATAGAACTTTTCAGTTACGCCATTTTATTTTAGACTTCATATACAGGATGCTTGACCTATATTTAGAATCCGTCGATCAGAATTCTAATCAAAATTGAAAACGAAGGGTTCAGGTGTTGCTCGGCGGAAATATTCGCGCATATTAAGTACCGCATTTGTCAGCCAAATAACTGTCAAAGGAATGGATGTTTAGAATTTCGTTTTAAACCGGATTTATGTATGATTTGAAATAAATTTTAAATAGCTAAATAGATAACTTTACATATGTAACTTAATATAGAGATTACAATTAAAAATGTTTTATTTCATATTTTTATTATTATTTCAAAACTTTTATAAGAGGCCAGTCGTAACGCAGAGGAGGCACAAAGTGTGACTGAAAATCGACTGGTGGGTGGGTTTGATCCTCGCTCGAGGAGATGAAATATTTACTTAAATTTATATTTTCATTTCGTCGCTCTGGTGTCGAGGCAAAGCGCGGCGTTGAGTTCTGCCACTCAACACGCAAGGCCTCCAAAATTCGGCAGAAAGTGGGGAACGGAGTGTCCTTAACACTAAGTTCCCTCTGCCTACCCTGCTGTGTGCGGGATATAGCGTGAAGCTAATTTAATTTAATTTTGAAATGTTGCAAAAATAAGTGATTCAAGCCAGATAAGTGACCCGGATAAATATGTAAATACTGAAAAATAGGAGAAAAGTATGACAATGATTAGAAGATCTTTCTTCTGTGAGGCATCCATGATGGCACTATCTATATATAGCTTACTATCTAAACTGATGCGATATTTACATGACGATCAATAAACTGATGTTTCCCGACTGCTAAGGGAGGGTTATGTTTTTCACACGCATCTTATATGTATATATGTATGTATATATGTAATATTCTTTATTACCTCATATCTCTCTCTCTCCAGACCCGCTGAACGGATTTACATATTTGAGGTATCATTAGATTTGTGATAGCAGCCCAAGTGTTCTTAGATAGGTGACGTTATAAAAACAATCAGGGCGGTTGTGGGACGCCATTGGACTTAGTGAAAAAAATATTGTTTCGAATACCACAATATGGATATCAAATTCAAGTGCTCAATACGAGGATTGGGCATGTAATAACATTTTTAATTTTTTTTTATCTTCACGTTATATTTTGCATATAGATAAAAGTAATCACTTTTAGGCACTGTATTTCCCATGTGCCAACCAGATTTAGATCCATTGCGTATTAAGTGGCGGAACTCAACGCCGCACTTTGAAAAGAAAATAATTCCTATACCCAATTCTAATTGGGAAACTGAGCCTACAGCCACATCATTATAATATGAAACACAGACCGTTGTACCGTTGCGCTACGACCTAATATTTACCGTATAACAAATGTAAATATAAAATAAACCACAACTTTCAAAAGATCCCACCCATCTTGAGCCCATATCGAGAACTCAATTTAAATCAGAAAGGCAGAAGTCATCGGAAATTTTCCTATTTCAACATAAGTGCTTCCAACTATTCTCGCTGTTCTTCAATCAACTAAGGGCAACCGCAGGCATTGCGAACTTCTGTAGCCCGTATTTGTTTAAGTGAGATGAAAGTTTTATGCTCTATCCTTTTTAGCTGATAAACAATAACAAGAAAGGGTTCTGCCTTAAGGAATACTTTAGCTAAAATGGTTCGAAATTCAAATTGTTTGTTTTTTATAGAATCATCTTTGGGGCCGTTCAAGTATTACGTAAGCACTGTATGGGGGCAAGGGGTCTTGGGTATGCTTATTTTTAATGACATGGGAGGTGGGGGTATTAAAATAAACCACGACACACGTGTTCAATTAAATATTTTTAAGAGGATTGTTTATTAATTGATTGCCCCTTTCAGCATCTTTTTTTTTTCCTGGCAACACCCTGACTTTATATAAGTATATATTGCTCTCAGAATGTACTCAGTGACCTATCACTTCGTTTCATTACTTTAAGACCTGTAATGGTGAAATTAATAATTCCTTTTCCGAGTTGAGGCCAGTCGTGGCGCAGTAGCACAAAGTTTGAGTGTAAAATCTACTGGTTGTGGGTTCGATCCCCACACGAAGGGATGAAATATTTTTTATATTGGCAAAAGGCGGCGTTGAGTTTCGTTACTCAACACGCAATGCTTTCAGAATTCAGCGGAAAGTGAGGAAAGGGGTGTTGTAAACATTAGGTTCCCTCTGCCTATCCTACACTTGAGCGGGATACAGTGTGAAGCTGATTTTTATTTATTTTGATTTTTTATTATTTTGCATGTTGCTATATTCCTTAAAGCCGTCGAGGCGTTGTCTCACCAAAACGTAATTATTATTTAGCTTTACAGGGGGAACCTAGTGTTAAATTATTCCTATAATATACTCCGTTTTTTATTTTCCGCCTAATAATCGAGAATGCCGGGGCTCAACGCCGCACTTTGCCTTATACCCAAATCAAGAATATAATCTATTCTTTAAGTATATTCATACTCAATTGAAAATCGAATTCATAGCCATCGCGTCATATTAGACAGACATAGACATAGACATAGAACAATGGCCTTTAGTTTTGTTAAAAATATAAGTAATATTTAAAAAAAAAACCGCATTTTAACTCACAATGTCTCGAAATTTATGTAATATTTATAGGTAATGCACAATTTAACCTATATGTGTTTTATTGTTATATTTAATAGATAGCACGTAACGGACGTTCAGATGAACAGATCAAAAATTTAAACTGTATATATATATTTATTTTAAGTCTTTAAACTCATATATTGGACAAAGGCTTGGTATTACTAAGATTCATTTAGAAATTGGTATTAGCTTTGAGCTTTTCGTTTTGATACATCAAATAATCTTTATAACTGACATACAGTAAGATGCAGGATTTATATACTCGCATGGATTCTTTTACGCTAAAATAACCTAATGTTACCTTGAAACAAATATTCTACATTTTTAACATTTTTAAAGTGTTTATTCCACATTTAAGGAAGTAAAATACTTATTTAGAAAACGTATAAAAATTTGGAAACGTAGCGGGACTCGAACCCGCGCCTCCTGGTCGGTTTCCAGGAGAAGTGGGTTCAAATTATTTTTAATTATATTTACGACGTGTGACTGTAAAACTGACTGATTGTGGGTTCGACCCCCACTCGAGGAGATGAACTAGTTGAGTTCCGTAACAATCGCCAGTCTTAGTTCGCTTCGCATGATAATTTTTCAAAATATATAATAAAACTCTTTGAACTTTGATTAATACATTTTTTTTTTCTATAAATACTTGTTCAAATTAAAAAGGTATAAATAGATAAATTTGAATCTTAGAGATACAGATAGATTGGGATAGTACATAGTAGTGTACGTTTGATAATATTTGTAAGTTCGCATTCAAATAAATAAATCAGCTTCACGGTGTAACTTAATGTTAAGACACTCCGTTCCCCACTTTCTGCCGAATTCAACTCAACAGAATTAATTGTTTTTACTCCCACGCTTTATCAAGACAAGACAGGGCGTTAGGTTTTGCCATTCAACTCTAATATAACATCAGTTTCACCTTTTCACTGTTGTTTTTTTTTATGCCTTTTAATCCCGCTGATCTCAAGAAACACGTAGTCAAGACATTGCGTGTTGGATGTGGAATTAAACGCGCTGCAATGCTCTCAATATATGTACCTACTCGTAAAAATTATGGTTATTAGGTATATATTTTAATCAAAATCAGTTTCACGCTGTATCCCGCATAACAGGCTAGGACTGAACCTGAGAACCTAATATTAAAACATTTCGTTCCTAATCCCCACTTCCTGCCGAATTCTGGAGTAACTGTACTTTGAACGTCGTGCTTAGCCTTGACCGACAAAATTTCCTGACAGAGAATCGAATCTATAACCTGTCGCGTTTACAGTCACACTTTGTGCCCCTGCGCCACGACTGGCATCTAATTTTTTTCTTTTAGAAGACCTTTATTACTAAACTGTATAGAAAACAAGTCTCTCTAGGATAAATAACTCTATCGAAGGGTCTTTGTAAGGGTGCTTTCTTTACACAACCCATTAAGCTAAATTAATTAACTCTCTCAATCCCTGCCTATAATGGATTAATATATAATGTTTACTATAATAACTTAGGCGGACGACGTTGCTCCTATAGGATTTACTAAATAAACCTTTTAAAGTATTAAAACGGGCGACTAACCTCTAGTAGTCAGCCTTATACGCTTTTAACTGACTTCAAAATAAGGAAGTTTGCTTTACCCCTTATTTTGAAGTTGGTTAAAAATATAATTTACGTTAAATTGATGTTCGATGTGTGTTAATGTGAAATTGATATTTGAGTAAAATTAATTTAAGGTATTAGGGGCGTGTGTTTAAGGTCGTAAGTGTATATATGTTTGTCTACAAATTTCTCGTTAACTAAAATAAGTATCGAGATGATCGATGATGATGATGATGATGATTGATTTAAATGTTTGAACTGTTCGATGGCTCATACGTTTGAGATGTGAGACGTTTTCGTTTTTTCTAATGAGGTAGTGTACTGTTGATGCCAGTTGTAGAGCAGTGGTACAACTGTGCGAATGTAAACGTGACTGATCGTGGGTTCGATCTCCACTTGATGAAATTATATATTAAATATCATTTTCATATAATATAAGCGCCTCGTATGTTTCGAATAGACTTCAAGATCTCGCATTTTAGCAAAATAAGCATGGAACACCTACTGCTTTCATTTCACCAAAAAATGTTTCCAATGAAAATTGAACCCGCAACCACTGTATTCCCAACTATACCATGATGGCATCAGAAACTTTTAATTTCAAAAACACCAAGCACATGCAAAAAGTCTACTGAAACAATGGAGGAGATAAACTATTATTACGCAGACAGTACTGGCTGGTCGCCAAATTTTAATTCCAGTCATTTCGAGCGACGTCCAGTAATGATAGTGAGCTGTTCTTCAGTCGTAGACTTTAGACATGAACTGAATTTGAACTGGTGACCTGCCTCGAGTTTTTTTATATTATATATTAGGTATATAGTATGTTTTTTTTTAATATGGCTTTATTAAAAAATGGTTGATTGTTTGTTAATATATTGTAATATATGCAAGTCGTGGTGCAGGGGCCCAAAGTGTGACTGTAATGGTCGTGAGTTCGATCTCCACTCGAGGAAATGAAATATTTATTTACATTTATATTTACATCTCTTCGCTCTGGTGTTGAGGCAAAGCGCGGCGTTGAGTTCTGCCACTCAACACGCAATGCCTCCAGAACTCTGCGAAAAGTGGGGAACGGAGTGTCTAAACAACTAGGTTCCCTCTGCCTATCCTGCTGTGTGGTTGTAACTTATCTGTGTTTGTAGCATAATTATGTCCCGTTAAAATTTTTATACGTTTTCAAAAATATATACTTCTTTATTTAGTATGAAATAATATTTACAATTTTAAATTGGCTCTGGTGATCAAAAAAGCAAAGTAAAATAATTTGAAAAATATTATTTTTCATCTCTATATTATCCATTATTCATTTCCATTTCTCATTTTGTCTAGAAAATTGAGTAAAAAGTATTATTTTGCAGTCGAAAGTCTATGTTGGACTGTGGATAGGCTTTTAAAAGTGACTCGTTATATATTTTAGTAGACCCCAGTTCTGGCATCTCAGTTGAGTGGAGACAAATTTGCATTTTGTTCGTGACAATTGTACTTATATTTACAAAAAAACGTATGTAATGTAAAATTTTATTATGTAATGTTAACTTTATTACTTTTTAGGGTAATGCTCATATAATCATATGAATTTATATTTCTTATATGTAAATAACTGATTAGAAGATACGCTCTTGGATGGCTCACAGTGGCTGGACGTAGAAAGATTAGGTTGTTCTGGAATAAAGATATTCCATTCTGTTCAATCATAAGGCGCGGGTTCGAGTCCCGCTACGTTCAGATTTTTATACATTTTCTAAATAAGTATGCTTTATAGTGTTAAGTCCGCCTTTTGTACATATCTTTTTCTATTTATTAAAATGTGTGCAATACAAAAAAAATAAAATAAGAAAATCGGCTTAGTGCGACTCGGACTCGTCCACCGACGGGGCTTCCGTACGAAATTTAACTTTGCGGATATATGAAATCATTTTGTACCAAATGAATTACAAATATAAGTTAGTAATAATATTTTTCTATGGAATGTTGATTATTTTTCATATTACGGATTTCTTATTTTATTTTTATTGTATATTCACTCACTACTACTAGATTATGATTTAGGTAAGTTTTAAATTTCATCATTTAAAGAACACATTCCAAATAATGTATTTTCTACAATACATTATAAAAACCACTAAAACCTAGTTAGTACTTTCGAATTTTTATTGTTTTTTCTCGCATACGAAACGAAACATTCAGTTTGTAAATGTACACAAATTGAAAAAGCTCGTGTAATCTATTGTTTGTATCGTTTTATGTAACTAAGTTGCGGCTACCGCTATGTTTAGTGAAAATAAAAATATATTCTCTTTTAAAATCTTTTATTTTAAATTAACCTATTCCAAAATGTTGTTTGTCCCTTCTTCTAAACCATGCTTACAATATATAAACTATTTTTATTTATATGTCAAAACAGGCCGCCGGTCCAGTCATTGACTGTATCACGTCTAGTCAAATTCTGGATGGATTGTGTTTGCTTCCACATTAGATCGAAGAACAGAACATATGAAATATTAAATTTCCTAGTCAATTTTGTATACTCATAAGTTGTACTTTGTCTACAAATGTCTCTAAAACTAAAATTCTTATTAAAATGATATTTTTTTTTCATTTGAATGAGGTTTATGCGTACATTAACTAAGATTCAGTAGTGTTTAAAATATGGCTTTCCTAAATTTCTGATGATACAAGGTTCGATATCCTAGGTCTTGCAAGTCGGTTTAATATTTTAATAAAACAAATTAAATTCATTATTTTATTTAATTTCTTAATTAATTTCATAATTTTATTTCATAGTAAAAAAAGTCAGCTTCACGCTGTATCCCGCACACAGCAGGATAGGCAGAAGGAACCTAGTGTAAGACACTCCGTTCCCCACTTTCTGCCGAATTCTGGAGGCATTGCGTGTTAAGTGGCAGAACTCAACAAAGAAATGGAATAAATAAATATTTAAATGTAATAAATTTAAATATAATAAATAAATAAATATTTCCATTTTTCGAGTAGGGATCGAACCCACAACCAGTCGGTTTTACAGTCACACTTTGTGCCAATGCGCCACGACTGGCCTCAATTATAAAAAAGTATATTTTCATTCAAGGTGACATTAGAGATTTTCAATTATATTACGCTATAAAGCCACAAACGAAGAGCTGAAACGAACAAATGCTTAAAAATTATATTCAAAGCGCACTTATAGATCTATAAAGAAAATTGTTTTGTATTTCATACAATTATCATAATAAATTTCTACGAAGTGTTTTTAAAAGGGGCATGGATGCCGCCTTGTGTCTGCAGCCGCGACGGTTGTAGGTTCTATTTCCACTTGGAGGAATAAAATATTGAACATTTTAATTTTCTCGCTCTAGTAATAAGATTAACCGCGGCACTGAGTTACGCCATTCACGCAGTGCCTCAATAATTCGGTAGAAAGTGGAGAACAATAGTGGAGTCTAGGCTTCGCTTCGCTTCGTTTAAATTTTATCTAAATAAATATACTACAGATTTTTGAAACATTTTTAAAGAGTTATTCCATACTTAGGAAGGAAAAAATCATATTAACTAAACGCAAAAATATATATATATATATATATATATACGTTCTACAGATTACAGATCGCTGTGTCGACCAGCTTTAATACAAAATATGTATAGAGATAAAATGAAATTTACAAAAACAATCCAAAGAGAAAATTGGCAATACGCACCCGCAAACAGATAGTGTAAGTAAGCTTCTTTAAGTGTCTATTCTAATAAAAATAAATATATTTTTGCGTGAACCAATGAACCGTGAAGAGACTGTCGGTGCCTCGATCGCCAATATCACAGTTTTCATGTCGGCATCAAAAAATATAACCGACTTTTCCTCATAACTGACATTGAAGTTAATAAACTCGAAAGAATTTTGTTCGAAAACAGTACTTTTTTTTTTCATTCTCAGTGATACAAATTATAAACAAATTATTATGTGTTGCAATGTTTATGAATTTTAAATTAAGACACTTCGTTCCCCATGTTTCAACTTTTGAGACATTACATGGAACTCGACGATGCATTTTGTCGCGCTGAAAAATGAATTAAATCAGCTTAACGCTGTATCTCGCATAGGTAGACTGAGAAACCCTAGTGTTAAAAGATTTTCGGCCATATTGGAAACTGGAGGCACTGCGTATGGAGTGACAGAACTCAACGCCACGCTTTACATAAACATTAGAGCAAATAAATGGAAATGTAAATTTAAACAAATATTTAATTCCCTTGAGCTTGAATCGAACCCACAACACATTTTGTGGCTCGACTGGCCTTTGGACCTTCACATTTGGTATAGTTAAATTATTTTTTAACAGTAGCAAGAGAGTAAGAGGCAGTCGTGGCGCAGGGGCACAAAGTATGCCTGTAAGTCAACCAGTTGTGGGTTCGATTCCCACGTCGATTCGAAGGCACGCTTTGTTGAACCACCAACAATGAGAATCTCACTTCTGACATCCATTTTAACACTCTTTTTTCTTGTATCTATTGCTGTATAATTATATTTTCTACCAATAAACACCACTTGTTCAATTTCAATCGGATCCCATAATCAGAACCTAACCAATTTGTTTGCGTGATAATGAGTTATTTGTCCATTTGTCGCGCACATCTCTAATGCAAATTTAAGACATGTAATTTTCTCATTGTCAGAAGTAGACCCAAAAAAAAAATGGGACCACACGGGAAGCACTAGCTTTGAAATAAAAAAAAAGTCAGCCAAATCAGTTCACTCAGTCAGTCGAATTGATCATGTTCTCACAGAAGTCGTTTAAAATGGAGTAATATAGAAATTTAACTTGCACAAAAAATTGTTAAGAACATCCGGATATGTATAGCTTAGGCTGCATTGAAGATAACATTGAGATGATGAACGACGCCATCACGGCTTATCTCAAGCTGTCAACGTATAATAATTTATAGGTTTAATATATAGAATTGTGTTTCTATGTGCCTTTGACATACTTTTGAATTAAAAAAAATCTAATCGGCGTCACGCTGTATCCTGCATACAGAGGGAACCTAGTGTTAAGACACTCCGTTTGCCACTTTCTGCCGATTTGTTGAGGCATTGCGTGTTGAGGGGCAGAACTCAACGCTGCGCTTTGCCTCGACAACAGAGCGAAAAAAATGGAAATATAAAATAAAGTAAATATTTCATCTCCTCGAGCGGGGATCGAACCCACAACCAGTCGTTATTACAGAAACACTTTGTGCTGCTGCGCCACGACTGGCCTCGAACTCGACTGGACTGATTTCTGAATTATTTAAAAAATATATATATATTAATTATTATGTTTTAAAATACAAGTAATAGATACTTAATTGAAAATATTTTTGTATTAAACTAAATATTTATGATTACAGACAGAAAAAAAATACACGATAATTCGTATACACAAATATGGAAGAAAAAGGGAGTCATATTCATTTTACGAAAGACTTTTATAAAACTTTTGTGTTTTATAAAAGTCTTTCGTAAATTATCTTTCTTATAATTATCATCAGTCATCCGTCACTCGCCGCTTTGCCCTACTAACAGCATTTTCCTAACGACTGTTTAATAACTTCTAGGTAAAAGTCTTACTCAAAATAACATACTACCAATACCTAATTAGGTCAATGATGAATATCGTTTTGAGGACAGTCGTGGTGCAGAGACACAAGTGCTAGACTGTAAACGCGACTGGTTGTAGGTTCGATTTCTGTCGAGATAATGAAATATTTTATATTTTCATCCACTCAACATACAATGCCTTCAGAATTTGTTGGCGGATCGTGGGAAACGGAGGTGTCTTAATCGCAACGGAGTGTCTTAACACTAAGTTCTCAGGTCTCATTTGCCTACCCTGCTATGTGCGGAGTACAACGCGAAACTAAAAATTCAATTTCCAAACTGGAAGAACGAAAATATTTTTCAAATGCATGTTATTTCCAGTACCAGTCCTTGCACATTCATAATATGACTGACACAGTACAGACTGTACAATAACATCATAAGATTAGCGTATCTAATTACGCTCCACGCTGTATCCCGCACATTACAGGGTAGGCAGAGGGAACCTATCTTTTTTGGATTCTGGAGGCATTGGATGTTCAGTTGTAGAGCTCAACGCCGCGTTTTGATACGTTACCAGAGCGAAGAATTAAAAATATATTCACTGCCCCGAGTTAGAATCGAACCCACAACATGTCACGTTTACAGTCGCATAATTGTGCCCCCGCTTCAAGTCTGGCCCCAATTTAATTTATAATACAAATAAATTAAAAGTTTTCTAATGAAAAAATAACTTCAACTTTAACGCGACTGGGTATAAATTACGAAAAGCCTTTTTTTTCTCTATTCAAATGTCAAAAGAATTTACAATGGTGCTTTATTTTTCTTCTAAATGAGAAAAATTAAGAAAATTTATTTTTAATTTTATTATTAATAATCAAATTATATTTTTTTTATTGTCATACATCTTCAGAGACGGAATTCACTTATAATAAAGATCAATTTTCCACTTTCCTCTCAATATGGAGACATTTTGTGATGCGTGGAGGAGTCAAGTTGGCACTTAAAAAAGAAGGAGGCTGGAGGCTGTCTAGGCGCAGCAGCACAAGTGTGCGATAGTGATATTTACAGATTCGATTCCTATAGTAGTAAAAATTTTTGAACTACTTTATATTTTTTATTTTATCATCTTTACGCTGTATACCGCATATAAGAGGGTAGACATAGCCAATCTAATATTTAGACACTCGGGTCACTGTCTGTTGAATGACGGAACACAACGCCGCGCTGTGACTTGTTACCAAAGCGACAAATTAAAATATTTATAATTAATAATTAATTTCCCCTGACAGTCGAACCCACAAGCGACACGTTTACAATCTAAGTCAACCTTTCTGCATACTTATAAATAAAAGAGGCCAGTCGTGGTGCAGATGCACAAAGTGTGACTATAAATCGACTGGTTGTGGGTTCAATCCACTCGAGGAGATGAAATATTTACTTAAATTTATTTTTCAATTTTTTCGCTCTGGTGTCGAGGCAAAACGCGGCGAAAAATGTATTGCTGTGTGCGATATATAGCGTGAAGCTGATTTAATTAAATTTTGATTAGCAAAAAACCATAGCAATTTCTACTAAAAATACGGTGTCACATAAAGCTCGTTCCAAGGAAATATGCACACAGAGAGCTTTTGACAATATACAGAAAAAATCTCGAAATTTGAGCTTATCTTCGATGCTTCTATGAACTTTTACCGTACAGACTAGAAATTAGGTTCTATGAAATGGATTCTGTTTGGGAAAATTAGAAAGCAAATTTGTATCATGAAATTAAAAAATAAATAAATAGACATTCTTTTAAAAGGCCTTCTCGTTTTTATTATGTTCAGGTTGTGTTTAATAATGTAAAATAATATAAATAAAATAAAAAAAAATCTATCTGTCAATCCTAATAAACTATTAGGCTTGTTTATTTTTTTTTTAATTTTATACAGTCGGAGTTTTTGTTTTTAAAAATAGTTTTTTTTATTTAAACGATTTGAGATACTAAGTATTAATCTTCATATAGCTTAACAACAAAAAAAAATTACATAATTTTTTTTTGTTGTTAAGCTATATGAATCATTTCCTAGAATGATGATCGAATCCACGACTCAATTATTTATTATTATATAAACATTATATAAACATTATAATTGCATAAGATACAAAAACAATTGAACTTAAGATAAAATTGGATAAAAAATCAAAATTTTCTTCAACTTTAGGAAAAAGTTTGAGCTTTGATAGATCCCAGGTTTTTCCCAATTGATAAAACAAAATAATTTCATATGAAACTTTTTAAGCCATACAATTTTATTTTGTGGATATCCTCTCCATTGTGTTGTTACATTTATTTACTAATACGCTGACAAGTATTTTATTTAGTTTAGATAACTATAAAGATTTAAATACTTACTTTGTTATTTATTATTTAAATTAACTTTTCAAGCTTCACGCGGTATCACGCACATAGTAAGGTAGGAAAGAGGAACCTAGTGTTAAGACACTCCTTTCCTTATTTTCCGTCGAAATTCGGAGGCGGACCTCAACGCCGCATACGCCTTCATAACAGAACGAAGAATATAGAAATATTAAATATTTCATTTCCTCGAGTGAGAGTTGAACTCATAACTTACAGTCACACTTTATGCCGCTGGACTACGACTGGCGTCCTATATTGATATAATTTTTCTTCATTATGAACCGAATCAAATGAAAAAAACAATGGTAAGGGAAGTTTGTCTAAATACAATGGTGAAAATTGCACTTAAATCAGTTAAGCCGATTCTGAGACAAATAAAATAATTAATATAGCTGAGCAAAGCAGAAGAAACCTAGTGTCAAGATCTTCGGTCATAGTATACACTCTTCTTTCCGCGCCAATTCAAATTCTATATCTTGTTGACTGCGGAGTAATTTGGCTTTACTACTTTTATATAACTGTGTGTGACGGTTGTGTTTTCGATCCCTACTCGAGGAATGGATTATTATTTGTTAAAATATATAATTCATTTCTTAGTACTGGCACAAAAGCAAAAGTCCGGCGTTGAACTCCGCCACTTTACACGCAATTACTTGAAAAAAATCGAGAACAGAGTGTCTTAACAGTAGGTTCCCTCTGCCTACCCTGCTGTGCGCGGGATACAGCGTGAATGATGCTTTTTTTTTCTTCTATATAACGTATTTGTACTCGTTAGGTGGCCTTCTTAATTCGAATATAAAAAAAAATGAATCAAAAATAAACGAGTACGGCAACGGTTGCTCAAAAGGAAATAAAACCTCGACTAAAAAAGTCATTATCGCATTCATCTAATGTACTGCAGATTTTTGGATGCTTGATTTTTTGGCATCAGTTCACATTGTGGTTTACTTTTATTTTTTGTCTAGAGATTTGGCTTAAACGCTTCAATTAAAAATTGGCACTCAATTTGAGTTCCAACAATGGTAATACAGTTTACTAACATCTTTTGTCACACATATTTAAAATGCTCAAAGTCATGTCAGATTGACTGAGGGAACCTGAAAATCTAGTGTAAAAATATTTTGTTCTTATTAAGACACTTTTATTCATTACTTTCCTCCGAATTCCGGAGGCATTGCATGTGGAGTGAGAGCGATAAAATAATTTAATGGGAATTGAACCCATAACCTAAACAATCGTATTCTGTACACAGGAGGGCACGCTTCCCCATTTTCTGCTGAACTCTGGAGGCATTGCCTAGACACCAGACCGAAGAAATGAAAATATAAATCTAAAGAATAATAAGTTTAAATATAAAGGTTTAGTTAAATCCCAAAAAAGTCTACTTTTGTTTTCAGGTTATAAAATTGCTGTATAGTATAAAACAAAGCTACCTCCCATTGGATATAAGTACGTAATAAAGTAACATATTTTTACACGACAAGCAAAAAGAAGAGAGAGAGCACATAATGTTCTTTACTTACCGCGCAAATTCGAAACATTGTATGGCATGTATTTCCATACAATGTCTCAATTTATATATTCTGTTATAATGTTGAAAATTGAGGGTGAAGTGTTTTTTTGTATGACCATTCGACTTTTCCGATGTTCTCATTTCTCATACAATTTTCGGTAGCACGAAGGCTAAACTCCGGCGTTGAACTTCGCCACATGAACGCAATAACTCGAAAAAAATCGGCAGAAATATCTAATCTGACGTAAAAACTTAGCCAACACAGTTCACGACGCGTACCCGAAAGCCGCAAACAGTAAATAATTAATCGACCTTAGGAGGCAAGTCAAATCAAAATTTGAACCGCTCAGAGGCGTGTCTTGGGATAGTCGACTCGATTGTTCCCGGTATCCCGGTATATTTTCCGGGCGCTGTCGAGAATCTTTCGATCCGACATGGTGAGGACTATCCCACTAAACTCGACATCACAATAGTAATAATATAATAATAAAAAATAATTTATTTCTCCAATTGAGGCCAGTCGTGGCGCAGCGGCACGAAGTGTGACTGTAAAACCGACTGGTTGTGGGTTCGATCCCCACTCGAGGAGATGAAATATTTACTAAAATTTATATTTCCATTTCTTCGCTCTGGTGTCGAGGCTAAGCGCGGCGTTGAGTTCTGCCACTCATCATACAGATGTATGTGTGTGTTTGTGTGGGTATGCGTTTGTGTGTGTGTGTATAAGTTTTATGGTTTGATTAGGAAGTTATTATTTTTTCAGTAGAGTCATGTGACATGCCTAATAGCCATTCAGTGAGAACTTTTTTAGTTTTAAATTTATTGTATCTATAGAATAAAAATGTTGCATTTAACTTATTATAGAGGAAGCTACCAAAAAAACAATAGAATTTGTGTGAAAATTTAGTTCTGTGAGTAGATGTAGGGCACACTTTACCTTTCCTACGTTTAGTTGCATTTTCTTTTGGGATATAAGATATTTCGGCGTGTTTTTTTAATATTGTTTGTAAGATAAAAAAATGTCTCACAGTGAGTACGTTTCATAATTTATATAGATCATTAGTATAGAGTATAAAGTAAATATTTACTTAAATTTATATTTCCATTTCTTCGCTCTGGTGTCGAGGCTAAGCGCGGCGTCGAGTTCTGCCACTCAACATGCCTCCAGAATTCGGCAGAAAGTGGGGAACGGAGTGTCTAAAACACTAGGTTCCCTCTGTCTACCCTGCTGTGTGCGGGATACAGCGTGAAGCTGATTTAATTTGATTTGATTTTTATTTAATTTAATTAGTAAAGGAATATAGGATAGGAAGAAAAGCACTTACTTTTAAGATGGCTCTTTGAGCTCTTTTAACTTTTAGCATATGGGACTTATAAGATCCCCTCCATGATGTGATACAGTAGCTAATAATGGATTAATAGATAGCAAAATATAGCGGCCGACGACACCGAAAAGACGGAATGTCTCGCGGATAGTTTAGAGTCACCATGCTCATCGAGCACTCTGGCATGTGGCCCGAATCACTTATCGATGCCACCGACCAGGAAACGCCCTGGGCCCGATAAAATTCCATACAAAATCCTAAAGAGTCTTCCTACTTAGTTAATTTCTTTGTTGGTCCTAATCTTCAACGCTCTTCTAGCAGGCTGCTCGGTCCCTACCGATTGAAAGGAAGTGACAGTTGTAGTCATAGCATTTGCAAGACTTAACAACTCGCCAACCTTCCCTCCAGCTAAAGACCTATTAGTCTCATTAACAGTTTAGGGAAAATTTTCGAGAGAATCATTATCAGCAGATTTGTAGTGAATATTTTTTTATTCTCTATTCCACAAAATATGCAACTTTAATTTTACTTCATAATTAAATATATATAAAATATTATTAAATAATATTAAATAACGTTGTATCTCACAAACCGCTAGAAGAAGAAATAGCAGAGATAAAACTACTCTCCATCAATGAGAAGTTCGTGTTTAGATAACACCACTCGTTCACTGGCTAACATTGTTAGCTTGTAATGTGTTCTCACACACCAAGATGAACCTCCTTCAGAGGGTCCAAAACAATTTCCTCCGTTTGGCATCCGGATGCCCATGGTACGTACGTCCCATGTACATCTGGAGACATCTCAAGACAAAAAATCTTATAGGATCACTGTGTTGTTCGTCTGGTCTGTCTATTCTGTGTCTGTGTAGAACCTTTTTCTCTAGAATTAAATATATAGAGCACAGTCCCATGGAACACAATCAAAACTAAAGTTCAAACTCAACGGAAACGATATGCTTTGTTTTTCCACATTCAAAATGCATTATTTGCGGCAATCAAAACATAATATTAGAAATAAAATTAATTCATACCGATGCTATCTATACCTCTACGCTAAGACGACCTCAAATAAAAAAAAACAGCTTCACGTTGTCGCGCACAGCAGGGTAGGCAGAGGGAACCTTTTGTTAAGACACTCTGCTCCCCACTTTCTGCTGAATTCTGGAGGCATTGCGTGTTGAGTGGCAGAACTCAACGCCGCTAATGGAGTGTATTAACACTAAGTTCCCTCTGCCTACTCTGCTGTGTGCGGGATACAGCGTGAAGCTGATTTTATATAAACTATATACATTTTATTTACAAAAGCATACTTCATCTCCATTCAAAAGCAATTTGGAAAACTAAGGTTTTACATAATATGAAAATTGTGTTGCCGCTGCATATATTTTCTTCTACGCCTCGAGATTTTAGAATGCAAGGCATGGCGCATCGGCGCAGCATCTGACAGTGAACGCGACGATTTTGGATTCGATTACTACTCGATGAAATTAAATGCTTAATATTTTCGTAAGACAGTTCGACATAGGGCCTATGTCATCAAAAATAAGCAATCTTCTTGGCGGTAGCGGTGGGGGGGTCATATATATATATATATATATATATATATATATATATATATATATATATATATATATATATATATATATAATATAAAATTAATAATATATATATATATATATATATATATATATATATATATATATATATATATATATATATATATATATATATACTACTGCTCATAAATTAATAATCTGTGAAATATTTCAACTTTTCGTTTCCTCGCTGCGTCGAGTTCCACTAGTTGACACGCAATGCCTAACAAATCGGCGAAAAGTAGGGAATGGAAGTATCTAAACAAAAAACGGAGTATCTTAAAAATAGGTTCCCAGGTTTCCTGTGCTTTCCCTGCTATGTCCCGCACTATATATTGCTATGAAGCTAAAGAGAAACAAAAAAAAATCCGGGACGTATTTTTTCCTCTCTAAATTATTTTATAGTAACAGGTCTCAATTTTACCTAAGATGTTAGTTAGTGTTTGTGAAATCTTTTAAGTTCAATTTGACCCACTTTCTAGTGTCTCATCTATCTAAAA
The DNA here is from genome assembly GCA_030704555.1 of Heliconius charithonia. Classification (NCBI taxonomy): domain Eukaryota; kingdom Metazoa; phylum Arthropoda; class Insecta; order Lepidoptera; family Nymphalidae; genus Heliconius; species Heliconius charithonia. Next base: position 3,172,549 of record CM060810.1, read on the forward strand.
TTTGGACTACGACTTCAGTTCTGATGACAGTGAAATGACATATAATTGGTAATACAAAATCGGACTATAAATTTTTGCGTAAATATTGGTATGAAATAAAAAGGTTTGATTTGTGAAACATAATTTACTATCTGACACGGTACCAAAACGAGGAGAAGATATAGAACTCACAACCGTCGCCTTTACAATCGCCACCGAATTTAAATTTCTCTATAAAACAAGGGACATTTTATATATGTATTCAAATAAGCATAAAAATCTAAAGACGAAAATTGGAAGCTCGGTTCGATTGTATTTACATAACCTCACGGAGCCGTAAAGCATTTTCCTTGTTCGATACAAAGTTTAAAGTAGTCACATAGATCTATATCATAATATACACATCAGTGGATTTGAATATATATTAGGGAATACTTTTTTAGCTTCACACTGTATCCCATACATAGCCGAGTAGGTAATGGGAGCCTGGGAACCTAGAGTTCGTTTGTTCCTCCCGCCGTATTCCGGAGGCCTTGCGTGTTGCATATTAAGTGGCGGAACTTAACGCTTCAGTGCAAGTCGTACCCAGAACTTATAGCGGATCACGCTGGCCTCTGTTAATTGAAGACGAAATTTCTTTACTCCAGACGACTTGCTGTAGTGCAGTGCACCTACAGTATATGACATCATGTCATATAGAGCGTGAGCTGGGGTTATGAAAACTATTTATATATCTTTCTCCAAGTATGGATGGAAACCACATCCGTTGCAGTTACTGTTATCTGTAGTCTTATAGCCACATCGAATCCCCAATGAGCATATTTATTATTAAATGTACAAAGTTTATCGAGGCCAGTCGTGGCGCAGGTGCACAGAGTGTGACTGTAAAACCGACTGGTTGTGGATTCGATCCCCACATTCGAGCCTTCACATTACGTGTTGAATAGCGGAACTAAACACCGCGTTTTGCCTCAACACCCGAGCGAAGTAATGAAAATAACATCTTAAACAAATATTTATTTTCCTCAAATGGGGATCGAACCCACTACTACTCGCGATTACAATCACCAACTTGTTCCGCGGCGTACGAACGGCCTTATTTTTCTTAATAATGAAAAAAAGAGAAATGAAAACATAAATGGTGCCCTAGAAAGAACGCATCAAAACAAAATGAGAAGCGCTAAGAATGTGTGATTTACGAGCACATATATATGTCATTCCACCCTTAATATTAAGGGAGACTAACTTTAGACCTAAATATATACATAAAAAGGGGTACAGTTACTTGTAAGTTAAACATGCAGGAAAAAAATGTAACTCCGTTCCCATTAAAAACCATTCCCTTTGTTTCGGTGAATTCCAGAGTGCTTTGCTTATAGAGTGGCGGAACTCAACGCCGTCTTTTTTAAATCTCACAAATCAATCAGTACACGAATCACCATTTTAATACAATCTTAATATAAACAAGCGTGACAAGTATCTTCAGAAAGATCAAGAATTCATACATTAATTGTAGCATATCTATTTTTATTCTAATATATTAGCTATGTTACTGTAAAGTTTCATCTAAATCCGTTCAGCAGCTCTTGTGTGAAAGTGAAGCAAACATCCATCAAATCAAATTTTCATATTTATAATATATATATGTATATATATATATGAGGCCAGTCTGACTGTAAAACCGACTGGTTGTGGATTCGGTCCCCACTCGAGGAGATGAAATATTTACTTCAATTTATATTTGCATTTCTTCGCTCTGGTGTCGAGGCTAAGCGCGGCGTTGAGTTCTGCCACCCAACACGCAATGCCTCCAGAATTCGGCAGAAAGTGGGGAACGGAGTGTCTTAACACTAGGCCCTCTGCCTACCCTGCTGTGTGCGGGATATAGCGTGAGTACGTATAAGTAGTGTGACAATGAATGGAAAATCTGAAAAAAGAATAGAATATTATATAATATTCTAAAAAGTATCGCATAACTCTACTAAGATTTATTTAGAAGGCAAATGTGAAACCAAGTTAAGCGGCTTAGTGAGTGTTTTGTGAGCGTTGTTATAAAAAGTTTTTTTTTTTTTACTCTGAAATATACTTTGCAAATTTTTCATCTCTACTCAAATTATATGAGTTTATATTGCTTATTTTTGAGCCCCACTTAGTGCAGGGGTATAAGCGTAGGGCTGTAAACGCGACAGTTGCGAGTCGATTTCTACTCCTTTGAATGAACGGTTTTTATTTTTTAAAAGACCCTTGAAACCTAGTGTTAACTCAAATCCGCTCTTCACTTTCCGCCAAATTGTCGAAGCATTGCGTGTTTAGTCGGGGAACTAAACGACGCGCTTTCCCTCGTTACCGAAGAAATGAAACTATTAAATATTTAACCTCCAAAAGTTGGAATCGAACACGTAACCTTTCTTCATAATCCCACGCTTTTGTTCTAGCGCCACGACATTCTCATTATTCATTTATTATTTCACATTTATACAAAAATATGTAAATTCAGCGAGGCTTAATACCGCATTTGTCATAAAAAGGGATTTTCAATCACTATAATTGCTCTGCTCACACCGCTTAATTCAAAAAACTTAAATTTCTTAATAAATATTTACCCAGTCACAAAGGATTCTTATAACAGCTAAGTCCTATAGAACTCATCCATTAATCACAACTCAAACTTACTTGAGATTAATTAAACTTGTTATATCTCCACGTTTCACGTCTTTTTTATAATCGAAATTAAAAATGGCGATTCATTTCGCAAAATAAGAATAAAAAAAATAGAAATAGAGAATTGGATGTATTAATTAGCCTATAGTTGCTGGTTCAAATTCCGCTGCTCTTTGCTCTTCATTTAGTTTCACGTTGCACCCCGCGAAAAGAGTTTATTGTCTTTATTTTTCGAAATTCAGGTTAATACTGTTACACCTATTGGCTGTTACAACGACAGCAGTTGGATAGGGAAGAGGGTTGTTTCTGTCCCTGAGAAAGTGCAATCACTATATAGCGACGAGGATGTCGACGGCAGCAAAAGGAACACTGAGAGACTCAAAAAGCCTATGGCTTTCGGCCGTCGATCGGGCAGGACAAAATAGGAAAGACAAAGGTAACATTACGTTACACTCCGTTCTATACTATCCGTCCGAAGTGTATTCGGCGGAATTTAACGCCAGTTTTTTGTTTAACAACAAAGAAATAATTAAAATACTTTGTTCCACCGAGTGATGATAGAACCCACGACCCACACATCGCGCTTGATGTCCGATACTGCTTACCAATTTTAATTTTTTTAACTAAATTTCTATTTACTATTCCGTTTAATGTTCATAATGTTCAACAGCTTTTGTTAAGGCATTTTATTATTTGTTACAGTTTAGTTAGAATGTAATGATTCTATCAAAAAGATGGCGTTAGTCTTATTATAGAGTGGAAAAATTTAATATAGTGAGTGTCGATTTACACTCGGAGTATAAATTATTATTATTTTCCTCGCTCTGGTAAGACGAGAAATCGCGGCGTTGAATTCAGCGAAGCATGAGGAATGGAGTGTCTTAACACTAGTTATCATCTGCCTACCTAAGAGTACAGCTAAGAGAATATTTTTTTTTGTTTTGACTTTGTATCGTATTGAGTAGTTAACGCTCTATTACTATAATGAAAACAATTTCATTACAAAAAATTAAAGTGCCGTCCTCCATTTTCATCAGATCACTCGATGGTTTTGACACATGCCATATAAAGAGACAACGGATCTGTCGAATAATTAATTAATTATACAAATATTGAACAAAACATTGAACCCAGTTGTAACCGCAATATATTTTATTTTGTGGTGGGAAACAAACGTGTGATTGTAAACACGACAGGTTGTGGATTCGATTTCTAGTCAAGGAAATTAAATATTTCATATTTTCGCTCTGGTGTCGAGCAAAGCACGGTATGGAGTTAAGTTTGGCCATTAAACTCCTAAAGAATTCGACGAAAAGTGGGGAGAATAGCAACGATTTTAAAACGATAACGTTTCTTCAGTCTTACTTATAATACATAATTTCTACTAGGTATTGTAAATGTAAATGCAGAAGGGAAGTGTTTTAATGGGAACGTGGGTAACTTAATATTAGGTTCCCAGCATCCCCCTGAAAACCTAATTAGTACTTACTAATGCGCTTTACGTTTATTAACATAGTATACAGTAGATAGCACACGTTTGTTGTGTATCAGTTTAATAAACAGCGAGACCTCTATGTAGAGTTGGATGGAATTAAGTAGGGTTGTAGCATTAACATAATATAACACAAAGGATTAGACAATGTTGATTTTGTTGACATTTTCTATCTTCATCCTGCACAAAGCGGAGTAGGCAGAGGGAATCTGGGAACCTAATGTTAAGAGATTCCGTTACAATGAAAACAATTCCGCTTCATAGTAAGGCTGCGTAGAATGAATTAGAAATTAAGTTACTATGAATAATAGAGGGAACCTAGTGTTAAAACACTTTTTTCCGATTAAGAAACTTCCGTTTCCATTTCCGCCGAATTCTGGAGGCATTGCGTGTTGAGTGGTGAAATGTAACCTCGCGCTTTTGCCTCGTTATAAGAACGATAAATGAAAATAATAATTACACGTCTTCGGTAGTAGTACAATGCTTTATTATAAAGTATAGATGGCAACCCAAGTCACGATATCCAGGCTAGCAGTATTAAAGCAAAAACTTTATACTATTTTCCCGGAGAGAATCGACGTTTTCAAACAAGATTTTTTCAAGACATTGTGTCTGGAGAACAATGTCTTGAAAAACTTCCGGAACTGAACGCCGGACTTTATCCAGTTGAGAAATTGAAACAATTTAACTATAGTCGTACGCCTTCCCGTTGCACCAAAGCAGCTTATGCAGCAACAAGCTGCATCGCACAAGCACATTTCTACATCGACCACTGTCCGCCTTTGTTGCATATCATTTTGATTAATCTACGTTTGGTGTTTATTTATTTGGTTAGATCTTAGATTTTCGAGATCATAGATTCGAACTCTTTAATCGAATTAATCGCGTATATCAGTACTACACAATGATTATTTTCTTATCTAATTTACTTCCATGATCTAATAATATTATCATTTTAAAGACAATGTCCTTATTATCATTTTAAAGACAATAATAGCTATAATTTTATCCAATTCTATAAAATACTTTGTTGCAATATTATCTTATACCATTCCTTACATTGAAATATCTTTTTTACTAAAAAACCGATTGAAATAAAACATACAATAAACATTAAAGGAAGTTTTTAAAACATAATAGTGAAAACTTTTACTTATGGAAAAAGACAAGGCAAACGAGCGTTCGGATCACCTGATGGTAAGTGACCACCGCCGCCCACGACCCCGTGTAACACCAGAGGAGCTACAGGTGCGTTGGCGGCCATTAGTGGAGATAGACGCGCTTTTTGAAGGTACCCATGTTATATCGACCTGGACCACTTTACAGTAGTCTCTATATCCTTAAATTGTACTCCACAATACCTTGTGTCACTGCTAACATCGCGTTTCGAATTAGTCTTTTAACAGCGTCATCAAGGTGATGATGACCAAGATTCACCAAAGGCCAAGGTTGCCAAACCCTGGCAGACCTAACTGAATTCTTCTACCAGTCTCTCTCTGAAAATCGTTTTTACCAAGCTAAATAATTTACCTTGGGAAGATATTAATCATCATTGCAAATCCACTCATAATTGGGTGCGTAATCGCTTTACATACGTACAAAAAAACATACGGTCTATTTGATAACCTCCACTTTTTTTGTTATCGATTAAAAATATAAAATTATTAAAAATGTAAAAAAGGGGAGATGAAAAAGACTATAAAAGCAGTGGAGTTGTGTCAATCGGGGGTAGTTTTATTGGAAGGAAACTATTATTAGGTGATACATATCACTTATTGCAATTACTAAATAGTTCTAATTCTTTCCAAATAGTTTATAAACATATAGACGATACGCTTCCGATTTCTAACAATATATATATATATATATATATATATATATATATATATATATATATATATATATATAAATCCTCTAGGTCAATCGTGGCGCATGGGCACAATGTGTGACTGTAAAAGCGACTGATTTTGGGTTCGATCCTCACTCGAGGAAATGAAATATTTATTTAAATTTACATTTCCGTTTCTTCGCTCTGGTGTCTAGGCAAAGTGCGATGCCTCCACAATTCACCAGAAAGTGGGGAACGGAGTCTCTTAAGTTCAGCTAGGTGCCTACCAATAAGGGAGATAAGCGGGATAATACAAAAAGTGAGTAAAAAATATAGGAATTCGCATCTTATAACTTTTTTATACCCGTAATATGACAAAAATCCTTAATTGAAATATTTACTTGAAAATTTTCCAATAGACAGCTCTCGTATAGTCCGATTTCCTCCACGATATGAAAATGTATAAATACTAATATAGTGAAATGGGATTTATATTGACTGTAACTGAGAATTGGTAGAATATTGAGATAGTAAAAAAGGAATCGGGCGGATAAACCGAAGGATATAAACCGATATAAAACATCATTTATGTTGAGTAAGTAACTAATGTTACGAAATTATGAGATGCTATTTTAAAAAATCTTCTTAAAAAACATATATATATATATCTTAAATACTTTATATACAATATTTTTAATGTTTATAAAAATCTGCTTCACGCTGTATCCCACACATGGAGTAGGCAGAGATAATCTAGTGTTAAGACACTTCGTTCCCCACTTTCCGCTAAATTCTTGTTAACTGGCGGAACTCAACGCCGTACTCATAAAAATTATAGTAATGAACTTTAGAATTAGGTTTGCTTTACCTAGAGATTTCGTTACTATTTGTAGAGAAACAAAGGTTCATCGAGGTTGGTTTTTTAAAGGACGTATTGCTTAAAGGTTGTTTCTGCAGGATGTATTTTTTGACAAAAAATCATATTCAATAAAAGTTATTTTTCGATGAAAACAAAAAAAAACTACAAACAACATTTTTCCAAGTTTTTTTACAAGTGTACGACTGTAAACGCGACTCCTCGTGGATTCGATTACCTGTCGGGAAAATGAAATATTAATTTATATTTTTTTTCTTGCATTGTCCAGCACATCAAAAATAAAATGGAGTTCTCTGCGCATGTTATATATTATCCTGGCCGTTTTCGGCCACGGCCACTGACGTCCTAGCAAGAGCCTCGCTGGTGTGCTCTTAAGTGACTGACACATGCTGCATGTCAGCACTCCCCCGACATAGTTATAATAGATCACCTCAGGTATACGGGCCTTGACCTCAAACTATAGAACTCAGCTGCAAAGAGAATCTCATTTTATTTCTGCTGGCTGAATTCTTCAAAAAATAAGGAATGGACAACCCCCTTTTTCACACTACATTCCCTCTGTTTACTTCTGATATATGCAGAAATCGTGAATATTACATGAAATTCATTTTGAGCTTACGTACATATCACTCACGATATTAAAGAAGCCTTTCCTCAAAATGATTAATGATACCTTTTTATGGTCCTACCCTTGTATGTTTAGCGATGTTAAATGACATATGTCAATTATAACAAGCTTATTCCGAATTTTACTTTCAGAATAAGCTGCTGGGTATTAAAATTGGAGCCGTCTTGGCACAGTGCTGATTTTAAACTCGATGATCGTGGGTTTGATTCCTACACGAGGGAATAATTGTATTTATGCTGTTGAAGAGAAAAATTGTGAAAACTGTGTGTTTTAGATATTTTGTTGATAGGTGAAATCTTGTGAGTTTGCGTTACCGGCATTCATATATTATATCTGTATATTTGTATACAGTTTATATTGCTAAGACAATCCGTTCCTCAATTTCCGCCAAATTATTTGAAGGTATTTTTTTTGTAGTGCGTGTTGATTGGCGGGATTTAAAACCGGGCTTGCCTTTGCCTTAGTATCAGAGCAAGGACATCAATATTAAAATAAAAATAAATAAATTAGCTTCACGCTATATCCCGCACACAACAGGGTAGGCACAGGGAACCTATTGTTAAGACACTCAGTTCCCCACTTTCTGCCGAATTCTGGAGGCATTGCATGTTGAGTGGCAGAACTCAACGCCGCGCTTAACCTCGACACCAGAGCGAAGAAAATGGAAATATAAATTTAAATAAATATTTCATCTCTTCGAGTGGGGATCGAACCCACAACCAATCGGTTTTACAGTCACACTTGAGTGCCGCTGCGCCACGACTGACTGATACAAAGCAATAATATAAATAATAAATAAAGCAATATTAATAAATAATAGTTAATTCCTCAAGTGGGTATCGAACCCACCACCGTGATGCTACCCACACCTATATTGTAGCTGTAATATTAACAAAAGTAATATTTGCCAATTATTTAATTACATATACTCCATCTCCTTAGCCGATATAGTATTTATACTTATATTAATAAAATACTCTTTATATTTTTTTTTCTAGAAATTCTAATCGAATATTGGAGATAGGTTTAAAATGTCACATTATCCGTAGGTATAATGCACAGGTAATGGTACACAAAACAGATTTTTGACATCCAAAAATTCCCAATCAGAGCATTTCTCATTATTTTTTTAATTAGGCGAAAAGGGGAGAGTGAGTCTTAAAACTAGATTCCCTCTGCCTACCTTGCTATATGTGGGATATAGCGTTAAGAAAAAAAGAACGTCCCTCTCCCATAGATTCCTTTCTTCTCCTCTGGATTATGATCCACTGGCATTGTTTTTGTAAGCTGGGGTTCATTGTATAATTGCAGCTAATTTAATCATTAAAATGCAAACATTAAATTCGTTCCCCCGAGGGCGAATTGAATCCGCAACCGTCGCACTTACACCCAGACAATACAGATAGGTCAAAACGTATAAAATGTTGGTAATATACGAGTATATAAATACATTTTAATTTGTCTTTTGTTTGTAGTAAACTATATAAAATAATCAATACAGTCCCCAAAATAAAAAAAAATGTAATGCTTTGTCAATTTTATTTCTAATTTGTAGGCCTGGTAATCTCGTGGCTATTCAACCGGAAATTGATTTTCCGGACAACCGTAATCACCGACCGATAACTAATTGACCCTTCCTCTAGTACCCTGAAATACGTTAATAGTAAAATAAATAACCTTCTTTTAATGAAATTCCACAGTGAATTGCCGGTTCCACTAAATTTGGACATTCTTGACAAACCTCCATTATTAGAAACAAAATCAGGACAGATCCTATCTCAATGAAGCATTTCCTTTAACATAAGCGATTTATTTTTGACACCCTGAAGATGTCCTCGAGAATATTTTTTTAGGCAATGTTAAGAAACAACGCTCCCAGCCTTCCGCCAAATTCTGAAAGAATGGATGGGACTTATCACACTTTGCTTCGACACCTGAGATAGAGAATTCTATGCTACGTCATGAAAAATCATAGAAGTTACATAAAGTATAAAAAAAGTGGAAACAATTTTTTTTATGGAATCAATTGCAATGAATCTTTTTGCCGTCACAACCTTTTTTTATCGTCCATCGTAAAGGTAATATCGAATTTAAAAAAGTATTATATTGTGGCTTGGGACAGAGGCACGCCAGTCAACACCCACTGCCTCAAAGGTGGGGAACGGAGGTATCTTAAAAAATAGAGTGTCTCAACCCTAGTGTTGATACCCTGATATTTGCAGAATTAAGCGCGAACCATAAAAAAATGAAATAATCTCAAACTTATCTAAAAATTTCAGCGTCATTCAACAGTGTCGTGAATCACTATCGAAGAAAATTAAGATGATGCTGTATTTCGATTTACATAATGCACCCGACATGCCAAGTCTAGTCGCTCCATTCAGATGTCTGAATCCCGTTTGGCGCAGAATGGAATGTTTATCTCAGTTCCGTTGACAGTGATTGATTACTACAACATATGAGTAACTTGCAAAATTTGGAACGTCTGATGCATTGGCAATATGAATAGTTTTTTTTTAGCTTCTGTTCTCCACTTTCTTCAATTCTAGAGATATTAAGTGTTGAGAGGAACAGGGAAGAGTGGTCTCAACTTGCCGCCAGAAACTTGCCGCCATAAATTGAGACGGTGAGTGGGGGAACTTAATGCTGCACTTTGTCTTTTTTGTATTAAATAAAACGCTTCGTCTTTTTTTGAACTCCCATTACTTGAGTGGATCAAATAAATGACTAACTGAATGACTTATAATCACTTAATCATCAAAATTCATAAGTTTGTTTCTTAAGTCCTACAAAGCTAAAATTTGGTATGTAAGTTATTGTTAGTACACAAATAAAAAAACAACAATAGTGTAACTTTTTTGTGTTATACCTAGTATTTTCGGTGCTATCTTTGTACTTCCCTAATAGTACTTATTCCTCTGAAATCTTTTTTTTTTATGGAAAAAGACAAGGCAAACGAGCGTTCGGGTCACCTGATGGTAAGTGATTACCGCCGCCCACGACAACACCAGAGGAGCTACAGGTTCGTTGCCGGCCTTTAAGGTGGAGGTAGACGCGCTTTTTGAAGGTACCCATGTCATATCGACCTGGAAACACTGCCGTGGGTGGGCCATTCCACAGTTCCGTGGCAAATCTGGTTCACTCTAGTCTTTCCACACGGCTATCTCAACGTTATTATCTTACAACATACAATCTTACAATCTTGCAAATAGAAATAAAATCCCATCAAAAACATTGTCATGTACAATAACTCATATCATCAAAAAGTATCAGATCGTATGTAGCGCCAAGTTTTCAACTAGCGTCAAACTACACCTTAGTCAAAATTTGTGGTTTGGCGGTTTCGTTGCTGTAAATAACATAAGAATAAAATAAATAGTAAACACTGAATTGCTCAAAAATATAAAACACATATAATTACACATAATCAAATAATCAAATAAAGAGACTAAATATTATTTAATATTTCCATTGTAACGCAATGCTTACGGAATTCGGCGGAAAATGGTGGACAAAGTGTCTTAATATTAGGTTCCCTCTGCCTACTCAGCTGTATGCGGGATAGCGTGACGCTGGAAAAAGAGAGAGAGAGAGAAGAAATAGAAATGATTGTTGAAGCGCGTACAATCAAAAACTTGTAGAGTTAGAGACGTAGAGCTAAGTTTAATACTCTTAAAGTTTTATAAGCCGTACTAACTTCAAAATAGTAAGAGGTGTAAAATTGATTGATTGATTAAGTTTTTTATCAAAAAGTAAATGTTGCCTAGATTGTGAAGATATCGTCTTGGCAATATTTTGTAAATATAGTTTTTAAACAAATATGGATGATACTAGAGGAAGGTCACTTAAAAAGCATGGACTTCCCACTTACATCAACCACATACAGTGTATCTTAAAAAATAAGGTAAGCATTGGTGAACGAGGCAAAAGACAATATATATACATGTAATATAATATAAACATATAAGAGATATGTAGAGAACGTAGCGTTTGGCACTTCTCTCTTACTGGCTACCTACCAAGGATAAGGCGTGAGGCTAAAAAAAAATAGTTGCTGATACCACTGATAAACATTTAATTGGGAATCATAATTCATAATATCGGTGTATAACTGACGAAATGAGAAGTGTAATGGATAGTGATGTGAACATTACATTTCTTGTTTAGAATGCTGTGTCACGTACTTCACTGTAATATACCGTACATTCCTCCATCAGTCCATCATTCGATAAAGTTCACCATTCGATAAAAGCTCTCAATCTACTCCATTAGTCACATATATAGATGTTTACAAATAACTGAGAACTAGCTTGTACTACTATCTTTGTTTTTTATAGTAGTACTATTGGGCGTGAGCAGCTTCGCCTGTTTATTTGCACTCTTAAGGGTGAATTTAAAAAAAAACCACGAAACACGTGTTCAATAAAATATTTTTAGCAGTCTGAATAATTTTTTTTTATAAAAATCGGTGGAGATTTAAAGATTTTCCATATAAATTTTCAACCCCTTATTTGAACCCTTGGGGGAGAATTCTAAAAAAACCATTAAACACGTGTTCAATGTCAAATGGACCACTCAACACGAAATGTCTAGAAAATCGGTCAGAAAATGGAGGACGGAGTGTCTTGACATTAGGTGCCATCTGCCAACAGTGTCATATAAATTAAATATTTTATACCTTTCTACATTTCCCTTTTTCAGAAAAGTTGGTTAACAATAGGTTTTTATTATCATACATGATCAAAATGCTCAGGCACGTCATGCAGTGATCTCTGTAATCTTATAATCGTGTGCTTCAATAAAGAGTTTCCTGAGTTTGATTCCACGAAATATACAGCTTTATGGACCAAGTTAAGTAAAAAAAGATGGTGAAGAATGATAGTATATCTAATATTTTTTTTGTAACTATGTATGTGTTTCATTTCTGCACTCTGGTATCGAGATGAAAAGCAGCGTTCAGTTCCGCCACTAGCAATGGCGTCCTCCAGATTTCGGCGCTCCACGCAATGTCCCCAGAATTCGGTGGACAATAGGGAACGGAGTGTTTTAACACTAGGCTCCCTCTCCCTACCCTGCTTAAATTAGTAAATATATAAAATTGTTATTTGCAATCACATACTAAGGTATAAATGCCACTCAACACGCAATGCCTCCAGAATTCGGCAGAAACCCCTTTCTGTCGAATTCTCGAGGAATGGAGTGTCTTAACACTAGGTTCCCTCTGCCAACCCTGCTGTGTGCGGGATACAGCGTGAAGCTGTTTTTTTTTTGTAGTATTATATAGAAAATATAAAAATATATGTAAGTTATTTTGTTCCCATTCTTAAAAAAACGTATATATCAGATACAAGGTAAAGCTTGAAAGTTTATATGAAAGTTGTGAACTATACTTTCAAAGGGAATAGACCGAAGCTTAAAACTTTTTAAGTGACCCGGCGAGCAGTTCACTTTTTAATATTCTTTATCTTCATATTTTTAATATATTGGAAACTAATTAGTTTTGGAACAGAAAGCGGAAAAATTAAAACAATTTATTCCCCCAAGTGGATATGGAACCCGCAACCAACGCATTTACAGTCAAATGTGGAAAATATTTGGCGTGAACGATAACCTCATATATGCAAGGGAACCTAGTGTTAAGACACTCCATTCCCCACTTTCTACCGGATTCTGGAGGCATTGCGTGTTGAGTGGCAGAATTCAACGCCGCGCTTTGCCTCGACACCAGAGCAAATCCACAACCAGTCCGTTGTACAGTCACACTTTGTGCCTCTGCGCCACGACTGGCCTCAAATTATTGGTTTTCTATTTGGTGGACTTTTGGTATGTTCAATACATGCCCCAATTTTTCAAGGAGTAAAGAAAACAGAGTTGCATAATACCAAATTTATTTCTGCATACGCTGTTAAAATCCAAAACATATTAATATAAGTTAAGGGATATTGTGGCACAAGTGTGCAATAGCAAACGTGACAGTTTGTGGATTCGATTCACACTCGAGGAAATGATTAAAGAAGCAAAAGTGCAATATTGAGTTTCACTACCTGAACACCCCATTCCTCCAGCATACAGCGAAAAGTGAGAAACGACATTGTCTTGATATCTTAACACAAGGTTCCTGGGTTACCTACATTTGGGTTAACTAAATTAAATTAAAATAAATAAATAATAATTAAGAAATTAGAAACAAGATACAATTTTAAATACACCACGTGAAGACGACGTGGATCCAAAAAGTTTTGATTTGTAGCGTCGCTTTCTGAATGGTTGTCACGTAGTTGTTTGTTAGAGCATCTGCTCCACTTAAAACTATCTTGAATATGAGAGATTTTAATATTGCAGTTAAAATCAGTTTCTCGCTGTATACCGTATATAGCAGGGTAGGCAGAGGGAACCTAGTGTAAGACACTCCGTTCCCAACTTTCCGACGAGTTTTGGAAGCATTGCGGTTTGAGTGGTGGAACTCAACGCCGCGAAAATAAACATATACAACATAACATAAATCAACTTGTAATTTTGAATATTTAATTTATACAATATTTATTTATTTCATTATTTATTTTACTTTAGCTCCATTCGTACCCTATATGTATTCTATCGTTATATCGTTTTTTTCCGTTATCTATATATATAAAAGGACATGTACTGACTGACTGAGGTAAGACGCACGCACAACCGTAACTGCTGTGCGTAGAAACGTGAAATTTGGACAGATATTTATTTTCAAAAAAATATTTTCAAAATTTGAACCCTAAAGTGATGAAATAGGGGTTGAAAGTTAAGTTAAATTAAATATTCAGACTCTTAAAAATATTTCATTGAACACGTTTTTCAGAAATCCCTAAGGGTAAGGGGTTGAAAGTTTTATATGGAAAAATCTTTAAATTGCCATAGATTTTTATAAAAAATTAAATTCAGACTGTTAAAAATATTTTAGTGAACACGTGTTTAGTGGTTATTTTAGAATTCACCCCTAAGGGTGCAAATAAGCGGGTAAAGCTGCGCACGCCCACTAGTATATTACACAAAGATTATTTAAATAAACAACCCTCAACCGCTTTGCTCATCCACCTCTATCGCTTCCATCATTGTAATAATTAAATAAAAAATAAACTTTATATAAAATAAATATATATATTACACTATACATTACATACATATATAACATTAGGGCACTTACGACAATACTTAACTACGATACTTTTATAAAACAAATTCATACGTTTTTTATCATAAAAACAATTTATTTGTTTAAATAAAGTAACTTTGGATTATGAAGGTCAGTCTTGGCGCAGAGGCACAAACTGTGACTGTAAAACCGACTGGTTGTGGGTTCGATTCCCACTCGAGTTGATGAAATATTTTCTTAAATGTATATTTCCATTTCTTCGCTCTGGTGTCGAGGCAAAACGCGGCGTTGAGTACTGCCACTCAACACGCAATTTCCCCAGAATTCAGCTGAAAGTGGGGAACGGAGTGTGTTAACACTAGGTTCCCTCTGCCTACCCTGCTGTGTGCGGGTTAAAGCGTGTATTTTTTTTTTAAATAATATATTGTGGACAATGCTGCAGAAAATATAAGCTCCAGCGTCACGAATACGTCACGATTTACTAATAAATAGCGGGGTTGTTCTGTTGATATTGACATTTATATAGCACTGTTTATCTCTGAGATTTGTTAACTTACATGTTTGCTTTGTATGAAATTCATAGCAAAAAGGGTGAGGATGTATTATTAGGAAATTTATATGGTTCCCTCTGCCTATCCTGCTGTGTGCGGGATACAGCGTGAAGCTGATTTTTTTTTATTATATATTTGTTATTTTTTTGGAATGGACAGGTTTTTTTTTATTTTGCCCCTATATTAGATTGGGAGTAAGATTATGGTAACATTTTTTCGAATTTATTATTAGAATTTATCTCCATGCCTTACGTTCAACCTATTTTTCAAGAATTTTACTTAGTAACCACAATCTTGAAGATCAATCTTGATGTAGAGGCACAAGCTTCTAAAAGCAGCTGGTTGTGGGTTCGATCCCCACTATAAACTATTTAATATTTTGAATGACTTCACAAAGTCGTAGTAAAACGCGACGTTGAATTCCGTCACTCAACACCCAATATTCCAGAATTTGGCGGAAAATTTAGGGGCGGAGTGCCTTAGCACTGGGCATCCTCTGCTTACCTCTGATACGCGTAGGATACAGCGTGTACCTAAAATAAATCAATTTAAGGAGATAGGAGCAATAACTATAGGTAAAATGCAGAGTTACTAATATTTTACATCTAACGTCTTCACATTTTTTACCGCATATAGGATCACAAGGAGCGTTTGAATTTACTCCATTTTTCACTTTCCGTCCAATTTGTGAGATATTTTTCTTACTAAAAAAAAAAAAAGTACCATCGAGGTAGTATAAAAAATAGAAGCGGTTACTTAAGCGGTATTAGAAATATACATACATTTTACATGATTAATGTACAACCATAACTTTGCAGAGAAAATGTTGAAATATTTTTGCAAGATAAACTGAATAGATCTTTCAAAATAATTTTACTCGAGATAAGTTGAATATACGGCTAATATGAAATTCGATACGACGTATGATTAAACGTACGCCATCTTTCAACTTCCTTAGATGAAATGTTCTTTTTTTTTTTTTCAAGTATTACATATAATAAATTCCACATTAGATATGAGGATGTCGTCCCCTCTCACTTGGGGGAATGAAGAAATGAATATTTTTCATTTGCTTCTAGTAAAGAGGCAAAATGCAACGTTGAGTTCCGCCACTCAATACGCAAGAGAATTTGGCAGAAACTGGAGATATTCTGCGTTTCCCTCTGTCTACTCTGCTTAAATAAAGAAATATATAATATAAAACATTTATACCAATAAAAACCAGCTTTACGCTATACCCCTCAAACAGCAGGGCAAACAGAGGGAACCTAGTGTTAAAATGTCTAAGCGAGGTTTGCATCAACACCAGAGCGAGAAATAAAAATGTAAACGTAAATATTTCATTTCCTTGAGTGGGGATTGAACCCACAACCAGTCGATTTTGTCATAAACAAATCTAATATTACACACTTTGACAGAAATTCAATCAATCAATAAGCACTATTTAAATTCGTACGATTTTTTTTCTTTATGGTGTTACAATTGATTTAGCAATTTTTTTTGCAATTACAGACACTTGTTTTTATATTGGGACACTCGATGTATACACTGAGTGTACGGTGTCTAGTGTCGTAGTGTATTCTAATCATTTAACTGCATGTAAAAGCTAGTAGGTACTTATAGTAAAATTTATATATTTTTTTCATCGTTTAAGAGAGATTTAGAGGCGGCTACAGTTTCTTCTCTAAAATGAAAAAAAAAATATTTTCATAAATTAGAATTCACGCTGTATCCCGCGCGAATAAGTAACACTATGTTCCCTCTGCCTACGCAGCATGGTAGGCAGAAGGAACCTAGTGTTAAAACTCTGTCCTCCACTTTCTGCCAAATTCTAGAAGCATTGCGTGTTGAATGGCGAATCAACACCGCGTTTTGCCTCGACACCAGAGCGAAGAAATGGAAATATTAATTTAAGTAAATATTTCATCTCCTCAAGTGAGAATCGAACCCACAACCAGTGGGTTTTACAGTCACACTTTGTGCCACTGCGCCACGACTGGCCTCATCTCATTTTTCAATATTTTTTCATTACAATAGAAAATAATAATAAAATTTAAAAAAGTGAAAAAAAGTATATACATACGGGTATATTAATATGTATGGCTAGATGTTGAAATAACGTTTCAATTTATGAAACCAACACCCATATTCAACTTGGATATAGCTTTACAGGTCATTTGGCGACCGACAGTGACTTGTTTACATAAAAATTGGTCGTACGTATGCAAAATAGGTAAAAATACATCAATGTCTTTAATAAAGAAAATTGTCTTTTTTGTCTCTTTATGTAAATACTAAAAGTCGTATATAAATTTTGTATTTTGAGATTGGTGATCACAAGCCTAAAATGTGATGATCGTGGGTTCGATTACCACTTGGGGGAATTAATCAAGTGATTATGGTATGTTTCTCATACATGTATTTACTTTGTATGAGAAGCATACCCTTCATACAAAAATCTATCTAATATATGATAGGTTATTGAAGATAAAAAAATACCAAACGAAAAGCATTTATTCCAATATCATAATTATTATGTACAAAGTAGTAAATTTAGACACCAGCATTGGCGGTAGCTTTGGGTTCGATTCCCATTCGAACAAATGAATTATTTAATATTTTCATTTCTTCGCAATGGTGTCGAGGCAAATGAAAAATAAAATAAATGTAAATAAATATTTCATCTCCTAGAGTGAAGATCGAACCCACAACCAGTCAATTTTACAGTCAAACCTTGTGCCTCTTAATACAAAATAAAAGAACCTTTTATTACCTACTAATGCTCAGCTGTATAGAAAAATTGAATTCAGAGAAGTACAAAGTTAATAGATAAGTTCATAAAAAATCAATTTCTAGAACGTTGCACGTTTCAATAGAAATGTTCTACTGAGAAATATGATTATTTATAAAGACTTGTAGACTTAACTATTTAAGGATTCATTTCATTATTAATATAAAAAAAAACAGTTAGGTTAAGTTTGTTCAAATTAAGTCATTGGTTCCCAATTAATTTCAGGATTGTAGATAAACAAAAATATGTAGTTGAACAACTTAACTTTGCGGGGGCTCGCACTCATTTTGTATGAAACTAAGCACAGTTATAAGTTTGTAATAGTATTTACTTAAGAGATTTTAGGTCGATCGAACTATCTTGGATTTCGTTTACCTACAATACAATTCGTTGTATATATATTTTTGTCTTGTTATAGGTGAAGGCAGTATTTTTCCGGAAACTCTTTTAAACATGCATTTTTCTGTTATGTAATATTTTCTTTTTTTACCGTACAACCTTTCTCGTGTGTTCTCCATTCAACGTGACATTGGCGAAGTGATTTTGTACTCAACTGGCACGCTCGGAACGCCATATTAAGAGAAACCAAACCAAACCAATACAATTCGAACTTTTGAACTGCAGGGTGTTCCCTGCCCAAAGAAATGTTGCTCATATTTCTAAAACTATTAAACCGAGTTTTTGATTACTTGAACCGTTCTAAAGGTCAGATTATATTATTATTGGCATCCAAAGGGGTCATCTAGATGTGCCTTTTGATTTAGTTACTGAGAAATTTGTAGATAAATCCAAACTTACGAAATTTTGCACTCGCGCCGAAAGCCAAACAAAAACAATATCACATATATACATATCAACCAGATGCTCTCCTTTTTTGAGGTCGGTTAAAATCCAAGAACGTTTTAACACTCAATTCTCCATCTTGGTGGTAATGCCATCCACGTCCCACTTTCCCTAATCGTAAAAAATATTTGTAAGGTTGTATAAAATTAATCTTGTAATTCGTAATGAACATTTTATTTATTGTTATTAAATAAGTTAAATTTATTTATTATGTTTATTTTTATGCATGTAGATTTAGATTATAGTGTTAGATTATGTTAGTAAGTGGCAACTAAAATGAATAACTGGACTGTCTTAAGCGGACATATATGTATGGTAATAACATAAGTCTAGTTCTAGGTAATATCTATAGAGAAAAGTTTTAAAAGAAATGTAAAAATAACAAAAGGTACGGACCATAAGTCTGTAGTGTAAGTAAGAATTAAAATAAAAAAAAAATTAAAAAACAGTCAATTTTATCTGTGTGTTCGTAAATTAAACAAAGTTTTGTCTTAATTACTTGACTTGGAATGAAAGGTTGATTACACAAATTTTTGAAGAGAAATTCTTGGAAGCGAAAAAAAATGAAAGGAAGTTGAATTTTTTTGATGGTTGATAATTAATGAATCCGCTTAATGGATGTCATCGGGCTAACGAGGACGTCCACCAAACATTTTATGTTCAAGATAAAAAAAAAATCCTTTAATGATAAGTTATCTAATCATCATACAATGTAGTATGCATAAGTTAACATATTGCACAGGATCTGACTAAAAACGCAACGTTAGTGGGTTCGATCCACTGCCGTGGGAATGAAGGTTTTTTTCCCATTCTGGTAAGATAAATTGCTTTTTTGAGTTTCGACACTCAACACGCAATTCTGGCGAAAAGTAAATAATGATAAAGCAAGAAGTTAAAAAAATATATATACCCGCACACAGCAGGGTAGGCAGAGGGAACCTAGTATAAGACACTCCGTTCCCCACTTTCTGCCGAATTTTGGAGGCATTGCGTGTTGAGTGGCAGAACTCAACGCCGCGCTTTGCCTCGACACCAGAGCGAAGAAATGCAAATATAAATTTAAGTAAATATTTCATCTCCTCGAGCGGGGATCGAACCCACAACCAGTCGGTTTTACAGTCACACTTTGTGCCACTGCGCCACGACTGGCCTCAATCATTATTAATTCATTAATTATTTATCCGGTTTACCAACAATTGTGACACAAAAAAATAAAAACGATACAATATCACGAACCTTAGTCTATGTATTTAATTATAGTTATTTCTATGTATAATAAGACAGTAAAAATATTTTGTCTGTACATTTAATAATTTTGACTGAAATGGATAGAGGGATACTTAAAAAGAATAATAGAAAGCAAAAATATTGTTTTCGAATTTCTTGTCTGTCTGTCTGTCTGTCGATAGTTTTTTGTCCGCATTTTTCTCTAAAAGTACTGAACCGATTTACTTGAAAATTCACCAATTGCTTTGTTTTAACTTAAGTTAAGTCCTAAAGTTCATCAAAATCGGTTCATTGAAAAAAAAGTTATCGTCATTTGAATGAACTCAAGGCATTAGTTTGCCTGCGAATGTTATATAGCAATCGCGCTGGTAAGATTCTTGGCTAAAAGAATCACATTCGAAACGTCTGGGTTATATGACTGTTGATAAAACTATATATTTTAAAGCACTATCGTTCAGAGTACAAACAATAAAGTAAAGTAAACAAAATTGAATTGTTAGATAAGGTTACGTTCATAAATCATAACAGTTAGGTTTTAGTTGTAATTAATTCAACAGATAGATAAAGACCGATTTGATCTTCAAAGAAATATTAAATAATTACATAGTCGTTTGTTTGTTTGAAATAAATCTATATAAAAATGTCTAAAAACATTATTTTTACGTGTACTTTGTAATAACTACATATTTACCAATTGTACATTTAGCTAATAATATATGTAACTAATTTAAAAACTGTATAGCAATTACTGTACAATTTAAAGTAAATTGTACTTTGTAAAATAACATTACAGTTATTTTACAAAGAATATTATGAATCCTTCAAATCAATAGTTTATCATGTGAGGCTTTTTCTGAAAAGGTGAATTAAAAAAATCACTGACATCAGCAAATTTAACAGAGTTTTAAAAGTATGATGAGACTTACATTACATAGGTAGGTAAAACGAACGTAATATTATAAAAAAATATACGTATAAGAAATAATTAGCTTTATATATATTTTTATTTCAAAATAATCAAATGTCCTAATAGACATTACGATAATGTAGTAAAAATATCATATTATTATTAGAAGTTAATATAATTGTCAGTCAATTCTGTTTATTAGATCAATAATCATGCACTTTAAGCGGGCGAAGCCGTGGGCGGACCGCTAGTAGAAAATACAGGAGAATTGAAATCAATAACTGATTTAGAAATGGAATATTATAAAGCAAGTTAATTAAACTAGGACTAAAAGTTCATGCATATCTATTTGAAATTGGAAATTTGAGTTTTGTTAACAATAAAGTAAATAAAGTACTTTCTACTCAGACCAAACGCCTGATGTAGTTTGAGGGCGACTTCTGAAGCATATTAATAAAAAAAAACAGCTTCACGCTGTATCCCGCACACAGTAGGGTAGGGAGAGGGAACCTAGTGTTAAGACACTCCGTTCCGCACTTACTGCCGAATTCTGGAAGCATTGCGTGTCGAGTGGCAGAACTCAACGACGCGCTTTGCCTCGACACCAGAGCCAAATGGAAATACACATTTAAGTAAACATTTCATCACCTCGAGTCCCCACTCGATCGAACCCACAACCAGTCGGTCTTAGAGTCACACTTTGTGCCTCTGCGCCACGACTGGCCTCATATTAATGAGTGATCAATAACGCATGTTTTACCTTACATTTACCCTACCATTACATTATAATACGTCCTCACTTCGAGAGTTAACTTTCAACTTTGAGAATCACACGAGTCCAACTGTTCACATCTAAATTTACCGTTTCTTCTATTACTCACAAAAGACAATCTGAGAGAACGAAAATTCCACTACAATTTACTCAACAATTTCTAATAAAAATAGTAAATTACATATATTTTAAATAAAACTGGTCACAGGTAGACCACGGTCCAAAAATGTACAAAAAAACTAAATATACGCGATTAATCCGGTTAAAGTTTTATTTAAAATGTTTAATAATCGTGAAAATCAAAGAACTTATTTCAATTACATATATTATTTATATTAACGATTATTGATGTAACTGCCTCTAGACATATATTAGGTAACCTCATTTATAGAACTTTTAATTATTTCTATTAGAACAAGAAACAAAACCGTAGATAAAAGTTACTCAATAATAAACGCAAAAGTTAAGCAATAACCTACATTTCTACAGTTTTATCCTATCTCTGTTAGAAAACGATTTTGTTTCGTACCAATTCGAGCGAAGACTCGGCTGTAAAATTATGTCATTGGCTATAAATTCTGTTAAAAATCCTCAACATGTTAAATTTTCTACGTGAAGTAGTAGCAAATGAAAGTAAAATGATTTATTGTATTACAGCTTTCTACTTCAAGGTTTACTGTATTTATTATTTGGCGTGAAATTACATTTTATATAAAAAAATTAAAATTAAATTAGCTTCACGCTATATCCCGCACACAGCAGGGTAGGCAGAGGGAACCTAGTGTTAAGACACTTCGTTCCCCACTTTCTGCCGAATTTTGGAGGCATTGCATGTTGAATGGCAGAACTCAACGCCGCGCTTTGCCTCGACACCAGAGCGAAGAAATGAAAATATAAATTTAAGTAAATATTTCATCTCCTCGAGTGGGGATCGAACCCACAACCAGTCGGTTTTACAGTCACACTTTGTACCACTGCGCCACGACTGGCCTCTAATAATGTATAAGAAGAGAATATAATATAGAATCAAGGACATGACCCTTATTTTTTTCTAGTTGTATCCATAGAGTTATATACCATAGGGTATATATATATTTTTAAATATCTAAATAGTACATTATACTCCATTTTAAATAAACGCGATGACATAAATTCAAACATTATTATGTGTCAGTCAAGATGAGGTCAGTTGTGGCGAGATCGAGCGATCTTGACAGTAGTTGCATAAAAGTTTGCAGCACCATAAATAAGAATCGAACCCAACACTCTCACTTACTCAGCTGCCGTTGCTTCGCGACCAACTGAAATAATAAATCTATAAATATTTCAAAGATATGTAAGTAAAACGTAAGGAGAACTTTTTCATTAAATCCTTCATAAGCTGGTACGGAAGTTAATAAGACTTCGCAGCACGAACGTCATATTAATTTTATGTGAAATATCGCATTCAATAATAAAATTTGGTCCATCGATGCAAAACAGCTCCACGCTGTATTCCGCACACAGTAGGGAAGGCAAATTAAACCTAGTGCTAAGACACTCCGTTCCCCATTTTCCGGAAAATTCTGGAGTCTTTGCGAGTTGAATGACGGAACTCAACGCCACGCTTTGCCTCGACACCAGAACGAAGAAATAAAAATATTTTTTTTTCACTATAAGCTCGACGGGTTGTGGATTCGATGCCCTGTAATGAAATATTAATGTTGTCAATGAAATATTCATATTCTCTGGTGACGAGGCAGACGCGGCGTTAAAGTCCACCACTTAACACGAAACTCTTTCAGAATTCGGCAAAGAGTAGGGGACGAGAGTGTCTTAATGGAAACGGAATGTCTTACCACTATCGTCCCTGTTTCTGTCTGCCCTGCTATTTTCGGGATACAACGTGAACCTAAAAACATATATTTAAAAAAACGGCAACATATATATTGTAGAACATTCCAAGTTATAAAGCATTCGTTGTTACATCACGACACATCCCCGGGGAAAGCTTTCTGAGACCTCTCCCTCTTCGATACGTAATATGGGGAAGAAAAGAAATTGAAATAAAATACATCCATCGCGATTTTATTGTGGAATTTTATTGTTCGTATACTATCATTGAGGCCAGGGGCTGGTTGTCGGTTCGATCCTCAGTCGAGAAATTGAAATATTTAATAAAATTTATTTTTTCATTTCTTCGCTCTGGTGTCGAAGCAAACGCGGAGTTGAGTTCCGCCACTCAGTACGCGATGCCTCCAGATTTCGGTGGGAAATGGAGACGGAGTGTCTTAACACTAGGTTCCCTCAGCCTACTTGCTGTTTGCGGGATAAAGCGGAAGCTGGAAAAATGCTAATCACATGATTAGCATTTTGAGTTTCCTAAAGTTGAAAATATTCATACTCATCTAAATTGGCATCTTAATTTAATTTGATTGAAGTGATGTCATCACACCTACGCTTCTCTTAACGTATGCAGTTTTGTAATATGTATAGATTTTTACACGCACAGCTGGGGAGGTGGCTCCTTCACGGAAAGGAATATTTTAACACTGCCTTCACACTAAAAGGTAAACAGAGGCAACGTGGGAACGTAGTGGTAAACACTAAACATTAAGACACTTCCGTTGCTACTTTCCGACGAAATCGCCAAAATCACTATATTATTAAAAATCAAAAATCAAAGTCATAAAATTCTTTATTCAATTTGCCACGAGAACATTTAAATCGTAAAGTCATATAGCAATGTCAGTAGTGGAAGTCCTACCGGACCACCTACCACTGGGTTGACGGTAAATAAAAATTAAATCAGCTTCACGCTGTATCACGCACACAGCAGGGTAGACAGAGGGAACTTAGTGTTAAGACACACCGTTCCCCATTTTTTGCTGCAGTCTAGAGACATTGAATGTTGAGTGGTGGAACTCAACACCGCCCTTAACCTCTACACTAGAGCGAAGAAATGGAAATACAAATTGAAATAAATTTTTAATTTCCTCAGTGGGGATCGAACACAGCCAGTCGCGTTTACAGTCACACCATTGACCCACTGCACCACTACTGGCCTAAAATAGACAAAATTTAGGCATTTTACTTATATTTCAATATATATTAGTGGTTACTCAACCAGTTCACAGGATGTGACCTCGTTAGGAGTCGGCGGAGGCAGCCAATATTCTATCCAATCAATCGCCTTGAACTAGGTCGAATGTCTTACGTTAGATTAAGGGGCACATTAAGAATCATATCAACACCTTTTTTATTTTTTAGCTGTTTTAGTTTATTATATAATTAATTTATTATTATTTAATTTCGCTAAGTTGATTTTATTTATGTTAATACATATATAATACCTATTTACAATAGATATATATATATATAGATAGAATAGAAAATAAAAGTAGAATTTTTATCATGTGATTTAATGATTGAACGCGGGTTACCTGAAGATTTGTTTTTTTTTTTAGTCAATTTATATTATTTTATTGTTAAAAAAATTCTCGAAAATCTAATATAAAGACACTCCATTGCCTAAAATTCGCTGAACTCAACGCCGCCACCGCTGGGTACCAGGTATAAAAAATTGAAATATATACAAATAACCCATTCCTCCGGTTGTAAATCGAACCCACAGCCGTCGCGTTACAGTCACACGCATGCTTCTACGCCGTAACGGCCTCACCTTTATTGCCTACTCACCTTTAAGCCTAGTGTGTCACGAGTTCACGACTGCATCGTTCGTTAATAATGCAGAAATCGAAGTCCGCACAAAAGAAGACAAAGAGTTTTAAAATATAAAATTGAAAGGTAGTTTTGTGATCTATATATATATATATATATATATATATATATATATATAAATATATATATATATATACCGACACAAAAATAGTGATAAATTAAAGATGAAATGATCTTCTATTGAACTTCAAGCTGTATCCCGCACACAGCAGAGTAGGCAGAGGGAACCTAATATTAAGACACTCCGTGCCCCTTAGTTATATTGAGCGTTGGAAAGTGAAAGTTAACATTTCAGTTTATTTAACCAGATGAGGTAAATTTATATATTTCTATTTTAATACTTATAACCGCAAAACACGACGGGCAAGAGGGCCAAGTCTATTTATTTATTTATTCTTTTCAACTCGTGGTCCGTACCTTTTGTTATATTTATTTTTACTCGTAGTACATTAAAATATTGCTTAAGATATTATACAGTATATTATATTTTTAAAATAATCCAGGCATTTCTTTGAGTAACCAACTTCACAATATATTAAAAATACATTAATAATTGGAGGATGTCATGGCGCAGTGGCACACGTGTGACTGTAAACGCGACACTAGTGGGATTTCCATTCGGGAAAATGATTATTTATTAATATTTTCATTTATTCGCTCCAACAACGAAGGAAAGCGCGGCGTTAAGTTCCGCCACTGAGCACCTCGAAAATGCGGCGGAAAGTAGGCAACCGAGTCTCTTAACACTAGGTTCCCTCTGTCAGAAGTCAGATCGATCGTGAGGGAAATTAAAATGGCATCTTAAGATTAATTTCGAAACTTGGAAGCGATTCAAAAATACGAGACTATATTTTCTGCAGATTGAACTCAACAACTTTGCGTTACAGTGGCTGTCACACAGCTGCATCCTGCAACCGCAGCTGCTAGTAATATAAAAATATTTTAAATATAAGCAATTTTTTCAAAGTAAGGTTTTTTTCCCGCGCACAGCAATGTTGGCAGAGGGCACCTAGTGTTAAGACACTCCGATCCCCATTGTCAGTCGAATTCTGGAGGTATTAAGTGTTGAGTGACGCTGCGTCTCGCCTCGCCACCAGAGCGAACAAATGAAAAATATGACGAAAATATTACGAATCGACGATATGAAATATTTAATCATAAATCATCAGCTTCACGCTGTATCCCGCACACAGCAGGGTAGACAGAGGGAGCCTAATGTTAAGACACTCCGTTCCCCACTTTCTGTCGAACTCTGGAGGCATTGCTTGTTGAGTGGCAGAACTCAACGCCGCGCTTAACCCCGACACCAGAGCGAAGAAATGGAAATATAAATTTAAGTAAATATTTAATATTCCACGTAAAAATATAGATAATATTTAGAATCCATAACTTGCCGCGTTTACAGTCAAAATGGCGCTTCTGCGCCACGACTGGCCCCACTGCGGGATTTATATACATTTTATAATATCTAGAGGTCTGTTAGCCTTGAAAATTAGGCTATAGCTAAAACGGATGTCACGAAAGACGGACGGAATATTAATGCATATCACGGCCCTTTAATTTAACAAATTGGATTTATGGGATTCTATTTCGAACGCAATATGATATTTTTATTTAATATATTTTGATGTAATTTTCTAGGTGACATAATAAATACCAGCTTCACGCTGTATCCCGCACACAGCAGGGTAGGCAGAAGGAACCTAGTGTTAAGATACTCCGTTGCCCACTTTTTACCGAATTATGAAGGCATTGCGTGTTGGGTGGCTGAACTCAACGCCGCTCTTGGCCTCGACAGCAGAACGAAGAAATGGCATATAATTTAAGTAAATATTTCATCTCCTCGAGTGGGCATCGAACCCACAACCAGTCGATTTCACAGTCACACTTTGTGCCCCTGCGCCACGACTGCCCTGATGTAATAAATAAGTGCATAATATACATTTAATCAGTTAATATTTGTAAATTCAAAATATCCTTGTGAACGTAAAATCAAATATTCCGTAGCTATCGTAAAATCGATTTTAATCGGATTAATCTCTTTGTATACAAGATGTGCATTTGGCAACCATTTAGGTAAATTCTGTGTACTGTAGGTATACTGTAGGTATACAGTGAACTAACTCCTCGTTAGTCATTTACAAGAATATAAACGTATTTTCATAATCTAGTAGTAAACTATTGATTTTTTTAGTATGGAGTTGAGCATTGTGGGGCAGCACTTAGAGTTGTTGAGTTCGATTTCCACTTGCGGTTATTATTTTTATTATTTTACCTCTCTAGCAAGTACAAAGCGTGGCTTTCACCATTCTACGTGCAGTGTTTGGAATTCGACATAAAAAGAAAAAATATATATTATAAAATAATAATAATAACTTATAATATTAACTATTTTTATAAATACCATATGAATTATAAAAGAGGTTTATATTTAAATATTTTGTAGGTAAAATTTTATAGCATTTACCTTTTATATTAGCTTACACGTGTACACCAATTACCGGGTAAGTACGACGACGAAGACGACGAGGGATTTCAATGTCCATGGAAGTGATTCTATTGTTGAGTTTTTGCTCAATATCAATTCATATATTTTAACTTTCGTCTGTGTAGAATGTGAGGGAAATGAAAAGTATCATCAAATTGTTAAAAAATAATAAATAAATCAGTTTAGCTGTGTGCGGGATACGAGGCGACATCCCGCAGGGTAGGCAGAGGAGATCGAACCTCGTGTTAAAACACTCTGTTCTCTATTTTCTGTCAAATTATAGAAGCATTGCTTATTGAATGACGGAATTCAATGCCTCGTTTTGCCTCAATATCAAAGCAATGAAAGAAATATGAAATGAAAATATAAATTTAAATAAATATTTCGTTTACTCGAGTGTACATCTTTCCAGTATATCTTCCCAGTACAGACGCTGATCTCTTACTATTTTATTATAAGTATAGATATAGATCAGACGACAAACAGTCTGTTATATATAAGGCATCATACATACACCAGTCGTGGTGCAGTGGCACGAAGTGTGGCTATGAAACCGACTGGTTGTGGGTTCGATCCCCACTCGAGGAGATGAAATATTTACTTAAATTTATATTTTCATTTCTTCGCTCTGCTGTCAAGGCAAGGCGCGGCGTTGAGTTCTGCCACTCAACACGCAATGCCTCCAGAATTCGGCAGAAAGTGGGGAACGTAATGTCTTAACACTAGGTTCCCTTTGCCTACCCTGCTGTGTGCGGGATACGGCTTGAAGCTGATTTATTTTTTTATTTATTTTTATCATACATATATACATCACAAAACATTACGTTGGATGTACTGAGAAACATTTGAATAAAGGAACTCATTTACATTTAAACGATTCTAAGGGAAAAAAAAACGAATTTGGCAGCCACCAGTAACGACTCTGGTATAACGAAGATTATCTGGCCTCGCCTCAAATTATACTGTAACTTATATTAGTGGTAATGATAATATACATACATTTTACTTTTTACTAAAATGTATGTATATTATACTGTTTAACATTAGAATAAATTAAATTGATTGAAGGGTAGATTTGAAAATAATTATATAAAGACTACAGAAGTATACGCCTGTTGTGGTACGACTCAATTTAAAGTGGGACAATGTGTACGCTTTTACAATAGGATCCCAGAAATCACGATTTAAAAAAATTGTGAAAAAACGTTTGTGTGTTAAAGGTTATTACCAAATTAATGATTTTGTAAATGATAACACGCCTTGGGAATGAAATGCTCGCCCCAGTCTGTTTCAAAGGTATCATTGTCACAGATTATTAAATATGTATTTGTTTAACATTGATTTTAAAAAAATAAGTCCCGCTGAGTTTCTTGCGCCGGTTCTTCTCAGGTCTGAGGCATTAATTTTAGTGAACTGGTGGTAAATTATTTGACGTTCAAAAAATGAAGCATGTAACTTCTTATTTTGAAAAAAACAAATAAAAAAAAAAAAAAAAGTGGTGTAAAAAAAACACTGTATAGTAAGTTACGTATAGGGTACTTAGTGCTTTTTTTTTATACAAAAGCTACAGGGGCGCTATATGAAATCTTGTAGCTTTCTTTCCTCACATCCTCCAAAGGCTTGCAGCTTCCATAGAATATATCACTGTAAAAGCTATATAACTATAAGAGATAATTCTTAATTAACCTTACCTAACGAAATAACAATAAATATAAACACTATCGAATTGAGGCCAGTCGTAGCGCAGCGGCACGAAGTGTGACTGTAAAACTGACTGGTTGTGGGTTCGATCCCCACTCGAAGAGATGAAATATTTACTTAAATTTATATTTCTATTTCTTCGCTCTGGTGTCGAGGCTAAGCGCGGCGTTGAGTTCTGCCACTCAACACGCAATGCCTCCTGAATTCGGCAGAAAGTGGGGAACGGAGTGTCTTAACACTAGGTTCCCTCTGCCTACCCTGTTGTGTGCGGAATACAGTGTGTTTTTTTTATTTATTTTTTAAATAAACAGGCAAGCTTTTTGTCCCGAATCGCAAACGAAGGTTTAGTCACTTTTTTGCGCTCTTTGGCGTCGTTGTATTCTATTGTTTTATATAAACAGACGCAGCCGCGAACGGGTCGCTAGTGTAATATTTTAAAAATATATATGTAAATTTTCACGTTCATTTAAAAGTAATTAAATACTCGGAAGTCATTCAGGGTGCTAAGAAAAGGGAAAACCTCATTAAAGTATGGTTGCCTTATTTAAATTACTAGTACATATTTACTGGCAACCGCTCTGGCTGTAGCTGCATACAACCTAAAGCGATAAAAGTCAATTTGAAATTATCCAAATAGTAGTTTGGAATATAATTGTGAACGTTAAAAATATGAATTAATTATGATTATGTATTTTTTTAATCACTAAAATTATACACGTCGTATGATTTTAGTGATTAAGAAATTTATATTTTTAATAATATAGAATGTTACAAATGCATATTATCAAAAGATGATTTTACAAATATATAGCAAGAACCTTTCGTAGAACGATAAGATGGTAAGACTTGGTGATTCGCCGACAGCTTCCAAGAAAAACAGGTTTGAACTTTTATACCTTTTCTTAAATACTTATCTATTCTTAGAAATAGCAATTTAATAACGTTCAAAATTATATAGAAATAATATAGTTCCAATAAGTCATCAAACCAAGGTCGTAATTTGTCACCGATTGGCACTGCAGTGCTAGGAATAAAAGTTCCATGTCCTGCAGAACCACGTCGACAATAGCAGCGGCACAGGTACTAGGATCATCAGAAAAGGAGCAGACCGGGCCCTCAGGGATGAGCTGATTAAAATGTACGCCCCATCCCAATCTCCTGACTTGTAGTGCCAGACGCGACGAATTGCGGGTGTTCTGCATCTGCCACGATTAATGAGCACGACACTCCGTACCAGACAGTGGTCTGAAGAACCCAAAGGGGCGTTGACAACAACCTGGTACTATTCCGGATGTGAAGTCAGCAGAAGGTCCAATAAGGAGGCATTGTGGTTGTCCACATCTGGGTCGGTCGCGATGGTCGCGTAAGCGACTCAACCAATTGGAACAGTCCTTTCGGCATAGCAAGGTCGAATACAGCCCTCCCTGCGTAGTCGGTGGTGCGTAATCCAAACCAACTGTCGTTGTGCGCATTATAATCTCCAAGTTGTTGTGTTACAACCTCGGCGGAGGAAATCTATGAGAGCATATCGTCGATAGCCGGTTGCATATGCTCCATGAGCCGATCCGTTTCTGCATTACCACTGTGAGACCTGTAAGACCTGTAAAGGCATGCGTAGAATCGGACACGATATAGTAGTTAAAGTACCTTTATATATCATAGATACATATTTTTATTTATTGCATACACACAATAAACGTGACAAGTAAAATAAAAAGAACAATACATTTGATGGAAGTAACATTCAAAGACGACCATATCACTTTTTGTGATGACAGATAACCTGAGGAATAAACATTAAAAAAATAAAAAGTTAAAAATAGGAAGAAAAGTTAATTATCATTTTATAGAAATATAATATTTAAATTAGTTTTTTTTACAAATATATTCTCAAAAACTTTAACTTATTTAAATATATTTTTGAATTTTTAATTTAATTTCACTGCTATCTATAATTACCTATAGTTTAGTTATGAGTATATAGAAATCATTGTGGTACATTATAACTATATATTTGGTACATTATATTTGATTTTTTGTGCCCATCTGGCACGCTCGATTTGCCATATAAAAAGAACAGAACAGAACAGATCTTTTAAAAACAATGGCGCTTAGTTTTACATCGAGTAGCAGAGAAGCCAGATAAGCTAAGTATATTACGACTAGATGGTTGCATATGTATGGAGACCACGTAACCGCTAGACTCGTTCGTTGGCTGTTCCAATGACCCAAAACTTGATTAGGAGATAAAATTTGAAGGATTTTCAAAGGAAATATTTCTTTTTTGGCTTTTATGTTAAGATTAGGTTAAACAGTATTTTGTTTTTATTATGCAAGTGACATGTCACTCCGTTGACAGCTCATACATTTTAAAAGTTATATAAAATAAATAAATCAGGTTCACGCTGTATCCCGTACACAATATGAGGGGCAGTGGGAACCCAGTGTTAAGAAACTCCGTTTCTCACTTTCCACCGACTTCTGGAGGCATTGCGTGTTGAGTGGCGGCACTTAACACCGCGCTTATATACTTTATTATGACAAATGCAGTATATTAAAGAATTATAAGTGGTATGCGGGCGAAGCCGCAAGTGAATAATAGAAACAATTTCTATTTATAAGTTTATGAAAATGCTTAGAGTAAATAATTGAAGTTTTTGTAGTATATTTTTTTTTAATCCTGCTGTTGCTGTTAATATTATATAGACACTGCGCTCTACACGTGTCCAATGTTCAAGACATTGAGCGCTAATTGGCGGAATTCAACGCCACAATTTGTCTTATCAAGTCAAGATCGAGAAAAACTCCAACAAGTGGATATCGAACCTCAACCTTCACGTTTACAGTCAAATTCTGTGGAACCTATCTTATATAATCTTACTCTTTGTGTTATGTAATTCTAAACTAAAGCTAAAGCAATTATACTTGATTTGTTATTAAGTAATTACTTAAAACGGCGGAATAAACAGTAACTTTACAAACTCGAACAAGTTTAAATGAAGAACGCGGCATTTGTGGAATTCTAGTTGGTTTTCATAAATTATATGGCAAAGGAAACCGAGTTTCACATCACGTTAAGCCAAAGGAACCCTACCCGGTGCCTTGTTACCAGAGCAATGAAAACATAAATTTAAGTAAATATTTCATCTCCATGAGTGGGGATCGAACCCACAACCAGTCGGTTTTACAGTCACACTTTGTACCACTGCGCCACGACTGGCCTCATTCAATTATATGTCGTAATTGTATTCATTTATATGTGTTAAGGCAAAGGAACCCTACCCTGTGCCTTGTTACCAGAGCAAGGAAATGAAATTATTAAATAATACATTCTCCGAATGGTTATCGAACCCAAAACTCGCTCATTTATAGTAATGCTGCAACGGCTTATGTTTGTTCACGTTTAGGTCACAAAACCCAATCCAATAACTTAACACGCAATGTATTTTAAATAGACGGAAATTGGAAAACTGAATATCTTAACAACAGGTTCCCTCCTTCGGGTGATTTTTGAAGGTACAAAACTGATTGAAGGAAGTAAGGGAACTGTTTTAAGGTAGTATTTGAAGATATTTTTAATAACTTTTGTGATTTAAAGCTAGAAGATAAAGATATTAAAAAAAATCTTAAATAAAAATAATTTTGAGCTAGTCCTGGCGACTGGTTGTGGAATCGATCCCCATTCGTGGAAATGTAATAATTATTTACATTTATATTTTTATTTCTTTGCTCTGGTGTCGAGGTAAAGCTCGACGTTGAGTTTAGCCACTTAACATGATATGCCTTTAGAATTCAGAATTCAGTGGGGAACCAGGTTCCCTCTATCTACCCTGCTATATAGCGTAAAGTTGAGTTTTTATTTTTATGTGCAAGAAGTTTTCTTCACAATTGAGATATGTGATATGTTAAATATTCAATTCCAGTAAGTTTTCATTGTTTCTAAAGTTTTGTAAATCAAAAGGAAAATTAAAATTTCCTGATGAAAAACATATTTCTATATTACCTTAGAAAACAGATATGGCCGTTTATATCGCAAAAACGCGTATTTCTATCAAGGGAATCAAAATTCATAGGATTCTTTTGAGGTATCAAATAAAAGGGCTCTAGCTAAGCTAGAATTATAAAAATTAAAAAAATTAAAGCCGGAACCTTTGGTAGGCGAGCTCGACTCGCTCTTGTCTGGTTTTTTCTTCTGTAATATTTACGATGCATTCACTGGTACCAACGCTGTCATACGGCAATATAACACGGTTAGTATCGACACTGTAATGTATTCGGCAAAATGTACATTGATGCCGATAGTTTCCCGTCAAAACGCAGGCGAGTCCGTGATAGGAACAATAATAATGATAGGGAACGTGGGAAACAGTGTTTAACTCTAGAGTTACCTAGGGAACCTAAACAGAAATGTTATATTAAAGTGTATGTTTTGAAGTCAAACCAACAAATCCGGTCAAAAATATACTAGTACTTATTTCCGCAACCTGCAGTAACATCGCAGTCAGCGCTATACTGAAGAGGTTGGATAAAAGGCTTACTTATATCGCTTTTATCCTAACTGCTGCTCACGTTGTATCGTCTTACCTAACGACGTGAATTACGTATTTGAGATTTTTGAAATTTTTCTTAAAATGTAAAATATGTTTTGCGTAAGTTAACTTCTATTAAAATTTCTTTATCTTTTCTTCTGTTCTAGGTTTTTTTTATCATATAGCAGGGGATATGAAAAGAAAAATAGTAAATTTCATTTGAATTTCCAACCAAATTTAAAATTTTGCCTGTTAAAAAATGGGGCGTTGAGTTCCACCACTTAACACCCAAAGCCTCTAGAATTTGGTGGAATGTGGGGAACTTAATGGGAACCAATTGTATTAACTCTGGGTACCCAAGAAAGATGAAGCTAAAGAAAACACCATAATAATTATGCGTTATCATATTTAACTAATATCCAAAAAAAAATCTTAACACTACGTTCCCAGGTTCCCTCCTACCTTGCTGGTAGGTGCGGAATACAGTGTGAAACTAGAAAAAAGGAATATATATGTAAATGTATTTTTAAATTATAAATGTTTAACTGCATAACAAACTAGAAACGTGTGTAACTATTTCTTATTAAGATTTAAACTTTTCCTACAATCAGCAGTTAAGAGACTTTTGCAACAACAACGACAAATTTTTGAGACATTTTTGCATGCTTCTCTATTACTCAATAGAACTCAACGCCGTGCTTTGTCTGCTACAGTGGGGAAATTAAAATATTTTAAATATATGTTAGTCCTAACGGGAGGTCGAGCTCAATACTTCTGTAAACGCAGTAGTTGAGGTCGACCTCCAGTTAGAACTGATCTGCTGTTGTACCACTGCGCCACGACGGTCTCAGTGACAACGAATCAATAAAAAATATAACTTAATTTTCAGATTAAAATATATGTTTAGTTTTCAGTTTTTTTTCTATTGAACTTCATTACAATCTGTTTAACTTTGACCCTTAAACAGATTGACAGACTGACGAAGAGAATAACCTGTGGATGGGGATAAGTACAATTTCATTTAAAGCATTACCAGATTTTGAAACCGAAAATATAAAATTATTAATTTCCTTGTATGGGAATCGAACCCACACCCGTCACTTTTTATAATCATACGCTATGCCGCTACGCCACAACGGCGTCAACTATGGCACGCTGACCGCAACTTAATATGTAGAGAGGTATAAAAAAATTGAGATGGCAGGATTTGAATCCCCAACCCTTGAATATTCAGCCTTGTTGGTGCCATACCTAACATACATACCCAGCAAACAATGTAATGTTATATCAACGGTACGCGGGACAATAAACTTTGCATCCGTTTAATATATAACTATATATATACAGAGCCTCCATTGAGTGCCGAACGATATATAGGCTCTGTATTAAAACACGCTATCTATACGTATGTTAAATCTTTGTAACGATTATTTAGTTTGTTTATATTTTCTGGTTTGTCCTTCTAAAAAAACAAGTTCACGCTGTATCCCGCACATAGCAGGGTAGGCAAGGGAAACGTAGTGTTACGATACTCCGTTCTCTTTTTTCCGCCGAATTCTGGAGGCACTGCGTAGCGTAGAAAATATGATGAGAGATGACTTCGTTTTTAATATTTCTAATAAACACATATATTTTATCTTTAACTAAGCCTCTAACTCTTGTCGTATGAATAGACTACGACAGAAATTCCGACAGTACATACAATCATATTTTACTACATTATTGTATGTATGTAATATGGTTTATCCGTTTGTATGAGCATTTGTGCAGGCTAACCTCAAAAACGGCTCGACCGATTTCAATGCCGTTTTTCTAATATTTTTTATTTTTCGCAAAATACGGAAAGTTTCCGCAAAATATGCATTTTATACAAATATTAAATGCTTATTTTATTTTATTGTTTTGTCTGCAAAATTATATTTTTTTTGTACACGTAAAATAAAGAATTCAATTTCAAGAAAGTGATTCAGATTAATAAATGAGTAGTAGTGTAGATTTAGCGAGTGAAGCCGCGAGCGGCGTTAGTTTATTATAATATAGAACATCAGCATGGCTTAGTTTAACGAGTCATACACAGTGAATATTATTTTAAAAAGAAAGAAGAAGAATTGAAAAGATCTGTTCATATTCCAGAGATAAATTTTCCATAGTTCATAAAATAAAACATAATGCACTGAGTGCAGCCGTCTCTGCATTCGACGTGGCTTGGAGCTTTATATGAACTTTATTCTAAAATGCTTTTGATATACATAAATAGTGGTAGAGAGTTGTATTTATAATTTAACAGTTATAAAAATAAGTCAAATATATCAGCTTCACGCTGTATCCCGCACACAGCAAGATAGGCAGAGGGAACGTAGTGTTAAGACATTTCGTTCTTCAGTTTCGGTGGAATTCTGGAGATATTGTGTTGTGTGCCGCGGAACACAACTCCGCGCTTTGCCTCGAACCCAGAGCTTAGATAATATAATTATATAGAAAATATAATTATAATTTTATAATAAACCAAATATTTTAACAGTTCGGTGTATTTTCATTTACTTGTTTTCGATAGACTTAAACACTAATTAACTCTTATAAATTATTTATCTTTCTATTTTTTGTAGCTTCACTCTATGTCTCGCATATAGCAGGGTAACCCGAGGGAACCTGGAAACTTAGTGTTCCTTACTTGTTAACCCTATCTTCACTCTGCCTGTTTTGCGAGAGAAAGTATGAAGCTACAATATTAAAATTTTACCTGAGAAATAATAAAAACATTAATATGTTAAATTTTCCTAGCTTTGGACCTAAAGTTATGAAAATTTAACATATAATATAAAAGGGTTTCACCTGATTTTCAATTTCACATTCACAGAGTAACAGTTGATACAGAAATCAACCACAAAGAGATTGACTTTAATATAATCCAAGGGTAGTCTTTATAAAGGTAAAAAGCCTAATTTGAATTTACAAACTCGTTAGACGCCGTCAACGACGTTCGAAACATAACTCTATGGGAGTCTCTGGTCTAGACACAGCGACTTCCTATCTTAGCTACCCATTCGAGTTGCTTGCGCTTCATGTTTATTTAATAGAATGCCTATGATTTTCATACTTTTTCTTTAAGTTGAATACAAAAAAACCACTTGCTAGAATCGAAAATTAAAAAATAGAAGTGAGAGAGAGAGAGACAGAGAAAATTTTGTTTTATTTATCCATAAAAAACGATGAATCAAGAAAAGAGTCTCATAACAGTATGTTTTCCTAATAAGTTCTTTGATTTTCACGATTATTATACATTTTAAATAAAACTATTTTAACCGGATTAATCGCGTATATTTAGTTTTTACATTTTTGGAAACCCGACGTTTCGAACACTTTGCAGTAGTCCGTGGTCACGGGTTGAGTCTTAATCCGGTTAAAATAGTTTTATTTAAAAAGTATGTTTTCCTTTCGAACCATTTTCTTCTTAGGAGTGAAGATATAAAAATTACGCGATTCGCGCGCGGTGCCCCAAATATGGGCCCAATAAAGTAGAGAGTGCCTATCTGCTTTATCTATATTAATACATTAAAGCGAAAGAGTTTGTTTGTTTGTTTAAGCGCTAAGATCTCTGGATCTACTGGTCCTATTTACTTTCTTTTTGTTTTGTATCAAAGCAGCATTCTTCAAGAGTGCTATAGGCTATGACATTACGGCGTAAGTATTAGTTAGCCTTGAATAATAGAAAAACAATAATAAGGAACGTCAACGAAGTGCTTTTAGCATGTGCGCTACAAAAATAGTTCAGTATATGTCAAAACGTTGTATGAGAAAAATATTAAATTTTATTTGTTTTAAAAAAAAATCGTATCAACATATATATATTCTCTTATAAAGAAGTGACTTCTTGTACATAAAATAATTGTAATGTGATATTTCATCGATTTTTATTTCGCATGTAGAAACTTACGAGCGAATGTTATTATTAAGATAATCTAATAATTATAGCATTTAATTTAGAAGCATACGTTTCATGAAAATGTAAAATTAAAATATTTGCACACCAACATACAACGCTCTGTTTACGGCCGGCCAGCCCACACTCGAGTCCCGCGGGGGGCGCCCTTGCCGCCAATGACGTCCTATCATACACCCACATAGAATTAATGATTGAATGTATCAATATGACGGCAAATGCAGCATAATAAAAATACTATAGGTGGCATACTGGCGAGCCGCGCGTTGGCCGCTAGTTTGAGGTAAAACGTAAAAGTTAAAAAC
Organism: Heliconius charithonia; assembly: GCA_030704555.1. Lineage (NCBI taxonomy): Eukaryota > Metazoa > Arthropoda > Insecta > Lepidoptera > Nymphalidae > Heliconius > Heliconius charithonia. Next base: position 3,210,917 of record CM060810.1, read on the forward strand.
AACAGTCAGTATTAAATTGAGAGATTGTAAGAGACACAATCTCACAATTTGGCAAAAATAAGGTGAGAAATATATCTTTTCGTGAAAACGTGTGAATAGTTCAACGAAATCTTTTGTGGTATAAGCATGATTCATCTTATCCCCGATGAGATTCGGAAAAAGGTGAACGTGATTTAGGATATGTCAGGTCGCCCCTCGCTAAACCGTTTTATTGTTATTTATCAGATATATTAGAAATCCAATTTGTTACTTGTTATGTTAAACTGATCGGTTGGATTGCGGATTCTATATAACTAAGTAAAATGAGAAGAAATAAAAAAAAAAAACAATTAAAATACTGATAAACAAGTAATGCGCAATCCCTTAAGAATTCGGCGGAAAATTGGGAATAGAAAATGGAGAACGGAATATCTTAACGTTAGGTTCCCAGGTTCCCTCTGCGTGCTTTGCTAAGTGCGGGATACAGCGTGAAGCTAAAATAATGTTTGTTAATAACTAAAGGGATAATTTCGGTACGTATAGACTCCTCTACCGTCTAACGCACAATCCTTTTCTTTGTCTATTTTTTATTGCAAATCAGCTTAGGCTCACTTGACCTAATAGGCATTGCGTGTTGAGTGGCGGAACTCTACGCCGCACTTTGCCTCGTTACCTAGCGAGGAAATGTAAATAGTAAATATTTCATTTCCTTGAGTGTAGATTGGCCTCAATTTTTTTACTTTATATACAAAACAAAGTAAAATACCAAACTTTGTTTTTCAAACAAGAATTATTTCTTCTTCATTTCCTGACTGCTAATGAAAGGTTATGTTTTTTGCGCGTACCTCGTAAGTTTGTATGTATGTATGTAATATTCTTTATTACCTCATATCTCCAAAACCGCTGAACGTATTTACATAATTAAGGTATTGTTAAATTGGTCTTAGCAGCGCGAATGTTTTTAGATATAAAAAAATAATCAGCGCGGCTGTGGGACGCCATTAGGCTTAATGAAAAGAAAATCGTTTCAACTACCATAATATGGGTATCAAATTCAAGAACTCAATATGAGGATTTAAAAAAGATACATCACGAGTATCATTACCATACTTTATCCTAACAAAAAAGTGAAAAATTAAAAAAAAAACATATATAAAAATAAAAACCCCGACTGCATAAAACTAAAAAGAAAATAAAATAAGCCCAATAGTTTATTAGGATTAACAGTCGGGACCTATAAGTAATTCTTCAATTAATAAAATCTTTACCAGGAACCCAGCATATTGAAAGAGGTCCCCACTGTTAATCCTAATAAACTATTAAATTAATATTAAAATTTCATCCGAGAATAAGAATGACAGGACACTGTGTTCTCCACTTTAGTTATATTTAAAAATATAATTTATAGAAACATAAATGGATTATTACAATATAATTAATTCAAAATGTATTTCTTGTGAGAATATCCTACATAGGAAACTTAAGTAAGAAATTCCGTAATACACTGAAGGCGACGACCTGGAATTTCATTGAAGACAATTAGTGAAATTGCATTGTAGTAGCACAATATAAGTGCGTTAGTATAACGTTGAGAATGTAACGAGGGTAGGCAGAGGGAACTTCTCTTATATATATATATATATATATATATATATATATATATATATATATATATATAATAACTTCAATTTATATTCCCATATCCTCGCTCTGGTGTCGAACCAAAGCGCGGCGTTGAGTTCTGCCACTCAACACGCAATACCTTCAGAAAGTGGGAAACGAAGTGTTTTAACACTAGATATATATATTCTTTATTGCACCAAATTCATACATAATAAAACATACATTTAGAAATTTCATTCAACGGTGGACTTATCTCTAAAAGAGATCTCTTCCAGCCAACCCGTGGAAGTGGATAAGTGCAAAGTAGCGGGAAAGACAAGAAGACAGTGCGGTGAAATTGAGAATTAAAAAAAAAATAGCAATAATAAACCTAAAAATAGTAATAATAACAAAAACGGTATATATAAATATAAACATAAATATAAATATAAATATAGCTATAAAGAATATATATATATATATATATATATATATATATATATATATATATATATATATATATATATATATATATATATATATACTATATAATATAAAAAATACATATTCTATATAATATAAATATATATGCATAGGAAATATTTTTACAATAAGTATATAGAGGAACAAAAAGAAAGAACAGATTCCCTCTGCCTACCCTGCTGTGTGCGGGATACAGCGTGAAGCTGATTTAAAATAAACCAAATCAAATCATGATTTAAGAGTAATATAATGATCGCGAATAAATTTAATATATCAAGATAACATAATATTGTTTACCAGACAGAGGCCTCTTCTTTACCTTTTTACCTCTTTTTGAAGCGTAATGCAATTTGGAACGTTTGCCGCGTCCTTTTCAATATCTTTTGACTTTTTGATTTCTTCAATGTTTCCTTCGTGAGTTCATACATTTATATTTGAATATAAAACTATGGTAATGAGGCAAAGCGCGGTGTTAGGTTTCGTCAATCAACGCCTCTAGTAAGCAATGCCTCTAGTATTCGGCGGAAAGCGGAGAATAGAATTATTTAAATTAGAAAAGAGTGTCTTAAGATTAGGTGTTCTGGTTCCCTTTGCCTATCTATATAAACGGAATATAGCGTTAAGATATAAAATAAAAACAAAATACATTCGTTCAACTGACGAGTTGAATTGAATTCGAGTGGAAAACAGAAATGAGAAATTCAAAATAACTTACAGTTCCTTTATTGTTTGACGTTAAATGTCAATAATTGAAATTGCTTAGTTTTTATTCAAAAAGTATATTACCAAGTATTTTTTGCTCTTCTCGTATGTGAAAATGAAAAAAAAAAAGCAAAAAAATCTTTCTTTCTTTTTTGCATGAATCATCGAGATGCCCAAGAAACAATTAAATAATTGTTTAAAATTATTGAATCAAAAAAATATCAGCTTCACATTGTATCCCGCACACCTAAATATCTAAAAGAAGCGTGTACCTAAGTGACTAAGTGAATGAAATGGCGCGTTTTGTTATTCTTACAACATTTTTCTTCACGAGTGTACTGTCTATGTACACAGTGATAAAGAAAAGTTAAATAAAAACAAACATACCGCACATCGCCTACATTGTATATAATGAGGCGACGATAATTTAAATTTAAATATACTCCTTCCCACAATATACACACCACTAAACCCAGTCGAGATCTAATTCACTACGATTGCTATTAAAGTTTGATCCCACTGCGCCACGGTAGCCTCATTTAATTTTTTTTTCTCTGCCATCTATATACGTACGTTTTTGATTTTTTCGTCATACTACATCCCGCACACAGAGCAGTAGGCAGAGGGTACCTAGTGCTTAGACTGTCCATTTTCCATTTTCCGCCGAATTCTGAAGGCATAGCTTGTTGAGTGGTGGAACTCAACGCCGCGCTTTGCCTTGACAGCAGAGAAAAAAAATATTTCATTTTCTCGAGTGAAATCGAACTCACAATGTGTCACATTGTACCCGCCCACGACCTTTTCTACACACCTATGATATATTAAAATGTACGTATATATGAAAACGTATATAAATGTATTATTCATACATAACAGGATTGATAATTATTTTAATTAGGGCACTCCGGTCGTAGCGTTGCAAAATAAAGCACACGCCCGAGGTGTATTGACAGAAAAGAGATGAATGTCATTTATTTACTTAATTTATATACACATATATATATATATATATATATATATATATATATATATATATATATATATATATATATATATATATATATATATATATATATATAAATTAGCTTCACGCTATATCATGCACACAGCAGGGTAGGCAGAGGGAACCTAGTGTTAAGACACTCCGTTCCCTACTTTCTGCCGAATTTTGGAGGCATTGCGTGTTAAGTGGCAGAACTCAACGCCGCACTTTTGCCTCGACACCAGAGCGAAGAAATGAAAATATAAATTTAAGTAAATATTTTATCTCCTCGAGTGGGGATCGAACCCACAACCAGTCGATTTTACAGTCACACTTCGTGCCGCTGCGCTACGACTGGCCTCAGATCAAATCTAAGTAAAATGAAAAAATAAACACAGACAAAATCTTTCTGTACATACGACCAAAACTCATTTGCAAGAATTAGAATTTAGTTAAGACTTGGGTAATCTTGCTGTAATTACAGTTTCATATTGCCGTCTCTAATAAGATTGTGGGTTTAATTCCAATATTTTATCCTTGAGTGGGTTATATGAGTGATTTATATTATAATTGACAACGTTTTGATGTAACGGAATAGAGACGACGTCGTGGCGCACGCAGTTAAGATTTGGGTTGAAGTGAATCATCGCATTAAACTGAATTAGAGGCTGGTTGTGGCGACTGTAAGCGACTGATTGTGGGTTCGATTCCCACTGGAGGGAATCTAATATTAATATTTTCTTCTATACACTCTGGTTAGGAGTCTAAGAATGGCGTTGAATTCCAAGCTCCGTTTAACTACACTGAAATTAGTAAAAACACGCGGGTTATAGTGAAAATTTATTTTCACATTAACACTATTATAAAGTTGATATAACTACTACATAAAGTATAATTTAAATAAAATTATTATTTAATCTTCTTCGTAACTGTAAAACGGACTGGTTGTAGGTTCGATCCCCACTCGAGGAGATGAAATATTTACTTAAATTTATATTTCCATTTCTTCGCTCTGGTGTCGAGGCTAAGCGCGGCGTTGAGTTCTGTCACTCAACACGCAATGCCTTCAGAATTCGGCAGAAAGTGGGGATTGGAGTGTCTTTACACTAGGTTCCCTCTGCCTACCCTGCTGTGTGCGGGAAACAGCGTGAAGCTGATTTTTGATTTTTGAACTTCTTTGTGTGTTCTCAATACAAAGATCGTTATTGAGTTGAGCAAAATTCAATGCGATTGTAAATATTCTATATTTTATTTAGTGATAATAACATGGTCTTGTACTTACTATAAACAAAGAAAAGATCGCACGTATCGGGACGCGCTCTACCAATAATGTACCCTTTTTTTCCGCCAGTTTCATTTATCTCGTGATATATCGCTTGGGAAGATATCCATTCACGGACACGTGAGCATTCGCAACCTTTTAGGGTTGCCGGAATCACATGTTAACGGTAAATTACCAGTATATATATGATATAAAGATTTTTTTACATTTAAAATGCATTTGTCATGTTTTGATATAAATACAAATGGGTTCGATTCAAGGTTGTGGTTTCGATTTCCATTCGAGGAAATGAAGTATTTAATATTTTTATTTCTTCGCTCTGGTGTCGGGACTGGTGGTTATGTACGGCGTGAAGCGGAAAGAAAAATTTTAACAAAAAAAGCTATATTATATTCGTTTTATCCAATCAGTATTAGTTTTATTATATAATGCTTTATGAAAAAACCGATCAAGTACGAGCCAGAAACGTCAACTGAGGGTTCCGCACAAGTTCAATTGTAGGTCAATGAGAATTATAGCTTATAAAAATTGGGAAACTTAAGTTGGGGGACCTAAATCAGCTTCACGCTGTATCCCGCACTCAGCAGGGTAGGCAGAGGGAACCTAGTGTTAAGACACTCCGTTCACCAGTTTCTGCCGAATTCTGGAGGCATTGCGTGATGAGTCGCAGAACTCAACGCCGCGCTTTGCCTCGAGCGAAGAAATTCAAATATAAATTTAAGTAAATATTTCATCTCCTCGAGTGGGGATCGAACCCACAACCAGACGGTTTTACAGTCACCCTTTTACTCCTGCGCCACGACTGGTCTCTGGAACTTTTAAATATTGAAATTAAATACAAATATAAGTTTTTAAAGTTATTTTCAGTAATATTTCATTTTCCTTCGTTTATACCAGTGGTTCCCAACTGGTGGTCCGCGGACCACCACACATATACCACATATATAGTGGTCCCTGCTACCAAGAATGACATAAAAGTGGTCCTTGATCAAGAAAAGGTTGGGAACCCCTGGTTTATACTATAAGTTGTAACTAACTATGATTCTACTAACAACGAAAAATTTCTTATAAGTTTTGATTAAGCGGCGATTTACATACTTTCGACAACATTGCTTCCCAAGTTAATTTTTTTCTGTGCTCTGAGCGCGCTCTAGAGAATAATACGTGACGGGACTCAACGCCGCGATACTGAAATTTCAATATCTCATTTCGTTTTAAGGTTTCCAGCCTGTTTGGCTGGAAGTTCAATCCCCTCTCGATTAATTTAAATATTTATTAAAATTAATATTTACATTTCTTCGCTCTGGTGTCGAAGCAACCAACACGCAATGCACCCTGAATTCGGCGGAAAGTGGAGAAAGGAGGAGGGAGTGTCTTAGCACTAGTTTCCCACTAACCTTGTGTGTGCGGGATACGGAGTAAAGCTGTTTTTTTTTCATTTCATCGAGTGGAAATCGTACTCACAACCAATCGCGTTTACAGTCGCTCACCTAAATATGTTTACTTTTAAAGTTAAATTTCACCTAAAAATGTTTACTTTTAAAGTTAAATTTATCGTAGCAATAATTAATTAAAGGAACAATAATTAATTAAAGGTTGCCCCTATATTGTTATAGTTTATTAATATAGTTATATATATATATATATATATATATATAGATTATTAATATAGTTATAGGCTTTGGATATGGCGGTGTTAAAGGAGGGCCCTTGTGAATTTCAACGATATTATGTAGCTCAAAAGTCCTTAACGATATAATCGAAATTCGCCTTTATTTGATGAAGGCCATCGTGGCGCACGGACACACGTGTTTGACGGTTTTGAGTTCGGTTCCCACTCGAGGAAATTATTTATGAATATTTTAATTTATGCCTAGTTAGACAAAGCGCGGCGCTATGTTCAACCACTCAATACATTATGCCTCGAAAATTTGGTGGGAATTAGGAATCTGAGTGTCTTAACAGGTTCCCTCTGCTTACACTGCTATATACGAAAAAAAAAAACAATTTTCCTATATTCACGCGTCTAATATATTTGGCAGAGTATTAGGGACACTAGTCTTTTTCGCTTTTCATTTCTATTAGAAATTTTTATTTCATATCTCGAATGAATTTTCAATATGTGAAAATGTGTGTATGTAAAGGATGTTCTTTAGATAAATGGAACATCCCTATTCCGGAATTGAACTGGAGACTTGCTCAAAATATCTAATATTAAATGCCACGGTCGTTCTAGAGATACATTGTTAATGAAATTGCAAAACGTAGAACGTCTCCATTGTGGCAAAGGAGATCCTTTCTACAAGCAAATGAAAGACAATCTCTTAATAGTGTGCAAATAATGAAATGGGAAATACAATTTAAAAAATCTAAAATACTTTGTATTATATATATTTGTTTAATCACGCTGTGTATTCCACATGAAGTAAGGTAGGGAGAGGGAACCTAGTACCAATACACTCCGCGCGCCAATTTCTGCCCAATTATGGAGACATTGCGTGTTGAGTGTCGTAACTGAACGTCGCGCTTCGTCAAGCAGAAGCGTATGACTGGAAACACGACAGTTTTTAAATAGGCAACGTCTTCAGAATTCGGTGGAATATGGTATACGGAACGTCTTTATGTTAAGGCACTCTACACTGCTGTAATGAAAAAAATATATATATTAAGACCAAAATCCTCGCCTGTACAGCCCGGTAACTTCCCAACTAGACCACTATAAAATTAAATCAAATAAATTAAAGCAGCTTCACGCTGTATTCCGCACACAGCAGGGTAGTCAGAGGGAACCTAGTGTTAAGTCCGTTCCCCATTTTCTTCCGTGTTCTAGAGGCATTGCGTGTTGAGTGGCAGAACTCAAACTCGCACCTTGCCTCAACACCAGAGCGAAGAAATGAAAATATAAATGTAAGCAAATATTTCACTTCCTCGAGTGGGTATCGAACCCATAACCAGTCGATTTTACAGCCCCTGCGCCACGACTGGCCTCACCACTAATGGCAAGTATAAAAGTATTCAGATCGACATGGGAAACAACAGGATGCAGCAACCTTTACAACAAATTATAAATTGTTAAACTCATTAAAAGTTTCATTTAAACTGAGTAAACGTATGTTTACAGTGAAACCTAATCTATCCAAGCGCCTAGTGGCCATGTAGGTGGGACACAAAGAGAAATCGATAAATCTTTGCTTTTCTTACATCCTTTCATACCATTACGCAATTTGGATGGTCCAAATAATATATTTAAAGTCCATTTACTTATTTAGAATAGGTATTAAAGTTTTAACGTAGCGGGATTCGAACCCGCGCCTCCTGGAAACCGATCAGGTCAGACCTGGTTTTTCGTTCCTAAGCGTGTAATCACGACGGGTAGTGGGTTCGATTCTTACTCCGGTAACGAGACATAAGCGCGCCGTTGAGTTGCGCCACGCAAGACGCAATGCCTCCAGCATATGACAGAAAATGGGGAATTTCGTTTCTAATTGGCGGACGGAGTGTTTTAACACAAGGTGTCCAGGTTCCCACTGCCTACCTTGCTATGTTCGGGATACAACATGAAGAAAAAAAATACAAATTTCAACAATCTATTTCCAAGAATTTTAAAACAAGATATTTTCAAAGTACCCTTTTTTATGAAATTTTGCTTAATGTAACAAAATAGGCAAGAAGAACTTAGGGTAAGTACAATCCATATAACTCTTCCGTTACTAAGAAACTGATAAGCGCACAACCGAAACTATTGATATCAGAAAGAGACCATTTGATATATAGTGGGGAGTGCAGAGGAACATAAAAAGATAATTTATCGAAATTCTTATGGAAAGGGGGAATTATTTTTTTTTAGTTTTAATAATAATATTTTTTAATTTATAAAGAAAATAACATTGAATTTCGGAATTAATACTGAAATAACACGAATTGAAACTTAAAAATATTATAAATTTGCCAGTATATTTACTAGCATTAAATTTTTTGACCGTTTTGTTTTTTGTATGTTCCTTACAATATACCTCGCATATAGCAGCACAGGCACTTGCCACGGAATTTTGACAAATCACAATATATATATAATAATGTGGAAATGACCCACGAATGGGAATGGAACCTACAACCACTTACAACCGCACACCGTGCCACTAATGGAACAAAATAATACATTATATATTACAGTATCATTTAATTTATTTAAATTTGATTTTAATGATATGCTATACATTGAAATGGGCTATTCTTTTGTTCAACAATTTACAATGTGATGATATACATGTAAGTTTGTATATATATATATATACGTCACATAATTTTGCGATTCGAGAATTGTTTAAAGACGGCAAAATAATTTCCTTGATATTTGTTGCTAATTATTGCTTTTGTAATAATAGCCATTTAAAGCTTTGTCTAAACTAATTTCCCTTTCCTACTTTAATTTTATATTTGCAGGAATTTTCTCGGAATATATATACCCTGCTGTGTGCGGGAATCAGTGCAAAACTGACAAAAGAAAATATTAGAAAGAAATATAAATTTAAACAACAATTTATGCTTTATTTCGACAAAGAATAGAAAAGGTAAAAGAAAACATATAAAAGTAAAAGACCAATATTGGCAATAAAATCGATGTTGTATGAGAACATCTCACACAATGATGTATACCGCCTCAAACGTTCTCTTTGGTTTCGTCTATCATTCGCTTTCCGATTGACATCATAAAGCTTCTCGTCCACAGCATTTTTGCTATTTATATATTTTGAGAAAAAAGAATTGTAAGGCCAGTCGTGAGGCGTGCGACGTTAAACGCGATATGTTGCGGGATCGATTCCGACTTGAGAAAAGAAATATTACTTCGTTTCTATTAAGACATTTCCGATCCCCACATTTCGCTAAGTTTTAGAGGCATTGCGTGTCGAGTGGCGAAACTCAACGCCGCGCGTTACCTTATTACCAACGCGAAGAGACACGCTTGTGCCACTGCACCACGACTGCCTCCATGCCCAAGTATTTCCCTCCCTGACAATACTGATATATTTTTCGCTTTATAGCACTTATTATAGTAGTTCCTTTTATATGGCGCTTTATAAAAAATACTCAAATATAATACACAGCTCTGAGCTTGTAGCACTGTGTTTTAAAAGAAAATACAAAAATACTTTAGTTTTAAATTGTTTAAGAAAAAAATCTTCTTATTTTCAAATATACATCATCCTTAAGTTTATTTCCTCACTTAATTATATTTTAGTATCAAAATTGTAAACTTCGAAAGAAATATCGAAAGTTCAAAAGTTATTTTTTAATGAAACTGAAACAAACTTTTTTAAGGATAAGTCGTGAACAACGCTTATAAGAGAAACAAATAATACCAATATTATATACGTATTATATTATATACCCTATTCACGGAGCCACGAGATAAAAGATAAACAAAAGCAAAAAGCAAAAGTAAATATTTTGTTATTGATGGTTTTACTATATTAAGAAAAAAAAAATAGATAAAAAGTGAGGCCAGTCGTAGTGCAGCGGGACAATCTTGATTGAGTAAGAAACAAAGATTGGCCTCACTGCCTTCTTTCATGCAATCCTTTAAACCGGCAAAATGTAAAGAACAGAGCATTTTGACACTAAATAAATAAAATTGGATTGAAAAAAATATATATATGGTGAGAAATGTGAAAGGTAACATTTAAAAAAAAACACGTTAAAAACACACATCGTCTATATGTTTCTAAACTATTTGGAAAGGAATACTATGTAATTGCAATAAGTGATATGTATCACCTACTAACAATACTTCACACTGGTTTCCTTCCAATAGGGGCACTTACAAGCAACTGCCCCCCGATTGACACAAATCCACTGCTTTTATAGTTATTTTTACACGAGTTCGCTAAAAGTATAATATATGTGATGGAAGTGGTATACTTCCATCAAATAGCCTCATACAAAATTCGCTTCACAATAGCGACATCAAATCAAACTTTGAAAAATAAATGTCTGGGGAAATAACGGATATACTGATATATGGCGGTGACTGAGTTCGAAATGTTTTTTGCTCAACAATCCACATTCCGCGGTGTCGTTGAAAAACGGTCTCCCTCGTCCCAGTGCTGACGTACTCGCTTATATGACTAATATGGCACGAGGATTGATTCTATCCTTTTTGTTGAGAAATTTAGGCCACAAAATAATATTATAGGAAAATATTTTTTTTTTTCAGCTTCACGCTGTAAAAAACCGCACACAACGGGGTAGGCAAAGGGCACCTTATGTTAAAACACTCCGTTCCCCACTTTCTGCCGAATTCTGGAGGCATTGCGTGTTGAGTGACAGAACTCAACGCCGCGCTTTAAATCGACACCAGAGCGAAGCAATGGAAATATAAATTCAAGTAAATATTTCATCTCCTCGAGTGGGGATCGAACCCACAACCAGTCGGTTTTACAGTGACACTTTGTGCCACTGCGCCACGACTGACCTCCACTTGTTACTACTGCAAGACAAATAAAATTGTAAATAATATTTTTTTCTCCAATTGTGAATAAACACCCGAATTCTGGAGGCAATGCGTGTTGAGTGACGGAACTCAATCATGCTCTTGGTCTAGGTCTAAGAAGAAATGAAAATATATATTTTTTTATTCCATCAAGTGGGAGTTTAATTTACTTCATCTGAAATAGCCTTAAATGTTAAATTATTGATTTGAAGGATTCATAATATTCTTTGTAAAATAACTGTAATGATTGTACATTAATTGTTGCTATACAGTTTTTAAATTAGTTACATATATTATTAGCTAAATGAAGTATTGGTAAATATGTAGTTATTACAGAGTACACGTAGAACAGATGTTTTTATGCATTTTTATATAGATTTATTTCAAACGAACGAACAAACCAAAAAAATTATGTATTTACTTGATATTTCTTTAAAGATCAAATCGGTCTTTACCTCTGTGTTGTAATTACGACTTAAACTTAACTGTTACGATTTATGAAGATAATCTCCACTAACTATTCAATTTTGTTTACTTTATTGTATAAAATATTATATAATAGTGCTTCAAAAATATACATTTTTATCAATAGTCATATAACCCAGACGTTTCGAATGTCATTCTTTAGCCAAGAATCGTACCAGCGCGATTGCTATATAACATTCGCAGGCAAACTAATGCCTTGAGAGCATTCAAATGACGATAACTTTTTTTTAATGAATCGATTTTGATGAAACAAACTTTAGTAGTTAAGTTGAGTTTGTTTTACAAAGCAATTTTCAAGCAAATCGGTTCAGTATTTTCAGAGAAAAATCTGGACATACATATCGACAGACAGACAGACAAACAAGAAATTCAAAAAAAATATTTTTGCTTTCTATTATTCTTTTTATGGTCCCTCTATCCATTTCAGTCAAAATTACTAAATGTACAGACAAAATATTTTTACTGTCTTATTATATATAGAGATATCTAGAGATAAGTGGCACATTTGTTTTTTTTACAAAAGAATAAAAAAAAATTATAATGTGTAAATACATGAATATGTATGAATAACTCTTTTCGTTACAAAAAGAAGCCGTTTCAATGCCTTTTTTATTCTCTTAGGACCTGGTGTCGTGTTTGATGACATTTATGTACATACATATAACATTTTTTGAAGCCGTCGTGGCTCAAGAGTACAAGGGTGTGATTGTAACGCGGGTTGTGGGTTCGATGGAACGAATCACTACTTATTAATATTTTTATTTCTTCACTCTGACACCAAAGCAAAAGACCGTTATGACGACCGGGTATGTTCTTCCTGCTAACCCTGCTGTGTGCGGAATACAGCGTTAAGCTGAAAAAAAATCGATAAGCAATAATATAATATAAAATTAAAAATAAGACATTATTCTTTTTTTTTAGAGGCCAGTCGTGGCGCAGTGGCACGACGTGTGACTGTAAAACCGACTGGTTGTGGGTTCTATCCCCACTCGAGGAGATGAAATATTTACTTAAATTTATATTTCCATTTCTTCGCTCTGGTGTCGAGGCTAAGCACGGCGTTGAGTTCTGCCACTCAACACGCAATGCCTCCAGAATTCGGCAGAAAATGGGAAACGGAGTGTCTTAACACTAGGTTCCCTCTGCGGGATACAGCGTGAAGCTGATTTATTTATTTTTATTCTTTTTTTTTTGGGTTTTTGTACGGTGAACGAATACGCCTGTAAAAGTTTAAATTTTAATTAAGAAATCAAGCTTTACTTTAAAGCGGGTTTAACTTTATTTCGTATATTCATTGATTGAGATAGTCGTCGAGACTAAGACGAAGACGAAGACGAAGACAAAGACGAAGTGAGCTATCATTTGATGTGGGATTTCGAGCTTAGAGCTCTACATTGGCTGAAGAAATAACTTTTATTTCTAAATGCTAGTTACTTTTTTCTGTGAAAATTTGATGGTGTACCTTTTTAACGTCCTTATACAAATATGAGTATAATAATACCAGTAGTTTAATAGTAGTAATTTAATTTTGTAACAAGAAGGTGCGAGAATCTAGTGTTAACACACACCAGTCTCCATTTTCAATAAAATCTTTAATCATTAAATGACGAAAGCCAAACCATAAAATGCCTTGCAACAAGACACTACAGAAAGAGTAAAGTTAATGTATTATTATCAATAATGCTGTTTTTTTACCTATTAGAGATAAACGGAGAGAATTGTCTAACATTTGAGTAGGTACTAGTTAAAAACTATTTAAAAAAAAATCTTTTACAAAATTTCAAAAGTTTATCGCTCAAACGACGGCCTGATATAAAAAAAAAACTACTCAAACCCTGAAAAATTCAAGTAAGTGTACGCTTACTTGTAAAATTCCACAAATTCTTGGTAACTAGATTTAAAAGTTGTCTCTAAAGACTCAGGACTATCGATCAAACCGCGTTGAAGACACTATTTCAGTAAGTAGCAAAAAGAATGAGATAAAGTGGATATAACTTGAAAGTTTTCTTTTTTTTTCAGTTAAATAAAATTTGTTTTTCAAATATATTATTATAGCAAAAATAGAGAAAGCTGTAACTTGACTTAAACATGATTCTGTTGGAAATAATAGGTGTATTATTTTTTATTAATAATCTTCTCACTTTGTTCTATATTTAGCATAGAAGACAGGATCTTTACCCGAATTCCACACATTACGTTACGCCGCATTTGGTTTTACCAGTTTGGGAAAATAAATATATAAAATAAAAAATACATTTCTCCTAAATAGGAGTCGTATCCACTACCATAAAAAAAAATTCATATGCAGTACCGTTATGCCACGATGACTATACTTAAGAGGCTTATTTTATTTAAGAGCTTGTCGTGGCACAAAGGCACAAACGTACGATTCTTAACATGACAGTTGTAGGTTCGATTCCTACTATTTAATATTTTTATTTGATAAATTTTATCTGACAACGAAACAAAGCGCAATTTCAAATCTCCCAGCTTTACACGCAAGAGCTAAAGAATTATCATTCGGAAGGTGGTGAACGGAATACCTTAATAGCGAATAGAGTGTCCTAACACTAGGTTCCCAGGTTCCCTCTGCCTACCCTACTTTATACAGAATACAACGAAACTAAAAAAAAATATCAAATGCCATTACTTTTTTTTTGCAGAAAATACCCGATAACTGATTTATTATTTTATCTCAGCTTAAACATATGGGCCACGACGTCTACATTTTTACTTACTAGATTTTTCGCTATGATATATGGCTAGTAATCAGTATAATGGCCTTATTTGAGGCCAGTCTAGACGCAGCTTCACAAAGTATGGTTGTAAACGCAACAGGTTTTGGGTGCGAATCCCGCTTGAGGAAATGAAAAATTTAATATTTTAATTTTTTCGCACTGGTGTCGAGTGCAGCATTGAATTTCGCTAGTCAACTCTCAGTTGATTTACGCTAGAAACTCTGCGGAAAGTACAGAATGCAGAATTCCACACTGCTTTTCTTTTCGTTTCTTAGCTCTGGTAGACAAGGTGCTGAGTTAAGTTCCGCCGCTCATCATAACTTTATTTTTTTTTCGCCGCTTGTCATAACTTTAAGGTTCCCACTACCTACCGCATAGTAGGTATTCATACATCATTAAAGTAGAATGAACTGAAATATACAAAATAACCTAGAATGAGGCAAAATTGACATTAAAGTCACTTTGACTAAAGCTGTTCAAGAAAAACTTATATTTGAGGACAGGCAATAAAAAGGTCATTTGAATATAATCAAACTTTTTTAATTTATTTTTTTTAGTGACTTTGTCCACGATAAATTCAAATTTGCACCATATCTGTCACAGATATGAAAAAAATATATAATTTGAAAAACAAATTCTGGATAAGATTTCTTATAACTTAAGTTCGCACTCTCGTTCCGCCATAAAATCACTTAAATGAAAATAGGGACGTAGACCGAATCAGATATGAATACAAAAGATTTGGCACTCGTGGCAAAGAAACCTAAAATAGAATTTAAATTTAAAATGAGGTTTTTGTCATCTTTCAGGATCAAGAAATGTAATATAATTAAATATTATTAAAATGGCTCAATTTTTTATTTGTAAAAAATGAATAAATCGATCGAAGTATTTAAGTCTTTGAAGTTAACAAAACTTTCGTAATAATTAGGGTCAAGCAGAAAAAAATTCTCCAAATACTTCTGAGAAATAAAAAAATTAATCATGTTCCCGCTGTTTCCGGCGTACAGCAGCTTAGGCAGAGGTAACCTAATATTAGAACACTCCGTCCCCCACTTTCCACCGAATTCTGGAGTCATTGTACATTGAGTGGCGGAACTGAACGCCGCGTTTTGCCTCCACACCAAGTAAAAAATATATATTCCACCGAATTCTGGAGTCATTGTACATTGAGTGGCGGAACTGAACGCCGCGTTTTGCCTCCACACCAAGTAAAAAATATATATCAATAAATCGTACAAATAGAAACAAGAAGAATCAGACAAATCCAATTCGTACAACTACTTAATATAATTGGGAACGACTCCAACAATAGTATGTATAACAAGATAAGTTTATTGCTAAATTCGAGGGTGATAAAATTCTTTCACGTATAGAAATTTGAGGCCACTCTGGACGCCTGTTGGGGGTAATGGATTTCAAGGAAGATTTGAATGTACTTATGTCTTTATTGGTATTTTTATATTATACTTTCGATATAGCTGAAGAAGCCGTGGGTTCGATCCCAACTCGGGGAAATTAAATATTTATTTAAATTATATATTCATTTCTTCGCTCTGTTGTCAAAACGAAGCGCGAAGTTGAGTTCTAATAATCAACACGCAATGAACCTAGATTTCGGAGGAAAATGAGTAAAGGAGTTTTTTAACTAGGTTCCTTCTGCCTACCCTGCTGTGTGTGATTAACATAGCAGAAGTTATGAATACCTACCAATAATATCTACTAATAAAAAAAAAAATCCCGCTATATCCCGCACACAGCAGGGTATGCAGAGGGAACCTAGTGTAGACACTCCGTTTCCCACTTTCTCGCGAATTCTGGAGGCATTGCGTATTGAGTGGCAGAACTCAACTCAAAAATTTGTATTTCCATTTCTTCGCTCTGGCACCAAGGTAAAAGTCCGGCGTTGAGTTCCGCCAGTTAACACGCAATGCCTCAAAAATTCGGCGGAAAGTGTGAAACGGAATGTCTTATCACTATGTTCCCTCTGCCTATCCTGCTGTGTGCGGGATATAGCGTTAAGCTGAGTACCTACTAACGATATAACCTATATTCAAATACTCCTCACAGAAAATCAGGCTGCGTGAAGATGTGGTTTCTGACTTAGATGTGGAGACATATACAAACTTACATATACATATATCGGATTCTCTATTAAGCGTTCTCATTGAACGCCGGCATCACAACCTGGTGCAAGAGTAATGAAAATACCTCGTGCATGGCTGACATATCTAGAAATTGTTAGTTTATAAGTTGGTAATGAAAATTTAAAAGAAAAACACTATTTTCTCCTTTTTAGAGCGTTTAAATAGAACCTTTTTCAAAAAAAAAATGTTGCTTTTAATTTATTTCAATCGGTTTACAAATAAAAAAATTACGTCAATATTAATAATAACATATAACTAAAAAATGAGATTTATATTCATTTTTTTTACCTGTCAATATATGGATATTGTCTTAAAAAATTATAATGTCGTTAGATAAAGTAATTTTAATTTTAGAAGACATATAAAAATTTTGAACGTTGCGGGATTTGAAACCGTTCAAGCGCTCTCGCCAACTAAGCCATACGTCTTAACTTAAACTTAGTTGGTCAGAGCGCTTGAATGATGTCTAGAGAGGCGCGGCTTCATAAACCGCGGGTAAGGATACCCGAATTAACTTTTTTTTTTGTTGATCACAAACGATTTGATATCTCAATTAACTCTTATTTCAAATAGAATTTTAATTTAATATACTACGTATTGACTCTAGTTAAAATGGCTTAAAAGGTGGTTAAATAATCCATTCAGGGAGTGGAGAATTAACAGAGAATTTGTGCTATCAAACAAAGTTGTGATTTCGAGTGATGTTACGAGAGTATTTGTAGATGGTTATAATTGTATAGTTCTAGTACTGTAATAGTGAACACTGTGGTTTTTATCTAAAATATACTTTAAAAAAATCAGCTTCACGCTGTATCCCGCACACAGCAGGGTAGGCAGTGGGAACCTAGTGTCCCCACTTTCTGCCGAATTTCGTTAGTTCAAGTGAGGTATCAGAGGAAAGGGCTCTGACAAAGTTAAGCCGGAATTACAAAAAATAGCCCTACGCCACCAATTTTTGTACGGAACCCTCGGTGGGCGAGGCCAACTCGCGCTTGTATCGGTTTTTTTTATTTGAAAGCCGTGTGGTCCCATTTTAATTTGGTCTACTGAAAATCTATGTTTGTCTATAATAAAATCACATAAATCATAAATAAATTTTATTTTTATTTTATTTTTAACTAACGGCTTTAATACAAAATTTTAATCCCTTTTAAGGCAATTTTTTAGGGTTTAGCCACAAATGTATAGTTTTCAGGTTTTTTCCTGAACAAGTTCTACTTGTAGATGCTAGTTATCAATTTTTATAATTCTTGGTTAACTGGAACTACCCTATACATTTTGATTTCCTTTATAGTTTCGAAATACATTTTTTTTGCTATTTAAGGCTAGGCTAATATTAGATATAACGGCCATATATTTTTTAAGGAATGGTGGAAATATATATTTTTCAGATTCAGAAGATCATGGGGCCGTAGATCTCAGTATATGATTTGAATTTTAAATTTTTCCTGTAATAAAAGCTGTACAGACAGGCAAACAGACAGACGGACAACAAACTGATCTTCAATTAATAAAATCTTATAACAGTTCCTTTTCTTCTTAAAAGGTACGGAACCCTAAAAAAGAATCGTCAAAAAATACAGTCGAACTGAAATAATCCTCACGGAAATCGATTAGTGAAAGATTTCATTACAACAATAGCCAAAAATAGATTGATGTATTCTTTTCTATTTTGTTTACTATTATCTTTCTTATTTTTTCCTTTAAACACGAACTCTCTATATCTCAAAAGTAACAAATAATTAAAATTATCTCTATACATTATATTAATTCGAACCATTTTCCTACAATCGTTGTTTCTGAGCAAACATAAATAATACATGAACTGTTTATTATGATCGTAGCACGCGTGTATATATTGTATACCCAATAAACGCTAACGACGTTCGAGTTCGGAATAATAAAACAAATTTTTTAAGTAAAACACAATCTACTGTAATGATTGTATTATAAAAATGTAAATCAACCTCTTTGTTTAATAAGAAGATCAGCTTCACGCTGTATCCCGTACACAACAGGGTAGGAACCTAGTTTTGGGACACTTCGTTCCCCACTTTCTGCCGGATGATGGAGGCATTGCGTGTTGAGTAGCAGAACTCAACGCCGCGCTTTTGCCTGAACACCAGAACGAAGAAATGGAAATATAAATTTAAGTAAATATTTCATCTCCTCGAGTGGGGATCGAACCCACAACCAGTCGGTTTTACAATCACACTTTGTGCCGCTGCACCACGATTAGCCTCTATATTTAATAAAAAGATATTTAAGAAAATTAGTAATATAAATTTATAAAACTGTCACCATTTTCCGACGGTTAATTACAACGGCATTGTGTGTGTGTGGCGAAACTCAACGCCACGCTTAGACTCAACATCAGAGCAAAAAAAAAAAAAAAAAATAAATATTTCATTTCCTCAAATAAGAATCAGACCCACAACCTGTCACCTCAAAATATCATCATATTTCATCTTTAATTTTACATCTAAAAATATATTTAACTATCTTTTATTCGTGGCTTCGTCTGAGTGGCCAAATCAAAATAACTAAATAGTAAAATAAAAATAAAACTGCAGTACATAACACCGAGACATGATGTAGTCAAACCAGAAGATTCAATTCAAAAGAGTAGTTCCCGAGATTAGCGCGTTCAAACAAACAACAAATATTCATTAATAAATCAACAAATGTTCATAATAATTAAAATAATAGGGATACAGGTATGTGATTGTAAATGCGACTAGTTGTGGGTTCGATCCCCACTTGAGGAAATGAAATATTTATTTAAATTAAAATTTTCATTTCTACGCTTTGGTGTCGAGACCAACCGCGCAGTTGAGTTCCGCCACTCAACATGTAATGCCTCGAAATATTCAGCGGAAAGTAGGAAATGGAGTGTCTTAATGCTAAATTCCCGCTGCCTAACCTGCTTTATGCGGGATACAGCGTGAAACTAATTTTATTTGTACAAGCTAAAAGTACAACATACCTTAAAAACTGCTCTCATAATCACCACCCTGTAAACAAAACAGATTTTATTATTTTAAATACCATTTATTGTTACATTTATTAAACTTTGGCGTCTTCGTCTAAATGTAAACGCTAAGGTTACAGGTCTAAAGATCGATCAAATCTTTAAAAATCGTCCAAGCATTTAAATAATCATAATGTTCTATATCTTATACATTTTCAACGTGTTTTTGTATGCTTAAAAATAAACGGTTACTAAGAGGTGCGGGTTCCAATACCGCTTCGTTCAATTTATTATATGTTTTCTTAAAAGTATTAAGGATATTGCTTTTATATCATGGGAAACTAACGTATTTTGCACGGAGCACGTTAAACTAGGAGAGAAGGCAATCTTTAATTAATTTTCGAGACATTACGTGTATAGTATCGGACCAATGCAGTGCGCTTCGTCTTATTACCGGACCGAGAAAATAAAAAATACTTAAAAACCCGAGGTGGAATCGAACTCAGATCTATCGGGTTTTATTTAAATGGGGCCACTACGCCGCATATTATCTTTCTTCATTCAGATTTTTTATAGTTTAAATTAAACAGAAATTGTAAAAAACTCTTGTATAAAAATCACTTAATTTTAGATAAAAGTTTAGACAGTGTTCGTAGCGGTAAGCATCCTTTAAATAAAAAAAATTGCTTCACGCTTTATCCCGCACACAGCACGGTAAGCAGAGGGAACCTAGTATAAAACTAGTGTTTTATACTAAGTATCTTCCGAATTCTGGAAGTTTTCTGAAGTTGCAGAACTCAACGCCGCACTTTGCCTCGACACCAGAGCGTAGAAATGGAAATATAAATTTAAGTAAATATTTCGTCTCCTCGAGTGGGGATAGAACCCACGACTAGTCGGTTTTACACGTCACACTGCAGTCACACTTTGTACCACTGCGCCACGACTGGCCTCAAAATCTTTTATTTATTTTATAACTTGGCGAAAACTTCCGTGCTGTTTGTTAAAACTTTTTGAGTTGAAAATAACCCAATGTATATATTGTGCAGAAAATACTTTATTTTTCAGCTTCCGTGAGGCCGTCATGGCGTAGTTGCACTAGGACATGACAGTAGCGCGATCGGTTGTAGACTTGATCTCCACGCTGGGATTATTATTTATGAATATTTTCATTTCTTAGCTCCGGCAACAAGGTAAAAGCCCGGCGTTGAGTTACGCCACTCATCACGCAATGCGTTAAAAAATTCGGTGGAAAGTGGATAACTGAGTGTATTGACACGTAGGTTTCCTCTGTCTACCCTTTTCGATTTATTTATTTACCCTTTTCGAACATATTTCCTTTTTGAGAATTTTTCTGTTCATTAGCGAAATTTACGCCACTTTTTATCATACCAATGTAGGAAAATATAAATACTTTAAATAGACTCCTTCCGTCGCCGTCGTGGCGCAGAGGCACAAGCGTGGGACTGCATACCCGACGGTTGTGGGTTCGATTCCTACTCGATGAATTACGAAATACTTTACTTATTTTCTTGTCCACGCTCTGGTAACGAGGCAAAGCACGGTGGTTAGTACCGATACTCAACTCACAATATAGCTCGAAAATTCGGCCAAAAGGGGGGAATAAAAGTTCTTCATTGGAAATGGAGTTTCTTAACACTGTTT
The DNA here is from genome assembly GCA_030704555.1 of Heliconius charithonia. Classification (NCBI taxonomy): domain Eukaryota; kingdom Metazoa; phylum Arthropoda; class Insecta; order Lepidoptera; family Nymphalidae; genus Heliconius; species Heliconius charithonia. Next base: position 3,232,444 of record CM060810.1, read on the forward strand.
TAGGTTCCCCCTGCGTACTTTGTTATCTACGGAACACAGCTTATAACAATAAAAAAAATCCTCCCTTAGACTGGTGATCGAATCGACAATAATCCCGTTTACAGTCAGGCAGAGCAATAATTAATATCTCACGTTTTAATAGGAAATAAAAATAAAACGTGATTTTTTATTTTCATGTTTCAATTCTGAAAAAATATAGCGCGGCATTAAGCTCCGTAATGCAATGCTTTTATTTCAAAATTCGGGTAAAAAAATGTTTTAGATGTTTTTTCTTTTCTTTTCTTTGGGCACTTATCACGTCACCAATGTCACGTTGTATAGAGAACACGCGAAGGAGGCTGTACGGTAAAAGTATAAAACTCAATACTGGGCCACATAAATGTTAAATGTCACATCAAACGTCAATTTTCGAACAGTTCACAGAAAGAAAATGCCAGGTAAGTTCCGTCCCTTATCCCTTGAGACTTCTTCCTTTTCGTCTTTTGTAGTAAATCTTAGAAATGAAAATAGTTTTAAGGGTTTCGTATGTTAAGAGAGGATCCTTATAGGTTCACTTGTTGTCCTGTCTATCAAGAACATTTATCTAATATATTTAAGAAAACGTGGTGATGTCAAACAAAAATTAAAATCAAATCATCAGATCGAAAATCGAAAGCATACGGAAATTAGAAACAGATAAAAACTACTACAAACTTATGTTTATATTAGCTTGGTCCATCATTTAACGTTAAAAATTAAAATTAAATTAGCTTCACGCTATATCCCGCACACAGCAGGGTAGGCAGAGGGAACATAGTGTTAAGACACTCCGTTCCCCACTTTTTGCCGGATTTTTGGAGCCATTGCGTATTGAGTGGCAGAACTCAACGCCGCGCTTTGCCTCGACACCAGAGCGAAGAAATGAAAATATAAATTTAAGTAAATATTTCATCTCCTCGAGTGGGGATCGAACCCACAACCAGTCGGTTTTACAGTCACACTTTGTACCACTGCGCCACGACTGGCCTCAATCCGTAGGAATTTAGTATTTCGAAAATTCCGTAGGAATACATGCCAATTTTCTAGTTTGATGGTAAACGCGACGGTTGTGGGTTCGATACTCACACGGAGGAAATAATTTCCATTTATTTGGCTCTGATAGCGAGACCAAGCGCGATGATGTATTCTGAAAGTACGCAATGTATCAAAAATTTAACCGATGCGTGGGTAACAGAATGTCTGGATATTGGATTTCCTCTGTCTACCCTACTATTACAAAGTGGAGTAGAGTAGAATAATAAAAAAAAGAAAAAAAAGAAAATAGAAAATTATTACGAGATCAGAATAGTTATTAGATCTAACTCCTAATTAATCAAAAAATATAACAAAAGAAAAAAAAAACATTTTTTTACTTTTATACATTAATTTTCTCTACACTTATATTTCGATAGGTATAAAGAGATCTCATCACCAATCAAGAATATTGTTATATAAACAAGGACTTTTTTATTTTTCTAAGAATTGTTGAGTTTAAACATTTTTATAATGTTATTCACCACTTAAAAGAAAATTTTCTTTTTCTTAATTGTTGTTTTGTTTTCACCAAAAAGTAAAAATTTGAATATACCTATATATTTTTTCAGCTTCACGCTGTATCACACATATAGCAGGTAGTAGAAATCTAGTGTTAAGACACTCTGTATTCACTTTCTGCTGAATTTCTGACGTACTGAGTGGCTTTATAATGTAATTAAAGATATATTTATTTTATCAGCTCCGCGCATTATCCCGCTCATAGCAGGGTAGGCAGAGGGAACCTATTGTTAAAACACTCCGTTTCCCACTATCCGCCGAATTCTGGAGTCATTGTGTATAGAATGGCGTAACTCAACACCGCGCTTTTGTCTCGACACCAGAACAAAGAAAGGAAAATATAAATTTAAATAAATATTTAAATTCCTCGAGTGCGAATCGAGAACACCAGTCGACTGTGAGTAACACCCCCTTGTTCTCCTGTGCTACGACTGGCCTCAAATATTCAACAAAAATTTTCTTGATAAAAACTGATTTTAAAATTATAGGCGAAAAATCAACGCATAATTTAAAACAAAAGATTCATAATAAATGTTCCATTTTATTTTCAACTTCGATATCCATATACAAGGAAAGTCTCTTAATATTATATCTTTTCCCGATACCTTCTAGCCACATATCAGATACAAGTAGAACAAGTTCCAGGAATACGCTTCTGTATGAATTCTTACGCATATATTGGTACACGAATTGATTTTATTCAATAGAATAAAAACTATGTAGAAATGGCTTGAGCTTAAACACACCGAGGCGCGGTAACGCGATGGTTGTAGGTTCGATCTTTACTCGAGGAAATGATATGTTTATAAAAGTGTATATTTTTATTGGCACTAGTGTCGAAGCAAAACCCGGTGTTGATTTCGACCGCTCAACGCGCAATGTCTCCAGAATTCAGCGAAAAATAGTGCACCGAGTGTCTTAGCACTAGGTTTCCCCTGCCTACCCTGCTGTGTGCGGGATACAGAGTGACGTTAAGAATATATCCTCTTTTGATAATATATTTATATGTAGATCGTTTATATAATAAATAAATTATATTTAGCCGACTAGAATTTTCTAATTCCTTTTATACTATTTCTAGAAATATCCTCACTTTAATTTCACCACCTTTGATATCGATTCCACTCACGTCTGATTGTCGTAGACGCTACGTTCTTTACGTATGTACGTACGACATACGTTTGATATGAAATTTTATGATTGTATCAAATTATTCTTACAATTTTTGAAGGGATTTAAATTAAACATTACCTAATATGTATTGTAAATTTTAAAAAATCAGCTTCACGCTGTATCCCGCACACAGCAGGGTAGGCAGAGGGAACCTACTGTAAAACACAGGGAGTGTTTCCTCACTTAATAATTATTTTAAATCTTATTTTTTGTACTTTTATGGGATTCATATAATATTTGAAGCGTGTTGTGGGATTTATATATCCTACTCTATTTTTTTTATATATTTTATTTAAATTAAGCGTAAAATTTAAATTTGAAATTTAAAAAGGCATAAGTACAGATCTACATTCAATGCCTTAAAGATTTCACATTAGGGAGGAAAATGTAGAACGGAGTGTCACACTAGCCTCTACCTTCCCTGCTACCGCTATGTAAGATTCAGTCTAAGCCTGAAAATAATAAAAAAATGGTATTCTCGAAAATCAAACCCACAACTACTGACAATAAATATACACTATAAACAGATTTAAATACAATATATTTTATTGTAAGCTATCAAAATTAGAAAGTACGATGTATTTTTTATCATTGGTTAATCATATAAGCCGTATTATCAACAATGAAATCTTTTCATATTGAACGAACGTATTTTGTGGATCTCATCTGCAAATGTAACCGTAAAATTTCTTTCCACATTCATTCATTCATTCATTCATTCATTTCGAGAATTTAAGTGTAACGTATTGGAATATCGTTATAAATTGGATCTAAAATAATTCAGCACAATCGGTTTTGTTCCATGAATTGAATTATTCTTTTTGGCTTGGATAATCTATTTATTGAGAAGAAATTTAAATAATATTACATAGCAACATAGCACAAAGTGTGACAGTAAACTTTAAGGTTGAGGGTTCGATTTCCAATAGATTGTGGGTTTGATTCAGACCACGAGGAAATGAAATATTTAATATTTTCTTTTCTCTAGTAATGAGGCAAAATGAGAATAAAGCGGAAAGTGGCTAAAAGGGATTGGAGTGTTTTAACACTGAGTTCCCAGGTTCGATTAGTCTACCTTGCTACCTTGCCTTGCTTTATATTAAGCTGAAATATAGCAATAAGTTTAATATTTTTGCCAAATATTCTTATTTCTTTAATTTTCTTATAAATTTTGAAAGATATTATTCAGACCTTGAACTCATCTATCACACCGAATTAGTCTAAAATACATTATTCTTTAATATAAATATATAGTTTACTATAAATATCGGCCATCTTGGATCAGCGGGACGACAGTGTGACTGTGAACGTAAGGGTTGTGCTTTCGATCCCCATATAATATAATAATTCCCTTGGCATAATTATATTTAAATTATTTTTGTTTTTCTGCTCTGATATAGAACACAAACAGGGCGTTGAGGAAAGATGAGAAGAAATAGAAACAGAAAAAATATAACAATATAATGGATTATACATATGGCAACATATGTTCAAAAAGTATCTTGATTTTGTTATTTTGAAGACCTGTCATTTCTAAGTTTTTAACTAAATTAAATTGAGGCACATACGTGTGTCTGTATCGCGACTATTGTGAGTCGATTGCCACTTAGAGGCAATGATTTATTATTTATCATTATTTTCATTTCTTCGCTCATGTACCAAAACCAAAAAAAAGTGCAGCGTTGACTTCCGCCGCTCAACATGCATTGCTGAAAATTCCTCAGAAAATGGGGAACGGGCTGTCTTAATATTAGGTTCAGCCTAGTAGGTAGCGCCTACCCTGCTATATACGAGATACAGAATGAAGATGTAAAAAAAAATGGAATTTATAATTAACACACTACTAAAACCACGAGTTCAGTCTTATGTGCATATAAAAGAAAATTAATTGGTTTCTCGAGCGGCATGCCAATACCTTATGATGCAAAATTCCAATGAAAACACGTAAAAACGCTATCATGGCGCAATTTGATTACCAAGAAGATATAAGATATATAAAATCAGCTTCACGCTGTATTCAGCACACAGCAGAGTAGGCAGAGGGAACCTAATGTTAAGACACTCCGTTCTCCACTTTCTGCCGAATTCTGGAAGCATTGCGTGTTGAGTTAGCCTCGACACTAGAGCGAAGAAATGGAAATATAAATTCAAGTAAAAATTTCATCTCCTCGAGTTGAGATCGAACCCACAACCACTTGATTTTACAGACACACTTTATGCCGCTTCGCCACGACTAGCCTAATATATACTATATTTAATATGATTAAAATAATTTAATCTATTGAGTTTTATAAAGGTCTTCTTAAAAATAATATCTCAATTTCAACTTAAAGTAGAAAAATAAAGGATGAACATACATACATGTAGTCGTCACTCATAAAGGGGAAAATTGCCTTAGTCACCACGCTTGGCATGCGGGTTGGTGACCGCAGTGACTAAAATCTTTTCGCTAATGGCGCTGCTGCCCAACATCAAGATTGGAATTTTTGATTTTAGCAATTGTATGGTTATACCGCCATAGTTTCGGTCGCTAGAGCCTCGAGTTCGTAGTCTAGCAGGATGTACCACGTGCAGGTGAGGTTGACGGTTAGAGGCCTGAGATTGATGATAGCCCCCCTTACACCCCCACACACACATGACATGACCGCGCTTAGGCAAGCGTAGTGTAGGACGCCCTGCAGCACGATGGACAGACGACTTAAAGAAGGTGGCTGGCAACGGATGGATGCAAAAAGCCCAAGACCGGGATGGTTGGCGCTCAATGAGGGAGGCCTACGTTCAGCAGTGGACGGCGATAGGCTGACTAAAAAAAAATACATACATACATATATAAATATTTATATTCTTGTCTATAATAAATTGAGTAAAACCGGGATAGAGGTCCCGGGTTTCGAGACACCTCATTATTTTAATGACCTATTAGTGGGTTAACAGTAATGAGGATTTTACGAGATTCTTTATTAGGGCCACGTAGCTTTTAAGGAAAAAATTAACCCTTATAAGATCACTTTGTCCGTCTGTCTATCTGTCTGTCAAGAGCCTCTATCTCAGGAACGCTTTGTTTTCGAGTTGAAATTCAAACCATATTCAAACTATATATACCTAAATCTACGGTGCCATGATTTTCTGAAAAAAAAAATATTTCTACATATATTTAAAAAAATAAAGAAAACAAACCTTTTTTAAGAGCAAGTTTTTATTATTTGTTAATAAAATGAAGTAAAAAGTTAAAAATAAATTAACTGTAATTACACATATAATCTCCATATATAATAAAAGGATAGAAAAGTCAATTCTGTACATGAAAGATATAAAAAAAATAAAAATTAGGTCGGTTAATATGTCGATTATAGAACCTAAAAAACCACTCAGCAGAATTCTTGTCTGTCTGTCTGTCTGTCTGTCTGTCTGTCTGTCTGTCTGTCTGTCGGTTTGTTTGTGCGTCAATCACGCAAAAACTACCTGACAGAAATTGATGAATTTTTGCATGGTGTTAGCCTAGGGCCTCAAGGTACATTTTTTTTCGGTTTCATTCCGAATTTCATGATAGTTTTCTTTAAAAAAAATAAAAAGTGAAAAATATAAATTACCTAAAATACCGATAACTACTGTATGAAATTAAATTAATTTTGGCATGGTAATAGTTCAAAGCCTAATGTCACTTATAGGATAGTTTTTATCATGGAGTATAAAGAATTTTTTGTAGAAAAAATTACATAATTATATTTTTTAATAAAAAAAATCGACTTCTTCAATTTCAACTGGATTTCACACTCTGAACTTAACTAAACTTTCACCAAACTACCCTTTATATGTACCCTTTCTAATAAAAAAAGAATCATTAAAATCGGTTGAATTGATATTGACTTATACGTTCATTTGTCGCGCATATACTTAATGCAAATTTGAGATTTATATGATTTTCTCATAGATACCATTGTTGAATATAAACTAAATTAAAATAAGACTACACGGGACGCATTACCTTTCAAATAAAAAAAGAATAATTAAAATCGGTTCATACAATCAAAAATTCTAAGGTAACAAGGATAAAAATACAGTCCAATTGAGTCTTAACACTAGGTGTCCTATGCCTACCCTGCTGTGTGCGGGATACAACGTGAAGTTAAAAAAAAAGAAGTATAATCAATATTTGTTCAGTCTACCATAACTATTATTTTAAACGTCAACGTTGGTGATATTAACAAAAATAATAAAGTAAGTATATTTTTTGGGATTAGCTCATATGGCGATATGTAGAATAAAAAGTATTTGGAAAGTAAATTCTGTTTGTGAGTTCATTGTTTATAAAAATTTATATTGTGTTTAGATGGATCACGTGGTGATGTCAATACGTTTTAATGTCATCTTATGTTATCTGTTAAAATAGCGTGAAGCTGATTAAACTTAGTGTTATATTCAAAAGAAATTAATTGTATGTAATACATAATATGTAATTTATTAATACGTTTCAAGTATGAAAAAAAGAAAAAATGCAATATAATTGCATTTGTGTTTCCTTCCTATATTTTGTATTTCTATTATTTATATCGATATATCAGGAACGTAAATGCGGGAACAGAGTTGCATGTCATTTTAGTACAGAGTAACCTCTAAAAAATGTATTTACTAAACTGAATAAAAAGAATGTGTGATTCCTCTATAGAATATATTATTCTATATTATACATAAAACAGGTTAAAACAGTGCATATGAAGATATCCTCCTGTAGTATATCTATTTTTAATTACTATCAACACTACATTGTCGATACTAATGTGGTATTACAATACATTTTGAATATTTTTCCGCCATTAGGATGACATAGACAATTTTTTTAATTTGAAAAAATAATATATTAACTTAAGAACGTTGGTAGTTTTTCAAAAGGTATAAGAATAAAAAATTGCCTAAACTATGCTTCTTCGCAAGTGGTTGTAATAACTATTGGTATCTTTTCACCAAAAAATCACTATAAATATTAAATATGCTCAATTATACTGAGTTTTTTTGTTAGGACCACTTTAAATGAAACCACAGTTTAACTACTCTATAAAAGCCTATTACATATTAAATTAAAAACCCGAAAATAAAAAAGTTATTTTTTCAAACAAAATAAATAATAAAATTATCGTTGTAAAATAAAATACAATTTGTCAAGAACGACGCACGCACACATAAACCTATCAAAGGGAAACCGCCGCATACGCTTCATTGCGTTATCGAGTCGTAGGTTTTGGCGGCAAAGTTTAAAGTTCTAAACATTTTAGTACTATTTTTGTAGTAGTATGTCTTTACATTATTGGTACCTATGCGTAACCGCGTCATACGAAATATAGATATGAATAAACATTGTGAAATGAGAAAAAAACCTACGTCTTCACTGTTGATGTATCTTGCTTACATTCTTTAGGTACGGGTTTAAGCTATTTTACCCTATATGCCCAATTGTAACTGTAACGCGACGTTGTGGGTCCGATCCACACATGCAGGATTGAATTATAATTTAATAATATTTTCATTTCGCACATCAGTCACACATTATACCCAATATCTTATACTAAGTTGCCCTACTAAGGGCGGGATAAAGCGTGGATCTGGTTTTAACTTTATGTGAACCGATTAAAATAAAGTCCAATCCAGTTGAGGCCAGTCGTGGCGCAGCGGCACAAAGTGTGACTGTAAAACCGACTGGTTCTCTGAGTTCGATCCCCACACGAGGAGATGAAATATTTACTTAAATTTATATTTCCATTTCTTCGCTCTGGGGTCGAGGTTAAGCACGGCGTTGCGTTCTGCCACTCAACACGCAATGCGTCCCGAGTTCGGTAGAAAGTGGGGAACGGAGTGTCTTAATACTAGGTTCCTCCCTCTGACTAGCATGAAGCTGCTTAAAATGAAACTAATACTTAATATTTAAGGGCAGTTTGCCAGAATACAAACAAAAAAAGTATTTAAATCGGTTAAGCCGTTTCTGAGATTATCGCACATATAGTAAGTATCGATAAGTTGTGTTTTTATTTCAAACATTCAATTGAAGATTCTTATGGGAGGTACGAAAATGCGACCTAAAGTTTTAACAACTTTCTCATAAAAAACTTCATTACATTGCAAACATACATTATAAGTATATCAAAACACGAACATAATTCAGTGTGTTAAATAAATAATTCTGTGGTTTAAGCGGGCGAAGCCGCGAGCGGGTCGCTAGTATACAATATAATACTTAATAAATAATAAAAGCGTGTTACGTTTTGATAGACAGAGGAAAAGAAAGTGCTGAATATTCTTAATCATACCTTCTTTAATTTTATTTTTAACTTTTTAATATTTTTAATACAAAGATTTTTGATGGAATCAAATGAGCCCAAATTCCGGATTTACGGAGTTCTTATGGCCACCATTCAGCTCCATAATCAGACCCTGGCTACCATATAGCATATACCATATAGCAGTACTTGTCAAGACGAATCAAAAGATTTAATAACAGACAACGGGACAGGTGAAAGTAAATAAACGCTTGTAACCACTATGCATGTAGGTATAATAACAATTAACTGTGATAGTCATACAGAAACTTCGCCTCACCAGCCCCGGTCATAAAATTAAAATCGTTCGCGGACCATATTTAGGCTTTCGCGGACCACTGGTTGGGAACCAGTGGCCTAGACAGTGGGTCTATTATTCAATAAATAAGGTACATTTTTAAAGTGAAGACGTATAATGATTGCTATAGCATTTATCACGACTAATTGAAAAGGGATACTATGTAAATTACAAGCAACTGTACCCGGATTGACACAATTCTACTGTTTTTATAATTATTTTATATATATATATAAATATATAAATATATATATGTATATATATATATATATATATCTTATAATAAAATCGTAGCTGTATCTTTATATTTAATTTTTTTTTGGTTCCATTCCCACTCAAGGATATGAAATATTTCATATTTTCATTTCTTTGCTCTTGTATTGAGACAGCGCAGCGTTGAGTTTTACCACTCAACACGCATTGCCTCCAGAATTCGGCAGAAAAATAAAGTAGCGAACCTAGCGGTAAGAACCACTAGGTTCCCTCCGCCTACTCTGTCGTGTGCGGGATACAGCGTGAAGCTGTAAATAACACACTTTAAAACAAGGAAAGTTATATTAAAATCGTAACACAACCGCAGCGATGCAAGCAACTGATGTTATTATCTTATGCAAATTAGTTTACGTATGTTTCGTCGTGTGTGAGACGAATACAATGTTGGAATAAAACGCCTGGATAACCACATACATTACTCTTGTAAAAAAATCCCGCCACTTATCTTGACTTGTCTAATTTTTTTATCTTTTCTCACAGAGCATTTACATATTTATATCTTTTTACAAAACAACTTTATTTTCTTTTCATTTATTAATATTAACCATTTGGGTTTTCGTTTTCCTCAAGGTTCACCTTGGGATTACATTTTGAACTCTTATACATCCGTCTGTGTGAAATAAAAAAAAATCTTTTTTTTGCTTCACGCTGTATCCCGCATATAGCAGGCTATGCAGAGGGAACTTGGGATCCTAGCATTAATATACTACGCAGAATTCTGGAAAGAATTGCGCGCTATGCCTCGTTACCAGAGAGGGAAAATGAAAATATTAAATATACGATATCCTCGTATGGGAATCAAACCCACAACCCCCTGTGCCACGAATGACCTCAATTATAACTTATCTGTTATAAAAAAAATAGTAAAAGAAGTTTTATTGTGGGAAGTGGCGCAGAACTCAAAGCCACGCTTGTCCTCCACACCAGAGCAAAGAAATGGAAATATAAGTTTTAGTAAATATTTCGTCTCCTCGAGTGGCGATCGAAATGACAACCAGTTGATTTCACAGTCACACATTGTGCTATTGCGCCACGACTGCGTCACGACTGATTGGTTAAATATTTTAATAGAATTTACAAGTAAGTGTGACTGTAAAACCGACTGGTTGTGGGTTCGATCCCCACTCGAGGAGATGAAATATTTACTTAAATTTATATTTTCATTTCTTCGCTCTGGTGTCGAGGCAAAGCGCGGCGTTGAGTTCTGCCACTCAACACGCAATGCCTCGCAAAAATTCGGCAGAAAGTGGGGAACGTAGTGTCTTAATACTAGATTCCCTCTGCCTACCCTGCTGTGTGCGGAATATAGCGTGAAGCTAATTTTTTTTATTTTTTTTACATGTAAGTACAATTTAAATGTAAATTCCATTAAAATTTCCAAAAAGGTTGAAAAGTTGAATGTCAAGTACTACTCACTTAGGTCTCTATTGTCACGTCCTGCCTCTACACTACCGTGTTCAAGTACTGCAAACTTATGTAGCTTTGCAAAATTAGTTTGGCAAGCGCTATATATATAATATAAAACTTATATCACAGTAGAGGCTTGTCGTGGCGCAGTGGCACAAAGTGTGACTGTAAAACCGACTGGTTGTGGGTTCGATCCACACTCGAGGAGATGAAATATTTACTTAAATTTATATTTCCATTTCTTCGTGTCAAGGCAAAGCGCTGCGTTGAGTTCAGCCACTCAGCACGCAATGCCTCCAAAATTCGGCAGAAAGTGGGGAACGGAGTGTCTTAACACTAGGCTCCCTCTGTCTACCCTGCTGTGTGCGGGATATAGCGTGAAACTAATTTAATTTAATTTTATATCACAGTTATGTCTGATAATACTCGTTTTTTGGGTTCCGTACCTCAAAAGGTGAAAAAAAAACCTTTTTTGATTGCGTGGTGTATCAAGCTGCTATTATTATCAAATAATCTGATCCATTTTCCCTTGAACCACACAAAAAATCAGCTTCGTTAAAAAACCAAGTCATCGCAGTCAAATAACACGAGTGTTTATGCCTGGATTTTGCGGAAATATTGCGAGAAGTGAGAACTTGCAGTACAAATAAAGAAAAACATCCAAAAAGTGAAATTTTTTAGATTTCTTTATGTATCATTTCTTTATCATTATAAGCTAAATAATTAGAGTTAATTTCATACAACACGAATGTAATTTTAAGTTTGCCAACTCTTATTAATTGTACTGTTTGTTGACAAGCAATCCTGGAACAGGTGCGGAATCAAACAGGTCTCCCATTTGTCCGGGTTTTTTCAGCTTAACGCTGTATCCCGCATAAAGCAGAGTAATGGAGATCTAATGCTAAAACACTGCGTTGCTCACGCACTGTTGGTTTTTCGAAAGATTGCCTCTTGGCGGAACTGAATTCCGCACTTTATCTTGTCTCACAGAAAGATGAAATTGTATGTTAATTTCCTCTTTTGCATTTCCTAATGCATTCCCCGAGTAGGAATCAAACCCGCGACGTTCGTATTTACAGTCACTGCCACTGCCACACATTTTTCTCACTGCGCTTTGAACTACTGCAAAATTATCATAATGTTATTTAAATATTACAAACATTTTAGAAAAATTCTGAGCATTTTTATTTCAAATATTAAACATAAAAAGTTATGAACTTATCCTTCACAAATCCGCTCATTTCATACACACCACACCACGACAGTAGACGTGTTGTTGTAGAACCTGTCATACTTATACATACTTACAATAAAGAACTGACTGTCATGTACGAGATGTAAGAAAAATATTATAGATTTTGCGAAAATCGATGAAATACATAATATCTATACAAGTAAAACTATTTGACTTAAACTTAAAGCACCAGTAAATCGATTGCATCGAGTCCGTAATTCTTTTATGGAGCAATATGTTCGCTTTCCCAGAAAACGGTCGAGAATGTTCCAAATCGCAACTTAGCAAGATTCTATCCTTCTTCCTAGGAGTTCTATGTGTATTCAATGTTATTTATTACCTAATTAGTGGTTTTATACACAAAGTGTGACTGTAAAACCGACTGATTGTGGGTTCGATCTCCACTAGAGGAGATGAAATATTTACTTGAATTTATATTTCCATTTCTTCACTCTGATGTCGGCATAAAGTGCAGCGTTGAGTTCTGCCACTCAACACGCAATGCCTCCAGAATTTGGCAGAAAGTGGGGAACGGAGTGTCTTAACACTAGGAGACTGTGGGATACAGCGTGAAGCTGTTTTTTTACAAATGATAGCACGCCTTAAGGCGGAAATACATTTACGTGTCGTGACGTGTCGTGATGCTTACTGTCGTGACGGTGAGTGTGCACTCTAAAGCCACATTCACATTTGTCTGACTTGTTGTGACGTGATGCTTTCTGTCATGATGGCCACTGTTCACATCTATATGACGCGTTATGACGCATTTTTTAATCAGTTCCATTGTAGCTCTGAGAGAGTTTACACATTCTCAACGTTTTTTGAATGCGGCTTAACGTATCGTGTCGTGGCGTGCTCTGGCGTTGTGATTGACATTTGTCTGTTGTGTCGTGTCTCTTCATAACCTCCACCACCGCTCTAGCGCAATCGGTGGTGAGCAGTCGCCCCTCGACCGAACGCGTTGCGACACGACGTGTTATTACACACTTAGAAAAAATGTTTATTAAGAAAAAAAAACTTATTAAGAAAACATATAAAAAATTTGAAAAAAGAATTTTATCGAAAATCCATGTTTTTTTATAAAAAATATAGAACTACTAAAACTAGTGCGAATACCCATTCGCACTAGTTTTGGTAGTTGGTTATGCAGAAAAAAAAATAAAAATCTAGTAAAAAAGTTAAGTATGCCTTTATTAAAGTGTGGCTATTGTCCAGATAAAGGCGGCGTCTTAATAAAATATTTCCGTGCCTTATCGGTCTATTGTGGCTGATCACTCTCAATAACAGCGTATGCTGTATTGGTTTCACATACATAAGTATACGATATGTCAATCCCACTCTTAAACCGGCCGTCGTTGCGCAGGGGTGTGACTGTAACGCGACGGTCGTGAATTCGATCTCCACTAAGGCACTACCATTCTCTATTTTCCGCTAAATTCTACAGGCACTGCGTGTTGAGTAGCGAAACTCAACGCTGCACTTTGCTAAGCCGTGTATAACGTTATATATATAATTTTAATATTTCTTAACCAGTTAAATTTTCCATTTCTTTCGTAGTATTCAAAGTGGAAATTGAAGTAACTTATAATTGGGGCAAGAACAAATAAAAAATTAAAATATTAAAGTAACAACTTAATCCTAAGGTTGTTATCAACAAAACTCGCGAAACACCCTTAATTTACGAGCGAGTTGTTCATTTCATTAAGCTGGGTGGATTTTAAAGAATGTGAGCTAGCTTTAGATAAAGTTAGTTCTTTGAATAGCTTTTTATTACTGGAGAAATCTCTAAATTTATTTATTTTTTTAAGTATAGACTGTAACGCGGCGGTGCGGGTTCGATCCCATTGGAGGGAATGAACTATTATTTATTAACACTTATTTCTTCGCTCTGGCCTCAAGGCAAACGCCCGGCGTTGAGTTCCGCCACTAATTAGGCAATGCGTCAAAAAATTTGGCGGAAAGTGGGTAACGGAGTGTCTTAACACTAGGTTCCCTCTGTTTACCCTGCTGCGTGCGGGATACATAGTGAAGCTGATTTAATCATATAGATATATAAATAAAAGATATATAAATAAAATCTCTTATAGATATATAAATAAAACTTAATATATTTAATAAACCTACTATTGACATAATATCCACTAAATTTTGTTCTTATATAAACCTAATCAAAGTTATTCTAGTTCAAAAAAACCATAAAGCGTATAATATAAGCGATAAGCGAAATTTGATATTGTGGAAATACGATTCCAAAATATCAAATTTCGCTTAAACGTTAAATTTAATATCTTTCAGCAAAAGATAAAAAATAATTGTAAATGCCGCCCTGGTAACGATGCAAACCATGGCCTTGGGTTCCGCCACTCAATACGCAATGCCTCCAGAATCCTGCGGAAAGTGGAGAACTCAAGTGTTTTAACGGAAAACGGAGTGTTTTAACACTAGGTTCCATCTGCCTACCCAGCTATGGGCGGCATAATGCGTGAATTAGAATATAAATAATGTTTAAAAATAAAGGTTTATTAATAATTGGCTGGGTACTTGAAATATTCACTGAAAAATAAAATTATAAACTCTCATAAGAGATATTGAGTTCCGTTCAGTGAACGCTCATCGTATCTGATTTTAATAAAATTTAAGACCAATTTCAACAACTCGTCGTTCGATATTAAAAAATACACGCTGACTTTTAAAAATGTGAATTTACATGTAATTTACACAAAATATCTACACAAATTACAATAATTTAAAATAATAGCTAGTTAGAGGGGACATGGGGTAACCTAGTGTTACTTCTAGGGCACCTTGTTTCCCACTTTCCTCCGAATTTTGAGTCAAATGATAATTAACAATTATGTATGGCACACGATACATTATAGTCTTCCTCGATAATTGGATGAATCGCAAGAGTAATTTGTGAGATTCAACCATTCAATCAAACAAACTATTCAAAATCAAATCAAATCGTGAAATCAATATCAAAATGGAGATGGTTTTCCATTTTCTGCTGAATTCTGGAGGCATTGTGTGTTGAGTAGCAGAACTCAACGCCGCGCTTAACCTCGACACCAGAGCAAAAAAATGAAAATATAATTTTAGAACAACAAATTATTCAAATTTTACCTTTTCTACCACAACACGCAATGTCTCCGGTAAAGTGACAGCATTCCACAGAAAGTGGAGAACGGAGTGCCTTAACACTAGGTTCCCTCTACCTGTTACTGTGTGCGAGATATAGATATAGATAATAATAATAATATATTATAAATTATCACTTAGTGTTAAAGACAAAGTTTATCTACATTAAATATTTAAAGAGACAAATATATTAATTTAGATAAAAGTTTGATAAATATACTTTGTCCAAACCCGTCCAGTAGTTTTCTTTTTTAACATTAGTAGGATTATTTCTATATTAAAGGTTCCTAAGACTCCCCGCCATTTTCTATTCTTCTGGACTTAACAAATCGATTGGAACGCCTGCAAATGGCGTCGCAATATTTTTTTATTCTTTGTATTACACCATACATTACGTTTGGCTTTGTTTTTGTGGTTTCATCGGTCACAGCATGTTTTTAGGCGAAGGGATAATTAATTAATTTATTTATTTATATGATTAAAATGACCGTGTCGTTTTTTTGTATACAAGTATACTATTGTTTTATATCGATCAACACAGTATATTCAGACTATCCTGGCGCAGAGGGAACAAGCGTGTGGCAGTAAATGCAACAGTTTTGAGTTTCCATTTGTAAATATGAAATATTTCATTTCTTCGCTCTGGTAACAAGGGAAAGCGTGGCGTTGTATTCGGCCACTTAACACACATTTATCACAGATAGTGATAAACGGAATATTTAATGGGAACGTCTCTTTAGAATCTTAACACTAGGTTCCCTCTGCCTGCCTCTCTTGTTATGTGCGAGATGCTCCTAATTACAAAATAAAGACACCGACCAACGTCAATTATAAATTATTTCAAGATGCTCAATTTTTTTAAAAATCAGTATTTTCCATAATAACATTTCAAACTCTTAGTGCTCTGGATCAAGATTCAGTTTGTAAGTAAGGTTGACCTCTTTAATAGACGATCGATCTTACTCAAAACTTGTTAGGCTGCAGCTTCATAGCTAGAATGTAAACATCGGATATGTTGTTCTAAACTCCACTATGGACTATACACCACATAATATATTCAGAAAGCAATATAGGGCTTATACAAAACTATTAAACTTATGAAAATGTTTTTTTAAGGTTATGAAAAGGTTAACTAAAATCATTATACGATCATTTTATTGCTCATAGCAACTGTCTCTAGATTATGCGGATGTGTCAATCTGAAATTAATATCAAATATTCAAGTCAATGGTCCGTTCAAACACAACGAAAAATGAAAAATCAAGCTTCAATGTCATCTTGTCTTAATTATAAGTATTTTAAAGCATAAGCATTTAAGCATCGTTATCGCTGCATTTTATATAAAGTCGGGGCAAAAGCATTTCCTAGAGAGTCTCAATTATTGCTGCGGGGCTATAGATGAGTGCAGGTGTTGTCATGGTGGAACACTTCCTCACCAGCTCCAGCCGGTTTTTCTCAATATTTTTTTTAACCTCATCAGCTGCTGACAGTAGAGGTCAGAATCTATAGTTTTACCCGGTGGCAAAAGCTCATAATGGACGATTTCTTTCCAATCTCAAATGTCAAGTTTTATCTTCTACCCAGACTTTTATAAATGACGTAAACTATTTTATGATGAACATCCAATTCTTCAGCAATGTTGTAGCTACTAATATGTCGATCTTGCTCCATTTTCTCAAAGATGGCACAGATTTTATCTATGACATGGCGTCCAGAGCGAACCTCATATTTCACCCTAAAATTTTCAGACTTTAAATGCTTAAACCACATTTGTGCTGCTCGTATTGATACCGTTTTGTGATTAGGTCTGTAAGCCGCACAAATTTTATTCGAAGCGCCCATCGTATTTTTACCTTTTTTGAAATAAAACATTAAGATGTACCGAATTTGTTTGTCATATGCGTTCATTTTGCTTGTTTGAAAAACAATTGAAAATCTTATGATTTATTTATTTAGTATTTTTTTTATTTCAATTTATTGCATCTATAGAATATCACATTTAAAGGTATTAAAACCAGCTAGTTACATTCAGTACAGTCAAAGAGGTTTGATTAATAATAGATTCAAAATATGGAAATACATTTGCCACGACCTACTATAAAATTTGGCGTAAATCAAAACCTATGGGTACTTTCGGTGAACAAACAGTTAAAGGACAAATAAAGAGAAAAATACAAAAAGTAAAAATTGATACGTCTTAGAAAAAAAAATATATTTGTAGTTCATTTTATATAAAATGAGTGCATGTAAAGTTATCGTATAATATATCCGCAATCTTATGTTATGTTATAAGGGCCAAACACGTTGACATTGAGTGGAGCGCAGCGCCTCGAAGAGATAGACAAGAAAGAGGAACAAAACAACCTGAACCAGGCTAAAGATTAAATGAAAAAAAAATATTTACCACCACACCACCATTTAAACCTTTTTAACTATTTTTTACTCAATCCATTACAAAAATTTATAACGAAGGGTAAAATTATAGATATTCTTTATTTGAAAAGAAATGCAACCATGAGGAATCTCACTTTTAAGAATGTTTTAACAACGTTTGACACCAATTTTAACAATGTTGTTCCTTGTGTGCAGTATAATAATATTTTTTACCAAAAAAAAAAACAACTTGTTCAATTTCAACCAGATCCCATGATCAGAA
Source organism: Heliconius charithonia (assembly GCA_030704555.1). Lineage (NCBI taxonomy): Eukaryota > Metazoa > Arthropoda > Insecta > Lepidoptera > Nymphalidae > Heliconius > Heliconius charithonia. The sequence goes on from CM060810.1 coordinate 3,250,503, forward strand.
CCTAACCAAATTTTAACGAAACTATCCTTGAAGGAATCATCGGAATCGGTTGATGTGATATTGAGTTATTCATCCATTTGCCGCGCACATACCTAATGCAAATTTAACGCTTATGTGATTTTTTCATAGATACCATTGTCAGAAACAGCAACTTTAACAAAACAAGAAAAAAAAACACAAACACGCCATGACTTCAAAATTTGGCAGAAAGTGGGAAACGAAGTGTATATTATTACTATTTTTCAATTTTTTTGTAGAAAAAAAGTTTTTTGAAGAAAAATCTGTCACATGCAAATCAAAATCACCCACCAAGGTTTTCGTAGCAATTTCAGAATTGTAGATATACGGGAAGAACAACTAATAACAGTTGGCAAACTTAAATTTGCGTTTTGTATGAAATTAGTAAGTTAGTTTGAAATTAGTTTTTTTTTATTATCAGCTTCACGTTGTATCCCGAACACAGCAGGGTAGGCAGAAGGAACCTAGTATAAAGCCACTCCGCATCCCATTTTCATTAAATATTTGTTTCCTCGAGTGAGAATCAAACCAACAACCTGTCGCGTTTAAAGTCACATGCTTGTACCCATGGTCCACGACTAGCCTCCTAAATCAATGTTTACACGTTCATCGGTTAAAAAATACTGTTAAAATAATAAATTATGGTGAACCAGCATTATGAAAATAATCTAATACAACAAAATTTCTATCTGTTAATTAACACAGAAATTATTCCAAGATAAAGAAACCAGCTCAAAGGAAGTCCCAACGGAACTAACAATGGTAGTAAGTCAAGAGACAACCTTATCGAGGAGTCGCCAGCAAATATTCAATTTCCGATGCATTGGCTCCCACGGGATGAAACAAGATTTTACGGCTATCTTTGAAGCGGTCGACGTGTCGGTTTGAAACTTTATTTGATAAATTGGATCTATTTTTACCAATTTGTGATAGGAAGTGGTAAAATGATATATTTTCTTTTTGTTTGCACGTATTTTTTTCCTCTTATATTAAATCCACGAAGGAACTGACAAATGACTACGGCTTCCTTCTGACCTTTGTGACGAGAATAATAGAATGCTGATATTTTATTTTTAAGCTTCACATATGACAGGGTAGGCAGAGGAAATTAATAATTAATGTTAAGAAGCCGTTCCCCAGTTTCCGTTGCCTTTTTTTTGTTACCAGTGAACGAGTTACCAGTTGGAAATTAAATTAACTCATTCCCCTAACTAGCAATCGAATCTTAAATAGCCGCGTTTACGGTCGGGCCTCTTTATTGGTTTATTCTGTATTTAATAAATAAACTTTTTCTATGAAAACATTTCTTCGCTCTGGCACAACAAGGCAAAAGCCTGGCGTTGAATTCCGCCACTCGCAACGAAATGCCTCCAAAAATTTGGCGGAAAGTAGAGATCGGAGTGTCTTAACACTAGGTACCCTCTGCTTACCCTACTGTATGCTGGACACATCGTGAAACTGATTTTATTACCTTATTATGGGACTATTTAATATTTTTGCAAAGCACAACAAAAGTACCGAGAATAATATAATCTTATAATCCTGTACTAATTATACGGTCTAGGAAAACTTTTAAAAGCTTTATTCTTAGCGACCTGCTCTCGGCTTCGCCCGCTTGAACAATTATTTATGGCAATTTTGTCGAACAACCTTTTTTAAAATGGTATAACATATAATTATTTTTAGATCTATTACGTTATTGAATTCCACCAATAAAAAAAATCTTATATATTTTCCCTGTACAGACACACATCAGGTTTTTTGGTACATTTTTACACAAAATATAAGTATAGGCTAAAATCTGACTTAGTATTTCTAAGAAAAAAAATGGGCTTTACACTGTAAGGTAAACCTAGTGTTATCCGCCGAATTCTAGTGACAGTAAGTGTTGAGTGGCGAAACTCAACGCCGCGCTTTGCCTCGACACCAGCGCGAAAAAATGAAAAAATTTAAACTTTGTGCCGATTTCGGTATCGAACCCATCACTAGTAGCGTATACAATTGCGTACGCTTGTACACCTGCGCCACGACTGGCCTCCTCTGAAGAAAATACAAGGAATATCGCAAATATTTTATGTTTAATAGCACGCTTACTAAAAGTGACTTGTGTACATGAATGTTCACACAAATTGTATTAATGTTTGACAAAGACGAAATGTGATAATAATTTGTCTCTACAAAATGGCATATGTCGTCCATTTTAGTTCTACTATTTTGTTAGTCGATTCTGTTCATATTTCAGTGTCAGGAAAATTGTATATTGTCTTCTATTATGAAACACAATGTAATATAGAAAATCTTTTTTTTATTAAATATTTTTAATAAACAAAAGATTTTCTATATTACATTTTATTTTTAACTTATTCCTTTTAGGATTTCGTTCAGTTCTCAAAAGTATAAACGGAACCCAAGACAATTTATCTAGAGATCACGTATCAAATCAAAAGTCTGAAATTAATATCATATATTTAGGTTTAGTAAAATTTAAGCATCAAAATCACCGCAATCATAAGATACAAGTATTATACATCGATTTTAATCAAATTAAAGGGTACTTGGACAGTTGGGAAATTTGGTAAGTTGTTAAAGTTCACACTTTACCAACTTAAGAAATTTCTCAACCTACATAGAAAAAAAATCAAAAAGTGAAAATTTATAGATTTTAAATAGAAAAAAAAACATTACAAACTTATATTTGTAGTTCATTTCATTCAAAATTTCTGCATATGCCCGCAAACTTAAGTTTACGTGAACTACAATCCCGAAATTGGTACGGAAGCCTCGGCGGGCGAGTCCGACTCGCACTTAACTGGTTTCTTTTAAATACCCTTTCCTTAGCCTTCATCTTTTACTTATAAAGCTTACATCCCGATGGGGAAACTTTTATATAACTGTGTATGTTTTTTTAGCTGTACTCCACACGTAGCAGGATAGACAGAGGGAACCTGAGAAACTAGTATTGAGATACTCCGTTCCTATTATGACACTACGGTTCAGTGCTGAGTGTCGAGACTCAACGGCTCGGGCGTTATCAGAGCGGAAAAATGAAAATATTGAATATTTCAGTTTCTCGTGTGGGAGTTGAACCCACAACTTGTCACGTTCACAGTCGCACGTGTGCCCTTTTCTTCTTCTACATTTAAAATCATTTTCACCTATCACATATTATTTATAAAGGTGTATGTATAAAAACGGTTCCATTATTTACTTTAAAAATAACTTGGAAAAGTTGGCATACTTAAGACCCTTGTGTAGTGTAAGAATTTTTACGCTTTATAATCGAATGGACAATTAGAAATTGTACTAAAAAATAATTAAATCTATGAAAAATGCTGATATGTAACATAATACAACAAAATAACTTAATAAAGTGCTTCGATCATTCACTCGGGGATCTTCATATTTCACATAATCTAAATTACTGAGGTCGTCGTGGCGCAAGGGGCACAAGGGTGTTACTATAAAGTAATGGTTGTGGGTTCGATCCCCACTCGGAGTAATGAATGATTACTGATTAATATTTTAATTTCTTCGCTCTGGCACCAAAATCTGGTAAAAGCCTGGCTTTGACTACCACCACCTAACACGCAATCCTTTAAAAGGAGAAACGGTGTATCTTAACACTGTGATCCCTCTGCCTACATGCGGGATACAGCGTGAAGCTGAAATGAAATCTAAATTATTAGGAAGCTTTATTACGCCTACTTCATTCTAATTTAAGTTATATAAGTTTTCCGTCAATTATAATATTTAGGTATCACGGAAATGTCATAAAATTTTTAAATAAACGAATCTATATAAAGAAAATTATTATTCATTTTGAAAGGTCATCGTCATGGTCGTGGGTGGATGTGAGCATACCTTAAAAATGTTTATATTAAATATGTGTGTCTATCCATAATCCCTATTTTCTATGTTGTAACTATATAAAGCGCAGTGTTTAATTCCGTTGAGGTCAGTCGTGGCGCAGCTGCACGAAGTGTGACTGTAAAACCGACTGGTTGTGGATTTGATGCCCACTCGAGGAGATGAAATATTTACTTAAATTTATATTTCCATTTCTTCGCTCTGGTGTCGAGGCAAAGCGCGGCGTTGAGTTCTGCCACTTAACAGGCAATGCCTCCAGAATTCGGAAAGTGGGGAACGGAGTGTTTTAATACTATTCCCTCTGCCTACCGTTCTGTGTGCGGGTTACAGCGTGAAGCGGATTTGTTTTGATTTGTTTAATTCCGTCACTTTAAAGGTTACGTTTCTAAAGAGTACACCACTATAGAAACGTAACCTTGTCTTGTAAAAATACAGTATTTTTCTTTGACACAAAAAAATATTAAATCTCATATATAAATTTTTAAGAAGTCCCAAAATAACCGTCAACATTTTAAAAATTATATAATTATATAATAATAACAATTCACGACAAAAATGCTCTACTAGAAATTAAAATGTATAAAAAACACATTTATCTTAACACTGTTTCAGGATAGACGGAGTTAATGAACCGTCGTTCACAGCAAGAGCGATGTGTTTTGTCTAAAGCAACTGAAAATGGAAACCAATTTAGAATTAAAAGGAGAAAGAGAGAAATTTAATTTTTATATTGCTTTTATTTTTTTTGTTACTATCCCATATTTTTATAGATAAGGATATGATCTCGTTGAGATTCTTGCGCCGGTTCGGAAAAGTAACTTTCTACTCGGAGGAATGAAATATTTAATATATTTCACGAAGGGAATGGAAACCTAAAAATTATATTTTTTATTACAAAACAGAAGATAAAAAAAATATCTTGGGAACTTAGTGTTAAGATACATACTTCCGTTTCCCCCTTTCCGCCGAATTCTCGCGGCTCACCCTCGCTCGCTCGCCGTTTACTCTTACTTTGTATTTGATTATGCATATATACATTAAATGCTGGTTGTGGGTTCGACCCCTACTCGACGAAATTAAATATTTAATACTTTCATTTCTTTGCTCTGGTGTCGAGGCCGACGTAATGCCTCCAGAATCCAGCGGGATCAGCGTGAAGCTGAAAAAAAAACTTCTTGCATTGATTAACACTATTTGATTTTGATAGTCATATCTGCTGTTAGGAAAAGAAATAAATATGATTATAATTGCCTTCAGATTCGTACTACGATCATTGCATAAACAATCCAATGGAAACTTACGGTTGCTACAGACAATAGGAATTTCGGTTCACTCTATAATTATAAGCTAATGTTAATATGTTTTATGAGACTATATATTGTACTTCAAAAAATAAATTTGAGATATTTTTAAAGTGTTATTTCACACTTAGGAAAGAAAAATACTAATTTAGAAAACGTTTAAAAAATTGAACTCGAATCGATTCGAGTCGATTTGGACACGAATCTGCGCCTCCTGGTAACCAGGGGCTCAGATAAGATAGATAGAGATGAGATAGTTGCGCAAAGTGGTAATTTTTCCAAACACAAGAAAGGACAAAATGCCTAAAAAAACAATATGGAATTACAAGAGGATTTCGCACCTTGATCGCTGTCAAAAATCTTTTTGAAGGAAAACAATTTATTTTTGCGCTATAGCTCTTTCAAGAGCTTCCTAATGTTAAGTACTTAGTATGATTGACACCTGCTGTTTATAGGGTGATCCCCTTTAAGTCCAGTACTTAAAAGGGGATCACCCTATAAACAGCTTTTTCGTGTGGAAGCCAGGGCTGTAGGTGCTTTAGAAGAAACCTTGTGGCACCCTGAAGGCAATAGTAGCCCCAAAATAAAAGAGCACTCAGACTTAGAACTTGCGGCATCTCATTTAAATGGATAGTTTCAAATAATATTTAGTGGTAGTATCCGCTGTGCAATTTCGCTTTACACTAAGACGGTGTACTTAAATTGCATTGTTACTGTGTGAATATACCGTAAGGGACTTTTTTATAGGTTTGTGTTGTTTGTGTTGTGTTTGTATTGTGTTTGTTTTATGTTTTTGTTGTGTTTGTGTGGTGTTTGTGTTATGTTTTTGTTGTGTTTGTGTTGTGCTTGTCTCACAAGATAAAGCTAGCGCACTCCATGTAAGCGGTTGGAAAGCTCATTTTTGTACCTTTTCTTTAAACAACGAAAAAGTTGCCTATATTTTTAACGGAACATATTGTGTTGTTGTCGAATATATTTTACGTAATTACGAATAAGACATGACGTAATTACGAGAAAGTTTATTCGCTAACTTGCAGAGATTCATTAGAGTATAATCTGATGCTCTTGTACTTGTTATCTCAAAAATGATTAATTATAAACTCCAAAAGTTGTTTCATTATATTTTTTTCTAGTGAGTAATGAGTTTTCAATTACTTTATGTTTAATTACAACATTTTTTACATTTTTGAATTCGTCAATTCATTCTCTAAAAATTTGGGTTCCGTATAACAAAAGGTAAAAACCCTTATAGGATCAAAAAATAAAAAAAATCAAGCTTCTTCGTCAACGTAATCATAAGACACTAGTATTTATGTACCGATTTTTTCGAAATAACAACGAAAATACCCCATAGGGTACTTCCCGTGTACCTAGAGTTATGAAATTTGCCACAAAATGGAACTTATAATATAAATAAAGGGCAAAAAAATCCTTGAACAAATTTATATTTGTAGTTCATTTCATACAAAACAACACAACACATATTTCCGACAGCTTAAGTTTATCAACTTTTATAAGTTATATTTATCGTTGACATACAGTCCTGAAATTGGTACGGAACTCTCGATGTATGAGTCCAACTTGCACTTGACCTGGTTTTCATTAAGTAGGTAGGTAGGTAGTACTCCAATCAGTAGGTTAAATAAATGCTAACTGCTTAAGCTACATTTTTTTTTATAAATGTAGCTGATCACCATTTGCTTCTTTCTTCAAATGGCGTTTTATTTCTATTAAACATTCAATTAAATAAATATTTGTTATAGATATCAAAAAGAGCAATAAAAACGAAATTATAGTATACATACAGATCAATAACTAATGTAGAACTTAGCAACGATAAAAAAAACAAATACTACGTTTAGGGCGACTGCTAGTATATTTTAAACACACTTAAGTATTAAATTAAAAAGAAACTGTCGTTTGGTTCCGCACCCACTACGCAACCTTCTAGATGTACACTCCAGACTTATATCGCCAGGTTAGAAAAATTAAAATATTTTATTACTATGACTGTCGTGGCGCAGGGGCATACCCTGCAGTGTGAGGGATAGAGCGTGATATTTTTTTAATTTGGTGTTGGGACCGAATCAATTATAAGCTGAACTATTGAAAAAATTGTAAGCTGCACGTGTTTGAAAGATAACTTGATACGTCAGTTTCCTTTTACGAGATCGCTATAAATGGCATAAAGTTCAAAAGTAATAAGATCTAGTAACTCTGGATATTCTTTGAAACATGCTTCGGCATAATGATTTGATGTTTATAAGAAATGTAATAAGTTAGATTACAAAGTTGATAGAAGATTCGATTGCAATGCGATGCGTAGGGATATGACTGTAACCCGACGGCTTTGGGTTCGATCCCGACTCGAGGGAATGAATTATTATTTAAATCAGCTTCACGCTGTAACCCGCACACAGCAGGGTAGGCAGAGGGACACTAGTGTTAAGACACTCCGTTCCCCACTTTCTGCCGAATTCTGGAGGCGTTGCGTGTTGAGTTTAATTAATTAATTATTATTTATTAATATTTTTATTTCTTCGGTTGGCCATTAACGCGCAATGTGTCTTTAAATGAAAGGAATGTGCAGTATTTTTTACGCCACATACATTATGGATTTTATTAACTTCTGAAGTATCCCGCAGGCAGATGGAACCTGGGAACCTAGTTTTAAGACAATGCGTTGCCTATGAAGACACTTCCGTTACCCACTTTCCGTCGATTTCATGCAGCAATGCGTATTGAGTAACGGAACTTAACGCTGCGCTTTGCTTCGCAACCAAACCGGAAAACATTTAAATATTAAATATTCCATTCCCCCGATTGGGAAATGGATCCACGAACCGACACGTTTGCCATCGCACTATTGTGCCACTACACCAACGCTTGTGTCTTAACACTAGGCTCCCTCTGTTTACCCTGCTGTGTGCGACATACAGCGTGAAGCTGATTTGATTGGATATTATTTAAACTATTTTAATGTCCCTCTTTATTAACAAAGCGCGGCGTTGAGTTCTACTATTAAAATTGCAATCACAGAATTCCGGTGGGAAGTGGAGAACGAATCAATAACACCATACATTATATCCCGCGTATAGCGCAGAAAACCTGTTGTCAAAGCACTCAATTCTTTATTTTTCGACCCGATTGGAGAGAGAGGAGAGGCAGAACTCAACGCCGTGCTTTATACAAATTATATTTGTAAAACAAATATACAGAAACAATGTATTATTAGAAAGTCATTGTGTACAAAAGATCACATCTGTCCTGACTTAGATCACGAATCGATGAGGGTGAAAGGATTTTACTCCTCCGGATTAAGAGCAATCCTATAGATACTCGATTCACAAAAGTGTCCAAACATACTTAAAGTTTTAACGCATTGGTTAAAACACGTTTTTTGTTTCTACATGACTTTTATAGTCTCTGATAGAAGTAAATAGAGAGAGCGGCCAAATGGGCAGTGCCCATCCAAGAATAGTTTGGAGCCCACCCCAGAATTTTTTATTTGACTTGGCAAAATGTTTTTGGCGTCTGCTTAATATAATTATATTCTCGAATTATGTTACAGTACCAACTTACATTTCCTAACTATGTTGTATTAACAATATTATCTGTTAATTATTATATAAAAAACAAAATTAAATTAATTAATTAAAAAACAAAAAATCAGCTTCACGCTGTATCCCACACACAGCAGGGTAGGCAGAGGGAATCTAGTGTTAAGACACTCCGTTCCCCACTTTCTGCCGAAATCTGGAGGCATTGCGTGTTGAGTGGCAGAACTCAACGCCGCGCTTTGCCTCGACACCAGAACGAAGAAATGGAAATTTAAATTTAAGTAAATATTGTTATAGTGTCGAAATACGTGTTTTTTTTTCGATATTAAACGACTATATATTTTTTTAAATAGGTATATTTTTTTCAAGAAATTAAGGGCCGTTGTTAAGATAAAGGCTCTTAGTTGACAGACAGATAGAAAGTCAAATGGACGGAGAGTAAAGTAATTTGTGACATCTTTATTATTCATGATGCTACAATTATATAGGCCAGTATAGAGGCCAGTCGTGGCGCAGCGGCACAAAGTGTGACTGTAAAACCGACTGGTTGTGGGTTCTATACCTATATATTTCTTTGCTCTTGCAGCGTTGAGTTCCGCCACTCAGCACGCAATACCTCCAGAACTTGCCCCGTTTCCAATCGAAAGTGGGGAACAGAGTATCTTAACACTAGGTTCCCTCTGCCTATCCTTCTGTATGTGAGATACTGCTGAAGCTAATTTAATTTAATTTAATTTTATAATACCTAATATATAAAAAATAAATAAATCAGCCTCACGCTGTATCCCGCACACAGCAGGGTAGGCAGAGGGAACCTAGTGTTAAGACACTCCGTTCCCCACTTTCTGCCGAACTCTGGAGGCATTGCGTGTTGAGTGGCAGAACTCAACGCCGCCCTTAACCTCGACACCAGAGCGAAGAAATGGAAATATAAATTTAAGTAAATATTTCATCTCCTCGAGTGGGGATCGAACCCACAACCATTCGGTATTACAGTCACACCTCGTGCCGCTGCGCCACGACTGGCCTCAAACTGACCTAATATATAGATAATGCTTTATTACTTCTCTAGTTTTATTCAGCAGTCAAATAACCAGAAAGTATCTTTGAATTAGGTCGCACTTCGAGCGAGTCTTAGCAGCTCATTCTAAAGGTATGATCGAAGACCCTTAATTCAATCATCTCACGGAACTACGGCTTGCGACTGAGAACGTTTTTACAAGAGGAAATTGATTTAGAGACTTCAGAGAAATTGGAAATATATAAAAAATTTATTTATTTTCACATAGCAGGGTGTGCAGAGGGAAGCCGGGAACCTAGTGTTGAAACACTCTGCCAAGTACCGGAGGTATTTTATGTTGAGTGGCAGAACTCATCGTCGCGCTTTGTTACCAGAGCGAGATAATTAGATTATTAAATATTTCATTGAGGCCAGTCGTGGCGCAGTGGCACAAAGTGTGACTGTAAAATCAGCTGGTTGTGGGTTTGATCCCCACTCGAGGAGATCGAATATTTACTTACATTTATATTTCCATTTCTTCGCTCTGGTGTCGAGGCAAAGCGCGGCGTTGAGTTCTGCCACTCAACACACAATGCCTCCAAAATTCGGCAGAAAGTGGGGAACGGAGTGTCTTACACTAGGTTCCCTCTGCCTACCCTGCTGTGTGCGGGATATAGCGTGAAGCTAATTTTTATTTTTAATTTATTTATATTTTCATTTCATCGCTCTGTTGTCGAGGCATAGCGTGGCGTTGAGATCCGCCACTCAACACGCAATGCCTCCAGAAATCGGCGGAAAGTGGGAAACAGTGTATTCAACACTAGGTTCCCTCTGCCTACTCAGTCTGCTGTATGCGGGATACGGCGTGCTATTTAATCTAGAGAAACATTAATGATTTACGTGTCAAATGTAATAAAAATAAAATGAAATCTACAATATGAAACCCGTAACCAAGAACTCTAAAGTTAATATAATCCCATACGGACGATTTCCAGGAGTCGCGGTTCGAGTCCCGCTACGTGCAAATTTTTATACGTTATCTAAATAAGTATATTTTTTTCCTCAGTATGGAATAACACTTTAGAAATGTAAAAAAATAATCTCGTCAACCATCTTTCCTTTTGAATTCAAAACCAAACAATTTAATAGTAAAATATTTAACCGAGCGTTGCTTGGAAGGTTTTGTCTGAAACTGATATTATATCGCACTCACTTAACGCGGCCATTTCTTGTTGGGAGGAAGTGACAGATGACAAACGAGCTGTCCTCAGCTCGGGATCTTAAGTTCAACTACACAATAAACGACGCTTAGGCTACTATAGAAGACGGTAGAGATAACATATGTTAAATAAAATTAAAGAAAAACAACCTTTTTTAAATACAATTTTTAATTATTTGTTAATAAAATGAACAGACCGACAACAAGCTTATAAAAAATCTGGAAATATCTCTTAAGATTTTTATAGAACCTTATTATTTATTAAAAGCATAATTTTGTTATTGCATTTTTGAACTGAGTCAGTCATTGTTTACAGATGATATAATTATTTTGGAGGTAGTCAAGTTCGAACCGCCGTGGTAGGCTTTTTAAAAAGATACAATTTTATTTAATTATAATATATTTAAAGACAACTTGTCGCTAAGACTACATGTTACAGACTCTGTTTCTTAATACTAACTTACTTATTATATTACATTTCGACATCCGCTAGATGATGCAATTGTTTATGGTAATTGATATAGTTGCTTATGTTAAATGATACATATTTTATACTTGATAACAAAAAGCTTATGTTAAACGATACATGTTTATACTTGATAACAAAGAGCTTATGTTAAGGGTTCTGCGAATATACCAGAGCGGCCAACGGAATGTACTTGCTCAGCACTTTGGGATGACGTAACTCCTCCCTCCTTAAGATCGAAGTTTTCCGGCAAATTAGGAGAACTTCGGATACATAATTTTAATATGAATTTATGATTTTTGAAAATTAAAATACATATAATTATTATAACTATAGTATATAGTCCAATTGTCCAGACACTAATATTTTTCACTATTTTCTGATTTTCACTATTTTCACTTATTTCACTTTTCCTTAAACTGTACGTTAAAAATTTCAAATCTGTAAGATCTATGCCTTTTATATTTATTGGTTTCAAAATAGGTTTTTCAGGAACATCTATTGAAGGTAAATTAATGACAGGTAACATTGAGTGTGTATCATTTTCTAAGAATGTTTCATGTTTTTTCAGAATTATATTCTTAATTTTCACTTCGCAAGGGTCGTCTAAGGTAAGTAAATAGGTTCCTTTAATCTTTTGTCGGTTTACTTCATTGAAACATGTTTTTGTGAGCAATTCCTCTTTTCTGATAAACAAGGTCCAGATGTTAGTTTGCAGAGGTTGTAGCAGGATGTCTTCCGTAATTACAGGAACAGGAACACACGACGTAGCGTTTTCATTATACGTCATAAGTTCTGTTACACAAGGGTCGTTAATGAATTGAAGAACTTTTCTCTCGTAGCACAGGAAACTCGCCTTATCTATTTCTTTGCAGGGATGATCCAATAACCTAGTTTTCAACCCTTTAGCTATAAGGTAAGGATATTTAGGAACAATGATGACGGTGGAACCATGGGATAGAACAGGTAAAGGAATCAATTTATAATAGATATATGTGTCATCTTTAATTATAGGTATTTCCAAAAGGTAAGTTATGTAATTTCCTTTAATATATGCTTTTATAGCAATTGTCTGTTCTAACTTTACTAGATTATCTAATGTAGGCTTATACGCTAATTTCTCTACTTTACTTATATTTAACAATGTGTTTAAAAGAATGTTAGAATTTATAATTGATTGATGTAATATTCCTAATCTACTTAATGCAAGGCTAGTTTCTATTTCATTTAATTTTACATATATGGTCTGGTAATTATGAATTAATAAATTGTAAGTATTAATGATTTGTGTTTCAATATGATTAAGGGCATCTTTTCTAATAATTTCTGATAAATTATGCCTTAATTCCTGTATTCCTAAATTAATTTCATTTATATTGTCATTTAATTGAAATGTAGAGTTCGATATGGAGAACATCATTTCAGTGATAAGAGTCATTTTATTTTTCTGTTTATTTTGTTCCGTTTTAATATTACTTATTAATGTTTCATATCTAATAGCATCATCATTATCTAGATTTCCAGTAATTATTTTAATCATTGAACCTAAGGGGTTAATTAAGCCTCGCTTAATTCTAGTGCTTGGAGAAATCTGTTCTAATTTAATTAAAGTTATATTCCTTAAATAATTTGCTTGAATCCTAACATCTATAAAATATTCTATAAAATCATCATCAAAATTATCAACTAACTTATCTAACTGAGTACATTTGTAATAATTATCTTTTAAATCTTCTAATATAGGTCTTAAATCTAATGTTTTCGCGATTATCCAATTATCACTACTCACGATGGCTTGGCCAACTCTATATGGTAATATTCCAGGGTTGTCATTTAACTCCTGAAGTTGAAGGGCCTGGGACCGCATCGTCAGGGCCAGGGTCAAAATCTGCAGGTGATACCTGTGGAGGTCGTTTAATATTTCTTATTGGAATTTTCGTATTACGATTATTAGGCATTATAACAGGGACGGTATTTTTGGATATTTCTTTAATTACTTGTGCTTTTACGTAACGCGGCTTATCTTTGCTTTGTCTTTTATTGGTATTTTTAGCAAAGATTTTATCGCCTGGTTTAATTTTAAATTCTGTCTCACCACCTTTCTTTTCTATATATTGTTTTTTTATTTTAATGGCTTTATTGGTTATGTGCTTATATAAAAATTTAGTTCTCTTTAAATGCTCTTTTATTATTTGCTGCATGTATTCTTTTTCGAAATTTACGTCAAAAGTGTTTCTCGCTTCGGTATGTCCGAATAAAACTTCAAATGGGGTAAATCCAGTGGTTGAGTGAATCGAATGGTTGTATGCCATTACCGCATAAGTCATTATGGAGGCGGCATCAGTGTATTTTTGTTCGTACTTGGCTATTCTATAGATTTCTAAGATTGTTGAATGGAATCTCTCTATGAATCCCATAGAATTTGGATTATTAGCGGTGCTTATATGTATCTCAATTTTATACATAGATAAAAACTCTTTTAATAAGGTGTTATTAAACTCGGTACCTGGGTCGGAATTAATTTTAAGAGGTACACCATAAAATGAAAAATATTTAATCAATGCTCTAACTACTTCCGGTGTGGTTCTATTCGGAATTTCGAATGCTTGTCCTAACTTACTGAATGCATCGATTATGGTTAAATAATAATTTCCTTCGATAGAAAATATGTCGATGAAAATTTCCTCCAAGGGCTTATTTTGAGTAGGGGTTAATTGTAATTTTGGTTTGAGGGGGTTTCTATCATATTTCATTTTTTTACATATTTCACAAGTGTTTATCGTACTGGCTATAGTTTGCTCCATATTATGCCAAAAATAACTTCGTTTTATATGACATAATGTTTCACGGATTCCTCTATGGCAGGTTTTTCCTTCATGATATTTTTTTACTATTTCTCTTTGATCATTTTCATCGTCAATAAAAATAACTCGTTTTGTGCATTCTCTAAATTGAACATTTTCTTTCTTAAATAATGAAATCACTATTTCAGTAAATTGTCTCCGGTGTGCTTTATCTTCAAAATAAATAAAATATTTGGTTTTGTTTCTAATGTATTCTTTTAAAAATTGTCTAACTAAATCAGGTCTATCAGTGGGTAAATGGACTTCTAAAATACGTTGTTTGGGTCTAGATAAGTTTTTTACGCTAATTTTATTTATAAGCCACGTATAAACTAAAATTTGGTTGGGCTTCGTATCGATAGCCTCCTGTAATATGGGGATACCTTCCGATTCGGTATCGCGGGCGGAATGTATGGTTTCTGTTTCCGATGCTGTCACAGTAGAACTGGACGGGCATGGTATAGAGTAAGGTGAACCATGTCGCGATTTAACTGACAGGGTCTCCTCTGAGTCTGTGTCACATAGATTAATAATTTCTTCTTTTTCTGACTCTATAATGTTGGGCAATGGAGAGCTAGGAAATACTATCTTTTTTAATTCAGCCAATTTCTTTAATTCCTCTGTTATTTTTCTTATTTCTTCATTTTGATTCTCTTCTTTATCTATATTTACTTGGGTGGACATATTCTCTTTATCTTCCAAGGCGTTGATGCGAATTCTAGACAGGGCATCTACGTTGCAATTACTTTTGCCACTTCTATGTATTATTTCAAAGTTGTATTCCGATAAACGTAGCCGCCAGCGGGTTAACCTACTATTGGTATCTTTTAATGAGTTTAACCACGCTAAGGGTTTATGATCAGTGATTATTTTGAATTTGTTACCGTATAAGTAAGGGCGGAAATATTTGACGGCCCATACTATTGCCAAAAGTTCTTTTTCTGTCGTACTATATCTAGTTTCTGCACTATTGAGAGTGCGACTTGCGTAAGCGATAGGTTTATCGCTTCCTACGGGTCCTTGTGATAAAATTGCGCCTAATGCGAAGTCTGAAGCATCTGTAGTTAAAATATAAGGTTTACTAGGGTCGGGGTATTGCAATATAGGTGCGTTAACAAGGAGTTCTTTACATTTCTCAAAAGATTCTATATATTTTTTATCGGTTACAGGTGTAGTCTGTTTTTTCTTTAATCGGTTGGTCATAGGTTGTGTTATCTTTGCAAAGTCTTTAATAAAACGTCGGTAATAACCTATTAATCCAAGAAAACTTTTAATTTCTGTTGTGGTATGAGGTAAAGGGTAATTTAAAATTGTTTTAATTTTATCATTATTTGGTTTAAGTCCGTCACTAGTAATGGTATGTCCTAAATAAAGTACCTCTTTCCTTAAAAACTCTGATTTGTCTAACTGTATTTTTAAATTGGTCTGTCTAAGTCTGTCAAATACTGTTCGTAATTTAGAAATGTGTTCTTGTAAGCTAACTGAGTAAACGATTATGTCGTCGAGATAAACTAGGCAGTGGATTCCTTGCAATCCTCTAAGTACGTTATCCATAGTCCTTTGGAATGTTGCAGGGGCGGTTTTGAGTCCGAAGTGCATTCTAGTAAATTCAAAATGTCCTGCGTTTGTACTAAAAGCAGTTTTCTGTCTGTCATCTTCCTTCACTTCGATTTGATGATAGCCACTGGCTAAATCTAGTGTGGTAAAATAACAACTTCTTCCTAATTTATCAAATAAATCGGTTATATTGGGTAATGGATATTTGTCATCGACTGTTATTTCATTTAATTTACGGTAATCAATTACAAGTCTAAATTTTCTTTCGTTAGTTGCGTCTAGTTTCTTTGGGACTAAATGAACAGGGGCACTCCAAGGAGAGTGAGAAGGGACAACTATATTATTTTCTATCATCTTTTGTACTTGCTTATTAATTTCGTCATTAATTATTTGGGGTTGTCTGTAAGGTCTAATATATATAGGATCCTCGTTATGAGTTCTTATGTGATGCTTAACATCGTTTGTAAAAGTTAGGGGTAAATGGTCACTGTGAAAAATATCTTTATATTCCATACATAATGCACTTATAGTTTTCTTTTCTTCCGGATTCATGTGGTCTAATCTGAGTTTATTTAAATTTTCGGTTAATATTTCGTCTATCTCTAGACTATGGGTGGTATCTAATTTATTTACATTACATTCGCTTGGTTCGTATTTTGTAACTATAAAAGGACTAGTAATAGTTAGAGTTAATTCTATATCAAGGGTATTTTGTATAACGGTGGTTGCATAGCCATTTTTACAAGTAACTAAGGCGCTTGGCATTCTAACACCTTCGCGAAATTGTTTGTAATTTAAAATAGCATTGCCGTTTCGTAATGTTGTCGGTAACCTAACTCTTTGTTCACAACGTTTATTTAAATGTATAATATTAGTAGGGTTGTATATGATAGGTATAGATGTTGTGTTGGTATGTAATATTTCGTTTTTCATATCTACTTTAGCGTCTAATTGCTTCAATAAGTCGCTTCCAATTAATCCGTCGTAACGTCCGTCTACGTCGTATATGTAAAATTTATGATGTTCGGGAGTATGGAAAGTGGGAAATAATGGTATAATAATGACTTCATTATGTCTACTTGAGGCATGTGTGGATATAACCTCGAATGGTTCTTGATATCTAAAATCATTAAAATATTCGTTAACTTTATTTGGACTAATAAAAGATCTTGAGCTTCCAGTATCGATCATGAGATTGGCATTAATTTCAGGTATAAAAATATATGGTAATTTAAGGGTGTTACAGTTTAAATTAATTACCTCGGGATAGGGTGAAGGGTATCCATGTGAAAATTTTCAAATTGTTCAAAATTTTCGGAAAACTCGATGTTTCCAGGGTATGGCATATTATCATTTTCATTTTCTTCTCCTGGTTGGTTATACTCGTTTTCGTCGGTAAAGTCGGTATAGTCGTAATAATTATTTTCATTTCCAGTATCTATTTGTTCCACTATGTGTTCATTAAGGCGGAAACCTGGGGGTTTATTTTGAGGAGCCGTTCTCATGCTCACATCGTTGTTATTTATTTGTCGCTGAGGACGATAACCAAAGGGTTGTTGTCCTTGGTTTTGGTTGAACTGGGGTTTGTATCCAAACTGATTTTGGTTGAGTTGGGGTCTGTATCCAACTTGATTTTGGTTCAATTGTGGTTTATATCCAAACTGATTTTGGTTGAGTTGGGGTCTGTATCCAACTTGATTTTGGTTGAATTGTGGTTTATACCCAAATTGATTTTGTACGGGTAGCTTTATTTGCTTACTAGGGTTAATTCCAAATTTAAATTTTGGAGGTTGTTGAGGGTTAATACTTTGAAATTGAGGATATTTATGTGAGGGTTGGGGTTGTGTCTTTTGTTGTAAAGGATTAGGATTGTTGTTATTTGGTTTAATCGTATTAAAGAAGGGTTTCATATATGTACTTTGTAAGTAAGGATTAGAAGATGTCATAGTATTGGAGTGAGGCTGTTTTAACATTTTGTTTCTCGAGTTATATTGATGCATGAAATTTACTTCTTCCAGCACTATACTCAAAGAATTTTCTAAAGAACTGCATGCTTTTAACCGTACTATCCTAAGTAAATCTTCCGGTAAATTATATAAGAAAACATTCATCGCTAAATTGTTATAAATAATGATTTTACTTTCCTTTAAACTATTATTTGTTATTAAATTTACTTTTGCTATTAACGTGCTCTTAATATATTGTATTCTATTACAGAAATCTAAATATGATTCGTTACTATTGATTTTCAAAGTTTCTAGTTCGATAGCTATACATTCTTCTGAA
The DNA here is from genome assembly GCA_030704555.1 of Heliconius charithonia. Taxonomy (NCBI): domain Eukaryota; kingdom Metazoa; phylum Arthropoda; class Insecta; order Lepidoptera; family Nymphalidae; genus Heliconius; species Heliconius charithonia. The sequence goes on from CM060810.1 coordinate 3,268,620, forward strand.
CGCGGATCACCAAAATGTTGCTCTAACGCTGATTTTAAACTACTCCATGTATCTAAGTCTTGTCTTTCACTAATTAATCTAGCTGCTTGACCTGTTAACTTTGATGTTATTACGTGGAAAACATATAGGTCTTGTGCTGAATTACCTTCCACTACGCACATTTGTATTACATATTCGCACTTTGATATGAAAAGTGACAATAATTTTTCATCTCCATCAAATTTTGGGATGATATTACTTATTTCTACGGGTATATTTATTATATTTTCCATTTTTAATTATTTAAATTTTATTAAATTATTTATTTTATTTATATTTTTTTTTTATTCAATTCTTTTTTATACTTATAACTAATCGTCAAGAAAACCTCTTAGAATCTTTTGCGGTTTAAAAGAAATCTACGCTTTAATTGACACTTAATAACTAATTGTCAAGGAAACTTCTTAGAACCTTTTGTGGTTTGAAAAGGAATCTACAATTTAATTGACACATATAACTAAAATGAATAGGAAATAGAATATATGGGAATAGCTTTTTAGGGTCTACTCACCAAATCATTTTCCCTCGTGAGGTCTGTAGCTGTAGTCGCAAGCTGGTATGTCTTCAAGTCTTCACGTGAGTACACGAATATGACTTATTTATTTACTTGGTTCGGATTCCGTTAGAAAACGTTCGCACGATATAAATTTTCTTCCCCGGACGCGGAATTTATCGCACCAGATAAGTTATTTAATTTCTCGGACGCGGAATCCTACCGGCTGCGCCAGTCAAGTTCGAACCGCCGTGGTAGGCTTTTTAAAAAGATACAATTTTATTTAATTATAATATATTTAAAGACAACTTGTCGCTAAGACTACATGTTACAGACTCTGTTTCTTAATACTAACTTACTTATTATATTACATTTCGACATCCGCTAGATGATGCAATTGTTTATGGTAATTGATATAGTTGCTTATGTTAAATGATACATATTTTATACTTGATAACAAAAAGCTTATGTTAAACGATACATGTTTATACTTGATAACAAAGAGCTTATGTTAAGGGTTCTGCGAATATACCAGAGCGGCCAACGGAATGTACTTGCTCAGCACTTTGGGATGACGTAACTAGGTACTCGTATGTTTATAAATTTTGCGACGATATAACCAATCATGGAGGTTAAGAGTGAACAACGAATAATTACTACTGTATATTGTCCATTTCTCTAAATAAATATATCTATATTGATATCTTTGTTATCTGATAATTAAGTCTCAATTACATATTAATTAACATAACATAATATGGTTAATACAACGTAATTAGGAATTGCAAGTAGATACATGTAATAAACTTAGTTAATTTAATTATATTTCACATCAAATATGGTCTATTAGAGACATTAAAAAAAATTTAAGAAAATATCCTTTTCTACCCGACTGTGCGTCATAAAGGAGGGTAATGTGTATAATAAGTCTGTGTGTAAAATAAAAATAAAATACGATCTGTGTCATGTATGGTGATAATATATTATTGGATATGCATTGAATAATTTCTTTGATTTCATATCGAGACTCTATCACTACATTTAAGGAAATCCGACTTCTAAAAAGTAATTTAGCAAGAAAAATCAACCTAGCCATCTTTTTTTATAAAGTATACTTAGGTGATTCTTCGTGACTAGACCGCTGTAAAAGAAGGAGGTTATCAATTCGACTGTTTTTTTTTTACTGTTTTTTTTTTTATTGGAAGTGTACTGCACTTCAAGGATAGTTTGATGAAAGTTTGATTAGGTTCTGACTATGGGATGAGTCAATTTTTTTAGGTAGCACATAGGCTAGGCAGAAAGAACGTGGAGACCTTGAGATAAGACACTCCGTTCCCATTAAAATACCTCCATTCTCCAGTTTCGAACTTGGAGGCATTCCACTTCGCACATTCTGCTTTGCCTCGTTACCAGAGCTAGGAAATGAAAATAATAATATAAATATTTAATTTTCTCGAGTGGCAATCGAACCTATAACCTGTCGTTTTGACAGTCATACGCCCCAGTCATTGTGCCCCTGTTAGTTTAGTTTTTTAATATATAACAATTACCATAGTAAGAAATGCAAATTAAGAAATTATTTATTTATTTACTTTTGGTCCACGTCTACGGTTATTGTAAGATAAATTAAGCTTTAAATAAACTCGAAAATGAAAGCTACAATCATAAATATTCATAGAGACATGTTCGGATAAGTTATTTTAAGATCAATTCACCGTGCCACAGTTGTAAAATTAGCTTCACGCTATATCCCGCACACAGCAGGGTAGGCAGAGGGAACCTAGTGTTAAGACACTCCGTTCCCCACTTTCTGCCGAATTTTGGAAGCATTGCGTGTTGAGTGGCAGAACTCAACGCCGCGCTTTGCCTCGACACCAGAGCGAAGAAATGAAAATATAAATTTAAGTAAATATTTCATCTCCTCGAGTGGGGATCGAACCCACAACCAGTCGGTTTTACAGTCACACTTTGTACCACTGCGCCACGACTGGCCTCGAAAGCCTCTTGTAAATAATACAATTCTTTATAATATATATTATGTAATTATCGATGCTATCATAGTGCAAGGGCACAAGGATGTGACTATAACGCGACGGTGACGGGGGTTCGATCCTCATTCTAGGGAATGAATTTTTCTTTCTTAATATGTTTATTCTTTCACTCTGGCACTCAACAAGCCTGACGTAGAGTTCCGCCACTCAACACGCTATGCCTCGAAAAATTCAACGGAAAATAGGAAATGGGGTGTCTTAATACTAGGTTCCCTCTGCCTACCCTGCTGTGTTGCTGTTGTGGGTTCGGTTTTACAGTCACCCTTTGTGCCCCTAAGCCACGACTGGCCTCTTATAATTATTATACTGTTTATAATATTATATATTAAAATATTAAATTAATATGATAAAAGAAATAGTTCTTTTCCTTTAATGGACTTGTTCATTATAATATTACTCGAGGTTTATACTTTTAATATTCTCATTTCCTTTGATCTTGTTTGTAAACATAGAAACTGCTTTACTTAAATAGAATTTAAAAAAATGATTTAATATATTTAATATATTTTTACAGTTGCTGTGTCGACTGAATGAACTATTTTTGTTTCCTCGTTTTGATAACAACAAAGCTCGATCAAGATATAAGTCTCGACAATTGGACGAAAAATGAGGAACGGAGTGTGTTAACACTAGGCTCCCTCTACCTACGCTACTATATTACTATATTATATATACAGCGTAATGCTTAAAAAATATTTAGTATAGAAACTTAAATATTACTTATAAAATTAAATAAAAATCGATTAGGTTAGTCGGACTTGTCCATTGAGGCCTCTGTACCAATTTTAGGATTGTACAACAAATAAACAAACTTACCTTGCGGGCATCCATTTTGTATAAAATGAACATTAAATATAAATTTGTAGTGACTTTTTTTTTATTAAATACCAATATTTTTTTCCCTTTTAAGATGTTTTCTTTATCTATATTGTAAGTTCGATCGACTATGGAAAATTGTGGGCCCAAATTGTTTAAGAAATGATCTAAAAAAAATTTTTTTTTTTTAATTTTAGAAAACCATAAATCTGCTCAATTAACAATCTGGAAGCGGAGAAAAAATGAGAAAAATAATTTTAGATCCTTAATCGATATAAATATTATATTATGAGTACTACTAAAAAATAAACATTTGTTCATTTTATAAGTCTTAATATTTTAACACTTTTATCAGTGCATGTAATTACAGTATAAATGAAGAAAATGTCAATTAATTACTGAAAAAAAAAAGAAATCCATTTTGTATTGATTAATTTCAATCCTATTTTAAATGACAGATGTGACAGCTTATTGACATTGACAACCTGTCTAATGACTTTTGCATTATTTGCTTATTTCGTTTCGTTTGTTATAATGATTTTTCTAATATTCTACACAAAAACCAATAAACATTATTCCATAAATAACTTAGTATTTTTTTATAGAAGTTGATTTTATAAAAACTGTGCTGTGAATTTAAACTCTTTGCCAAATCTCTAATAACTCAGCTCGCAGATTTCGAAAAACTGACAGATTTCCCAGAGAGGGAATGATGTACCTAAATCTATTAAATCATACCATTTTTATCTCTTTACATTCTGGGTTCAAGAATATATATACAATCGTTTAATATTGAATTTTATTAAAAATGCAACAAAATTTATGCATAAAAGACCATATTTTTTAATAGCGTTGAAGTAGTTACTTTTCTGTAAAAGGCTTTAAAAGATCATAGATCTACAAAAAATATATTAATTTCAGCTTGTTACATCCACGTGATTTCGACATAAATGGGACAGACGAACAGACGGATAACAAAATTTATAAGGGTTTCATTTATAACTTTCGAGGTTACCCCTTAATAATAAAAAATCAAGAAACCTTATTTACATAAGTGAGGTAAATAAACAGAAAATGACTAACAAAAATCCTAAATAAAATTAAAGTTATTATTATACTGTCACTCAACACGCAGTGCCTCCTGAATTAAGCAGAAAGTGGGGAGCAGAGTGTCTTAACACTAGGTTCCCTCTGCCTGTTCCCGCTGTGAGCGGGATACAGCGTGAAGGTGATTATATATAACACACGAATACGAACACACTGATAAGTCAACACCCGTACAATACATTTCTAATGAAACACCGATTCGATCTCCGCCTTAATCCTAGAGACAATCTCGTGAGCATTGAGTTGTTCGTCTTTATTGCTGTGCCGTAAACCGTGTGATTTATTGTACTCCAACCAATTACGTTCGGGTCAATGTACGGTCGTTAGAGTTATTGAATTTTGCTTGTGTTTAAACATTTTGTAAACATTAATGATTATATACGAGGCCAGTCGTGGCGCAGTGTGTGACGGTAAACGCGACGGTTTTTGGGTTCGATTCCCGCTCGACGAATAGAAATATTTATTTAAATTTATATTTTCATTTTTTCTCTCTCTCTCTGGTGTCGAGGATAATGCGCGGCGGTGAGATCTTCCACTCAATTATTTTATCGTAATCGTTTTTATCTAAATATGTGAAATTACATAATACCTTTTTTACTTGAGCCGTGGCGCAGCGGCACGAAGTGTGACTGTAAAACCGACTGGTTGTGGATTCGATCCCCACTCGAGGAGATGAAATATTTACTTAAATTTATATTTCCATTTCTTCGCTCTGGTGTCGAGGCTAAGCGCGGCGTTGAGTTCTGCCACTCAACACGCAATGCCTCCGGAATTCGGCAGAAAGTGGGGAACGGAGTGTCTTAACACTAGGTTCCCTCTGCCTACCCTGCTGTGTGCGGGATACAGCGTGAAGCTGACATAATACTTTTAAATACATTTTTGCAAGGCGAAGCACACTTACTGCCAGAACTACTAGAAAAAAAATCTAACAATACAAAAATACAAAGAATCCGAAACCATTTACTTATTTATATTATGATAATTTTATTCGTAACTGAAGAGTTCTTGGCTCCACGCTCCAATGATAAACGAGATTTATCGATCACAGACCAAAATGTATTGTAGTTCCCAGTTCGAGGCCAGTCGTGGCGCAGCGGCACGAAGTGTGACTGTAATTGACTGGTTGTGGGTTCGATCCCCACTTGAAGAGATGAAATATTTACTTAAATGTATATGTCCATTTCTTAGCTCTGGTGTCGAGGCAAAGCGCGGCGTTGAATTCTGCCACTCAACATGCAATGCCTCCAGAACTCGGCAGAAAGTGGGGAACGAAGTGCCTTAACACTAGGTTCCCTCTGCCTACACAGCAGGTGTGCGGGATACAGCGTGGAGCTGTTTTTTTTTAGGTTGTCTAAAACGGCGACGTTTTTCTTCCCTCGTGAAAAGCAGTATTTTTAACGTCTCCAATTTCATTTACCTGATGTCAGGTACTCGGCAGTTCGCTAGAGATATTTGGGGTAATGTATTATAATAAAAGACAATAAGAATATTCACTTTACTAATGTTCCCTCATTTACACATTTTCATTAGGTGGGTCATCACAGTAAATCTGCTGACCAAAAATAAGTTTGTCGTTTCTTACTCGTTTACTTTGTTATTAGGGTTCCCATATATTTTAAGGAAAAAGGGAACCCTTCTAAGAGGGAACACTTTGTTGTCCGTCCGTCTTGAACTTCCTCAGAAACGCGTGGAGGTATCGAGTTGAAATTCAAACCATATACTTGGATCTAAGGATCTCCCCGTTATTTCTTGAAATGAAAAGTATTTTCTAGCATATACAGGTAATAAAATCCTAGTAGGATCCTAAGTGGTTGAATCTTTAAAAATAATAACTTAAAAGGGGGGCAAAATTTGGTATTAAAGCCGCTGATTCAAGAGAAGTATCAGATGAAAGAGCTCTGGTAAAGCTAAGCTTGAATGTCAGAAAAACTTTGAGATCTCCAATTTTTATCCGACGTCGCGAAAAGGCACAAGCAACAGTCACATCTTGGGCCTCTGCGCCACGACTGACTTCAAATTATAATAAATTTTCTAAAAAAAAAGCTCTTGTTCACACTCGTGATAAATTATATTAAAATATGGAAGACAAAGGGAACTGGTGTTAGACACTCCGTTCCCCACTTTCCGCCGTATTCTGGAGTCTTACCCATCGCCGCGCTTTGCCTCGTCAGCAGAGCGAAGAAATGGTTTCGATCGCCGCTCAAGGTTTTTTTTTATTATAAATTAAAAAATATAAAATTTCCTCGAGCGGAGATTGTACCCACAGCGACTTTGCCACGATGCCACGAGTAATAACATGCTACAATGTTTCAGGCTGTATCCTGCACATAGCAGAATAGGCAGAAGGAACATAAGAACTTAATTTTAGAGCACTGCGTTCCAATTAAGACACTTAGGTTCCCCACAGTAAGAGCTGAGCACTAAAATCTAAGAATGTGAGAACTAACTACTAAAATCCCAAAAAAATATAATGAAACAGAAATAAACGACAAAAAAGCTTAGTTAGAGGAAAAATCCACTCGGCATAAGTAGATAGCTACTTTAATTCAATTCCACAAACGCTAACAATTGCAATAGGCACTAAGTCAAAATGAAGATTTTTTATCTTTATGAAATATTCAACGTTTTTTTGAATTTTTCCTCTTTATTTTTGTATATGAATATATTCACATAATCAAATACGAAGTCACGAGTAAAAGGCGAGCTAGTTTCATTACCCCTGAGTGGGATTGAACCCACAACCTTCACATCAACAGTATTACACTTGCGACCCTGCGCTACGACGGCCTCACACATAAATAAAATAAAAATCAAAAATCAGCTTCACGCTATATCCCGCATACAGCTGGGTAGGCAGAGGCAAACCTAGTGTTAAGTGGCAGAATTCAACGCCGCGCTTTGCCTCGACAAAAGTGCGAAAAAATGGAAATATAAATTTAAATATTTAATCTCCTCGAATGGGATCGAACCCACAACCAGTCGATTTTACAGTCACACTTTGTGCCACTGCGCCACGACTGGCCACAAATAATAACAATAATATAATATAATAAATATTTTTATATTATTAAACATTTTCATAAATTTTTGTAAGTAGTTACAAAAACTTTTTATATTTCAAACAAGGAAACAAGATCATATAATTAAGGCGAAAGATAAACCACAAATTCATTAAAGTGGAAGTAGGAGCTTTAGGAGTAAGTACATTTTATTTTAATTTGAATCACTTGCTCTGGTTCATCTCGCTGGTAAAGGTGTTTTCTTTTTAAAATTAGTACTATAACGTTCATGCTCACTTAGTCTAAGTTAATTTAATTTGTATTAGTCACTGTTCTGGTTACGAGACAAAGCGCGGCGTTGAGTTCCGTCGCTAAGCACGCAATGCCTCAAGAATTTAGCGGAAAGTGGGGAAGAGAAAAAAAAAAAGTTTCAATGGAATCGAAGGTTTTTAATACGAGGTTCCCAATTTACTTCTGCCTCCCCTCCTATATCCGGGATACAGCGTAAAGCTAAAAAAAAAGAGTTACTTTATTTTTGATATTTTATTCATTAACTGGATGTTTTTACTATCCTCTTTTTAAGTTAAAATACTTTGCAATATAATTTCATGTAAACAGTTGATTTCTTCTTAACGCCATTTTGTGAACCTTACACCAGAGCCGCTTAGTTTCCGTTTTTAGAAAAAAAATAATAATTAAAAACTATTAAGCCGACGATTTTATTCTTTTCCCAAAAACCTTCTACCTTCTTCTTCTTATATTAAAAATAATAATAACAAAAAAATAACATTTCTAGTAGGTACGTTTAAAATATAATTACATTGAAAAATAAATTTTTGATAACTCCATCAAAAGGGAAGTGAAAGACTTCCCCAAACATAAACGAATAACACAATAAATACAGTGTTATTAGATTAATCGGTAAATTTTATTATAAAGAAAGCTTTTACTTTGCTAATGTGATATATTTCAAAATAATATAAAAAATACCCTGATGCCTTTTCTCGCATAATTGGATAAGCAAAGGAAACATAGCGGTAAGACATTCATTTCCCCATTTTCGCGGGACTTATTTTATTAAAATAATTTCCGCTGTGATAGACGAAGCTCAGCGTTGAGTTCCGCCTTCAATATCAAATATTTCTAAATTTGGGGAAACGTGATCCTAAGTTCTGGAACGGAGTGTCATTCAGTCTATGAAAATTTATATTTTTTTTAATTTTTTCGTTGTAGATCGGAATGTTTTATCACTACGAATATTTTTTCTTCTTTGCAGGCCAATGCAACATGCGACGGTCGTGAGTTCGATTCCTACTCTAAGAATCGGGACATTTAATATTTTCATTTCTTTACTGTGGTAACGAGGCATTACATGTTGAGTTCCGCGAACTCAACATGTAATGTCTCGTTACCACACACAAAACGCAATTCCTCAGAAATTCGGCGGAAGGTGGGGCGGAAATCTTAATTGAGCACGGAGTATTTGAACACTAGGTGTTCCAGATTCCCTCTGCCTACCCTGCTTGGTGTCTGCGCCTGTATTTTGATACAGCGTGAAGTTAAAAAGAAAGAAACAAGAAAATAAAAGTTTCTTATATTTATCAAATCTTGTAAACACTAAACCATTTACTTTATAAATGTAAAACATTTTACGTTGATTATTTTTAATATTTTTTAAGTGTTATTTCACACTTAAGAAAGAAAAATACTTATTTACAAAACTTATTAAATCTTGATCCCGACCTGGTCGGACCTGGTTTCCAGGAGGCGCGGGTTCGAGTTACGTTCAATTTTTTTTAAATAAGTATTTTAAAGTTAAATTTTAATATAGAACTTAATTTCAGCAAAAACGAGTTCAAGAGTTAAAGAGATGGAGATTGAGATTATGATTGAGACAATGACAATGACAATGAGACGAAATGTGACTGCAAAACCGACTGGTTGTGGGTTCAATCCCCACTCGAGGAGATGAAATATTTGCTTAAATTTATATTTCCATTTCTTCGCTCTGGTGTCGAGGCTAAGCGCGGCGTTTAAGTTCTGCCCCTCAACACGCCATGCCTCCAAAATTCGGCAGAAAGTGAGGAACTAAGTGTCTTAACACTAGGTTCCCTCTGCCTACCCTGACGTTTGCAGGATACAACGTGAAACTGATTTTTTTTATTTTTTTTTATTTATCGAAGACTTAAGACAAAGAAATGGCAAACTAAAGGACACACTTCGTGCTAAATTAAGAAAAAAACATGAAATAGCTGAGTTAGGTGTCGATAAATCTTCCTCTGCCAAATAATCTTTGGGGTAACAACAAACGTATAGAACAGTAAACAGTAACGAGGGAAAGCCAACGTTTAGACGAAGATCTATAAGAACTAAGTGGCTACGGATTCGAGTCCCGCTTCGTTTAAATTGGTGGACGTTTCTAATTATTCTTATTTCCAAATATAGATAAATTAAATTTAAAGTAGTTTAAGCCAATCCTAAGACTAATTTTAAAGAAATCTTCGGGTTCACGCTGTATCCTGCACATAATAGCGTAGGCAGATAGGGCTGAGTGTTTAGACATTCCTTTCCCCGTTTTCCGTCAAATCTTTGAGACATTGTGTGTTGAGTGGCGGAAACCAACGCCGTGCCTTTTCTATGGTACCAGAGCGAAGAAATGAAAATATTAATAAATAATATTTCATCTCCTTGTGTGGGGAACGAACCCACAACCGTCGCTTTACATCACACACTTGAACCCATGCGCCTTGATGACCTAAAGAAATCTTAATTAAGATTAATTAACATAGAAAATATATGCAAAAATAAGCTTTAAATTTTGAAACAGCTAAAGAAACACGAGAAAATGTCCACCATTTTGAAGCACACGTCCTATATAGCCAAATAACCTGATTACAATTTCCGCCCTGACAGAGATCGGCAGAGTCACAGGCTAACGTGATTCCGTTAACTGAATTGTTTATATTAACTTCCGTTTCGTAACGAAATTTTGTACACGTTTTTACAGTTAAAACCTTTTAGGATACCTGTCTTTGTGCTCTCAGTCATGTCAGTCAGTCAGTTTTGTATGTTTGGTGAGTTTATATATATACTTCTTATACATTTTTTATCACCTTCACGCTGTATTCTACAATGGAGCAGAGTAGGCAGTGGGAACGAGAGGGAGTGGCGGAATTCAACGCCGGGGCTTCCCTAGTTACAAGAGCGAGGAAATGAAGATATAAAATATTTAATTTACTCGAGTGCGCCTGCGCCGCATCAGCCTTTTACGTAAATAAATTCGATGCAAACACGATGGTGCAATTCATGGTTGAAGTATTTTTATAGATTCTTAACTAAACGTTTGTATGAAGCCAGTTAAAATTTGTAAAATAAATAAAAGCATTCTCGTTTTTGGTTTTATATGTTTGTTCATACGCACAATAATGATATGTAGTAAAAGTAATTTCACATTATATTTTTATTTTATATCGTTATTTTTATTATACATTCATCACGTTTGAAAGGGTAAATAAAATTTTTAAACTTTCTCAATTTGTGTAACTCGAACGAAAAATCAAAAGTACGCCTAATTTTTTTTAACTTCCCGTATAAATTCTCGTGCAGAGCTCGCAGAGAGACCTCAGTATCACATTGAGTCACACACTCCGACACTCCGTTCTGTACCGCCCAAATTTAAAATATAGTGTTTTGAGTAAATAAAATCAACGTAGCACTTTGCCCTACCAGCCTAGAATAAATTAAAATAGATAAGCTTAAATTTAATATTACAAGATTCTCCAACAAAATTTACAAAATGTGTCTGTTTTCGAATGAATTACCATTTTTGTATAATACAAACAAAGAAGAAATTATTTAGACTTTTTTTAATTACAATCTTTTTTTACTTATACACTTAGTGCCGCTGCACCAGTTGTGGCGCAGGGGCACAAAGTGTGACTGTAAAACCGACTGATTGTGGGTTCGATCTCCACTCGAGGACATGAAATATTTATTTATATTTATATTTCCATTTCTTCGCTCTGGTGTCGAGGCAATGCGCGGCGTTGAGTTCTCCCACTCAACACGCAAAGCCTCCAGAATTCGGCAGAAAGTGGGAAACGGAGTGTCTTAACACTAGCCTCTGGCTACCCTGGTGTGTGCGTGAAGCTGAAAATATTATAAAATAAACATATTTTCATTTTTTATTTTATTTACTGAATTGTTAACAGATAAGCTCACGTTTGATATAAAGGTACAAGGATGAATCTTTTAATAAAGTAATTTGTAGGCATTTTTTGTTATTTGAAAGCGATCTCTTCATCCCTTTCGAAGCTCAGCGTATTCAAATACGTACAAAATAATACTTTAAATAATTGAAATGAAATTTTATATACTTGTAGTGATTGTTAGAAAATGCATAGTGGTTGTAATCTTGAGTGGCAGAGCTCAACGCCGCGCTTAGCCTCGACACCAGAGCGAAGAAATGGAAATATATTTTTTTAAGTAAATATTTGTGTGTATATCTCGAATGGGGATCGAACCCACAACCAGTCGGTTTTACAGTCACACTTCGTGCCGCTGCGCCAGGACTGGCCTCAAACTGGTTAATATTTTTTAAAAACAAAATAAAATCCTTCTAAATAATTCGAAGACATTTTACGTACTTGCATTAAGTGATATGTGTCACTTGATAAGAATTTGGCGGAAATCCGCATAGCAATAAGTACAGACATAGATAAATTAAAACACCGTTCATCGCTTTCATACCATGTACGGGAATCGAACCCGCAAAATGATTTACGGACGTTTTGGGATTCACAACTGACGAAATCCCTTAATATATATAATATTAATTAATAATTCCTAGAAATAGTAAGAGCATTAGAGGGCCCCTCCCATGTATACTCTTGATGACTTTTTAATTTTCATACATTTTAAACGACAGACACAATTTTATTCATAAAATACACAAACGTTAAAGGTCACCACACAATGTCTTGAAAATTCGGCTGAATATGAGTAACGGAGTGTCGTGACTAGGTTCCCTCTGCCTGCCCTCTTGAATGCGGGATACAGCGTGAAGCCACAAAGAAACACGTAGTTTTTTATAATTATACACGCTTCACCTAGTGACAACACTCCGTTTACTCATTTTCCGCTGAATTTTCAATACATTGCATGGTACCTAGATCCCCTAAAAGGGGAATCAAACATACAACCGTCGCGTTAACAGTCACACGCCGCTCCGAGTTCATGATAATTTGACATGATAAAACCATTTCCCATAACGTCAAATTGGAAGTCGATAAACCAATACAATATTATTAGTTTAAGCTCTCTGAGAAGTTTTTGAAGTAAAAGTTTTGGAATTGTTGAAAGAAGAGTGCACTTTCTTGAAAACGTTTTCGTCAAATACGTTGTAATATCTAAATGAGTTCTTGAACTTCTGATTGGATAATATAAAAATAAATAAACAAGGCCGGTCGTGGCGCAGGGGCACAAAGTGTGACTGTAAAACCGACTGGTTGTGGGTTCGATCCCCACTCAAAGAGATGAAATATTTACTTAAATTTATATGTCCATTTCTTCACTCTGGCGAGGCAAAGCGCGGCGTTGAGTTCTGCCACTCAACACGCAATGCCTCAGGAAGATACCCACGTCATTACATAAAACACACCAACTCCAGAATGCCTTACAATATAGTCTTTCTCAATAAATGGACAATCAAAGACAAAAAGAGTTTTTCAATTGAAACAAACACCTTAGCCTTGTATTGTATTAGCGGGCGCGCGCTTCGCCTGCTTTTTTGCACCCTTAGGAGTAAATTCTAAAAAAACCACGAAACACGTGTTCAATTAAATATTTTTAACAGTCTGAATTTTAAATTTTATAATAATCGGTGATGATTTCAATTTTCATCCACACTAACTTTAAACCCCTATTTCATCCCTTTAGGGTTAAAATTTTTCAAAATCCCTTCTTAGTGGATGTCCAGATTATGAAAATAAACATCTGTCCAAATCTCACGTTTCTACGCACAGCGGTTACGGCTGTGCGTGCGTCTTACCTCAGTCAGTCAGTACATGTCCTTTTATATATATATATATATATATATATATATATATATATATATATATATATAGATTAGTATAGATAAATAAAAATAATAGGAAATAAGAACAATAGCGCCTAGCATAATAACTATCGCTTCCTGTAGGAAAGAATAGACGTGATTGATGATCAGCACATACCTATATGAAGGGAATGAACAGTTTTTCTGTAATTAATTGCATTTTCCTTGATCTTTAATACTACATCGAGGCCGTCGTGGCGCAGGCACAAAGGTGTGACTGTAACGCGACGGTTGTGGGTTCGATCGCCACTCGGGGAAATGATTTATTATTTATTTAATATTTTCATTTCTTCGCTCTGGCACAAAAGCAAAACCCTGGTGTTGAGTTCTTACACTCAACACGTAAACGGAGTGTCTTAACACTGGATTCCTCCTGCTTTCTATGCTATGTGCGGGATAGAGCGTGAAGATGATTAGATTTTTTTTTTGCTACACATATTTTTCGAATGTTAAATAACTTTGATTTCGACCAGCATCTTTAAAAGGTAACAATTCAATTATTAATTTTGTTTTTATTATGCAATAAACAGTTTATTAAATATGTTTGTATGTATATAAATGTATGACCAAATTTTATAATAATGTATTTCTATATTTTTTGCTTTCTTTACTTAACTCTCTCTTCTTTTTCAAATATAATATTTATATATGTTATATTTGAAAAATATATAATAGAAATTATTTACGTGGAGGCTTCATGGCACAATGGTACAGCACGTAATCGCGACAGTTATGGGTTAGATTACCCTTCGAGGAAATGAATCACTTAATATTTTAATTTTTCTCGCTCTGGTTTACAAAGACAAATAGCAGAAACGGAGTGTCTTAACACTATCCCTTTTTTTAATTTAAATTCAAATAAAGTTGATTTCCTTCACAAAGCTGCACAGAAAGTAAATTCTATTACTGTCAATAAGAAATCCCACGCTTGGCTCTTAATGCTCTTTATTTGTCCTTCAGGATATTAAATCTCGTTATATATATACCATTTATTTCGAATGACCCATATAATTATTTTATATTTTTTAATTTCTTCGCTCTGGTGTCCAGGCTAAAAGCGGCGTTGAGTTCTGCCACAGTTGTTCAGAAAGTGGGGAACGGAGTGTCTTATCACTAGGTTCCCTCTTACTACCCTACTGTGTGCGGGATACAGCGTGAATATTTACCATTTAAATAAATAGCAACATGTTAATTTGTTTAAAAAAAGCTTAATTTAAAGGCCAGTCATGGTGCATTGGCACAAAGTGTGACTAAAAAACCGACTGGTTTTAGAATCAATCCCCGCTAGATGAAATGAAATATTTACTTAAATTTATATTTTCATTTCTTCGCCCTGGCATCGAGGCAAAGCGGAGCGTTGAGATCTGCCTCAAGAAACGCTTCATGCTATATCCCGCATACAGCAGGGTAGGCAGAGGGAATTTAGTGTTAAGACACTCCGTTCCCCACTTTCTGCCGAATTTTGGAGGCATTGCGTGTTGAGTGGCAGAACTCAACGCCGCGCTTTAGCTCGACACCAGAGCGAGATCGGAAAATGAAAATATAAATTTAAGTAAATATTTCATCTCCTCGAGTGGGGATCGAACCCACAACCAGTCGGTTTTACAGTCACACTTTGTACCTCTGCGCCACAACTGGCCTCATATTTATGTTCATATAAAATACAATATATTTTTATGTTCATACAATACTGAGTACAATATATCATCTATATATTCAAGTTTTCACTGCATAATTAAAATATATTTTCGAAAAAGAGAAGACAATTGGAAAAGGTAACTGTAATATAATAAATGGGATAGATAATTTGGCTCTTGTTTTTATATAACAAATAATTCTAGTGTTAACATGTGCTTACTTATTTTTTTCAGCTTTACTTATCAAGAATGTAGATGGATAGAGGGAGCTTAGTGTTAAGACTCTCCGCTTCTCACTTTCCGCCGAATTCTGGAGACATTGCATGTTGAATGGCGGAACCCAAAAGTCAGAGCGTAGAAATATAAAATATTTTATTTCCTCGAGTGGGTATCGAACCCACAACCGGTCGCGGTTACTGCCACACTCTTGTGCACTTGCGCCTGACTGAGCGCAGAAAATATATTAAAAAATCGTTACCCAGAAAATCTTTTCAACTAAACCAATTACGATAATCCCTACTTACTCATACAAAATACTTATAATTTTTGGTGTAAAAATATTAAACCTATAGTTATTTTTTAATAAAGATTCTGATGTGAATTTTGACTAGATAAAAATAAAAAAAAAATTTTGACAATCAACAATGTTGTTATAAAATTTTATATTATATTCATATACAAAAAATATTTATTATATTTTATATTTATTAAAATCAATCAAATATATTTTAATTTATTAAAATCAAATATGTACTAAGATATACACTATATAAGACTTACAGATAGATATACATACGTACTTACAAAGAATTTTCTTCTCTCCAGAAAAAAAATCACAAAAAAAACACCATTTCATTTATTTAATTTTAAAAGTCATACACAGACACAATCACTAAAAACTTAAATTTATTACCACCTTAAAATAATAAAAAATACTTTATTTAAAATTTAAATTTAAATGTCACTATATATTTGTTTATTGAAATTTTGTTTGAAATTTAAAGTTGAAATTTTCCGTTGGCGCGAGAAGAGCTCGAGTGGGAAGACTTCCCTCCGCTCCATCCGAACATTTTATCGCACTGAGCGTTTCGCGAAATCTACCCCTAGCGATGTGAAACTATCGACAAGGATATTTTTTTTAAATAAATATATATATATTTTTTTTTATATAAAAAAAATATAATTTTATCGACGGTAATGATAAACTTTTGAATAAAATAAAAAAATAAAATTAAAAACTTATTTAAGTTTTTTTTTTTACTTTTGTTTTTTTTTTTAAATTTACTGTTGTATTATTAGCAACATAATTATTTTAAATATAAAATACAACTTACAGAATTATAAAAACAATCTGCCATCCATCAAAATTAGTTTCTAAATCGATTTTTTAAATTAAAAAATGAAACAAATCATTCATTCACCAATCGACAATCGCCCGTTGGCCAACACTATTGATGCATACAGCATTGGTGGGCCCCGCACATGCGCAAACGAATGTTTTTCTCAAAAACTTGAATCGCCTATCGTAACGGTTGAGCTTTCAGGCCAAATAAAACTTAATATTTACGTTTTGTTAAGAAAGACAATAAAAAAACTTGAATAGAATGATACTTTTTGGATATCCTTAGTTTTTTTTTTTTTTGGCAAAAAAAATAATAAACCGAGGAAATGAATTACTTAATTCATTCTGGTTACTAGGCAAAGCGTGGCGTTGAGTTCCGCGCCTCAACAAGCAAAGCCTCCAGAATTCAGCGTCTTAATGGGAACGCAGCGTTTTACCACTTGGTTTCCGGGTTCCCTCTGCTTTTTTCGTCTTCTCTGCTATGTGGGATATAGCGTTAATTGTTATTTATATACATATTTTCAATATAATAAATGATATCTATGTGTAATACAAATATTTTGTAATATTTGTGTGTCTGTATATTTTCATGTCAGGAGAGTGTGGTGTACCTACAAAAATATATGTAGCCTACGTCACAATATGTAGAAGATATAGGGAGACAATAAAAAAGCCTTCTCCCTCATAAGGCTACTATTTGTATAAAGCGTTAAGCTTCAAAAGAGATGCGAGTTCAAATCCCGCTGCGTTCAAATTTTTATACGTTTTCGTTATAAGTATTTTTCGTTCCTAAGTGTGTAATAATAATTTAAAAAATTAAAAACACAATAATAAAGATCTTCGGGTACCGGAAATATGTAACAATCTCCTTGCAGAGGTAAATAAGTTGTAACAAACGTTTAAGAATTTCGACATAACACGACGAGAACGTATTATGGCTTAGTTGGTCAGAGCGCTTGAACGGTTTCAAAGATACACGGGTTCAAATCCCGCTACGTTTAAGTTTTTTTTTTACCTTTTTTTAATAATTTTCCTTTCCTAAGTGTAGAATAACTTTAAAACTGTAAAAAATATATTAAAAAAATAGTATTCTCTCTTGCTAAACGATAATTCTAAAGACATCAAACAAAAAAAATAATGGTATTTCACATACTAAAAAGAATAAATAAAACAATGAATTTCCTCGAACGAGAATCGAACCTACTACCATTAAGCTTGCATTTATACGATATACCTTCGCCATAATAGAAAGATAAGGCTTAGAAAAGAACGTGCTTCAAAAAATGTTATAGGGCTTAAAATTTTTGTCACGTATTTAACTAAAGAACTAAGAATTGAGATTCATAAATCAAATTTCTGTTTCAATGTTTTTTTTTTTATCTTTTAATGTTTTTGTATCGATGCTTTTATATCAATTGGAATGTTGGAATCAATTGGAAAAGTTAGCACTTTTCCAATCCATTACGTTTTTGTTCCAATTATTAATTTCCTTTTCTCATTTGTCCGCAACATTTGGAAACAATAAATTTATGATAATTATTATTGTTTTTGATTACTTTTTTACATTTACAACGTGGCTTGAAATGGTAATAATCAAAATAAATCGGACCGCGGTAACAATGGGTTATACAAAATATTAAGCCTACCTACATAAATGGACATTATTCATATATAACAAGATTTTTTCAACCTAAACCAATAGTTCTCTTACGTTCGTTTCTTAGGTCGTTCAAATAAACCAACAAGAAACCAACCTTCCCCTAAATAACGCTCAATATATATTTATCATACTTATTATGACTAAAAATATGCAAAAAGTATATTATCAAAACGAACTTAACCAAAAATCAACATTTTATCATATTGTTCTTTTTCTTCACGCTGTATCCGCACACAGCACTGTAGGCAGAGGGAAGCTAGAGTTAAGACACTCCGTTTCCCTCACTTTCCACCGAATTCTGGAGGTATAAGGTGTTGAATGGCGGAACTCAACACCGCACTTTTATCTCGACTCCAGAACGAAGAAATGAAAATATAAATGTAAATAAATATTTCATTTTCTCGAGTGGGGTCGAACCCACAATCAGTCTATTTTACAGTCACACTTTGTGACCAGAGGAAATCTGGGAACATAGTGCAATGACACTCCGTTCTCATTAAGACACTGGTTTTGCCCATTTTCAGCGGAATATTAAATATTTAATTACCTCGAGTAGGAAGCGAACTCACAATCTGTGTAGCTATATAGTCAGCATAATTAAAAAAACACCTACCAATTTTTTTTTTGTTTATGTTCACTTTTATAATCTAATTTAATCTTCAATCATGTCGTTTCTATAAATACACCTAGTGTTAAAACACACCGATATTTTCTTTGAGGAGCAGGATCATAGGAAAATTTTTGGGATGGGCACGTTACTATTTTAGGATGGGCACAGACCACCCGCCCTCCCTTTTCTTATGCCCATGTCTGCTAGTATAAAATAGCATTTTTATCTCGCCTACTTAATTTAGACGTGCTACGATTAAACTAAATCGAAGTCTACTTCACTCGTAGCACTTGCCTCTACGACGTGTCTACGTTACATATAGACCATAATTATGGTGCAACAACGACGTAATTGCGTTGTGGGTTCGATTTCCACTCGAGAAAATGCGATATTTATTAATTTCATTTTCTCGCTCTGGTAACAAAGCAAAGCGCGGCGTTGAGTGGGAATCGAACTCGCTAGCGTTAAGTACCAGACCTACCTACTTTGTACCAGAACAAAGAAACGAAAATATAAATAAATAATAACTCATTCCCCCAAATGGGATACGAACCCACAATCTTCGCGATTACTGCTGCGCCCCAGTGACCTTTAAATAATTCTTATATGAAATATTGCCCATTCAAGGATATGAGGTCGAACCAACGAACGAACCGTCACCGGCACTTCTTACACACACACACATGTCAAATGTTTAATATATTTTTTAACATTTTTTTTATAGCTTCACGTTGTATCCAGTATATAGCAAAGGGAACCTGGAAACCTAGTGTTAATCACTTTCCGCCGAGTTCTGGAGTTATTGCGTGTTGAGTGGCGGTGCTCAAAGCCGCGCTTTGCCTCTACACCAGAGTGAAGAAATTAAAATATAAATTTAAGTAAATATTTCATCTCCTCGAGTGGGGATCGAACCCACAACCAGTCGATTTAACAGGCACACTCTGTACCCCTGCGCCACGACTGGCCTCTAATATGATTCTAGTATTGATATCCTGTCAAATAGCCTTGAAGTATTCAAAACTAGAGTTATTGCATTTCTGCGCCCATCTCCGTCTTAATACGATAAGATGTCACCCTATCTCGATCACGTTTCTGTATGTTATTCTTGTTTCTTATATTTTGTATTTTTATTTTATTATAAGTACCGATTTATAGATTTAATTAAGCTTTTTTTTCTCTTCTTACATAAGAGATTTTAATAGTTATGTAAATACTTAATTTTAGTATATGAAACTGTCCCGAATCATGTCTTATAAGCAGCTTATAAGTAAAGCAACACTAAGCCAATAGTTTTTAAGACATGATTGTAATATTCGATTAAGTGTATGTTTTGTTAGTTGTCCTTAATAAATAAATATTTTTAATTTTATTAAAAATAAGGGATAGGAAAATAAAACAAACAAATGCATACAGATATTTATTAAAAATTACATACTCATTTTAATTCTACACGAGATATTATTAAATAATATAATGTTATTCCTTTGTAAACTGCAAAGTAAAACATATTAAAAAAATCATCTGACATTGAAGCCATTAAAAGGCACATATTACACCTTTTTATTACATTATATTGATAATAAAATCAGCATAATTGTGAAAAATCCTAATAAATTATAAAAAATTCTTTATGGAAGTTTACCAGATATCAACCATTTAGAAATGTAGACCACAAAAAATAAACTTTATAACCACTAAAGTCGATCGAAAGTCGATGTAATGGAAATATATCGACTTCAAAATCGATATATTAGATACAAGCTAAGAATATTTAACTATTTATATCGTCTCTACGCTCTTATTTAGTACTTCTTTTAGCTTCACGCCATATTCCTCATATAGCAGGGTAGGAAGAGGGTATCTGGGAACCTCGTGTTAAGACACTTTCGTTACCCACTTGTCACCGAACTCTGGAGGCATTCTGTGTTGAGTGACGGAGTTCAACGTCGCGCTTTGCCTCGTTACCATAGCGAGGAAATGAAAATATAAAATATTTTATTTCCTGGCGTCGGAATCGAACCTATAATTTTAGAAATTTATAAAAAAAGATGTGGTTGTTTTCTTACAGCAATACGTTACATTTTTTTAACTATTTAATATGTAAGATAGAACAGCAAAAATAGAAAAACTTATTAAAATGTTTGTTTTTTTTATTTAAAAAAATGGAGGCCGTGCGTGAAAAAAAAATATTCGAGTTTTGCTTCTAATTCTGAATATAAAAAGATAGGAAGAGAATATAAAAATTACGTCAATTATTTCTGCTCAAATAGAATAAAATAGAATAAAATGTTGATCAATAAAATTAAAGTTATGTATATTTTTAAGTGTATTAAGATATTCAAATGTGTATACTTCTAATATTTTAAGGTAAACTTGAGCGATTAAATCTTTTTCCTTCTCTTTTCCGGCGTAGTTTGGAAGAGGGCTTCGTCAGCGCGAATCAGGCGGTTGACGGCGCGGCTCAACGACACATCTGTCACCAAACAAATATATTGAGTCTTTATATTTCTTCTATATAGCAACTTTTATGAGATCTTAAAATGTAAAAAAAAATACATAAATAATATTAATATATGAAAATATTTATATGTCACAAATGTGTATTTAATTAATATATACGTTTAACATGCAAAATAAATCGTAATATAAATATTGTCGTGCAAATAAAATATTAAAAATCTAAACCCAAAATGTTGCCATAATAAAAAAAATATGGTAAGCAGATTGTATCAATTTAATCACCCAATGCAAATAAACATGCCATTCACGTAAAATGAAACAAATAAATTTCGAATAAAAAAAACTTTAATGTGAAAAAAATTCAACAGTCCACTTACTTAAATACATTTTTTTTTTTGTAATTCTGCATAAAAAGTAGCCCAAATACGAGCAGTAATAAATGATTGAGCCCTATTTGTATATCTAACAACTAGATTAAAAAAACCCTCATTTAAAAAAAAGAAATAAAATTATTTTGTTTTTTCTAGCACCATATTGTTAGTCAAGCAAGAACTAACTTTTCATGCAGAATTATATAAATAACATCTATATTGTATTAAAAAAGTCATTATTAATAATTAAATTATATTTTTTATTATAAATATAACATGCAATAATAATAAAACTTAATAATTATAATATGCTCGATTGACGTTGATATTTATTATTCTTTGGTTCTCTAATCGATTTAGAAAAAAAATATTTTTATACCATTAATTGATTTTATTGGTTTTTTCGATGAAGAAGTTATTTTTTTTAGAAAGGTCTCTTTCTTTATTTACTTTAATTGGTTAATAATATACATATCTGTCATCATTTGCGGTACATACTTTCTAATGTTTACTAAAATATAAGAGTACTTTCGAAATTTAAAAAAAAACTCTATTTTAACCATTAGATGAGCTATTTTCTTCAGATTTATTTTAAAAAATCTTAATCAATCGAGCATAATTCAACATCGTAAATATTATTATGAACACTATATTATAGAAACAACAACATAAAAACAAAAAACCCTATAATTTCATTAAATTAAATCAGCTTTAAGCTGAATTCCCCATACAGCAGGGTAGGCAGAGGGAACCTAGTACTTAATACACTGTGTTCTCCACTTCCCTTCACTGTTTGCTTTTGCTTTGGTACCAGAGCCAAAAAATATGAATAACTAATAATTAATTACTTCAAATGGGGGTCGAACCCATAATCGACACGTTACACTTACACCACTGCGTCATGACAGCCTGAATTAATTCATGAAATTATATTGCTAATAAAGAGCTCCTACAATAACAAGAAGAAGTATATTTGGAAGAATATTTGGTATAAAAAAACTAGATTTTCGGTGGATTTTTTTTTAAACACTATTCAAACAAACTCAAAATATATTTAAATAATAGCTACACTTCAATTTATTGTCATATTCTTTGCAAAATATAATAAAAAATATTAAAAAAATATTTCAATATCATTTATGTACTTTAAAAAATATATATTTGAAATATTGATTAAAATTGTATACATGTGAACGAGAAAGAGAGAGATGTATATCGTCTTTAAAAATTGAACTTACTAAATATACAAATATTTAATAATATATGTACTTTAAATTCTTTGTAACAGGTACTATAGTTATACAGGTACTATTTTTTATTTTATTTTTATTATAATTATTATTATATTATTATCAAAATTTGTTTAGTCGTTTTAATATAAATTTATATTGTATACAGGGTGTACCGCGATCGGCGGATCAACAGTAATCCATAAATAGGGGACCCCATTCCTATTTCCTATCCATTTTTCCCCAATGTAAGTTCAGTGATTTTCAGTGGTTCAGCAAATATATAGAATAAATAAATAAATCACAAAAAGTTTATGAGCCTTATTGATTAGTCTATTCATCTAACAATTAGATTTAAAAAAACCGCATGTAAAAAAATGTACATTATTTTGTTTTTTTTTAACACCATATTGTAAATATTAAATATAAAAATTGTGAATAAATGTGTAAAAGTTGTGAATAAATAGAATAAATAAAAAAATGTAATTTTTTGAAGAAAAAAAAGAAGACCAGATTCTTGAACAAAATTGGCAAATACAACCCAATTGTTATAGGATTGTTAAGTCACAGCACACACTTAACACACAGTCGTGCTGGAAAACATTACAATTTCTCAAATATCTGCTGAACCACTGAAAATCCCATACATGGGGACAAAATGGATAGGTACTGAGTTACTGAGTACCCCTATCCATAGGCCACCGTTGATACGTCGATCGCGGTACAACCTGTATATAAGTAACTGTAATTTATAAGTTGAATTGTCTATATATAATTGAATTTACTAACGTTATAATAAATAGATAAAAATAGCTATATCTAGAGTAAAACATTTTTTCTATATTTTTTTTACCATAAACACTATTGTGCAAAAAAAATATTTTACTTGATTGTTTGTAATTCCTAAAGTCCATTTTATTTATTTGGCTAACAATAAACAACTTATATCAATCTATCTATATTAATTCCTGACAATATGATTTGAATCCACTACCATGTCATTTAATCTTTTTTTTTCATTTAATCCAAAGTCTTGAAAATCAATTAAAAATAATTGTCAGTTTTTATGGTTATTAAAGTTACCTTAGCTATTTTAATTTAGATTAACAATAATAAATTGATCATTTTTTAATTGTCACTTTAACCATTTCAGAATGAGAAGATGTTAATATGAAATTAAATGAAAAATATTGTCCACATCAAACAACAATATGTTTTAAGTACATTTATTTTATAAGCAAAAACAAAAAAAAACATTTTTAATTTAAAATAAAATAAAAAAAAACTATAATATTTGCAAGACTAACTATTGTTATAATAGAAAACGGCAAATACTGCGTCAATACTATGCCGAAAAAATATTAAGTACAAAAAATTATAATAAAAAAATTGTTATGAAGTAAACTTTACTTTTAAAAGTTTTTTTCTGACTACTTTCTCTACTCTCTTTATAGTAATCACTTACACAAATGAAAATTTCGGCTTAAACCGCGAGGTTTAACTATATTTTTTTTTCTTTGAAAGTAATAAAGGAAAGAACATTTTACCGCAATACAAACAATTTACGTTAATTCCATATTTTCAATAGCGTAAGTAAAATTAAAAAAAAATATCAAACTTCCGCACTTCCCTTAACATATATAAATATAATATTTTCAAATTGGTTCATAAATAAAAACGGTATGTTAATATAAAGTAAAGCATGCGACAATATTAGTATAAAATAATTAATTTATTGAATCGGCCGAAACTTTAAATTTAATATATGGAAATTGTTTTAATATATAGAAAATGATAATTATATTAGATCACAAAATATATTCAGGTCATAATATACATTTACGTACATAAAATATGATATAAAACTCAAAAAAATGTAATTTCTGATGAACCTTAGTTTAATTATTTTCTATATCCTTTTTTACCCGCAAAAAAAAACAGAAATGTGTATATTATTAATTAAATGTCGCGTCTTTTTATATGTTTATCTGTCTGAGGCATCGTAACTCCCAAACAGATTATGATTGTTTTTTTTTATCCATATATATATCTAGTGAAGGAAAGATTGAATATAATAAATCAAATTTTGTATGGTTGATATAGGGGTTATAATTAATGAATTTGAAATTACATATATTCAAGTTAAACCTCTTTTATATTAAATCTATATAAATAACTATATTTAAAAAGATTACCAACCAGGTGTTGTGTTTGCCAATCTTCTCATTCTACGCGTATTTCTATCTTGATCCCGAATTTTCTTTTCCATTTCGGCGTTGGTGAGCGTCTCTAAATATGGCGCCCATTGTTCCGCTTCGGATGGCTGACGATAGGGTGTCTATAAAAGATAAAAGAATAACAACTTTATATTTTTTTGTTTCACACTCTAACGATAAGATGAGGGAACCTAGTCTTATGACCCTCCGTCCTATAAGCACCGTCCAATTTTGGAGACATTACATGGATGTAGATACCAGAGTAAAGAAATTAAATAGATTCATTCCCTCGAGCTGGTACCGAACACGTAACCATCGCGTTTACAATTTGATGCTGACCTACTGCGCCACGATGCTCTCATATTACTGACGGCGATATAATATATATTTTTTAATTTCACGCTGTATCTCGCCTATAGAAAGGTAGACAAACGGGACCTAGATGTTAAGATATTCTGTTAGCCACTTTCCGTCGTAAACTTAACGCTACGCTTTGCCTCGAGGTCGAGAAATGAAAATAGTCAATACTAATATATTTAATACTAATTAATAACAATAACTTAATTTTCTCGAGCGACAATCGAACTTACAAACTTCGCGTTTACAGTCGCAAACTAGTGCTGCTGCGCCACGACTGGCCTCTGTACCTCTGGCCTCATATATAAATATCAATATTTAACAAATAATAACGAAATAAATATTTATACAACTCCAACATCCAAATTTTGCCTGGAAGAAATCGCTTTAAGCGCCTAGGCCGCCTTATTGTACTTTAAAAAATTAAATTAGCTTCACACAGCAGGGTAGGCAGAGGGAACCTAGTGTTAAGACACTTCGTACGTGTTGAGTGGCAGAACTCAACGCCGCGCTTTACCTCGACACCAGAGCGAAGAAATGAAAATACAAATTAAAGTAAATATTTCATCTCCTCGAGTGGGAGATCGAAACCACAACCAGTCGGTTTTACAGTCACACGTTGTTCCCCTGCGCCACGACTGGCCTCAAATTATTTATTATAGTTATTTATTATTTATCATTACCTCGACAACAGGCAACGGGGCCTCGCTGAAAGCGTAAGTCCTTTGATGCCAACTGAGCTGACCTCTCACACTGTAAGCGATGCCCGTCACAAATTCACCACCGAGGCCCAGTTCCGCGCAAAGTTTCATCGCAAATTGTTCAGGATTGTTCTCCTTTTCAGCCATGTCCCATTCAACCTGAAAGTTTAGCTTTAACATTAGGTTACCTCTGATATATGCGATATAAAGCAGTGAGCCTCATAAAAAAAAAGGTATTATTATAAAATAATTATATTTAAAGTCAATACGTTTACATTAAGAAGTTATATAATATATACAATCAACAACAACAACAACAACAATAGTTATGACAGTAAAGAAAACCATACTAAAATAAGCAACCACTTTTTCCTAAATGAACTTAAATAATATTGAATAAAATAGAAGCAGAAGGAGTTTTATGTGGTCTACTAATGAGATATTTTTTTTAATGAACCATTAAAAAAAAACAATATTGTTTGATGATCTATGTTCATACTTACTCAATAGCATTGTACCCCAATGGAAGGTGCTTAAAAATAGTTAGTAGAATAAAAAAAATACTATGAAATCGATTTGACAAAAATGGTAATACACAAAGAAAAGAATTTGGTGTAAAAAAAAATTATGACGAAAAAAATTTATAGTGATGAATAAAAGGAACATAAAAAACACATAACTACGATTTTTCATTTTTTTTTTCAATTCGATAGAAAGCGGTGAACGCAGTGTCTCAACACTAAGTTACCAGGTTACCACCGCCCACACACACACACACCTGGTCCACCAAGGAGGTGTTTCCAACGTGTATGTTCAACTTGACGATGACGCGCTGGTCGGCCTGCTCCTCCAGTATGGCGGGCGGCTCGCTCGGGTACGCGTCTATCTGCTGGCGTATGGAGGTCGCTATGGCCGGTATGAAGGTGCTCGTGTTCAGCTCCAGGTCGTCGCACAGCACTTCCGCGAACTGTTCCGGTGTTATTATTGATTCTGGAATTGATTTTTTTTTAATCAGCATCATGCTGTATCCTAAACACAGCAGGGTAGGCTGAGGGAACATGGCAGAACTCAACGGCACAAGAGCGAAGAAATGAAAATATAAATTTAAGTAAATATTTCATCTCCTCGAGTGGGGATTGAACCCACAACCAGTCGGTTTTACAGTCACACTTTGTGCCACTGCGTCACAACTGGCCTCTAATATGTTGCTATTATTTATTTTTTAACAGTATAAATTATTATATTATGTTACATCATCATCATCATTACCTATATAGTGGCAAAATATGCATTAAATAAATGCATTTGAAAATTATTTGTCATACATACCATTCTTATTCCAAGTAAATGTATCCCTTAATTTCTGCCCTTCTATCTCCATATCTAATCTTATTGGCACTAATATTTGCTTCTGTGATGCATTTTCCAACATGGCAGTCATGTCAGTATCATCAAAACACAGCGGGAATGTTCTCACCTAAAATAGTTAGATATAAAATAATTGCATTTTTTTAAAGCTTAACACTGTATTCCATGCATAACGAAGTAGGCAGATGGACCCTGAGAAATTAGTGTTGACACTCTTGTTTCGAATTAAAAAACTTCCATTCCCCACTTTCCAAAGAATTTTTGAAGCAGTGCATATTGAGTGGCGGAACTTAACACCACGCTTTGCTTTGAGGAAATTAAAATATTAAATATTGAATTCTTCAAGTATTAATCAAACCCATAACTTGCGCATTTACTGTTGCACACTTATGCCCCTGCGACAAGAGAATTTGATTTATCGAAATAGGAAGCAGGTGGGACCTACTGAAGAGCATTATCCATTTTTTTAAAGACTACTGGCATTTTTTTATATAAAGAAAATATTTAAAAATAATAAATTTACACAAGAACATTAACTCCACCACAATTGTGTTTACAGTCAGATCTATACCTTAAAACTATCTTTTAAAAAAAAACACTTAAAATAAATGTCAAGTAAAATAAGAAATAATAACAAAAAATTACCTTTTTGTTATGAACCCTAGTTCTACTAATAGGGGTAGCTTGCGGTACAGCATCTAAATGAGATGAGTTTGGCATAGCGGGCATCCATGATGGATTGTGTGGCTTTTTACCTTTGCCTTCACGGGGGGTCGCTAGTTCCTGACTGACTGACACAGCTTTATATCTGTAAAATGTTTACAACAATATAAAATATAGGTGCGTATGGCAATGTAATTACAAATTTGGCTGTGTTTAGGTGCAGGCTACATAAAAAAAAATTAAATAATGAACTTAATGTAACCTAAGATGCACATAAAAAGCAACCAAATCTGTAGTTGTAGTGGTGTTACTACAAATGTATAGATAAACTACTTAAAACTATACTAATGATCCCAAAATCAAAGCAATTTTAGTTAAATAAATCCTGAAAATTTCTGTGAGATTAAAATAAATATTTCATTCCATGAGTGGGGAGTGAACTCACAACCAGTCACATTTACAGTCACATTTTGTGCCCTAAGTGTTCTCATATCAGTTTTCACACTGCATCGAAATTCTTACCTGTTACAATTTATTTAAAGGGGCCGAGTTCTAAAAAATAATCCATTACTCAAAGATAATCGCTTATTAAATATTTTTACCATTTGTAAAGCATTCTACAGTTAGAAAAGAAAAATTGTTATTTAGAAAACATAAACATAGCAGCATTTAAACCTTGCATAGGTTTTTGTGAAAACTCCTTAGAGCATAACACAACCATTGTGTGAACAGACATTATCCTAACAGTAAATGTTAGAAATCTCATTTGTCTTCTATTTACTTTCAGAAGATGGTTATCATATTTTATTTATTCCTATATTTTTTGACTAAAATTAATATTATGTATGAATGAGCTTGTTTATTATGAACAATTATCTCATTATGATGAACCAACAACAACATGATGTTACATGTAATGATAGAAAAAAAATAACTTATTTCTGCAGTACTTACTTTTCATCATTACCTTCAATTATATCTTCTACTTCAGAAGCTTTTAGTAAAGACACAGAGCTAGACAGAACGTGAGGGCCTAAACCATTATCGACTAAACGTTTTCTTTCTTCATTAGTCAACGTTCTCCTGGCCATGCCAGGGTACTTTTTATAAAGAGAACCACGGAATAGCCGTAAATAGTTACCAACCTAAAAAATTTTAATGTATTCATTTTATTATCTATTCTATTATAGGTTATAGAGATCTTAACACAATATTTAATATTAGAAAGTAACTAAATAACATAATTGAATACCTCAGATCCAACACAGTAAAAATCGCCGCCTTCTTCTATCTGAAAACTTATCGGCTTGTCGCCGTAAGTTCTTAAAGCCATTATTGCGTATTTTTATTTGCCTCTTACAATTATTAAACTTTCTGATAATACAAAAACCGCTATAAATATTGTTATTTTCTGAGTCTAGTATAGACCACAAGCATAATCACATATTTTTTGACAACGTCAAAAGTCTTAAGCGTCTCCTGACGTCACAAGATGGCTACGGAAAGCTTTTTTTTTCTGCCACACATTCTTAAAATTTGCACTTGAATATTCATTCATTCTAAATAGTTCAATTAATTAAACCCTGGAAAATCACAATGTGAGATCTGTTAGATAAGTTAGATTCATTCAATGTCGTTCAGTTTGTAATTAAGTTTCGTACGTGGAGGTGCTGCTGCGTGTCGTGGTCGTTTAATTAACGACAAGTGCGTAAAACTAATAATGTCTTCGAGGACGGGAAATTTTAAAAATCCATTCCAGCGACCATGGATGACGGAGACCGGCGCAGCGGCCGCGGCAGGAGGTCCAGGGTCTGTCGGCCTCAAAGGAGTTGTAGCCGGCGGAATAACTGGTGGCATTGAAATTTGTATAACATTCCCCACCGAATATGTGAAAACACAACTCCAATTGGACGAAAAAGGTCAGTCTATATTCCAAATTATTTTCTAATTGGACTTTCATTCATAATAATCGAGTATCTTATCATGGCTATCACTTATAAACGATCTCTACAAGTTGAGAGAGAAAAAACATATTATTTTAATAAATACGCAGCGTATATTGCGTCATTCCACAATATATAATGAAGGAAATAAACTGTAGCACGTGTTAAACTGCTTCTAGACAGTTGATAAAATTTCCAATTAGATTCATATTGCAAGATATCGGTTACGGAGTCCGTTTGCTAATACAAGAGTGTACAAGAGTAGAGTAGTCTGTATTTTAAATTACAAACTTATGGACTTTGTACGACTATATGATTTTATTAACACTTAGAGATAATTTGACATAAGGTTTAAAACAAATAATTCAATACTGATTTGCATTTGTGCATAATTTATATAATGTGACCTTTTTGAATATTTTAAAATAGTCTTATTATAAAAAATCTTTAGTTACATAAAAATGTTATTTTATGTTTATTTTTCATTTAACCTTTATTAATACATCTATTGTATAAAGTCAGTGTTTTTGTAATATTTTATATGTTGAATAATGTATAAGATTACTTTTCATACGAGATAATAAACATTTCACAGTATACTTGCATACAATTTGAAATTTTTAATTATCATTTAATACCACTTTATTGTGAAAGATGTCAATAAAAGAATTAATCCTAATTACATGTCATTACTACATTAACTTTTTATAATTTTAAATTTAAACCTTATCATAATAGGAATTGAATAGATTTTTCCTGAAAAGGTTAAGCTGATTTTATATACCATTTGGTTTAAATCTGTGGAATTGTTAGATAAACAGTAATTACTTATGTATTAGCGCTACAAGAATATTAAATAATGTTTCCTCAGAAACCATGCCAATTTATATTTTTTTTGAGCATTATTTTTTCCTTTTATTGTCGTAAGGTTTATAATAAATTAGTATTTTGTATTAAAAATAATATTCATTTTATAGTTATTTTCTTTAAAGTGAAGGTTGAGTCCTTGAAAGTTCTATGTTGTGTTTGTTGTCAATGAGAACCCAGTAAGAGTGATAAGTCCAACAATAATTAAATTGACAACTGAATAGCCATATCTCTTGAACCCTGACTGTTTCAAGTAGTTTTTAAAGTTTTTTTTTTGTATATTCTGACAAACATAACTGTAAAGTAAACAAATTATGCTCTTAACTCTTTTATACCATGTTCTTAACAGCCTAGCTATTTTATGTTTTGGAGTCCAAGGTATCCTTCGCCTCTGATGAATAAATTAATGAATAGGAAAAACAAAACTGATTTTATAACAAAATTATTTTCATAGCTAACTCTACTTTTTATATACTTTTTTAAAGTATATAACATTTTTTTTTTAAATGTATATATAACACATTTGGTTTTAATATAACACATTATCTACTAATTAAATTTTACTAGATAATGTGTTATACTTAAACTTTTTTTAATGTATTTGATAGCTTCTTCTCTGTTGTTGGTGTTGTTTTTTTCTAAAAATAGAATAAAGAGAAGGATTTAAACATTTTATTATTATAGAAGGAATTTTAAATTCTTGTATCTAAGAGGTATAATTTCCAATACAAGTACACACATAAATGAATTTTTATATTTTTTATGTCTGTATTATTATGTGATTATTTTAAAGATGTATTATTTTAAAGCACTAACTAAATTCAACCTTGAATACATTTCTTGTGTGTTAACTGTGACATCATAAAGATTGGATAGTCTGCTATCAACATTTGGCTTTATCAAATTGTCATGTTAAAAGATATAGTATATATATATCATTAATTTTAAGTATAAATTTGTTTTTAACAACAAAATGTGTATAAACATAGCAGTAAAATTTATAATTGTATTTGAAGTAACATGGTCTACATCAATCTTGTGACCAGCGAAACAAACTGATGAAGCCCTCTAGTTTGTTAGAGGGAACCTAGTGTTAAGACACTCCATTCCCCTAAGCAGCGCCAAATTTTCAAGATGAGTGATGGATAGCGGAGCTCAACACCGCACTTTATCTTGTTACCAAAGAAATGAAAATAACTCATCCCCCACTGGGAATCGAACCCGTTGAGGCGCCTCAAGTGAACCATCTTTATTTGTCATTCATATTTCTAGAAATTTATTCAAATACTTTCTATGAAATACTTATGAAATAGTTGAGATTAAAAAAAGAACCCGGACTTTGCCTCCCAATATATTTTCCTAATCGATGTATTTACGTTTGTGATACGAAAATAGAATTATAGCCTACTTTACTGTCTGCGAAGCAACTCCAATAACAGGGAAGCTAGAAATCTATCGATCTATATTATACAATACTTTTTACTATGTATGTGTCACAATTTCTCGTTTATTTATACTTTCGAATGGTCGAAATATAGAAAACGTAGTGATCAATCACTTAAATGTCTAATTCAGATAATTTAAAATATTTGGATATAGGAAAAGGTATAGGAAAAAGGCCTCCGCTTGGGTCGCACGTCCCGATCGTCCTCAATTAAAACGTGATATGCACAGTGAATCCATGGAATGATTTTGTATCTTTCCTTTGTTTATTAAAAGATGCGCAGTCTTTTTCGCTTCACGCTGTATACCGCACATACCAGGATAGGCAGAGATAACCTGGAAACCTAGTGTTAAGTCACTCTGTTTCTATCAAGACACTTCCGTTTCATATGTTCCGCTGAATTCTGAAAGCATTGCGTGTTGAGTGGCCTAACTTAACGCCGCAATTTGCCGCCACACGTTTGCCACCAGAGCGAGCAAATGAA
Organism: Heliconius charithonia; assembly: GCA_030704555.1. Taxonomy (NCBI): domain Eukaryota; kingdom Metazoa; phylum Arthropoda; class Insecta; order Lepidoptera; family Nymphalidae; genus Heliconius; species Heliconius charithonia. Next base: position 3,301,592 of record CM060810.1, read on the forward strand.
AATATTAAATATTTAATTTCCTCGAGTCGGTAATCGACCTCACAACCTGTCACGGTTTAAGTGGCACGCCTGTACCTCTGCGCTCCGACTGGACGAGTTTGACCTAATATAATGAAATCGCCTAAAATACATTTTGAAAATAAACATACGCCATCATCACGGACTTTTGTTAGTTATATTTTTCTATATAATAATTAATAATATAAATATAATATATAATGCGAAATAGCAATATTTCATAATATAAAAAGACAATTATATTAACCAGAAATAAAGATAGATAGGTACAATGGAAAACCCAACACAAAACCCGACTGCATAAAACTAAAAAGAAAATAAAATAAGTCCAATAGTTTATTAGGATTAACAGTCGGGACGTATAAGTAATTCTTCAATCAATAAAATCTTTACCAGGAACCCAGCACATTTAAAGAGGTACCGACTGTTAATCCTAATAAACTATTAGGCTTGTTTATTTTTTTTTTAATTTTATGCAGTCGGGGTTTTCTATAAATATTTATTTTATTTTTCACTTTTTTGTTAGGATTAATTATGATAATTATAATCGTGATCGTTTTAAATTTGATACCCATATTATAGTATTAAAGACCATTTTTTTTATTATTCCAATGGCGTCCAACAGCTGCTACGATTATTTTGTAACGCCATCTAAAAACACTTGGGCTGCTAAGTAGCCGTTCAAGTATTACATAAGCACTGTAGGGGGCGGGGGGATTTGCTTATTTTTTATGACATAGGGGAGGGGGGGCGTTGGGGGTCAATAATTGCAAAAAACTTTATGTTAATCCGTCCAGGTGTTCTGCAGATATATGGTAACGAAAATTACATATACACATACATACAAGATACGCGTGAAAAAGGGAATAAAAGACATTATTACTCTAATTTGATATATTGGAGTTCTTGAAATTATTGTTAACAGTGTATATGTATGTATTGTTAATATGGTAACTAATAATCGTTACAATATTTTACATTAATAGTCACTCCGCATTTAACATGTGGAGTGACTAAACGCGTCTGGTTGTGGGTTTGATGCCCACGCGACGAAATGAAATATGCAATATTTTCATTTCTTCAATCTGGTATCAAGGGAAGTCGCGGCGTTGAGTTCCGCCAATCAACACGCTATGCGTTTAGCATTCAGCGGAAATGGGAAACGGAGTGTCTTTAGAGTACAAAAAAATACGTTTAATAAAACTAACCGGGACAGTTCAAATTTGTGAGTGCGTGGTGGTGCTTACTTAGTTTGTCATATCTCGTCACTGTCATATTGAAGTGATCTGTTTGTTGATAAATATACTTGTTTGACATAAACAAAGAAAGATATTTGTCATCTAACAATATGCGAGCAGAGATAATATATAAAAAATAGAACATAATATATTTTTTTTATATCGAAGTTTGTTTAATTAGAGACTTGAGATATTTATATTTTTTTTATCAGCTTCATGCCGTATCCCGCGCACAGCAGGGTAGGCAGAGGGAACCCAGTGTTAAGATACTCTGTTCCCCACATTCTGCCGAATTTTGGAGGCAGTGCGTGTTGAGTGGCAGAACTCAACGCCGCGCTTTGCCTCGACACCAGAACGAAGAAATGGAAAATTATATTTACGTAAATATTTCATCTCCTCGAATGGGGATCGAACCCACAACCAGTCGGTTTAACAGTCACTCTTTTACGATATTTATATAATTAATTAATTAATAATGTCTAAAATATTGTTATTGAAAATTGACCAGTTGTTTACGTACTATCATAGTATGTATTTGAGGAGTGGCATGAATTATTTTTATTAACGTACAACGGCGTTCAGTTCCGGCACTCAACACGCAATGTCTCGAATTCAAGTATTCTTTAGAAAGTTCAGTAGAATTGAAAAAAAATTAACATAACAATAGATATTTGTATGTAGAGTCTACAAAGTACTGGTATGAACAATTTAAATCTTTGACATTATTTACAAATAAAATTTTGTATAAATAAGAATAATTCCAACCTTTCAAGGCAGTCAACGGGAACTCTGCATGTTGGAAACATCTTTGGGTGGTAATAACTTACCTTTAGGGAGTCCTTCAACCTTCATTTGCTCCCTTTATAACAATAAAAAAAAAATGGCTCTACCATTTTGTTCAGTAAAAACCTGATAAAGACAAAAGATGTATCATGTTACAGCCATTAAAATATAAATGGATATCCGTAGTCGTATGAGTCTTCTCAAAACTACATACAATAGCATTTTTTTAGTTTTGCTCATATTATCGCGGTTAGCAAACTAAAAATTGTGATAAAACACTCCGTTCTCCATTTAGGATCACGGCGATTTTGCATAAACATCTAAAATGAGGAGGCCAGTCGTGGCGCAGTGGTACAAAGTGTGACTGTAAAACCGACTGGTTGTAGGTTCGATCCCCACTCAAGGAGATGAAATATTTACTTAAATTTATATTTTCATTTCTTTGCTCTGGTGTCGTGGCAAAGCGCGGCGTTGAGTTCTGCCACTCAACACGCAATGCCTCCAAAATTCGGCAGAAAGTGGGGAACGGAGTGTCTTAACACTAGGTTCCCTCTGCCTACCCTGCTGTGTGCGGGATATAGCGTGAAGCTAATTTAATTTTAATTTAATCTAAAATGAGATTGCATTTGATCCTACTTATCAACGAATTTATATTCACATATTTCGTCTTCAGACAGCTATCACAATATTTACCACAAAGTAAATATTATTTAGATAGATGAAATATTTACTTAAATTAATATTTCCATTTCTTCGCTCCGGGGTCGAGGCAAAGCGCGGTGTTGAGTTCTGCCACTCAACACGCAGTGCCTCCAGAATTCAGCAGAAAGTGGGGACCAGGGTGTCTTAACACTAGGTTCCCGCCTACCCTGCTGCGTGCAGGATATAGCGTGAAGAAAATATTATTTAGTTTTTCTATTAATACCGTCCAAACAACTAATAATAGTGTGATATTATTGTATTCAGTCATTTCGTTTCGTATTATATAAAGTATGACGTATTAATCGAAACAAAAATAACTTTTTTGATGTCATTTGTCGCTGTATAGTGGAAACCTTGTCATGTATCATATTATAAAATGAATTTGTCTATACATTTTTTTATTAAGATTATATACCTAACTTAAATCGCGGCGTTGAGTTCTGCTACTTAACACGCAACGCCTCCAAAATGCGGCAGAAAATGGGGAACGGAATGTCTTACACTAGATCCTCTCTGCCTACCCTGCTGTTTGCGGGATACAGCGTGAAGCTGATTTTTTTATATACCTACTTGTTGTCGCCCTATCCTGTTTTCCCGTTTAAGTTACTATTTTATTGAAAATTTTCAAAACAACTTTTTGATATTTCCCTACATTCCACAAGATATGACACAATATATAATATAATATCGCTGAATAAAAATTTAATCCACTTATACATATAACACTGTCGACCTCAGATCAAAAGCACTTGACCTAGAATGTAACCGCTACCGAAATATATATAAATATTACACAATCTATAACGTAAACACAATATTCACTTATTAAAAATAGTTATTTATAAAAAAAAATTAAACTAATTGTTATTTTAAAACTTTCCTTATTCATCCCAAAAAATATATACTTTAGAAACAGGGGTTCCCAACCTTTTCTTGATCAAGGACCACTTTTATATCATTCTTGGTAGCAGGGACCACTATGTATGTAGGTATAATAAAAATTAACTATGACTATGAAACGCCTCACTCACTCAATTTCGCCTCACCATCTCCAGTCATAAAATTAAAATCTTTCGCGGATCATATTCAGGTTTCTGCTAACCACTGGTGGTGCGCGGACCGGACTGGACCACTGGTTGGGAACCACTGCATTAGAAGTTAGACACTACGCTCCCCACTAAGTTACTTAATTATAGATGAACATTGTATTGCGCGAGATTAAACATTTGAACATTTGACCACTAATACAATAGCCTTTTAAATAAAAAAACCGGACAAGCGCGAGTCGGGTTTCGTACAATAATTGTAGATCTCGAGCTTTTTCCGAAATTCAGGCTTAGCTCAGCCAGAACCCTTTCATATGGTACGTCACTTGAACTTGCCGCTTTAATACCAAACATTGTCCCCCCCTTTTAAAGCTATTTTTTTTTTAAAGATTTAACCACAAATTTATTGTTTTCAGATTATTTGCTGAACAAATACCTCTAAACGCTAAATTTCACAACTCTAGGTTAACCAAAAGTACCCTATTATTTTGATTCCCTTTATATTGTAGAAATATGCGCTATATTATAAGGCTATATTTTTTTAGTATTTAACGACAAATGTGTAGTTCTCAGATTTTTTTCAAAACTAGTATTATCGTTACTACCTGTAGATGCTAGCCGCCGTGTTTCGTAATTCTAGGTCAACCCAAAGTGCCCTATTAATTTTGATTTCCTTTACAGTGTTAAACTACGAGCCTTTTTGCAATATAAACGTCCATATTTTTAATATAGAAATGTGTATATCAGGAAATCATGGGGCCGTAGACAGTAGTATATGGTTTGAATTTCAACTCGATATCTCCAAGCGTTCCTGAGATAAAAGATATTGACAGACAGACGGACAACAGAGTGATCTTAATCGTTCTTTTTACCTCAGAAAGGACGGAACCCTAAAAAACAATGTAATCATACAAAAACACAGATACACACACCTTGACAACACAATGGCAACAATTTTTATTTCACGTTAAAAGTGTTGTGTGATTTTATAATTAAATTATTTCTTCTCATTTTATAATTAATGATTTATTCTACATTATTTAAAGTACTGGTCTCACCAGTATTTTATTTCATGCGCCAGTCGTGGCGCAATGGCCTGGCAACCTTTGGCTGTAATCTTGACAGGTTGAAGATTCGATTCCCACTCCAGAAAATGAAACGTTTAATATTTTCATTTCCTTTCTCTGGTGACGAGGCAAAGCGCAACGGTGAGAACCGCCACTCAACACGCAATGCCTCCAGAATTCGACGGAAAGTCGGGAACGAAAATGTCGCAATGAGAACAGAGTGTCTTAACACGATGTCCCCATGTTCCCTCTAGGATACGGCGTGAAGCTATAAAAAAACGATTAATCAAAATCAGCTTCACGCTGTATCCCGCACACAGCAGAGTAGGCAGAGGGAACATAATATTAAGACACTCCATTCCCCACTTTCTGCCGAATTCTGGAGGTATTGCGTGTTGAGTAGCAGAACTCAACGCCGCGCTTAGCCTCAACACCAGAGCAAAGAAATGGAAATATCAATTTAAGTAAATATTTCATCTCCTCGAGTGGGGATCGAACCCACAACCAGTCGGTTTTACCGTCACACTTCACTGGCCTCACAGACTGGCCTCAAAAAAAAACCGATTAATATTTGTTGTTTGTCTATTTCAATCGTACCAGTATTTCTTTCTATAACAACAACACGAAGGTTAGTAACGGCTGACATAGACGTTGTTAAATACTGTTTTGTATTCAGGCTAAACACAATAAAGACGTCGTCGCTATTACAAAATTATTAGGTAAAGTTAGTACGTTCATAGGGGAACTGAAGGCTTATTCGTTGTATAATCTTTACACAGTAATATCTGTAAAGCGGTGTTTAAGTCTTAGTGTCGGACTTAAACACCGCAAGAGGTCTTTAAAATAAGCATAAACTGTAGAAAATAGTGTTTTAACTCTAAATTATCTCTCCATATCCCGCTATATTTACGAGATGCATGAACAAGGAACTGTTGAACTTGTAAGACTAATCGAAACTGGAGAACGAAATGTCTCAATGGGAACGGAGTGTCTTAACACGAGGTTCGCTCTGCCTACTCTGCTATGTTCGGAATTTGGGATATATACATATATATCGAGTGACATGAGTTGACGGTTCCTAAAATACTTGAGTTGTGCATAGAACGAAATCATTAAAGAATATTATTTTGTTTTAATAATATATTTTTTCTATAATTTCAGGTGGCACTAAGAAATACACAGGCATATTTGATTGTGTAAAGAAAACTGTCAAAGGTCATGGCGTTCTCGGTCTTTACAGAGGGCTCAGTGTGCTACTTTACGGATCTATACCTAAATCGGCTGTACGGTAAGTTATTTATATCTTCATAATTTTATCTTCAATACTTTAAATCAGCTTCACGCTGTATCCCCCACACACCAGGGTAGGCAGAGGGAACCTAGTGTAAAGACACTCCGTTCCCCACTTTCTGCCGAATTCTGGAGGCATTGCGTGTTCAGTGGCAGAACTCGACGGCGCGCTTAGCCTCGACACCAGAGCGAAGAAATGCAAATATAAATTTAAGTAAATATTTCATCTCCTCGAGTGGGAATCGAACCCACAATCAGTCGATTTTACAGTCACACTCTGTGCCCCTTCGCTACGACTGGCATATTTTGTTATTTTTTAATTGTAACTATATATGGCCAGAGTAAGTATATATACAAGAATTACTCATCCAATGGTGTGATAGATAGATAGATTCAAAATGTACAATTTACAGTATGTTCATAGCAAATTTTCTATGTACCTAATAATAATAAAGGCCAGTCGTGGCGCAGTGGCACAAAGTGTAAAACCGACTGGTTGTGGGTTCGATGCCCACTCGAGGTGATGAAATATGTACTTAAATTTAGATTTCCATTTATTCGCTCTGGTGTCGCCTGCCACTCAACACGCAATGCCTCCAAAATTCGGCAGAAAGTGGGGTAGGTTCCCTGTGCCTACCCTGCAGTATGCGGGATACAGCGTGAAGCTAAACCTAATAATAATATTCTTGTTCTTTACTTCTTCGGCATATACTATAATATCCTGTTATACTTTTATGTAATACAAATTTAAAAAAATAAATGAAAATATTTCAATTCAGTCACAAAAAGGTCAAAGTTTGTATAGATCTCCAATTCACGACAATCACGAATGATCAATAACTTAGGTAGCTCCAGTTCACGGAGTCATACTGATACCACTCAATGACATATCGGTCACTAGCCTATTTACGTTATATAATGGTATATTACATATATTTTATAGGTTACCAATTGGTAACCCACAAAATATATATATAAAAAGCTATATAGCTTTTTATATATATTTTTGTGGGTGTTCTTTTTATATATATTATAGAGAACAAAATCTTTTTCGTTCGACAGGTGAGATTTTGAAATTAATATTAAGATAATCTCTGTAAATATGTGAATTAATAAAACACACATCTTTCTGAGAAACTTTTTTTGTAGCTTCACGTTGTATCCCGCACTTTTTAGGGTAGGTACAGGGAACCTGATGTTAAGGACACTCCGTTGCCCACTTTCCGTCGAATTCATGAGTTCATTACTGTTGAGATTACCAGAACGAAGAAATGTAAATATTAAGTACTTCGTAACTCCGAGTGCAAATCGAACCCACCGTCGCGTTACAGTCACATCCCCTGCGCCACGACGGCCTCACGAACTATAAAACGTTTACTGTGAACATTAATAATGCTTTATAAATATATAAAATATATGTTCATTTACAATACGTCAAAGATCTTGTTTTGGTAGGCTTTAGGGTATTGATTAGAGAAACCATTCAATTTATTGGGTCACATATATACATATATATGACCAAATCATTTATGTATGTTTGTCCTTCACTTGTAAATATGTTTTACTAGCCTACTAACGTCCTAATTTTGTCCAAGTAAACACAATATTCTTTGCACTGATATATCATGAGTTAAATCTTTGACTCTAATTTTAAAGAGCACTTCAGTGTTGCCAATATAAAAAAATAAAGCCATATTTTTAACGATTCTATATTCAGGCCTAAAATACATAAATTTAAATTCTCTTTGAGCTAACCGAAGACAGGCCAGTTAAACATCTTTGGATAATGACATTTTCTTCATAATTCTTTATTGAAAGCAGAAATCTGGAGATGGATCTCTTCGTAGGATATGCAGAGTCAGTTTAGCTGATGGAATCCGCCAAAAAAGAGATACACAGAATGGCAGGTACTAGCGAGGATGTCACGGTGAGAATGAATGCGAACGTGTTCAGCTGATTTGGGCAAATAGAACGCATGCGTGATGAAAGAATGGTGAATTTTAAAATTAATAATTTTGTCGTTAATTAAAGTTAAGATGACAAATCTTTAAATTGAAAAATAAACAAACAACAAATTTGATTAGGACTAGGTCTTGCGGGTTATACCCAAAACAAGGAAAAGTATGAATTTACCTCGTTATATTCCTTACGCTATTCCATATAATACTTGGCTCGTATACATAATATTAGTCTTGTCATAAATATTTTTATAAAAAAAACATTTTTTTTTATTATTTGTATAGTTTATCACTATAACAGTGTGTTACTTTAATACATTACTATGAAACAATTTAAAAAAATATATAAAGCTTATTCGAACTGGCCTCCATTGGTTGAAATACCATTCTTTGAGGACAGGCGCAGCGGCACGAAGTGTGACTGTAAAACCGCCTGGTTGTGGGTTCCATCCCTACTCGAGGAGATGAAATATTTACTTAAATGTATATTTCCATTTATTCGCTTCGCTTTCTTCGCGTTGAGTTCTGTCAATCAACGCGCAATGCCTCCAGAATTCGGTAGAAAGTGGCGAACGGAGTTTCTTAACATTAGGTTCCCTCTGCCTACCCTGCTGTGTACGGGATACAGCGTGAAGCTGATTTGATTTATTTGATGTCAATTATTTAATAGAAGTACACACTCTTTTCGAAATGGGAAAATTCTTCACTACCAAGAGTATGGATTGTTTAAGGGACTTATCAAGGCGTTTAGAGCAAGCGTACTTTCTAAAACTGATCATTAACTATAATCCAGTTGATTAAGATTAGAACTAGATTACGCCTAGTTATTATTCTGCTCTTATGAAATCCGGAACGTTCGTTTCTAACCAAGATTAGGCGAGTCGAGCTTTATGACCCGGCGCCGAGTCTTGCTGAAATGACAATTCTTGGTTATAGAACATGTTAAACACTCATTTAGAAAACGTATAAAAATTTGAACGTAGCGGGACTCGAACCCGCGTCTCCTGGTCGGCTTCCAGGTAAGTATTTTTTCTTTCCTAAGTGTGGAATAACACTTTAAAAATGAAAAAAATATATTGATAATGTTGTTAAGGGGCTTAAGTACTTTCTTTAGAAAGGTATCTTGATACACTGGAGTCGACGTTTTGATGCCTTTTACAAAAGATCCAATTCATGCAGTCACGTCTTTTTACAGCTCATTCACACTAGGTTCGTCAACGACGATACGTCCTGCTATTGTTTTAGAAGTGCTGTCTTTATATTCACCCACAAATTTGTTCCATAAAACTGGTCTGCTTTTTACTAAAGTAATCAAAATTTCCCGATCTATAGACATAGATATAATGTCAAATAATTTTATTTTTTCCTTCTTTAACATATTGCAGCCAATGAATAGTCGTTAGTGTGAGCGTGCTGTGAAAGTCAATCGTCCTAAACGATCCGTGATTTAAAACTGGGTTTTTGAAATAAATAGAAACGTCATTTAAGACATACCCGTAATTTTTCACGATTCCGTAATAGTGTTAACACGGGCAATTAAAATGTATAGCCGCCCATACAAATCAAAATAACTGTTCGTGAAAAAAGACGATTCGTCAAAAACCCACGAATCGTATTTGACGGATTAGTATGTATAAGCACTTAGCTAACCCACCAAACCATCACTGAATTCGGTTAATGCCAACCAAGTAGTCTGTTGACTAATTGGGAAGCGTCTTGAAAGTGAAAACTGCAATTAAATCGGTCAAGCTGTTTCTGAGATTAATCTGAACAGATGCACAGACAAACATTTTAAAAATTATTGTTGTCAGTTCTATTACGTTATTAAACGCCACTAATATTTTACCTCCCATGTACATATACCGATCCAATACGATTTCACTATAAATAAAGATTATCACAAAACTGCAATCAGATAAAACACGAACGATAACAGCAGAATCAATACAATAATAGTATTGATTCTGCTGTAAATATATATATATATATATATATATATATATATATATAAAATGTGTGGTCTTGAGGCCGTTGTGGTTAAATGTATTAATATGTATTAATATTTTTATTTCGTCGTTCTGGCACCAAGGCAAAAGTGTTCCGCCACTCAACACGTAATGCCTCGAAAAAATCAGCGGAAAGATGGAGACGAAGTGTTTTAACACTAGGTTCCCTCTGCCTACCCTGCTGTGTGCAGGATACAGCGTGAAGCTGATTTTTATATTTAACTAATTTCAATTAGGAATCCTTTTGCGGGGATTTTATTCTTTAGTGTACCTATTGTTAGTGTTACTGTATAGAATTTTGTAGGTTCCAATTCATAAGGAATAACATTTCTTTGATGTTAAAATATCCCACACCTGGCTACCTATGGTTAAGATACTCGGCTTCCGTTCCCCACTATCTACCGAATTCTGGAGGTCTTGCGTGTTGAACGGCGGAACTAAACGCCACGCTTTGATGTAGTGGGAATTGAACCTTCAACCTGTCGCGTTTACAACCTCACATGAATATATAGTTGAATATACAGTTTTTAATGGGCTCAGAAGGTAATTTTGCTGAGAAGGGTCATTTTGAATTCTGCAATCCAGATTCTAGAACGCAATAGACAAAATGGATCCATCAATTTTCTCCATCTTACCTACAAATAAGTGAACTTAAAATAAAGTGAAAAAATAAGTGAACTTAAAAAAAATATCTTTATTGGTATATTGTTTTTTTGCCGAGAATTGCCGTTAATCACTCACTCAATTTTCAAGTAGAAACTAAATACGATCGTTTGTCGGACATGCTTTATTTAATCTCGTTTTACATACAAAAATATGTATTTTTTTCAGTTTCGGTGTATTTGAGCAAGCAAAACTTTACATGGTGAACGAAAATGGAACATTGTCAAACACGGGGAAGTTGGCTTGCGGGTTGGCCGCGGGTGTGGCTGAAGCTATATTCGCGGTGACACCCATGGAAACCGTCAAAGTGAAGTTCATTAACGACATGAGAATGGAAAAGCCAAGGTTCAGGGGCTTCTTTCATGGTGTCAGAACTATTGTAAGGGAAGAAGGTGAGTTTTAGATTAATAAAATAATTTAAATTAGCTTCACGCTGTATCCCGTACAGCAGGGTAGGCAGAGGGAACCTAGTGTTAAGACACTCCGTTCCCCACTTTCTGCCGAGTTCTAGAGGTATTGCGTTGAGTGGCGGAACTCAGCGCCACCTTTTGTCTGGACACCTGAGCAAAGAAATGAAAATATAAATGTAAATAAATATTACATTTTCTCGAGTGGGGATCAAACCCCTGCGCCACGACTGGCCTTAATTAAATATGTATTTTGATTTATATGATATTTTGAATAAAACCTCAATTTAATAAATATTACTATTCACGTGATATAAAAAAATATATGAAATAGCGTCGCAACAAAATATGATAAAAGCAAAAAAAATGTATCCAAGTGTACTTTTAATATTAGACGATTTAATTGCGCAATTGCCTATATTGTGCAATAAAATTTATAATTTTGACTACTTCAGATGAACAATTAACCTATTTCTAACCTATTTCCAGGTGTTGGCGGTGTATATAAAGGTGTAACAGCCACAATAATGAAACAGGGTAGTAACCAAGCTATCCGTTTCTTCGTAATGGAGTCCCTTAGGGATTGGTACAAGGGTGGCGATAGGGACAAACATGTGCCAAAATATATTGTCGGATTATTTGGAGGTGTTGCTGGTAAGAAAATCTGTTCTAATATCGTTAAGAACTTGTTTGTTTGTTGTTTCATCAAACCTTAAATCAGTGTTTCCCAATGTGGGGCTCACTCCCCACTGGGGGACAATTTGATAGTTAAGGGGGGCTATTCAAAAATGAGCTCGGTACAACTTTAACCCTTTCGCGTGATTGAAGTTTTCGAGTAGACCACGGACCCATCGCAACGTAGTGTTTCGCATCATTCGTTGGTGTTAATTTGAAATAAGTGTCCATCAAAATTGTTGTAATAGTTCGTTGATTTAATATTCATATATTGTATAGATATATTTGATAAGTATTTGATTTCATTTAAACAATTAGGGGCATTAAAAATTTTAGAAATGGGGCATGGCACAAAAAAGATTAGGAAACACTGCCTTAAACTGTCGCGGCTCAGTCACATGTCCCAATGTTATACAACGAACTTTTTATCCATTTCATTGAATAAAAATATTTAAATTAATCCTATAATAAGTTCTTTGATTTTCACGATTTAAATTAATCCTTTCTAAAGGTGCCGCTTCCGTCTTCGGCAACACTCCAATAGACGTCGTAAAAACAAGAATGCAAGGACTAGAGGCTTCCAAGTACAAGAACACGTGGGACTGCTTCATAAAGACGTGGAAAGCTGAGGGTCCGTTAGCATTTTACAAAGGTACAGTGCCAAGATTGAGTAGAGTCGTATTCGATGTAGCCATAACATTCACTATTTACGATAGTATTATGGATGTATTCAACTATGTGTGGAAGTAGATGTAAAATGGCGTCGAAACAAGATGGCGGTGCTGTCAAAATGGCTGCGTTTTTACTTGTGTTATAGAATAGTATGGTTTTGTCAATTTAAAAGAAAATTTTGGCTTATTTTGGGCTATTGTTTGTTATGTTTCTATTATTTCTGATTGAACTATATTTGAAATAGTAATGTAATATTCAATATATATGACATTTAAAATTCTTTACCTCTTTTTAGAGTATTCGAATTAATAATATACATAAATATGTTATTTAGTTTCTCTTACGTGACAAATATTTGTATATATTTTTTTCCAGTTTCATTCATAAATTACAATGTATAAATGAGATCGACATCTCAAGGTCGAACTCAGAATTGAGAGCGATTTATAAGTACGAACCTAAGTTTATTTTTAAATAAACTCAATACTTTTTATAAACTTTTTATCGTAGTGTATAGAAAACTACTGCCTGCGGTCTTGTTTCGAGCTTCGTTATATTATTATAATAAGAAATGCTATTTTCCTATAAAATAGGATGAAGGAATTTTTGATGTCGTTTTTAGGTGTCTTCTATTACTCTTGTCTATCGCCAGTCACTGATTGACAAATTATGTTGTGTTATTTATTTACAACATTCAGAATTTATGTAATATTGTTTTTTTTTATACTCTGACATAATATAATTTAACGTATAGTATAAAAATGGCCTAACATTGCCATATAAAAAAACAAATTGTTTTATATAATTATATTGAAAATTAAAAAAGTTTTTTTTTCAATTTTATTCTTTAGTCAATAAAATTGAATTTTATGTTAAAATACATTTATATGTTATAATATATATATAATTATATACCAATGAATTTTTCTACAGTAGTAGCGCCATTTTACAAATTCGGGTGAAATGTATTTACAATTGACACTAAAATTATATTTTTGTAGTGGTTTGGTTATATATTATAGCTTTTTCTCGCAGGGTTCTTTTGTATGTGATTTTTTTTTTTATTTTAAAATATTAGCTTTTTAATATTTATGCATACTTGACTCAGAATTATCTCATTGTTTCGCGGTTTGAGCAACATAAAATATGTTGCCAGATATAATGTACTGGTTAGAAAAAAATATTACAAAAACATACCGAGTTGAAATTAGAATGTTAAAAAATATTTAATTTTATTTCTTATATCTGGCAACATCCTGTTAAGGACAAATTATTTATTCTCTTATGAATAAAAAAATAATAAAAACAAATATTTCAACTTCTACGTTAAATTAATTTATTTTCTTTCTCGATTTATGTATAAGATTTTCACACAGCTTTTGTTCTTGAGCTAAAAACAAATAACATTTAATATAATTATATTTTAGAAGATAATTTTATTTATCTTATATATAAAGGTTTTGGCAGAATTTATTAATGTTTTTATTTGAATTATGTTGTTATTTGCTTTTTTTATATATTATGTAAATATATTATAATGCTTAATAATGAAATAATTATAGGTGTTTTATGTGATTTTTATTTATAAAGATATACTGTATACCTCTAAACACGATTTTTGTACTTCTGATACATTCATTGATACATAAATTTTATGTGTAATGTATCTTAGAAATATGATTCTTATTAAAAAACATATAATGAGCTGAATATGTTTGGGATCGCAGGTTCTATTTTGTATAAAAAAAACAGTTTTCAGTAAACGGAACGTAGTTCTAAAATACAATACATTAAATTATGCATTTTATTTTTGACATTCTATTTAAATACTTTTTTAATAGTACAAAGATCTCTCAATATGATTTGTAATTTTATTTGTTGTAAATCCTTAAATTGTTTAATATTTTGTCATATATACAAATATTTTTTACAAATTTGTACTTTTGTTTTATTTCATTTGTATTGTTGTATACATAAATAATGAAATAAATGAGGCCATTGCGGCACAGCGAGACACCGCGCCGCCTTACTGTAAAATCCGCAGTTGTAGGTTCCATTTTCGCTGAGGAGATTGTTTTACTTTCATTACCTTGTTCTGGTAACGTGGAGACGGATAAGGGAGAGGGGATGCCGGTAACAAGATATTGTTGTGTTGAATTTCGCCACTTAACACGCAACGTCTCTAAAGTTAATCGTTGCGTGGAGAATGAGAGTCCCTTAACACTAGGTTCCCTCTGCCTACCCTGCTATTTGCAGCATACAGCATGACGCTACAAAAATAACCAAAGTAACTATGTATACTACTTATATTATATATGATTTAATTTTATTTTTAGTGTATTGAGAGATCTTTCTGGACATTCCTCAAATATTTTTGTATTTTTTTCTATTATCTGTTGATTTTTCGACTATTTATTTAATGTTTTGATTTAAATAAAATTATGGCGATTAAATGGGGTTATTTTTAATATATTTTTCCCGTTGTGTCCATTTGGTACAAATATCTAGTGAATTTTTAAATTACCATTGACAAAAGAAATAAACTTCTAGCATCGAAGCAAAGCGCGGCATTGTACTCCAATCATCAAGCAAACAATTTCCGTTCTCAATTCTCTGTTTCCACCTAAGTTTTTTTTTTTTTTTTGGAACTCAACGCCGCGCTTTGTCTAACAGAGCGCAAAAATTAAATATATATACATATATACATATTGCAATCATTTCCCTGAACAGGAACTATTATATTAGTTACGCGCACTATTATATATCTATAATATAATCAATCATTTTATATCATTATTTATTTTATTATTATTATAGATATAAAATTAATTCTATGGCCACAAGAGTTGGTCTGTAAATGCGACAAGCTGTGGATTGGATTCTCACTCGAGGTATTGAAACATTTTAAATGTTTTATTCTTCGCTATGGTAATAAGGCAAAGCACGGTGTTGAGTTCCGCCACTAAGCACGCAATGCCTCGGAAAATTCGGCAGAGTGTGGGGAACGCAAGTATCTTAATGAGAACTGAGTTTCTTAATACTAAGTTTCCAGGTTCCCTCTATCGCCTACCCTGATATGTGCGGAGATACAGCGTGGAGCTAAAATAATACGCGTAGGTATAGACAAAATTTGTATCAATAGTTCGGTAGGTTACATAATATATACTTGGGAATGGGGATATAATATTAAATAATATTAAGACAAATTAAAAAAAATGTATTATCACAGTTTTTAAAAATTCTCTAAAAGCGCCATGAACAAATTTCCGACCCAAATTAACAAATATTTAAATTGTGTATAATAAGTAAGTATTAACAAGAAAAATATTAAAATTCTTAGAAAACGCATAATAATTTTAACGGTATGTTATAAATTTATACATATGCTTTCTAAAAATATACAAAAATAACCTTATACTAATTTTAATAGTAATTTAATAGTAATTTGTATTATCAGCCAACAAGTACAAGAAGTGACTTTTTAAACAAAATAACTTTTTTTGTAATTTGATTTCGTTACGTTAAATTATTCAAAATAAAATTTTGAATATAAGCATATTTTAATTTTACCATTCTTTTTAATAGTTTAAATTACAATATATGCTTAATATAAAATACAAAAAAAACCGTAACAAGTGATTTCATTTTATTATCACGAACCAATACCTACCTAGTTACCGTAAAAATATATTTTATTATACCATCACGAAACACGATTTACGCAAGTGCGGTAAATGTTCTATAAAAAAACCCGTAAATATAATTATCGACACATAAATAGCCAAAAATATAAAAATATAAAGAAAAACGATAAACTTTTTTGAAGTTCGATTTCTTATGACCCCATGAATGTATCAACATTTAGGTTTTCTTTTTAATTATATAATTTTTTTTTTTTAATAAAATGATTTATATTTAAAAAAAAACATTCGATTAGATAATGAATTATACTAATTTTAAATTTATTATTTATATATTGTAAATATTTTTTTGTATGTATTAAAATATACCATTTTTTTTCTATTATTAGTGTCCCTTCAAAATTATAAGAAAGATTTTTAACTTGTTACGCCAAACTGAATTTGAATATAATATAATATATATATTTTGAATATTATATATATATATATATATTAGTAAGGATAATTTGTTAGTTTCTCCATTCCCCTTCCCGGAACACAGCGATGGTTTATATTGAAGCTTTCCATTACGGCCATTTCTATAACGTTTAGTTCAAAGTCAAATAAGTTTATATTTTCTTCTATACGAGACTTGGTGAAGGATTTTGGTAGCACTGGTATGCCACGTTGAATCTAAAACAAAGGGAAGATCAAATTAGGATACAGTATGGTCAACCAGTCGTGGACGCCCTGAAGTTAGCTGTAGATGCTGCGCGAATTTGATTTTGGGAATTCCCTTAGTTTTTATTATTTTCTTCCCGAGGGTGCAATGTGCAAACGTTCAGAAAATATAACTTCAGGGTACGATTTGTTGACCGTACTATACGACATTTTGACTTATTGACCTGATATTAACAGTTACAAAATTTTATTTCATTATAAAAAGAGGTTATTATAGTGTTTTAATAATTATAATAAAATATATAATTTTCTCGATACGTCGAAAAAGTTCCTAATACAGGGTGGAAGCAACAGCGCTCCTTTCACGGGAACAGCATATAGAGTAAAATATTTTAAACCCATACCTAAAGAAATTAATCAAGATACCTTAACTGTTTAAACGTAAGATTTTCTGCGAAAATGTTGTTAAATAAATATAAATTGTTAATTAAAAAACACACGACACAAAAAATCTAAAAACAAAATAAACAACAACAAAAGAAAGGGGACGGTTAATCTTCGGTTAATTAAGGCTGAACATTTTTTTCTTCAAACAAAAAAAAACTAAATCAAAATCGTTTCATCCACAGACAAACATACAGATACAGGCAAGTAAATTATGGGGTGCTCCCTCTGTTTTATCGAGGGTTTAAAAAAAAAATATAATACTTACCAAATATCGTAAAGCTATCTGCGCTTTACTTTTGCCATATTTTTCCGCTATTTTAATCAAATTTGTATCAGTTTTAATAACATCTTTCCCAATAAACTCTGGTCTAGCCTCAGATAAAAGACCTAATGGGGTGTACGCCACTGGTAATATAGATTTTTGTTTACAAAATTCAACTAAATTATGTTGAGTTAGAGTTGGATTTATCTAAAAAAATATACTTTTATTAGAAAATCATATTAAAGTATAAGATGAGGCCGTCGTGGCACAGCTTGTGACTGTGAATATAATGGTTGTGAGTTCAATTCTCGAAATAATCGAATAATTCATTAATTATTTTCCAATCCTCCCTTGGGTTCTGCCACTGTTACTTAAATTTATATTTCCATTTCTTTGGTCTGGTATCGAGGATAAGCGCGTCGTTGAGTTCTGCCACTCAACACGCAATGCCTCCAGAATTCGGCAGAAAGTTGGGAGTGTTTTAACACTAGGTTCCCTCTGCCTACCCTGCTGAGTGCGGGATACTGCGTGAATCTGATATTATTGTATTAAAATATAACGAATAAGATATGCGTTACTTACTTCAATTTGGTTAACAACAGGTTTAATATTAGCGTGTTTTAATAATCTTTCTAATTGTTCCTCGTTAAAATTGGACACTCCGATGGACTTCGCCAGACCGAGCTCAACAGTTTGCTCCATACCTCGCCATGTTTCTAAATAATCTATAGCCATATCTTCACCTTTTGACTGTAGATAAGTTAAAAATTATATAAGAGGTTTGTTTTGCTTCTTTTGACACTCGTAGTATATTTCGGCGGAAAGTGAGGAACCGAAGTGTCTTAATGGGAACAAAGCATCTTAAGACAAATTTCCAGGTTCGTTTCCAGGCCGCGGAATCCTAGCGACTTTGCGTTTGGCAGGATCCAGGGAATGAAAATATTAGATATTTTATTCCACAAAGTTTCGCGAGAAGGATTTCGAATCCACAACCCTCGCGTTAACACGGAAGTCAGACGGCGTCAACCGACTTTTTATACTACGAAATTTTAAAAGTATATATTTTTTACAATTTTGAAAAACTAATTTCAACTATATGTTAATCTTAAATATACTTACATTAACAGAAACAGGCCAATGGACTAAATATAAATCTATATAGTCCAGTTGCATGTCTTCCAATGATTGTTTTAAAGCTGGTACAACATCACTCTCAGCGTGTTTGTCATTATAGAGCTAAAAAAAAATTTTCTGTATGCTGTATCCCACAGACAGCTTAAAACACATACATCCACTGAATTCTGGAGGCATTGCATGTTGAGTGGCGAAATACAACGCTGCGCATAGTCTCGAAACCAGAGCAAAGAAATGAAAATATAATTTTAAATAAATCTTTCAATTCCTCGAGTGGGAATTGAACCCACAACCAGCCGCATTTAACAGTGACTTTGTGCATCTGCAACCCAACTAGCCTCAATCGATGATGTAATGTATTAAAAAAATTGTCAAAAAAATGGAATATTTAACATACAAACAGTTTTGAAATCAAACCAGTAGTTCATGAGATTAGTGTTTACAACCAAACACATTCTTAATTAATATCAGTACAGAGTGTAGACAGGATGAAAAAAGCTAATACTATAAATAAATGATAACATACATAGATACTATCAATTTGTTAGTACTACATATATTAAAATAAGTTCAACATTATTATGGAAAAGATAAAATGTAAATAACGACATAATATATTCAGACTTAATTAAATAGAACAACACTTTAGGAACATAAAATTAATTTATTATATATATTAATTAATTCTTTACAATCAATAAATAAAAATATTTGATTTTTAACTATCTTTTAAAAATTTGGACAGAGCATCTCAAATTTTAACCCAAAATTTAAGTGTCTCGAACAAGCCAGACCCGTGTCCCACTTTTCATTAATTTAATAAATTTATTTTTGTCATAAGTTGCTAACTATTCCAGAGATAAAGTCCCACTTTTCTCCTAGACAAAAACTGGCAATGCTGATTTTTATCTATATATTTATAATAAAAAGCTATCATTTAATTAAATATGTCTTAATTACCTTGGTTGTTATAAATAAATCTTCTCTTTTAACCAAACCTTCTCTTATTTTATTTGCAATTCCCTCTCCGACTTCTTTCTCATTTTTATACATAGTAGCAGTGTCTATATGTCTGTAGCCAGCTTCAATACCCCATTCCACTGCCTGACGAAACTGCCATGGCTCAGATTTTCGCTAAAATTTTAATAAAAAATATATCAACTATACATCAACTAAAACCAATTATTTTTTTTGTATATCCAGAATCCTGGTAGTTTCTTGAGGAATACCGTAATCTAATCTAATATAGTAATATAACATAAAAGGGCCTAAAACATATTAAGAATCATAAAAATATTAAAACAAAAAGTATTAAACTTACCGCATAAGTGCCCAGTCCAACAATAGGAATTTGGAGCCCATTATTAAAACTAACTTTAGGCACTTTTGCAAACATCTTTTTCAAATATATTAATTTCTTATTTAAATATGTTTCGTAATTCACAATGACTAAGAAAACTGAGAGAAAATTCAATGAATCTCAGTATTTAAATTAATTAAACAAAATGTTTAGATATCTATAAATTAAATTTCAATTAGGAAAATTTGAAAGTAATAGATATAAAATTAAGCAATTTAAAATATGATAAGTGATAACGTACGGTGTCACTATCTATGTGAGTTCTACAAAATAAAGTAAAACTTTACCAATAACCTATTAAAGTACTAAAACTTTTTATCGTAAATTAATTGACCTTCAAAATTCAAAGTTGTTTTTGTCAAATAAGAATGTAATTTTTTAACTGTAATTACAAGCATTATTAATAATCCTTTTTTATTATATTAAACGGCATTCCGGTAATATTAGTTTGTTTTCGGACTAAAGTGTACACTAAAAAATTATATTAAAATATTATAATCTCAAAAGCTAGATTCTAGGGCCGAAATAAAAACTTTTTAGAGAGCTGACACCTGTCATTTAGTTTTATTTATTTACATATATAAGATTGCGATGTTCGTTCGTTAATATAACCTCTTAAATTCTTAATTCCTTTTAATTTAGTGTTTAAAAGTAAAATGTCGACATTGGAAATAAAAAATGAAGCATCCCAATCGATTGTAAATTTTTTAAACGCTAATGTTCCCAGATCTGATGCACATAACATAGAAAATGAATTAAAAAAAGACTTTGTTCTTGCTAAAACAAGGAGCAAAGAACAAAAAGCAAAGAAACCAATTAAGAAAAAATCTAAAATACTAACTAGAAAGGAAAAAAGAGCCCTTGGATTTTTTGGCATACCAAGGAACAGCGTACAGTATCGTGATATGTTGGAAGTGAATGCTATTTGGTCTGAATATATTATTGAAATTCTTGAGTTAAGTGCGCCTGTTCCCGAATTTGGCAGTAAAAATTGGGAGCAATTTACACAAACATTATACAAAGCGGACTTTCATGGAAGTATGCTTCAAGTTGTGCGCTCAAAATGTCCTAGCTATGTAGGAAAGAAGGGAATTTGTATTATGGATACAAAAAATACTTTTAAAATTGTATCCATAGATAATGTAATAACTACTATTCCAAAACGTGAAAGTGTGTTTGAATTATATGTAAAGGACATAAAAATATGTATTTTAGGCAAATATATGTGTGCTAGACCTGCTGAGCGTTCCACTAAGAAAGTAAAAAATTCTATACATCCTGATTTATAACCACAACATTTATAACAAATATGAACATGACATAACATAATCAAATTGTTTTCTTTTATTACATTTTTTTTTAAACTTAAATTTACATTCTGATTTATTGTTGCTTAATACAATTTTATACTAATAAAATTAATCTTTTAATGTTTATAACAACAGAACAAACATTTTACTGTGCATGGGACTTGCAACACAACAGTAGGTTTAAGACACCAAAGCTCACTACTGACAGAAAAATCTAAATGATTCTATATTCTATGCAGCCTTTGAAATTTATTAAACTGATAATAGTTGTAGATAAGAATCAAGCCTGTCTAGATACTCTTTTATCAAACTATAGAGACATGTCATTTTTATACCTCTATTGCCCATTACTATGTTTAACATCATGAAGGGTTAGAGTGTAAACCTATAAACTAACTATTTAACAAATTCTCAGAAAAGATGAAAAAGTTTAAAAAAAAACTAAGATTAGTACCCTTGTACTGAATACTACTACAGTAATCATATAAAAGAAAAACAAATAATAATATCACAATTCCATCATCTTTCTGACTAATGATTAATATTTGTGTATTACATTGTTGTATATAGGTTAAGTAAAGCTGAATAAAAAATATACAGTGTAGAATAGCAATTACCAATGCTTATTCAATATTTTAATTATCTATTATTATATAAAAAAATATATCTACCTACAGTATTTGTATTTTGTCGCTTGACAAAACAATGAAAACTATATATATTTTTTTATCATTATGTAGTGGTAAATTTTTGTACCATTCGAAAGTTAAAAAAAAACCTAAGCGACCTCTATTTTATTTCATTTTTTAAGGAAATACAAATCAATTTTGAAAATTGCAAAAGCCTTCTGGTAATATGTATATGTATAATCCACTCCTACTCCAGGAGATGAAATATTTGCTTAAAGCTTTAAGCGCGGCGTTGAATTCTGCCACTCAACACGCAATGCCTAGAATTCGGCAGAAAGTGGGGAACGGAGTGTCTTAACACTAGGTTTCCTCTGTATATTATGCTGTGTGCGGGATACAGCGTGAAGCTGATTTATTTTATTTTTTATAATCATACTTAATAGTATAGGACAGAAGAGTAGTAAGTAGCCTTAGTTTTTTTTTTAATTTCATCTCTTAATGGTTTACACTCAAAGTCGACATGAAACATAGTATTTGGGGGTCCGCGATGGAAGGCTTGCCCCCAGCGACCCCTGCCAGCCCTTACGAGGGGTGCAGCTTTCCATCCGCCACATGGCACTCGCAAGAGTGCACTATTAGGTCTTCTCCCGCTGGTGTGTCAAGTAACAACGAGTATGACGTTAGGGACTGCCACCCAGTACGCCATGTCCGGAACGGCAGGAAGTGGAGGTCAGAGCTAAAAATAGCTACGTGGAATATAAGAGTAAATTAAGGATAATTTCTAATAGATTCAACCACACCATCATTTTGGTTAATACTTTTTGTAGTAAAATATAATGGATGAGTAATGTCATATAGTTGGAATTTTCTTTAGTTGTAAAGGGTTATACTGTAAGCTAACTTACTACGAAAAATATGAAAATACACCGAAAAAAATTTGACGGCCAAAAACAAAAGCGAAACACAACAAGAAATAATTAGTTTCTAATACAATAATTAAAATTGAAAATGATAAAATCGATGCCCCGTTTTGAGCTGAACAAAAAGTGATTATTTTTATATTATAGCGATTTTGCGACCAACGTCTATGTAGGCAAATCACTTATTGCTTCAAAGACTTAAAAAAATCTACAAAATTATGTGAAAAACTTTTATTAAGGCACAAAAGTGTCACTGTAAAATCGACTGGTTTGGGTGAGATGAACCAGGAAAAGAAATATTTATTTATATTCAAATTTTCATTTCTTCGCTCTGACATCAAGGCAAAGGCAATTCCACGGAAATTGGGGAACGAGTGTCTTAACACTAGGTTCCCTGTGCCTGCGTGAAGCTGATTTTTTCTATAGAGTCCGTAGAGAAAACTCTCTGCTGATGACTGATGTAAAATATTTATAAGCGAAAACAAAACATGGTTATAAATACGATGTCCTATGTAACTATGTAGTTACATGTACTTATAGGGATGCCCCGGTTATGCCCACATACTATTTAAACTTAGATATTTTTTATCACAGCTCACGCAAACTAAATTGCAACCAACACCTAGTATAATATTTACTTAAAATAAATATAATTATCTACTGTATAAAATATCTAAGTTAACGAATCTAGGTATCATTTGAACATTTAAATAGGTATCTATGCAGTTGTCATCAATGGTAAAATAACTTTTTATTCTTAAAGTTTCACGCTATATCCCGCACATAGCTGGGTAAGCAGAGGGAACCAGAACCTAATATTCAGACTCCATTTCCTCTCCGTTACTGTCAAGACACTCTCCGTCCGCATTAAGACATTTCTATTTCCAGCGAATTCTGGAAGCATTGCGTGTTGAGTGGCGGATCCAACGCCGAGCTTTGCCTCGTTACCAGAGCGAGGTAATGAAAATGTTAAATATTTCATTTCTTGATTGAAAGTACATGAATTGTTTTAAAAACGAGTCTGACCCTAAACAACTGTTGAAACGTCAGTGTTTCATCGTCTTATCGATGCAGCTAAGGCTCCGTTACCGGAAGCAATACGCTTTTCCACATCCATCTCGTATCTTCTTCTTCGCATCTGAGGCCAGTCGTGGCGCAGTGGCACGAAGTGTGACTGTAAAACCGACTGGTTGTGGGTTCGATCCCCACTCGAGGAGATGAAATATTTACTTAAATTTATATTTCCATTTCTTCGCTCTGGTGTCGAGGCTAAGCGCGGCGTTGAGTTCTGCCACTCAACACGCAATGCCTCCAGAATTCGGCAGAACGTGGGGAATGGAGTGTCTTAACACTAGGTTCCCTCTGCCTACCCTGCTGTGTGCGGGATACAGCGTGAAGCTGATTTATTTTATTTATTTTTATCTCGTATCTTACAACTCGTAACACTTCATTCCCTTGTTCTAACATCTTACCATTTACACCGATTTTGATTTCCGTCCCTTCTCCATCTCTTTAAAAAACCAGAACCTTTGTCTTATTCACATTAAGACATTTGTTTTATTCGCATTGAGGCTAAGTGATCTCCGTAAAGAGACTTTACCTGGTACCGGGGTAGTATCTTCCATAATTTTGTTCTTACAACTTTGTCAAACGCCTTTTCCAATTCTACAAAATCACAGGATATCTTTTGATTTAATTGGTAACCAGGAATTATTCGGCGATCATGCAGAGAACAAAGATTAGATCCACCCTCTTTTAGGTCTAAAACCTCCTCATCCTTCGTAGCATCGTCTTGCTGAAACGACCATTCTTGGTTACTGAACAGGACGTTGGTACACTTGTGCCGATATCTTAATACCTTTTTCACAAAAATATGGCTCCGTCACTCCATTATAGCTAACACCCTTTTTTTTTTTTTGTCGCTGGGAAATGCATTTACGCAGACTGCTCATACGGAAGGCGTGCCTTACCGATGAGCGGTACTGTGGGACTCAACGGTGAGAAACCGTTCCTACCCACTAAAACCCAGCGGAAACCCCTCCACCAAGATGAGACGAAGCAGGATCGCTCGCGCATACTACTACGACGCCTCGGTGGAAGGCCCGCCTAATTGCGGGCCACCGTCGCCTTCAGGGTGCCCTAGGATAGCTAACACCCCACCCAACCATCACTAAAGTCGAATAATGCCCATGTTGAACTCTTTCAACTTTCAACATAAATACTCATTTTGATCATTTTGCTTTTGGTCATTTAGTTTTTTATTTATAAGATTGCTTAAAAGTAAACATTTCCTTCCCTTAAGTAGTTACATTTTACAACAGTTACGAAATAACCAATGATTCTCGTACAGCTTTCAAGTTATACGTAATCTTTAAAATTTCGCGACACGGTTCTGCCATCTTCATCTCCCGAGACAATTTTGCTTTTGCGAAGAATTTCTTCGAATTCTTTCCTTGCTCTGCTTTTATCGCTTTTTTCGTACGAGCACTACATACATGGACGGTCAGATCTTCCCCCTGTCACAAACACAGAAGGTTTTATTGTTTCTTTAAAAATAAAATAAATAAATAAATCAGCACAGCTAATAAAATAAATAAAATCATCATCAGCAATCACGCTGTATCCCGCACACAGCAGGGTAGGCAGAGGGAACCTAGTGTTAAGACACTTCCCCACTTTCTGCCGAATTCTGGAGGCATTGCGTGTTGAGTGGCAGAACTCAACGCCGCGCTTAGTCTCAACACCAGAGCTAAGAAATGGAAATATAAATTTAAGTAAATATTTCATCTCTTCGAGTGGGAATCGAACCCACGACCAATCGGTTTTGCAGTCACACTTTGGGCCGCTGCGCCACGACTGGCCTCAATTGTAATATTGTTTCTTTATTGTTTCTTATTAAAAACATTTAGAAAATAAAAAAATATATATAATTTTAGGTTGAAAACTGTTCAATGAAGGAAATATGTGTAGTACGATCATCATTGGCGGTCGTGCTTAGAATTTCTCGAGTCGTGGGAATAGCGCCGCTCAATTTCGAACATGTACGGAATGGCTACAAAATATCTATATCACGAAAATGGGCCATTTACGGTTACATTTTAATAACGTTAATTAGTAAGTATTTGTATAATTATGTATAATTAAAATCATATAGTTTAGAAATACCATACACAGTAATCGTGGATCACATTTCTCTATATCTCGACAATAAAATAAAGTTTCTTTAAAGTTTTGTACGCGGTAGCAATTCCAAATCACGTGACGAATTTCGATTTGGTTTTTATTATTAGAAAGTCGTATGTGGAATGTTTGATTATTTTATTACATGACATGTCAGGGATCAAATCTCGGACTGATAGTATATATAGGTCATGATGAAAAAAAAAGCAACACTAAATATAGATGTAAACATCAGAAAGTAAGGATTTCACGGACAGAGAGCATCAAACACACGGTCGCTCTGTAGTACGGTCATAACGAAAATCGGAATTGCTTCTCTCAATTTAATTCATAAATAACAATAAAATATTTATATAAAGGAATAGAAAAATTATATGTATTATGTATACTGAAATCTACATTAATTTTAGATGTAAACGCATATTGATGCCAAACGTCTAAAACAAACTATATTTAAAAAAAAAATTAAATTAGCTTCACGCTATATCCCGCACATAGCAGGGTAGGCAGAGGGAACCTAGTGTGAACGCACTCCGTTCCCCACTTTCTGCCGAATTCTGGAGGCATTGCGTGTTGAGTAAAACTATATTTTACAAAATATATATCTTTTATTATCATGTGGATATTTTTCATTATTTTTTAAGTATTCTATGACAAATTTCCATTAATATACGATTGTTTTTCAATTGAAAACAAAAATCATGCATTTAAAAAATTTAAATTAAATTAGCTTCACGCTATATCCCGCACACAGCAGGGTAGGCGAAGGGAACCTAGTGTTAAGACACCCCATTTCCCACTTTCTGCCGAATTCTGGAGGCATTGCGTGTTGAGTGGCAGAACTCAACGCCGCGCTTTGCCTCGACACCAGAGCGAAGAAATGAAAATATAAATTTAAGTAAATATTTCATCTCCTCGAGTGGGGATCGAACCCACAACCAGTCGGTTTTACAGTCACACTTTGTACCACTGCGCCACGACTTTCCTCTGGCCATCTGGCCATCTGGCCTCTGCATTTAAAGAATATAACAAAAATCATTCATTTATTAAATTATAATCTTTACATAACAAATTCTCAAAAATCAGTTTACTACATACAATTTCATATTAAATTGATTTAGCGTTCAATAATGTAAGTACTGCTGTTTGACTGTTTCCCTAAAGTTTGCAATATATGATAAACAAAAAATCTGAATCTGTCAAAACGAATCATAGACCATCCTAACTTCTGTATAAAGAACCTCATCGTAACATGTTAAAACTAATATTTTCTGATACCCCACTGTATCGTTAAATCGAGGTTGCACTGTATACAAATAAACAGCCTACATGCACAGGAATTGATCCCCAAACGACATATGAACGTACGACTGCACTATAACGGCCTAAAGTCAATGTAAATTGCAATGCAATAGATAATAGAACATAATTTATTGAATTGCAGATGTAACAAAGTTGTTGGGTCTTTTCGTGGATTTTCAAGGGAGAGTGATGAAAACTAAAACGCTAACAAGCATCGTCTTCATTATCCCTGACATTATTACAGCTATCCTGTCTACTGGAATTGGCGTATATAACAGCGTTCACAGAATGGAAAATTTGATAAGAAATTTATCACTTTTTGAAAAGGTTTTAAATGCATAATTAATTCTTTTATATCCCGCGATTTGTATCCCGCTTTTATATCCCGCATTTTGTATCCCGCGATTCGAGACCAAGCTAGGGAAAGGTTGTGTCTAGCTTTATTTTTCTTCTGCTAATACTACGCTACGCAGGAAAGAGCGTGAAGCTGCCTTTTATGTCTTCATATATTTTAAATAAATAAATCAATCAAATCAGCTTCACGCTGTAGTTCACGCACAGCAGAGTAGGCAGAGGGAACGTAGTGAAAAGACGCTCCGATCTCCACTTTCCGCAGAATTCTGGAGACAGTGCGTGTTTAGCGGCGGAACTCAACGGCGCGCTTTACCTCCACACCAGAGCGAAGAAATGAAAATATATTTTAAAAAATCATTTCCGCGACTCGATTTATCTCAATTACATTTTAATGTTAATTAAATAAGAATATTTTTGTATTGAAATACAGGTAAAAACAGATTTGAGCATGGACAGTGATAAAAAGATGTTTCGCAACACAATACAATTGATAATAGGGATTATCTATTTGCTTTTAATTTTCATATATTTAGTGATACAAATCAGTTTCAACGCAATCGATTTTCCCAATGAAAGTAAGTGTGAGAATAATACTTTAGTACCTTTGGCACATGGATAGCTAGATGGGATACCTTTTGGTAATGTAAGTTTGAGGGTCTGTTTTTTAAAAAAAAAGTAAGTGCACAAATTTATAAAATAAAAGCTTTTAATAAAAGTTTAAGGTGGGAATCGAAGTCGCTCACTGAGGCTTTCCTGTCCGTTTCAGGCCTCGTTGCCTCGTTTTTTGCTGCATAATGTATGAAATTCGGCGCTTAAAAGAGTTCAAAATATATAGGGTAATGGACATGCCACTTCTCGTGGATTGAATCTCATCATGAATCACGAAATTTGACAAGATGTGAAAATTTACAGTACAAATAAAGGAAAAACAAACATAAACGAACATTCGTAAATAATATAATAAAATTATAAAGAAATATGCATACAATTATTACAAACTTAAAATTGTAGTCCATTTTATTCAAAATGAGTGTGTACGTTCGCAAACTTAAGCTTGTCAACTTTTATAAATTGTATTTGCCGTTGATATACAATACTTAAATATGTAGGTATGGAACCCTTACTATGCGTCTGACCTTTTTAAATTATATAACTCACATATAATAATTAACAGATTAATTTGACTTATGTTTATAAATTTTATAATATTAAATATTGACACAAAAGATACGAGCGCTTTCCTATTTGCGTTTTTGGTGCATGTTGTTTAAAATTCGCCACGTTATGAAAATTTAGGCCAGTCGTAGCGCAGCGGCACGAAGTGTGACTGTAAAACCGACAGGTTGTGGGTTCGATCCCCACTCGAGGAGATGAAATATTTACTTAAATTTATATTTTCATTTCTTCGCTCTGGTGTCGAGGCAAAAGTGCGGAGTTGAGTTCTGCCACTCAACACGCAATGCCTCCAAAATTCGGCAGAAAGTGGGCAACGGAGTGGCTTAACACTAGGTTCCCTCTGCCTACCCTGCTGTGTGCGGGATATAGAGTGAAGCTAATTTTTTTTTTGAATTGTATGAAAATTTACAGGGTATTCTTAGTGGACGTACAATTACAAAATTCAGCAGGAAGTGAGAATTTAAATACAAATAAAAAAAATCCAAAAAATGGATTTTTGTATTATTTTATATAAGTTTGTTAACTTTTGTAAGTTGTACTTCCCGGTTTACAAACGTGGACGAGTCCGACTCGGACTTGACTGATTTTGTTTGTATTTTAATCGTTGCTATAATCGTTTTAGAATTTATAGTGGCAGCATATGGAATATTTTACACGGAATACGTAATAGTAGTTATTCTACAATTGCAAATTATATTTTCACTATTAGAAGCACACTCAGTGTTGAAACTGATGAGTTATAAATTGAACGGAGTACTCTCCTTGGATAAGCCAGGTAAATATTTTTTTATATTATTTTTGTATGTATGTAGTGAGTGGTAAGAGAGGTAGGGGGAGACCTCGGTTGACCTTCGAAAACACGGTATCAAAGATACTGGAGGAAGGTCACGTAAAAAGCATGAGGACCCCCCGGAGGGCATGTATGAAGAGGTTGATGACAGTGGACGAGGCGAAAGAGGTATGTAGAGACCGTAGCGTTTGGCGCTGCGTTCTCTCTGACTACCCCGCTAGGGATAAAGCGTGAAAAAATCCCATTTATCATATCGCCAGTCTTTCAAAACACTCCTCTTACAGCCGCGCCCAGTATCAGTATATTGGGCCTTAATGTTTCGAGTGACTGCCAGTATCGCGATCATCTGGAAAGCCAGGCCAAGTTGGCCTCGAAGAAACTGGGGGTCATCAACAGAGCGAGACGGTACTTCACGCCAAAACACCGTTTGGCCCTATATAGGGCCCAGGTTCGGCCTCATATGGAGTACTGTTCTCACCTCTGGGCTGGTGCACCCCAGTATCAGCTTGAACCATTTGATCGCATACAACGTAGAGCCATTCGAATCATTGGGGACCCAATGATCTGTGAAAGGCTTGATACTTTGGCTTTGCGTAGAGACGTTTCCTCGCTTTGCGTTCTCTATCGCATTTACCATGGGGAGTGTTCTGAAGAACTGTTTGACCTGTTACCGGCCGCCAAATTTTCTAACCGCACCGTACGTCATCGGCTAAAATATCATCCACACCACCTGGATACGTGGCAATCCACTACTGTGCGGTTTCGTAGGAACTTTCTTCCACGCGCCACGGAACTGTGGAATGGCCTACCCGCGGCAGTGTTTCCAGGTCGATATGACATGGGTACCTTCAAAAAGCGCGTCTTTCTCCACCTTAAAAGGCCGGCAACGCACCTGTAGCTCCTCTGGTGTTGCACGGGGCCGTGGGCGGCGGCAATCACTTACCATCAGGTGACCCGAACGCTCGTTTGCCTTGTCCTTTTCCATAAAAAAAAAAAAAAGTTAGTAGTAGTAGTAGTATTTTTGTATGTATATACCGATGGCTTCGTGGTATAAAGACGTAGATAATATTTAATTCACAATTCTCTTTAGAGATTTGGGAATTTCTCTTAATATGAAATAAATTTTGGCAGAAAAATTTTGCTAAAAAACCGTTGATTTTCTTATATCAATTAATACATTGTAGAATTAATGATCCATGTTACAATTGCTCACAAGGACTTGAAATCATTTTAAAGGGGATTATTCTGTACTTCAAAAGAAAAACAAAGTTTTTCAAAAATTTAAATTAATATCAAATATTCGTATGGTGAAAGTCCAAAAAGCTTCCGTACCAATTTCAAAATTGTAGGTCAACGAGTAAATGATGTTGATGATGTATGAAATGAACTACAAATATAAGTTTCTAATGATTTTTTTCTATGCAATTAAAATCAGCTTCACGCTGTATCCCGCACACAGCAGTGTAGGTAGAGGGAACTTAGTGTTAAGACACTCCGTTCCCCACTTTCTGCCGAATTCTGGAGGCAATGCGTGTTGAGTGGCAGAAGGCTTAGCCTCGACACCAGAGCGAAGAAATAGAAATATAACTTTAAGTAAATATTTCATCTCCTCGAGTGGGGATCGAATCCACAACAAGTCAGTTTTACAGTCACACTTCGTGCCATTGCGCTACGACTGGCCTCTATACAATACTTATAAATTTTGACTTTGCTTTCTTTTCCTTCATTTAAATAGAAAGATTTTATTCATATCAAATTTCAAAACTACATGTTCACGTGAAGTACCCTATAGATTTTGATTACGCGACGAATTTCACACAAAACGCAAGAAAATCGATGCTTAGATCTTTTGTTAATGTCAATTTAGGATCTTGCTTTTTTATGTGCTACAAGAAACCATAGACCTGAATATTTGATGTTAACTTCAGCTGAATACCACTATGCTATCTTCATATAAATGTTCTCTACAGACGGACAAGAAGAGAAGGCCCTATAAGGGTTACGTTTTACCCTTTTGAAGTATGGAACCCAGGAAAGGAAACTCCCAAGCTATATAACAATCAAAAAAACACGATCCAAATGGATTTTTCATTGAACTAATCTTGAAATTCGTAGGAAACGCTCGGTACACAACGCAATTAACCAGTTTGTTTTGCAGAAAATGATTTGATAAATGTGGAAATGAATCGTATAGGATGCGCGTACGTCGCTGTATGTGAAACAATTTCTAATATGAACAATTTGGATGGCTGTATCGTCGTAACAATTTTCGCCAATTTTATTTCAAGCATTGTCACTACTGGATACTACGGAGATTTATTGTTTACAGAATTTCCTGGTAATAATTGTTACATTACATATAAGCTCATTATATTAGAGGCCAGTCGTGGCGCAGTGGTACAAAGTGTGACTGTAAAACCGACTGGTTGTGGGTTCGATCCCCACTCGAGGAGATGAAATATTTACTTAAATTTATATTTTCATTTCTTCGCTCTGGTGTCGAGGCGAAGCGCGGCGTTGAGTTCTGCCACTCAACACGCAATGCCTCCAAAATTCGGCAGAAAGTGGGGAACGGAGTGTCTTAACACTAGGTTCCCTCTGCCTACCCTGCTGTGTGCGGGATATAGCGTGAAGCTAATTTAATTTAATTTTTTATATTTTAATATTATACACTATATAATACGTATGTAAGTTAAATAGTACTTTTGATCTGACTCGGGGAAAAGAGAATTAGCATTGAATTTTCTTTCATGAGTAACAAGCGTATGGTTGTAGTGCAACGGTTGACGGTTGATGAAGTTGTATGTTCGATTCCTACTCGGGGGAATCAATTATTATTTATTAATATTTTAAATTCTTCGCTCTGATACCAAGGCAAAAGTGCGGCCTGAAATACGGCGGCAAATGGGGAGCGGAGTGAATTAACACTAGGTTCCCTCCCTCTACCTACAATCCGTATGCGGGATAAAGCGTGAAAATGAAAAAGAGGTTAGTTAAAAGAGTAGCGAGACAAACACCCCAAAAAAAAATGTAATGAAGTCTCTTAACCTTTGGTTCCCTCTGGTTACCTGCTGTTTTCAGGAGGTAAAGTATATACTCTACCCATTTAAAAATGTTTTAGGTAATTTTGTGTTGATACAAATGACGTGGTGCTGCCTATACGCGATCAGAGTACTGGTGTTTATAGAAACATTCCATTTTATCAATAAAGAGGTGAGACCTCGGTTGAAATATTACATATACATATATGTATATATGTATATATGAGGCCAGTCGTGGCGCAGTGGCACGAAATGTGACTGTAAAACCAACTAGTTGTGGGTTCGATCCCCACTCGAGGAGATGAAATATTTACTTAAATTTATATTTCCATTTCTTCGCTCTGGTGTTCAAGGTGTTAAAGGTTAAGCGCGGCGTTGAGTTCTGCCACTCAACACGCAATGCGTCCAGAATTCGGCAGAAAGTGGGGAACGGAGTGTCTTAACACTAGGTTCCCTCTGCCTACCCTGCTATGTGCGGGATACAGCGTGAAGCTATAGCTAGTATATAGCTGCTGTATAGATTAGCAGAGTTGGTTAAAGAGGTGGGGGATGATAACAAGTACTTTAGTATTTTAAAATATTAAAATTAGTGTCTGTTTATAATCGCAATGATTGTGGTTTCAATCTTTTACTTAGAGAATGATTGTACGTAGATATATATCGTCAGCTTCACGCTGTATCCCTCACACAGCAGGTTAGATAGAAGGAACCTAGCTTTCCTAACCTTCTTTTCCCATTTCCCGCCGAATTCTCGTATATTGTAAATTATTTATATTTATTATTGTGGGTTCAATTCCTGCTCAAATAAAATTAAATGTTTAATATTTTAATTTTTTCGCTCTGGCACCGATGAACGTAAGCACGCGTTAAGTTTCGACACACGACGCATAATGCCCCCAGAACTCGACGGAAAGTTGAAAATGGAACCTTCATGTGAACGGAGTGTCATTCCCTCTATCCCGCTATGTGCGGGATACAGCGTGATAATTTATAACTTTTAGGTGGATTTAATAAGGATTATAACTAGCAAAGCGATACTCAAAACAACTGATCTAGGGAGGCGCTGCCCGTTCAATGTGGATATTATGTTTAAGCAGCTCTTATTAAACAAACCAGCTTATGTACCTATGGGATTATTTAATTTAAATCGATCATTGATTATAACGGTGAAGTATATTATTTATTTAACATTGTTAATTCGTAATTATATAAGAAATAATAAAAACCATTTTTTTGACACGGTGAGAATGAAGAAGAACGTGCTCAGCTGATTTCGGCACGTCGAACGAATGAGTGATGAAAATATGGCAAAAAAAAATTATAATGGAAAAGTGAGTCATAAAAGAGGTAGGGGGAGACCGAGGTTGACCTTCGAAAACACAGTATCAAAGATACTGGAGGAAGGTCAGGTAAAAAGCATGAGCACCCACCGGAGGGCATGTATGAAGAGGTTGATGACGAGGCGGAAGAGGTATGCAAGGACCGCAGCGTTAAGCGCTACTTTCTCTCTGACTACTCCGCTAGGAATAGAGCGTACCACAGCAATGTAGGCAGAGAGTGCTAAGATAATGCGTTTCCCATTTTCTACTGAATTCTCGTGGCATTGCGTCTTTATAGGCGGAACTTAACGCCGCGCTTTACCTCGACACCAAGGTGAAGAAATTAAAATATTAAATATATCATTTCCTTGAGTCAGGATCGAATTCACTGCCTGTCGTGTTTACAGTCTGCCCCTGCCCCACGACGGCCTCGGAATACGGTCGGGACGGCCTAGTTTTGTGTGATTGATTGATTTTTACATTTAAACATTAATTTAAATTTTCTATCGCCACGGCGAGCGAAGCGAACGTGCAAAGCGAGCAGAAAGCGAAACACTCAAATTATAAGTAGAAATATTTAACCTACATGTACCTATTTGAAAACTTGTTAAAATTAAATTTGTGAAACTTATATACTTTTTATAAGCAATATTGATTTTCTAATTACAAATTAATAAACAAATCTTATTAGGGCGATCCGTTTGTTCGTCTGGCAATACTATTTATTTCAAGATCACGTCGATATAAAATTTATAAATTAAGGTCTATAGTCCCTTGAAGCAAAGAAAAATCAAGTTTTTAAGTCAACACAATTATCAGCATTTATGCATTGTAGAAGTTCGCCGCGTAATCTAAACTTATAGGGTACTTACTTCCCATGTGCTAAGATATGAAATTCGACATTTCCGGTTGATCTAGAAAATCAACCGGAAATACTCTATTAATTTTGATTTTCTTTATAGTATGCATTTTCTTAAGTAAATGTGGAAATACGTTTTTTTTAGAAAATCAATGGACCGTAGACCTGAGTATATGAATTGAATTTCAACTCTTTATCTCAAAGCGTTCCCGAGATAAACAATCTTGACAGACAGACCGATCGACAGACACACGCCATTTTTTTATGAGAAACAACGAGAGTTATGAGAAAGAACGTGTATTCATTTTGTCGTTTTATATCAAGTTTCGTCCCAATACAGAACAAACCGTGACCGGCACTATAGTGTGTAACCGGCCTAATTAAGTAGACGGATAACATAATTTATCATCATTTTTTCTTCAGATTTTCAGTGCAATCGTCACATATCTGCTTTTTATGATACAATTCAAATGGCCCGGAACAAACAGACAATTTAATAATTAATTTTACTTTTATTAACCATTATAAGTAATAAAAATTTTCATGGAGTTCTGTGTTAATATTACCAATACCTAATCTAAATATAATGCACATACGTGATGTTGTTTCTATAGAAATAAATAAAATTTATTCACATACTTGTTTTTCATTTTAGTAAATAATATTTTTTTTATTAATCAATAAAAACAGTTGTTTTGTGGTAACCATAAGTGGTTTATTTACCTATTAAGGAAATATTATAACTAAATTACAAGATTTTTCATTTTGTACCTCAAAGAAAAAAAAACGGCACCTTTATCTATACATACGATAAAATTGTATTTTTTCGCAGCATGTGAGAAAAACTATTATTAAAAAAAAAATTAAATTAGCTTCACGCTATATCCCGCACACAGCAGGGTAGGCAGAGGGAACCTAAAGTTAAGACACTCCGTTCCCCACTTTCTGCCAAATTTTGGAGGCATTGCGTGTTGAGTGGCAGAATTCAACGCCGCGCTTAGCCTTGACACCAGAGCGAAGAAATGAAAATATAAATTTAAGTAAATATTTCATCTCCTCGAGTGGGGATCGAACCCACAACCAGTCAGTTTTACAGTCACACTTCGTGCCGCTGCGCCACGACTGGCCTCTAAAAACTATTATTGAAGGAATTTATCAATGAAATCCGACTCGCACTTCACCGTTTTTTTTATTCACACAAAATTTGTGAATATTAGGGAATATAGAATAAATAAAGATCAGCTACGATCGGAATTAATAATTGACCGATCATCATTTACAGAGAACGTTAAATAATAAAAATATATGAATGTGAAATTGGAAATAGTTTTGACACAATTTACGATTATAATGTATTTAAATGGAAATAGAGTAATAAATTAAGCCAAGGCAAGGTAAAGCGCGGCGTTGGGTTCCACCACTCAGAACGCTATGTTTCTTGATTTAGTGGAGCTTAGGGTTCGACTCCCACTCGGGGCCGTGAATTACTTCCGTCACGAATCGGGTGCAAATCAGACATCCTTAACTTTAGGTTCTATAATTAGCTTCACGCTGTATCCCGCACACATCAGGGTAGGCAGAGGGAACCTAGTGTTAAGACAATCCGTTTTCCACTTTCTGCCGAATTCTGGAGGCATTGCGTGTCTCGACTCCAGAGCGAAGAAATGAAAATATAAATTAAAGTAAACATTTCATCTCCTCGAGTGGGGATCGAACCCACAACCAGTCGATTTTACAGTCACACTTCGTGCCGCTGCGTTACGACTGGCCTCAAAAAAATAAAAATTCATATGATCCTCTATCACTTCGTTTGTCTTTGTCTGTCCGTCTGTCAAGAACATTTATCACGAAATTATGTGGGTGTATCGCTGAAACTACAGTCAAATACTCAGGTTTAGGATTACTTGGAGTACAGAAAAAATTAAGCTAAAAATAAGAGCGGTTACGCATCGTTTTTGCTGTCGCTTGTTCGCTTTGGTGTCGAAGCTAAGCGCGGCGCTTAGTTCTGCCACTCAACACGCAATGCCTCCAGAATTCGACAGAAAGTGGGGAACGGAGTGTCTTAACACTATGTTCCCTCTGCCTACCCGTTTGTGTGCGGGATACAGTGAAGCTGATTTTTTTATTTATTTTAAAATGCATAAATACATAATACTTTGTAAGTAAATATATAATGAAATTTATCAAAAAGGTCATCGAGAACGCATTAGCTACGAACAAATGTAGCACTCACAAATGTGATGGACTTCACATACACGATTATTATTTAAAATAAAAAAAAAATCTGATTAAGTATGTCATTTTATTATTACTTCCAAAATTTTTTTTATCGCCAAACGCCACTTATAAGTGTATTAAAGTGTTTTTTTTGTAGTACCAATAATAGGGCAGTAAACTCAATTAATATTGGTCCAAACCAGGCGTATTAATAATACTGCAATAAAAGTACATTTTAATATGATTTTAATAGTAGTAACCAAAAAAAAAATTATTAACCTATATTATTTTTATTGGAAAATGCAAACAGTAGAGACCGTCTACTCTTAAACTGAAGATAAAAAAAATGTTTGTAAAAACAAAAACCCCGACTTACTTTAACATGATAGTTTTATTTAAAATATATATATATATATATATATATATATATATATATATATATATATATATATATATATATATATATATATATATATATATATATATATATAATCACTATTTTTTGTAACATTACTTAATTAGTGTAACCTCATACCATAATTCTTTATAAAATAACTTAATAATAAAAAGATAAAAAAAGATCTTAAATAAATTTAAACCTCAAAAACTCCTCCAGTTCCTCCAGTATTCAAAAAACATAAAACTTAATAATTACAATTTCTTTGCAACAGCTTGCACTAACAAATGAAAACAATATTTGACTCTCTTCATATTATATTTTTTTATTTTTAAAGAATTAAGATTGAGTAACGTTAATGGAATAAATCTTTTTTAATCATCATATAACCCGGCTAGCTGACATCTATCTTATAAACTTACTAAGTAGTACTAATTGATGGTTCCATTATATATCACAAAAATTATCACACAATAAATCTTTTTGAGCCGTACCAGCCGTCTTCTTCTTTACCTGGCGGTATATATATTTTTTTAAAAGTTTCATAGCATTTCTAGTTACATCTGCTTAAAATCTGTTTTCTAACCAACTCTTTAATACTACTACCCTTATGCTACTCGGAAAGGCTCTTACATCTGCCTCTTTAATAATAGACTTAATCTATTCTGAAATCATTGTCTTTGTGGCTGCCTCAATTAAGCCAGTAATTGAAATAAATAGGTTTGTCAACTAAGAGTCTTCATTTCGCCTTTCATGTGAAGCCTGTATTAGTTGACTAATATATATAATAGGACATAATCTAGGATCCGGGTGAATCTTAAGTAAACATCCAGACTGTCCAGAATGACCTGAATCTGTCTTTGATCCAAACTTGGACCATAAAATTATTGACTCTTCCTCTTGGATAAAGATATCTACTGAGATAAACGTTTACCGTTACTTTACGTGTACCTGATGCCAGAAGTAAAATAATACTGTTCGTCTCCATATATCAAAAAGTGTATTAGCTCTGTGTGAATTCTTTAACCAATCAAATAATGAGTTTTTTGGATGTGGCTTATTTAAGAGAATTGCTTTAGATCACTTGTTCGAAACCAGTGGTCCGCGGACCACCAATGGTCCGCCGAAGCCTAAATATGGTCTGCGAACGATTTTAACTTTATGACTGGGAATGGTGAGGCGAAGTTTTTGTTTGATTACCAGAGTTATTTTTTATTATAACTATATGAATAGTGGTCCAAAATTGATATAAAAGAGGTCCTTGACCAAGAAAAGTTAGCAAAACCCTGCTTTAGATGGACAAACAAATTACTAGATATAGATTAAGTTGATGTAGCACAGTATGTGGAAATTGCTGATTTGTGTAAGAGAATCGTATTGTAAGCTAAATTATCTTTTCGAAATAGTTCCCCTCAACTTTACAAGCCAGGAGTTGTTGTAACTTGTTCACCTATGGAGTCCTGCCGGTCGTCAGATCTATATCAGGTTTTTGGAAAAATTCTTTATATTCAACCGCTCCTCCAAGGCTCTCACCCTGCGGTCAGGCATCCAAGCGCAATTTGTCCAGTATGATGCTATCAGTACGTATGTGTCCTCTGCTGAGTTCAAGTGATTGAGTACTTGTGACTAGCGTGGTCTTCGGCGTCGAAGTCGAAATTTCCACTTTCGACTGAATGCGTCGCAGTACTCTGCCAACCCATCGTTTGAGTCCCATGTGATGTAAGGTCACACAGCGGCCGACTTTTTTGAGGCAAAGATATCTACGTCTGGGAGACCCCATTTTTGAAACACAGCCTCCGCGGTCTGGGGTAATAAGTGCCATTCTGGTACATGACTGTTTCTTGATAAGCGGTCTGTGATGCCGTTGTACCTCTCTGGGAGTTATACCGCTGTCGGAGTAGCGTTCAGTAGATCTGTTAATTCCAAGAGACTTCAGTTATACTAAGGATCGAGCCCATCTCTCGCTAAATAAGCTATCAATGTTCTGTTGTCGTACTGAACTAATTTGTGCGCTCTCTGAAGACTTGGCTGCTGTTCGCTGATTGCTCTGTATACACCAAACATCTCCTTTAGATTGGAATGCGATTGCAGCTGACTTGGTTGAATACAGGCCAAAAGGTAAAGATAAAGCTGTAGAACTTCTTGGTTGTAAACAATTCTTAAATCGTCGGTGAGGCACTGTTATATGGATGTGGAAATAGGCTTGATGTAGGTCTATCTTTGTGAGCCAATCTTTCTTTTGTAGAAATGCTACTACATCCATCTGCGATATCAGCTGTAAATGTCTTATTTTGACATGTTGATTCAAACCCCATAGGTCAAATATTCGGTATGTTGAATTTCAACTCGACATCTCCAAGTGTACCTGAGACGGACAGACGGACGGACATCAAAGTGATCTTATAAGGGTTTCTATTTTTCCTTAAAAGGTACAGAACATTAAAAAAATATTTTTTTGTCCAAAAAAAATGGTTTTGTCTTTCTAGAAATTACCGCATTTAACAGACTTTTTGTTGTAGTTTAAAGCATTTATTTTGTAAAATATATGTCAGAGGCCAGTCGCGGCGACCACGCATGTGTTTGTGACTGTAAACGCGACTGATTGTGGGTTCGAATCCCACTCAAGAAACATGGAACATTTATTTCCCCCAGAATTCAGCGGAAAATAAAACGAAGTATCTTAACATTAATTTATAAATTTTCTCTGCCAACTCTGATGTATGCGAGATACAGCGTGAAGCTGATTTAAACACGTTAAAACATTCAACTGAAGTCGTATGTGAAAAGTAGTTTGTCATTTAAAACGACTTTTGTATTTTTTCCACATATATTAAAAGTGAATGATGCTATCTTTTGTTTATTATATAATTTCGAGTCTCCATTAGTGTGCTTATTATGAATAATCTATTGAATTATACACAACGTGGCCATTATAAAGTAAAAACGTCTACCATTCTTTATTAAAATTGTTTAACATTTTATAAAAATAAACTCAATTTAGTTTTCAGTTTGTATGTTTTTCTTTTTTAAAATTATTCAGTAATTTTTTATTACATTTCCTATAATACATGTAGTTATATTAATTTTGTATTATGAATAATAAGGCTTATGTAGTCCGTGGTACTTTGGCATTGGTACTTCGATGTTGTCGAGTGTTAGGGGTGGCACCACTTCTCTTTGAAAAGCTCCAAAGTGGTTATAAAATTACCACATCTTACAAATATGCTGTATATAGTTATATTTTAATGACATTTTTAAGTAAGTTTATTGCTTTTTTTTTCATAAAATCTCTTCCAAGTGTTGTTTCCATGTAACTAAGCTATGGAACGGATTATAATGTTGATTTCATTAATAAAATCGTTCTAAAAATAACAATATTTATATCAACTTACGTTGAACTGTAACGTATAACCGATGAAATCAATACAATTTATGATTTACAGATGCATTTTTTATAACGGCACTCGCCATTGACATAGTAAAACAAGCGGTGAGGGCAAACCCTCTGTCAAATTTAACATTCTTTATACCAGATGCCCTCACAACAATATGCGCTTCAGGTGTAGGAAGCTATTTTGGAGTTTATAGAATGGAGAAAATAATAATGCAACTGAGTATACTTCATAAGGTAAGGTTAGGTTAACTAAGTATACTTCACAAGGTAAGGTTAGGTTAACTAAGTATGCCGCCGCGTTTCGCGGAAGACTATTGTCCCCGCGTCTTGCGGCCAGTGGCGGTAGAGGAGGAGCACCGTGAGGTTTTAGTGGGTATGGGGACGGCCTACCATCTGCTGTCCGAGCCCCACATAACCCGCTTGAGTCCCCACTAGAGTCGATATCCGTAACAGGATTTCCTCACGTAAAAAAAAAAAAGTTAACTAAGTATACTTCATAAGGTATATAATTTACTTTGAAATGTTTCGTCTCATTCTGAATTAGATCTTATGTCTTATAACATAAGATTGCATTTTTAAGTTCGGGCACGGTCTCATAATACCCCGTTCACCACTTTAGGCTTATTGCGTATCAAAGAGTAACCCAACGCCGTGCTTTGTTTTACTAGATGCGGTTTCCAATTTCACGCATTTTAATCACGCGTCAATCCCGCGTGGTGAAATAAATATAATTTAAACATATTGCTTTTTCTTCGAATGAGAATCGAATCCACAACCGTCGTGCCACACCAGCGTCAATAGATGGGTAAATTTTTATATATTTTTTTAAATGCAGAGGGAACGTGGGAACCTAGTATTACGACACTCCATTTCCCATTTTCCGCAAAATTTTCGTGACGCAGCTCAGTAGTAGGTACTGGCGCTCGGAGCCTGAACCCACTAATACAGCCAATTCTCGGCGGTTCAAAACTTCGTTCGGAAGAAAAATGGAATAACCTCCAATTTGGATCGATTGCTCTGGGTCCCAGAGCTGTATGTATCTCTAAATGTTCCAAAGATAGCTTTTTTATTAATTAAATCACACTATTTTTATTATTTTTAAAGTGTTATAAAAAAAATACTTATTTAGAAAATGTATAAGAATTTGAACGTTACGGGACTCCAACCCACGCCTCCTGGAATCCGACCAGGCGCTCTGACCACTAAGCCATACGTTCTCATCTCGCTACGTCGAAATTTTTATACGCTTGTTACAACTTATTTATGTTGTTAGCATCTCATTTTTACAAATTTCGGCTATCCAAAGATAATTACTAAGAATTATTATTATTATTGCTAAATAATAAGTACATATGTCGTTATATCATGTATGTAAGTTATGGATTTCTATACGACAACTACGGATTACGTTACTATGAGGCGCGTCGTCAATTCTTATTCATTTTACCCTACAACGTACTTATATACGATCATATAAAAAGCCGCACAGGCGTTGACACTACCCGGTGACACTGTCAAGACCAGTCCAGGTCAACAACAATAAAGTCCATTAAAAAAATCAAAAACGGTCTGTCTTGGCACTGCCGCTGGCTACCCTTGACTGTTCGGAAAATTGATTATTTAATTAATCAATTATTATTTTAATCTGTAAAGGGGCCCCTGAAGCCTACACCTGTGGTCACAAATCCCAGACTCTACTCCATGCTTCTCATCATCTAAAGAGTAAGGAACATGACTAATAGCTGCCATCCACTTCTGATGTTTGATCGATACGACTACCCTCTTAATATTCGTTTAGTCTATTATTTTAATTTATCTGAATTCTCTACAATTTTTCTAACACACCCATCTGATACTCTCATCTCGTTATCAGGTCGTCGGTTATAATCAATTGAGGATACTTCCCATGAAACATGTTCAAGTCAGGAATTCCTTGATAGTAATTAACTCCACTTAAATTGTATAATGGTTGCATTTCATCGTAGCACCATAAGATAATGTTAAATTCTTGATTACAAACATAATTCATATTTTTCAAAAAAAAATCACACATGAATTTTGATTTTCTACAACGACTAGGACCCGCTATAACAGCAGTAAAAAGGTGTTCAAATTGAGACATGATGAATGTAGTAGGACATCTATTCAATTAAAACCTACAATTAAATATGTACATTAAAAAAAAATACATAACATTTTATAACACATTTCCTTAACTAATACAGTAAATTTATCAATAAAACAAGATTCAAAAGGCTAGAAAAGACATAAATAACAAAATAATACATTTAAATCACATCTTAATACTAACCTAACTTATAGTCGGGACCTATAAGTAATTCTTCACTCAATAAAATCTTTACCAGGAACCCAGCACATTTAAAGAGGTCCCGACTGTTAATCCTAATAAACTATTGGTCTTGTTTATTTTTTTTTAGTTTTATGCAGTCGGGGTTTTTGTTTTTACAAATCGTTTTTTATTTTTTACTCTTTTGTTAGGATTCATTATGGTAATGTTAATCATGATATACTTTTTTGAAATCCTCGTATTGAGCTCTTGAATTTGATACCCGTATTGTGGTATTCGAAATGATTTTTTTTTTATTCACTTAGTCCAATGGCGTCCCACAGCCGCCATGATAGTGTTTATTTAACGTCACCTATCTAAAAACACTTGGGCTTCTAATACAAATCTAACGATACAACAAATATGTAAATCCGTTCAGCGGTTCTGGAGATATGAGGTAATAAAGAATATTACATACATACATACAAGATACGCGCGAAAAACCTATTAATATTCCAGAAATCATGATGATAGTATTAAAAAATCTATTGGTATGAAACCAAATATGTGATCGAGTCAACTCGTTAAAAAAATATATTAGGAAAACTATAACGATACCTAGGTAAATCATGCGTGAGGCTCTAGTTCTATAATATTGTTATACTGTATCGTGGATTTTGATTCTTTTATTAAAATAAAAAAATTGCGTGAAGCAGTAGTCAACATAGCAACTAACAGACAAAGACACGGCGACGTAGGTGATTAGCAGTTCGAGGATGTGAGCGATAAGGTAACCGGGGGGGCGTAATGA
The DNA here is from genome assembly GCA_030704555.1 of Heliconius charithonia. Lineage (NCBI taxonomy): Eukaryota > Metazoa > Arthropoda > Insecta > Lepidoptera > Nymphalidae > Heliconius > Heliconius charithonia. Next base: position 3,345,607 of record CM060810.1, read on the forward strand.
GGTGAGTGATAAGCAAATCAACTAGTGTGATTTAATTAATAAAAAAGCAATATTTAAACATTTTTTAAAGTGTTATTCCACACTTAGGAAAGAAAAATACTTATTTAAAAAACGTATAAAAATTAGTGGTCAGAGCGCCTGGTCGGTTTCCAGGAGGCGCGGGTTCGAGTCCCGCTGCGTTCAAATTTTTATACGTTTTTTAAATAAGTATAATAAAAAAGCTATCTCTGGAACGGTTAGAGCTGTAGCTCTCGGACCCAGCGCAATCAATCCAAATTGGAGGTTGTTTCTTTTTAAGTTTCAAACCGCTTTTTGCTGTATTTGTGGGTTACTATAAATATAATACCTACTACTCAATTCAAAGCCGCGCTTCGCTTCGTTACCACAGCGATCATCCCTCCTACTATCGACATTTCAATTGATTTATTTTCTTTTTTGTTCTTAGATAAGCTGTACGTGTTAATAACTGAACTAAAATATAAAATGTTTCAGGCCAGATTGAATATAAACGCCAACAGGATTCATGACATATCTCAAGACAATGTGAAGTTGGCTTTAATTTTTTGTTACATGGTACCACTTATAATATACTATTCACTACAAGCTCGCAGTTTATACTTAAATTATGGATCAGAAAGTATTTTATCTTTTTATATATTTTTTTGTGTGTAAAATTTTGTATGTTTTTTTTAAATGCCTGTCAATCATAGTCATAGTCTGCATTTGTTTTTTTGCCCTCATTCATAATATAAAATTCTAAGCTAAAAAAAAATAATAAACCACAACGAGTATGTATAAAATACTTTCAATAAAGATATGTTAAATATTTTAGAACTTATCTGTACCATTTACTCTATATTCATTATATCGTATTTGGCTACGAACTCATTGGAAATACAAGTTATAATGTTGTTATTGGAGATTCAGACAACTCTACGATCAATTAACAATGAATTGGAGGAGATGCTGATTACAAGTGCAATTGGTAATGTTTCTTCTTTGCTTTTGCTTTTACTACCAAAATTACTTTTTTTCTTTTTTTTTATTATTTCCTGGAATCATATATGTAAAGCATATTTCAATTATGAGATTATTTGAAATTTCATCAAAATCGGTTCTGTCAATTTTGAGATATGGGTGTCCTTGTGTTACTAGAGAGGATATTCATTAGAGGATATAGATTTGAAGTCCGTTTAATTTTTTAGGGTTCCGTATCTAAAAAGGAAAAAACGGAACCCTCATAGAATCTCTTTTTTGGCCGTCAGTCTGTCTGTCAATACCGAATATTTTGAGATCGCTTGGAGTTATCAAGCAAAAATTTATATTAAATATTCATATCTTAAATTTGTCATCTTTAATCATATCTATCATTTTTCGTGAGAACGTGCTCGTTTTCACAAACCTCTACATACGCTTCCAATTAGTACCGAAAGCACCGTTGGTGAATCCTATTTAGTACTTGATTAGGTGTTTATATTTTTTGATATTCGAAATAAAGAGGAACGAAAAACGTAGAACTACTAAATGTAAAATTTCGTATTTTAAATGAAATTATTTTAACCGAATTAATCATAAGGCCAGCCGTGGCGCAGTGGTACAAAGTGTGACTGTAAAACCAACTGGTTGTGGGTTCGATCCCCACTCGAGGAGATGAAATATTTACTTAAATTTATATTTGCATTTCTTCGCTCTGGTGTCGAGGCAAAGCGCGGCGTTGAGTTCTGCCACTCAACACGCAATGCCTCCAAAATTCGGCAGAAAGGGGGGAACGGAGTGTGTTAACACTAGGTTGCCTCTGCCTACCCTGCTGTGTGCGGGATATAGCGTGAAGCTAATTTAATTTTTTAATTTTTAATTAATCGTTTATGGAAACCCGAAATTTCGAACACTGCAATAGTCCGTGGTCACGGGTAGACTGAGGTGGTTAAAATAGTTTCATTTAAAATATGTAATAATCGTGAAAATCGAAGAACTTATTACGTTATATTTCGGTTGCAGGCAGTATGAGAATGAAGATCAAGAAAATCCGTATTCTCACAGACGCGTATATCACAGTGTGTGACGTAATGTACCAAATAAACAAAAGCGATGGTGGATTTTTAGTCATTATATTTACAAACTTCGTCGTCACTCTCGTCACGTCATTATATTTCGGAATTCAACTGTTAACCAAACTACCGTGTAAATATGCGTTTTTTTTCAGCTTCACGCTTTTCCCCGCATAGCGAAGTAGCTTGACGAGACCATGTGTTAAGAGTTGAGATACTCCGTTCTTCACTTTTAGAGACATTACGTGTTGGATATCGGAATCTCGCCATTTTCATTAATTAGTAATTTCTCTGTAGATTTAAGTGTTTTAGCGAGAACGCCGTACGGTATATATATATTAAGGATCTATGATAGATTTATCAATACCATATCATGTTGGTGGCTTGTTATTAAGGCGAGTCGTGGCGCAAAGGCACAAAGTGTAAAAAAAAAGTGCGAAAATTAGACAACGGAATGTCCTATTATTAAGTTCCCTCTGCCTACTCAGCTGTGTGCGGGATACAGCGTAAAGCTAATTTTATTACTAATACAAATATATTTGATGATTAATGTTTAATTTAGCTCTAAATTCAATGTTTCGTTTCTTGTATTTTTGATTAAAAAAAAAAGTATATTTATATATATTTTTAGGTGATTATTAATATTATTGCAATAATTTATCTGTACTAATTATTAATAATTATAATTGAATATTTCTTTGTATGTTTCAGTCTTATACATATGCTTACAAAATATATGGTGTATAATGTACATAATATTGGTCATAGCATTTATAGAATCGTGTCATTACATGAATAGCGAGGTAATTTTTGATTATTTTCTAATAGGCAACAACAGTCGCTTGACGCGTGACCCCATAAGAAATCTATATTTTTCGACAGACAAAGCTTCTTTTTTTATTTTTTTAGGACAGGGTTTCCCCATGTATGATATTGTTAATTTTATACTTTTGCAGAAATTATAAATATTACTGCTAGTTTTATTTTAATACAATAGAAAGATTAATTAAATCTTTACAAAAATTAAGAAAAATCATTCAGAGAGATTGTGGCAAGACATTTTTATTCTTCATCGTGGTCACCTGTCATCCGTCAGCCATAGTGTGTTGTTCAGGAACGACGGGGGCTGAAAAAAAAAATTTCCTTCACTATATTTTTTAATGGGGATTTCATTTACAACTGCCATATGTACGACCAAACCTTAACTGTATTAAGCTATCGTCATCATAAATAAAACAATTATAAGCAATTTTATATATCTTCATTTTAAGGTAAAATATATAAATATAAACTTGGGAAAGCTTATGCATAAAATGACACCTGTGGGAATACCATTACATATACACTTGGATATAATGTACAAACAATTAATGATTAATAAACCAACGTTTTCTCCAATGAGAATGTTTACGCTGCGTCGGTCGTTGATGATAACCGTAATAATTATTAAAATATATTTCAGTCGGCTTCTCGCTGTATCCCATACACAGCAGGGTAGACAGAGGGAACCTAGTTTCAAGACACTCCGTTCCCCACTTTCCGCCGAGCGGAAAGAACTGAAGGCTTTGCGTGTTGAGTGGCGGAAATCAACGCCACGCTTTGTCTCGCCACCAGAGCGAAGAAGTGAAAATATAAATGTAAGTAAATATTTCATTTCCTAGAATGGGGATCGAACCCACAACCAGTCGATTTTATAGTCACGATTTGTGACCTTGCGTCACGTCACTCATCACTCATCATTTCATTGGATGATTCGATTTGATTTAATTTAATTTTTAATATATTTCAATCATTTGTTTACATGCAACCAACTCCTTAATGGAGTATTATCACTATTAAAATAAATCATTAAAAAAAAATGATTGGACATAACAATAACGATTGACGCAATATGTGATTTTTACAGTTCTCCAGCGCGATTGTTACATACGTACTTTTTATGGTACAAATGAAATTTTAGTTCAGCAAGATGATTGGTTATACTTACAGTATTTGTGTCGTTTTATAAGCTAAATTAATTTCATTTTATATTGAGGTTAATTCAATTTAAGATGGATCATGACTTTCTGATCCTGGGGTAATTACGACAGATATCGTCATGAAAAGGATAACATCATTCTCTAATAAACCCATCCACTGCTACTCTTTGGCAACCGGCACACTTGAAACGCCACTAATTAAGAACTGAATAGAACTGAAGAATTCAAAGAAAATAAGCATTAAACAAATTAAAGTAAATTAAAAGGGCATATTGCCGACTAAGCAATTAATAGATATTATATGAGTTTAAAATATTTTTGTGCGACTTAAATAAATTTGCTATTGTGTTTTGTATTTGGTGGGACGAGTGTCGACTCTTCGGATAAAATATATTTGTTTTAAAAATTTCACTGTTTCTATTGTACCCAGTTAGTTTCCTTTCTTTTAATATTTAAGGTTTAAAAATGTACTTTTTTCGTTTAATTTTACCTATTTATAATGAAATGTGCAATATTACGGCGTCTACTAAGTGGTGTTGTTAGACACAGTAGGTATCTACTACCGACAACCCGTTCGGCAGGCCGTGTTTTGTCTCGTTGAATCGGCCGATTAAGCAGCCTTCAGTACCTATCCATTTCACTCTTATGTATATTTAGCGATTTTCAGCAGATATTTGAGGTTTTTTGATTTTTAGGACAAAAATCGATCGGAATCGGAAAGATTCTTGGAAATAATTGGCAAATACAGCCTGACTGTTGGGTCGGCACTCGTTATTTTTTTCCCCTGCTATAGTTTGATAATATAACTTTTTTATAATATAGCTTAAAATTATCGATCTCAAAGTAAATTATTTCTTAAAAGTTAATAATTATTTTGACAAAAAGTTTTGCGTCTGTAACGAAAAAAAATTTTGGCGATTTTTTTATATAAGTAAGTTAGAAGACTACTGATACTTAGGTATGTCAAATTATCTTTCATAAGAATGGCTCAAAGGCAACATGTTAAAAAATGTACTAAAGTAAGTCATGAAATAGTAAAAAAATGTGTATTTTTTCCGGAATTGACTACCTTTAAATTGATATGTTTAGGTATCTCAATCTTTGTATATATCACTTGCCAACTATACTAATAACTATACGTTTTTTATTTATTTATTTATTATATTATTTATTTACTTTTGATAAGGGAATATAATTACACAAACTTTTATTTATTTAATTCTTTATTACACTAACATTATTAAATACAAACGAAGAAAAATAATCAGAAAGAAACGCATTGGTCATGAAATAGTAAAAATGTGCTATTTTATCCGGAATTGACTACCTTTACATTGATATGTAATAAAAATAATCAGAAACAAACGCATTGGTGTAAGAGCGGCCTTATCATCACAAGTGATCTCTTTCAGGCAACCCCTACTGTAAAAACAGCAGAAAACACTGGATTTTACACTGATTTAGTTCACTAAATATTTAAAATAAGCTTACTTCAAAATTACATGCTATATATTCACAACAATATACTTATATGAATATATAATAAATACGTAAATAAAACAAAATAAATAAATATTAGTAATATAAACTTATATAAACGGTGATTACATACATACAAGTAAATATTATAAAGAAAGGAAGTAGTTTTTATTATAGTACTTACAAAAATAATATCTTATTCATTTTTGTATAGTCTGTGGTAATATATTTACTGGTAACATTTTCTAAACGTCTTGAGTGACTACGTCTAAAATATTGGATTTATCGGCCAGCGTGTCGCTATTGCTGGAAGATAAATATTTTAATATACGTTAATATAGTTAATTTATAGTTTACTGTAACAAATTTATATATTATAGTATTAAATATGGCAGAAATTGATAAGTTGTCCATTGGTATGCAAAAGTGTTTTTAACCTTATTTATTGTAAATAATATAATATAAATATGTTAAATTAAAGAAAATAAAAATATTACTGTAAATTATAGGGGAAATTTATACTTCTGATAAGAGTGGCAGTGATGAGAATGGAGACGGATCCGCAGAAAAGCCTTTTAAAACAATATTGCAGGCCATGCGACATGCCGGCAAAGAACCCTTCCCTGCAATTTATGTTGACTCTAAAGAAGAAGGAAAAGATTACGATGTTGCAGCGAAATCTCAATTAAAAAAGATTCAAAAAATCTGGGTGCGTGAAGTTCATAAGGCAGCTGAGAAAACTAAGGCTGAAGAGGAAAACTTGGAAAAAAGACAACAGAACCTTGAAGATGCCAAAAAGATAATCATCAAAGAGGATCCTTCACTTCCTAAAGCAGTAACTGTAAAAATTCTCAATGGTGAGTTTCATTAAATTATATATATATATATATACATATGTATAGATATTGAGCTCCGCAACTCAACGTATGAAGTTTCAAATTAAGGCAAGGACAAAGCGGCAAAAAACAATGTCTTAATGCCAAGTCCTCATATTTTTTCATCTCATTGCATAATCTTGCGATTATCGAGCCTTAAAGAACAGCTTGCTGTAAAAATTAAAATATTTTAAAACATCTTTAAATTTGAAATTATTTGAATATGTAATCTGTTGAAAACAGTTATATTTGACATATTTTACAATTACATATGTTTTGGAAATGATAATCACATATTTAGTACATATATTAATTTATTTAATATATTGTGTAGTTGATACTGCAATGCAGTAAAAGTATTGCATCATTTTCAATTTTCTTAAAAGTTTATGATATCTTCATATCAATTCAATGGAAGCAAATATAGCTCTATTTTCTTTTTGAAGTTAAAAGCATTATCTTATATTTTCTTTTTAAAATAATTTAATTTAAAAAAAATTCAATATAATATGTGTAGCAACTTGATTATAGTCTTTATCTTGATTTTTGTATAGGTATTTAAGTTTGATCAAAAGTTAAAGGAAGTATTTTAAAAAAAAATAAGTCTAATTTCAATAAATATTTTTTAATAGATTTTTATACATAATATGTTATTGAATTTTAACAAAAGCTATTGTTTTCTTTTATTGAATTATACTATTGCCGAATTAGTAAACTTAAAGTTTTATTATCAAAAGTAGGAATAGCTTATACCTTAAACAGAACTTGATTAAAATCACCTTCACCATGTATCCCACACACAGCAGGAGATAGGCAGAGGGAACCTAGTGTTAAGACACTCCGTTTCCCACTTTCCGCCGAGTTCTAGAAGCATTGCGTATTGTGTGGCAGAATTCAATGCGGCACTTTGCCTCGACACAAGGGTGTAGAACTGAAAATATAAATTGGTGTTGTATAAAAACATTTAGGCAACTTCCACAATATATCAACAAATACACAACTGTTATTTTTATTTTCACAGTAGTTTATCCACTTTAATTTCATTTCTAAATTCAAAGTAATATATAGAAACTTAATAAAATATTTCTTAACAAAAAAAGTTAATTGAACTTACAACAATCACATTATTTTGAGATTGCCAACTCATTGAAATATTAGAATGTAATTTCTTTACAATGCAAACATTGTTAATAAATAAGTCAGCTTCACGCTGTATCTCGCACACAGCAGGGTAGGCAGAGGGAACCTAGTGTTAAGACACCCCGTTCCCCACTTTCTGCCGAATTTTGGAGGCATTGCGTGTTGAGTGGCAGAACTCAACGCCGCGCTTTTGCCTCGACACCAGAGCGAAGAAAATGGAAATATAAATTTAAGTAAATATTTCATCTCCTTGAGTTGGGATCGAACCCAAAACCAGCCGGTTTTACAGTCACACTTCGTGCCGCTGTGCCACAACTGGCAATCATTATTATGACAATATAATTATATACCAAAATAAGAATTGCGGCCACAAATAAATATTTATTGTTAAATATAGTATTTTATTATATAAAATATTGTGAGACCAGTCGTGGCGCAGGGGCACAAAGTGTGACTGTAAAATCGACTGGTTGTAGGTTCCATCCAGACTCGAGGAGATGAAATATTTATTTAAATTTCTATTACCTCGCTCTGGTGTCAATACGCAAAGCCACCAGATTTCGGCAGAAATTGGGGAACTTATTTTAACACTAGGTTCCCTCTGCCTATGTTGTTGTTGCCTGCCTATGAGAGATGCTAACAACATGAATAAGTTGTAACAAGCGTATAAAAAATTCGACGTAGCTTGAAGAGAACGTATGGCTTAGTGGTTAGAGTGCCTGGTTAGTTTTTCAGTAGGCACGGATTCGAGTCCTGCTACTTTCAAATTTTTATACGTTTTCTAAATAAGTATTGCTCTTTCCTAAGTGTGCAATAACGCTTTAAAAATGTTAAAAATTGTTTGATTCGCATTCTGAGAAATAAAATATTCAACATTTTTATTTCCCAAGGCACAACGCGGCGTTGAGCTCCACAACACGCATGCTATCCCGATACATGCAGGATACAGTGTGAACCTAAAAAAAAACTTATAATAAAAACTCAAGTATTTAACATATCTAAATGTTAATTAAAGAAAAAAGTATATTACCCAATCGGCATGAAGCAGGATAGTTTTGTAACAAGAAAACATTAAAATTCCCCAAGTGGGAATTGAACCATTTACCATCGCATTTACAGACAGATTTACTCTTTTATTCATTGAACAAAAATATATTTTTTTATAGCTGGGGAACATCGTGGGAAAAGGATATGTGTAAAAGGATGGGTACATCGTCTTAGGAGGCAGGGCAAAGCACTAGCTTTCCTCATGCTGAGAGATGGCACTGGCTTCCTACAGTGCGTCTTGCACGGGGAGCTCTGTCAGACTTATGATGCCCTGGTACTGTCCACTGAGTCGTCCGTCACATTGTATGGACAACTTGAAGTGGTGCCTGAAGGGAAGACGGTGAATTATTCTGATTATATAATAGTAAAATATAAAGAACGTGACCAGATGTCCCGTTTTTCGCTTGTGTGTCCCGGTGCCCCGGAAAATAAAGCCACCGGGACGTAGTAAATGTCCCGTTTTTTTTTTGGAATGGCATATAAATTTGTTTGTTCGAAACAAGTTTCTCCGCTACGGTAGATTTTCAAAAACGGAAGTTATTTGAAAATTAATTGTAAGGAGTGTTGTGCTTTTGTTTTTTTTTGTTTTACCCCCCAAACAAAAAAAAAATAAAAGCCCAAAATACCTATCGAAAAATACGAAAGGACACCTCTAAAAAAAATTAAAGCCACCGACCCTAAGACAACAGAAGTAGATTTCGAAAAAAAAACGAAAGCCACTCAAAAAAAACGAAAGCACACCACTAAAAACAGAAAGGCTCCCTATAATGCCCCGTATTGAGCCGTTTGGAAATTGGTCACGTTAGTTATTATTTCCCTCAGTATTTTATGGACTAGTAGAATTTTGAAATTATATTGTAATTATTAATTATTAACAAGTGACTCGTGTGTGGATGTGAACGCGACTGGTTGTGGGTTCGATCCCCAATCAAAGGAATGAAATATTTATTTTAACTTATGTTTTCATTGCTTCGCTCTGGTGTCGAGGCAAAGCGCTGCGTTGAAATCCGCCATTCAATACGCAATATTTTCTGAATTTGGTGAAAAGTGTGGAGCGGAGTGTCTTAACACTACGTTGCCTACTCTGCTGTGTGCGGGATGGACAGCGTGAAACTAATTTAATTAATATGTAATTTTTACTTAACTATATATATTTTTATTAGTTTATTTTTTGATTAGACATTGAATTAATATAATTTTAAGTTACAAAATATTTAAAGTGAAAAGTACATTTGTGTTTGCATAGATTTATGTTTATTTTATATTATATTATGTTAAAATAATATAACATACGGAAATTATTATTATTTCTTAATATTTTCATTTCTTCGCTGTGGCGCCAAGGCAAAAAGCCCGGCGTTCAGTTTCGCCATTAACACGCAATGCCACAAAAAAATTTGGAAACCACTTAATGTCGAAACGGAATATGAAATGAAAATATTAAATATTTAATTTGCACCATTTGGAAATCGAACCTACAACCTGTCGCATTTACTGTCACACACTTGTGCCACTGCGCCACGATTGGTCTCTGATGTATAAAATTAATGAAACAATTAAATGTATTTTCATATATTTTATTCCTTCAGGCGCCTGGAGGTCACGAATTGAATGTCGACTATTGGGAATTAATAGGACTCGCTCCCCCCGGAGGAGCGGATGCTTTACTCAACGAGGATGCCTTGCCTGATGTCCAGTTGGATAACAGGTACTTTTAATGCTTTGCTTACTAGCAATTTTGCAGATTTTTTTTTATTTTATTGAAAAAAAATATGTACATTTTCTATGGTAAATACCCCATAAAAATACCCCAATAAAAACCCCATAAATACCCCATAAAAATTGTGTGTACAGTTTTTTAATAGTTTAAAATAATCAGCTTCACGCAGTATCCCGCACACAGCAGGGTAGGCAGAGGGAACCTAGTGTTGCCCACTTACTATGGAAGTTTGGAAGTATTGCGTGTTGAAAGGTGGAACCCTACGCCGCGCCGGAAATATAAATTTAAATGAACATTTCATTGCCTCGAGTGGCAATCGAACCCACAACCATTTGCGTTTACACAGGTTGTGCCCCTGCGCCGCGACTGGTCTCAATTTTAAATTTAATAATACTTATATAGAAACCGCCTCCTGGAAACCTACCAGACGCATTGACCACTAAGCCGCACATACACACGTTCTCGTTGAGAACAAATTAATTTTTTTTTAAAGGTTTTCTTAATAACTATTTTTCTTTCCTAAGTGTGAAATGACACTATTTAAAATATTTAATAATAATAATTTATTATGAGTGAGTAAAATGTAAAATACCCTTTTCCCGCGTCCCCCAGGCACATAATGATACGCGGCGAGAACGTGACGCGCGTGCTGCAGGCGCGCGCGGCCGTCACGCGCGCCTTCCGCGAGCACTTCGCGGCGCGCCTGTACACCGAGGTGACGCCGCCCACGCTGGTGCAGACGCAGTGCGAGGGCGGCTCCACTCTGTTCAAGTTCGATTATTTTGGGTGAGTATGTATGTAATCCGGTCAAGGGTGAATCGGTTTCGCGCAACACGGGTTCTGTACCGTTATCCAATTATGAAAGTGGCGTAAAATATCGTTTGTGTTTACATGGGAACCTCCTTAAATATTTATTGTGTTCTATTTTTATTTTAGTATTTTTTTGTTACAGTGGCAACAGAAGTACATCGTTCGTGAAAATTTCACTTAGTTATGGTTTTCACGCCGTGTCTCGAACACAGCGAAGTAGCCAGAGGGAACTTAACCTACGATACTTGCGCTACATTGCGTTTTAAGTGGCGAAACTCAACGTTAATTCCCCTCGAATGGTAATCGAACCCGCAACTTGTCGTGCTTACAGTCGCACGCCAGTGCCACTGCGCCGCTGCCGTCTTTATTTTAATATATGTATTTTTTTTGTATCTATTTCAGAGAACAGGCCTACCTGACGCAGAGCTCGCAGCTATACCTGGAGACGTGCCTGGCGGCGTTGGGTGACGTGTACTGTATAGCGCAGTCCTACCGCGCCGAGCAGTCGCGCACTCGCCGACACTTGGCGGAGTAAGTGGGTTCGATGTTTGACAGGGGATTATTTTATGTTTTGTAGTTAAAACAAAAAAATACGAAAGTTTGGGTCGCTAGCTTAAATAAATATTTATATTTTTTGAATTATTACACCGAAGTGATATGAATTATATTTCTTTCTTCAGGTACAGTCATATAGAAGCTGAATGTCCGTTCATAACGTTCGACGATTTGCTGGACAGGATCGAGGATTTAATAGTGGACGTGGTGGACAGGGTATTGGCCTCACCTGATGCTCATCTTATATACGAGCTCAATCCTAACTTCAAGGTATATATAGATGTTCAAATATATATATATATATATATATATATATATATATATATATATTTTTTTTTTTTCAGTTTATTATTTATTTATGACCACGCACTGCCGAAATTTTGAGTTATTGGGCTTTTGAGTGTCGGAATTCAACGCTGTGCTTTGTAACGTTAACACACACACGTTGTGCCGTGCCGGTTAGGTGGCGCTGTCCGCTCGTGCATATTAGCTCCGTATATATTTTAGTATAAAAATATGAATCGTATTGAAATCCGTGTTAATTACACTGAAAACTCTTTAATTCGTGTTATTCTATGAAACTCGTAGTCAAATAGAAAATAAGATTCAGAATTTTAATGTGTGTGTGTGTGTCATGACACTCTGTTGACACTCCGTTCCCCACTTTCTGCCGAATTCTAGAAGCATTGATTACGTGTTGAGTGGTAGAACTCAACGCCGCGTTTTGCCTCGACACCAGAGCGAAGAAATGGAAATGTAAATTTAAGTCAATATTTCATCTCGAGCGGGGATCGAACCGACAACCAGTCGGCATATTTTAAAGGAGCAAAAACGATGCGTGAGGTGAATGCTCAACTTTAAAGTCACACCTATTACTACGTGCCTGGGAAGGATATCTGTTTTTTGTTATTCCGACATTTCAATGTTTAGACAGGCACACCAGACATTTTTTTTAAATATTTTTTTCTTATTTTTTTTTTATTTTTTTTAATTTTAGAAACCAGTAAAACCATTCAAACGTATGCCGTACACTGAAGCTATTGAGTATCTTCGCGCCAACAACATAACCAAGGATGACGGCAGTTTCTATGAATTTGGCGAGGTAATATATATTTATTTATCAATTTATTTATATTTTGTACGCCATTTTGTGATAGTCTCTCACTTGGGAATATATTTTAGTGTAGTAAGAAATGAAAAAAAGATGTAAAAGTTTGTGACTAAACTTCTTTCCAGGATATTCCAGAAGGTCCAGAACGTAAAATGACTGATGCCATTGGAGTTCCTATACTTCTATGTAAATTCCCAACGGAGATCAAATCTTTCTATATGTTCCGTTGTCCCGAAGACAAACGCTTAACTGAATCTGTTGATCTGTTAATGCCCGGTGTGGGGGAAATCGTTGGTGGCTCTATGAGGATGTGGGACCACGATGAGCTGATGGAAGGTATGGATGTTTTATTATAGAGAAGCTATTAAGTGAGCACGGCGTTGTGTTCCGTCAGTCAACAAACAAATTTTTGAAAATTCGGCAGAAATTGTAAAGTGAAGCTGTCACCGCGCAGTGGCACAAGTGTGTGACTATAAACGCGACGGTAGTGGTTTCGGTTACCACTCAGGGGAACGAATTATTATTTGTTATTATTTTGATTTGCTCGCTCTGGTAACAAGGCAAAACGCGGTGTTGTGTTCAATACGCAAATTTGGTTCGTAAATGTGGGGAAAAGAGTCTTAACATTAGGTATCATTTACTTATCAGACCAGATATCAGATTAAGATACCGCGTGCGACGAAAAAAAGAAATTATGATCTAGTAAGACAAACACGCAATGCCTCGAGAATTCAGTGCAAAGTGGAGAGCGGAATGTTTCAACACTAGGCTCTCTCTACCTTTAAAAAATAATAATATTGATGTAACATTATAACAGGTTACAAACGTGAAAACATCGACCCGACCCCCTACTACTGGTACACGGATCAAAGGAAGTTCGGATCGGTCCCTCACGGGGGGTACGGGCTCGGTCTCGAACGCTTCTTGTGCTGGCTGTTAGATAGATACCACATACGGGAAGTATGTCTGTATCCAAGGTTCCTGGAACGTTGTACACCTTAAATTTATATAGTATGCGTTTTTATATATATATTTATATTTATTTATACATATGTATGTTTCAATGTCCCCTACTATAGTTACACGGATCATATGAAATTTGGGGTCGTCGTCCCTCCTCGCCCAGCTTCAAACGCTTGTTCGGTCCTTGTAGCATTGTACACTTTAAAATTATATAATAACTATGTTTATTTATATATTGTGATTTTAAAATCATATTTTACTTTCAACATTATACCCAAACTACTCCCCTCCACCTCCCCCTTTCGTGTATCTTCTACCATTGGTATATTATTTGCATTTATGTACGTAATACGCCAGCTGTGTTAATTGCTGTATTATTTAATAGAATATTATAATAAAATGTAAATTTGTCTAACAGGAGTTTCTTAAATCGATATAATATTTATGAACGTGATAGAAACTATATATATCAATTTGTTTTCATGAAATCTCATATAGTGAAATCTTAAAATTTACTAATCCAGTTGCACATAAAGTATTGATTTAAAAAACCCTTTGCCAAAGTTAATAAAAAAACAAACGATTTATATCGTATATATGATATGGACAGTTGGTTCCAATTATATATATAATTTAAAATATTTGCATTTGTTGTACGTTTCTGTATGGCTTTATTAAGAATTTATTTAAAATGTTTCACAGTACAGATCTGTTGCATTTTTTTAAAGTTTCGCTTTACTTTTTTTTATATAACATTCAGTGAATAAATAAATTGATCATGACTTTTGTTTTATTTTTTTATTAATCTTCTTCTTCTTCTTCTTCTTAAGCAAATATATAAAAATAAAAAGATTGGAAACCGTCAAAAGATATAATATAATAAGATATAATGAGTATATAAAATAAATGTAATAAGATAACGTCTTCAGAAAGGACAGGCCTTATAATATTTTTTTAACCGATTTTAATAAATAACTTGTTTTATTGTTTTATCCATTATCACATTCGGTTAGTTGTTTTTTTTTTGTTAAATCCTTTGTTAAATTTGAACCCTTTAAATTTATTTTGTAATATTTTTAAAATTTCATTTTAGTTAAATGTAAATAACAAGTATACTGTTGGTGCATGTTATGTCAACTTGTAAGGGAATAATACTTTGCATTGTATTTTTTTTAACTTAACTTGTTTAGTTTCTCATGTAATATACTCTGTTGGTGAACCTTATATAAATAAATATAATCAAATTTGATACGTCTAATAGGAAGTGGCAAGTCGTTTCAAACAGCAAAGCGGCTCGTACCACAAATTAGTTCTTGTGGGCGAGACCTAATATTCGACTCTTTTATTATATATTTAATTAATTTGATTATTTATACGCGACAAAACAATAGCGGAAAATAATTTCACTTTTAAATAATATTGAATATGCAATACCCCTACATTCTCATAAAACTTACTTGCGTCAGTAGGTATTTTTAAAGTGAGATTCTCAGTGGATCTCAACCTACTTGTATGTGCTCCTTAAAAATCACACATTGGTAAATAATACACAGCAATAGTGGCTAGGGATAGGGATAGGGATAGGGAGCCACTTGAGCTGAGGAGAGCTTCAAACGGAATTCAGATAAATGGTCATACTTACATAAGTTAAATACGAAAAGAAAAGCAAGAATTTGAAGTCGCTCAAATTTGTCTCCATAGTCCTCGTTTAAGTTAGGATAGCTTGCGTCCGCATAATGGAGAATAGAGAGAAGAAGAGAATTAGCTAACATATCTATGGTGGGCATAGGTAAATATCGACGACGCCGGAGAGAACTTAATGTATGGAGATTTTTTTAAATTGCTTACATTTTGCAAAAACGTTAACTAATGATAAAGTGCCCGCTTATGACACTTACAATAGAGGGATTTTGAGGGATTTCCAAGAGTTTAGAGGGCTTACCTGGTCCCACTTCGGTTTATTTTTAAAAATAATGTAGAGTATACGTTTCAAGCAAAATCATTTTATCTCTTGTTTGTTATCATTACTTGGTAACATAACATTATAATAACGTAATAATAAAGTTATAATTTCCTTATGTCCTACCGTCAATTTTAATGTTCATTTTGAAATAACGGTAAAAGTACATAGCGGTAAAAATCATCCTATTATTTAGTTATTTTATGCTAAGGAATTATTTGCCTGTAATACTTTTGTGAAATGTATATTGTCATTAATGGAATTGGTACGTAAAATTGAAACGATTGAAAACAAAATAAAAACAAGCATATCTTTTTCAAAAAACCAATCAAATTTTATTGACAATGTCGTTGGTAATATGAAACAAAGTGAAAGAAACAATCATAGCTCCTTCATGGTTATTTAAGTCCGACTAAATCACACAGCGATACATAAACATTCAAAAAGTGATTCGTATTTGTACGTGCAGCTGCTATCGAACGAAAAGTGAGTGAAAAAAAAATTAAAATTAAATTAGCTTCACGCTATATCCCGCACACAGCAGGGTAGGCAGAGGGAACCTAGTGTAAGACACTCCGTTCCCCACTTTCTGCCGAATTTTGCGTGCAGAGTGGCAGAGCTCAACGCCGCGCTTTGCCTCGACGACCAAAGCGAAGAAATGGAAATATTAATTTGAGTAAATATTTCATCTCCTCGAGTGGGGATCGAACCCACAACCAGTTGGTTTTACAGTCACACTTTGTGCCACTGCGCCACGACTGGCCTCAAAAGTGAGTGAGTCTGCAATATAAATGTCGTATATTAGAAACTGTAACTTAAAGCTAAAATACAACTTAAAGTAGTCATATAAAGAAAAAAGTTTCTGTTTACTACCTTTTTTTTCAACGGACGAAAAAAACGGATGACGTTCTATATTCGAGTCGTACTTACCGAGTTTCTTTTTAAGTACGATTTTGATAATTTTTTTATTGGTTTTATTACCTATTATTAAGGATAACTTGACAACGGACTACTGCAACATATTGGAAACAAAAAAAAATGTGTAAAATCTAAATACACACAGTTCATCCAGCCTTAGTTACTTTAAGTATGTGAGAAAAGCAGTTACAAAATAAAATATTTGATACATCTTATTTTGCTTAAACATATATTACTACTTCACTGAAATATAAAATCATTTAATAATTTAACTACAGATATTCTATTAAATTAACTTATTTAGTTTAGTTAAAAATAAACCGTGTAAAACTGTCCTTGAAATCTACTCATACATCTTCATCGTGGATTAGAATGAGGAATGTAACGAGTACCACAATCCCACCTAAAACCTGAAACAACAACATTATGTGAATTTACTTAAAAAATATTTTGCCAATATTAATAGTTTTTTTGCAGTTTTTTTTATACTCAATATAAGTAGGCAAGGTAATCCATTGTCAAGTCACTATGGCCTCCGTTCTCCGTCCGGAGTCGAGACATTAGATATTAAGTGAACGGAATTTAATGCCATGCTTTGCTCATCGAAACGTTGAAATAAAAATAATTCATTTTTCGAAATTGGAATCGAATCCATAATCATCGCGTTTACAATCGTACACAGTCCCACTGCACTATGACGACCTCTAATAATAGCGTTTTGCATAATTGATAAATAATTAAAAACGCCCCACAAAAAATAGCTGATAATCGTCAAATGTCTGGACACATTTTCTTGATAAGTTCTTTGATATTCACGATTTAAATGAAACGAGCACTTTGCAGTAGTGGTCAAGGGTAGACTCATATCGGGTTTCCGGTTAAAATAGTTCTATTTAAAATATTTTCTTGAATCGTGGCGTAAATCTTGATGCTGAACACTCTCGGCTAAGTCACCTTACAAAGAAATAATAAGCTAAATCAAAATCGGTTCATCCGCTTGGGAGACAGCCCCTGACAGCCATAAAGATGTATCTTTATGTTACACAGACATTTTATACTTATAACATCCCGCTGTTTTCGTCAGGGGTTGAAAATTTACAAACAAAGATAAAATAAACACAGTTTAATATAATATTGTCATAGGATCTAATCACGTGGTAACATTCTGAAGGAAATTGGGAAGTAAACAGTCGCTCATAATAGCATCAAATTGTTAATTTGATTCAGCGTAATTGGACTGGGGTTTTCATAAGTGATTGATTGATAGACAATTAAATAGATAATCTAAAAAGTATACAAAACGTAACAAACCATTTGAATAAAAGTCCTTATGATGTCGAAGAGGCCGAGCGGAGAAATGACAGGATCGTGGAGTAACAAGTTCATCTCGAAACACTTTAAATGCGCATGCGCACCTCGCAAAGTGGCTGACAGTTCACTCAATAAATGCCGTACATCCTATGTTGTAAAATACATTATTATTGTTATATAAAAATAAAAAAATAAAATAGCTTCGTGCTGTATCCCGCACGCAGCAGGGTAGGCAGAGAGAACCGAATGTCAAGACACTTGGTTTTCCATTTTCTGCCAAATTCTGGAGGCATTGCGTGTTGTGTGGCAGAACTCAACGCCGCACTTTTTCCTCGACACCAGAGCGAAGAAATGGAAATACAAATTTAAGTAAATATTTCATTTCCTCGATTGGGAATCGAACTCACAAGCTAATTTTTGAAATGTCGTTTATTATAACAGCAGTCTTATTAACCTAAATCCTTTTTACAATATTATAAAAGACATTTTCTTTCATCTTGAATGGTTTTTTTTTGTAAAACATCTTGGATTAATACTGTAATGTACCTATTATTACATAATTATATATATACTTGATATTTTGACGATACATTTTCGAACTTTTTAAAATATATTTTGCTTTTGTTTAAAAAATTGTGTTTGTACACAGGTAACATCATAGTGTCTAATACTGAATAACATTTATGAAAATAAATTATCCAAAATCCAAAATGATTTTAAGATATTTTGGCCAATGTCTTAGGTTTAATTAATTCAATTATACATTTTCTTGTACTGAATATTAAGAAAAAAAGGAGGTGATTCAATCTCTATATATTATAAAAAGATAGAAAAGTCAATTCTGTACATAAAAGATATAAAGAAAATAAAAATTAAGCCGGTTAACATATCGATGCTAGAAAACCGTCAACGACTTCTTGTCTGTCTATCTGTGTATTTATTCGCCAATTACGCAAAAACTGCCGGACAGAAGTGGACGAATTTTTGTGTGGTGATGGCCTAGTGTAAAAATTTAAGCTTTTAGCTTTGAGTAAAACATTAAGTGTTATACTGCTCGTGCGTCTGCAAGAACATAGCGACAAGAGAACCGCAGTAGGCTTTGAAACTTCAATGGATTCCATATTGGAGGGATTCCAATGGATCTTAGTATTTGCTTAAAAAGTTTGTCAGAACTTAATTTTCCTCCTCTATATTATTAGGCTTTCTCTATTATTAGGCTCTGCAAACGTGACAAATACTGATTTATGAACTAATATCGTACTTAAAGACATTTTTTTCCTTTTGGTGTAAATTAGCTAATTACGTTGCTGTGATTTTTTGTTAAACCGAGATCCACGGGTCCTGAATACAAACGTTGTCTCGCACCCATCCTATGTCGCTCGCATCTGTCGGTAGACAATGCGTCGGTAGCCGGCAATGAGTCGTAGAATTGGTTTGGCAATTGTGACGCCACCAATCGAGTTCTTCTCTGCAAGACAGAGTTAGAGTGGCAGTAAAAGGGGCATCCAATTTTAAGAGTTTTTAAGACGACCCATTTTAGTAATAAAACTGGTAAAGTTCATGAAGCCTATTAGTGTTTGAACGTCTTTTCACTTTATTTTTCCCTTGACAGGTATGGGCCCTATGAGTGATTGAAGTTTTATTATTGATCTCATCGGTAAGTATTTTTAGTTTTGTCAAGGGTTCGATATGACACCTAGGAACTCCAGAGCCCTCTGAGGTACGAGTATTACGACTTTCTTGTGTTTATTACCCAGGCCCATTCACCCATCTGGTGTTTCTATAGCAACGGTGACATGCTGGTGCAATTTGCAACTGGATCTTGATTTACCAAGATGAAATAGTCGAGGTATACGTATCCCCCGATACCTGAGGCTTGTTATCGATGAAAAGGCTATCTAGTTTTTGATGAAAAGGCTTTTGGTGCAGAACTGAGAACAAAAGGTAGGCAAGTCATTACTTTTATCGGCTAAGCCGTTTCTAAGATTAGCGTGACAAACACTGTTAAATGCTCTTAATAATTTTTTTTCTTGTATCTCTTCCATATACAGACGCCGATGAATTACGATTTTATTGTAAGTATCGATAAGTTTTTTTTTTTGAAATACGAAAATGTAACCTAAGGTTTTAAAAATTTTCTCATTAGAAATCTTGAGTGCGCTGCAAACATACATTATAGGTATAATAAAACACAAACGTAACTAACTGTATTAAGTAAGTTGAGTAGTTAAAGCGGGCGAAGCCGCGAGCGGGTCGTTAGTATAAAATAATCTCACCTCTACTTTGACACGATGACAAGCTTCCACAAAAACGATAAATCGCATACATTCGTATATTGCAATGAATAGTTTTACCCAAAAAAATATGTCCGTAGGATCCGGAACTGAACAAAAATAAAATAAAACATTTACTCTTGGTTCAATCAGGGATTCAGATATTTTGAAATTGGTATAGAACTAAATAGTCTGTGTTGTAACCGTAATGGTTGTGGGTGTGGTCTCTTTTCAGGGAACTGATTATAGCAAAATTATTTTAACTTCACCACACTGGTTTGCTATACATTGTTAACTAATTTTTTTCGTTAATCTAATGTTAGGTCACTCTGTTTTCTTCACATCCGTGATCCCACAGCGGGTAAAAGTCAATAATTTATTGCTTTAAGTCAGAATCGAATTCAAAACGTTAACATTTTCCGTATTAAAAGTCAGTATAATATAAGCTAAACAGTATTTATTATATTTACCATAATTTGTGAAATACGTTCGTATTTTACTGGTAATGATGTTGGAAATGTGAAACAATATGAAAGAAAGAACAATTGCTCCTTCGTCGTTATTGAAATCTGCGAGCAAATCACACAGCGATACATAAACACGGAAAAGGTGAATTGTGTTTGTTCTTACAGCCGCTGTTGAACGGAAACTGAGTGGGGCTGAAATATGAACATTATATATTAGAAATTATTATTTAATTGTGTTAGCCTAATATTTTGTCTTGAAAAGAAAGCCAGGAGGCCAGTCGTGGCGCAGCGGCACGAAGTGTGACTGTAAAACCGACTGGTTGTGGGTTCGATCCCCACTCGAGGAGATGAAATATTTACTTAAATTTATATTTCCATTTTCTTCGCTCTGGTGTCGAGGTTAAGCGCGGCGTTGAGTTCTGCCACTTAACACGCAATACCTCCGGAATTCGGCAGAAAGTGGGGAACAGAGTGTCTTAACACTAGGTTTCCTCTGCCTACCCTGCTGTGTGCGGGATACAGCGTGAAGCTGATTTTTTTTAAAAGTAATCTAGTCACAACCTCAAAATTAAAGTTTACATATTTTTAAACTGATCAAAAATTAAATACAATGATTAATCAGTACAACTAGTAGCTCACAACTACATTAATACTAACTAAATTCTTATTTCTAATTACGCTTAAGAACCGCGTTCTCGTCTCGACATAGATCTAGTACAATCGGTCTTCCTCCTCCGTCTTATTCTGCAAACGCCAAGCTCTGGGGAAGTTACGATTCCACTATCGTGGCAAATCGACACACCGAATCGAAGTGGAGGACGTATGAGGATATCTCTAAAGGCATATATAGCTATTTCATCTCCTCGAGTGGGAATCGAACCCACAACCAGTCGGTTTTACAGTCACACTTTGTGCCACTGCGGCCTCTAATATAGTGTATTTTGTGTACATGGACTAATGTACATGTGTACACTGCCTAACATTTGTGATTAAAAGAATAATAATGACAGCGGACTTAAGATGGAGATTTTGAGCCTGCTTGTCAAGTAATTTAATTCGTATTTGTCATTGTCTGAAACTGTATTACAAAATATTGGCAGTATAAACCTTTAATTTTAATGTAAAATGTATATTAGCTCTAGTTTTTAGTCCTTTTATTAAAATGTTGGTAAAGTTTATTGTAGATAATGACATTAAATTATAGTTCTTTCAATGTGTGTGTGTGTGTGTGTGTGTGTTTTTTTTTTACTATTTTCATTTGTACAAAATCAAAAAAATATATATATATTTTTTTTTCATTTGTACATTTCTAATATAGTGTTTGTTTGTTTGTTTTAGTGTTTGATCCAGTTCATCCACTTCCATATCTATAACTCATATCTCTCAAAATTTACTGCTTCATATCATTCGTGTCTTTTCTACTATACGTGACACTGGCAGATTATTTTGCGCCTGTCATCGCAAAATCAGGCCATTAAATAAAAAAAAAAAAAAAACCTTTAATTGTCGATTTTTCTAATTTAGGTTAGTAGATTGACGATCTTAATTAATTAGAATGCTATAATTTTATACAATTTGTGTTATTTACTCCGGTATACTCCAACATATTACACTACTTAAGGGACATTATCCATGTTAATGGTCTGTGATTATACTTAAAAGCAATTTTTCTATCGTTAAATATTTTTCATCAGTTTCCGATAGAGTTCGCGAGGTGAATGTTACGGGTTTACGGACACGCCCGTTGTTAAAATGAAAAAATATACCAATCGAATAGAGAACCTTTTTTTTGAAATCGGTTAGAAACAAATATATTACACAAGGCGCCTTAATTGTAATTACCATTTGTAGAAAGATTTTAATACTTACCCTCAATAAAAGAGTATTTAAGTCGTCTTATTAATGTATTGGTCGTCGATTTTATAAGACACAACACGTATATGTATTGCAATTCCATTATAAGCACGAAAAATTCATTGAAAAAATATAATAGAAACGATATCCTAACGAAATCTGAAAGAAAAATGGGTTATGCTTCGATTCTTAAAAATGCTTGTAATATATTATTGATCTTACAATGTATTTTGCATCTTTAAAAAAAATGTTGATATAAAAAAATCTTCAAAAATGTTCCCGTTAACCCTGGGAAGGAGGCAGGGGGGGGGTCAGTGGGATATCGGTCCCAAAATCTTAGTGTTTACATTTAGATGTTCCAAGGCACAACGTCGACCCCGACAAACATTAATGGATATCAGTCTTTTTGTCTATTGATGGCAATGGAAATTCAAAGTTTGAATAGATAATCCCTAGTCACAAACCTAAAATTTAAAGAGAGAGAGAGAGATAAACTTAATTTATTTTAGCTTGACGCTGCATCCTGCACCTAGCAGGGTAGGCAGATGGGATCTGGGAACCTTGTCTTAAGATACTTCGCTCACATTAAGATACTCCTGTTCTCCACTTTCCACCAAATTCTGGCGGTATTGCGTGTTGAGTGGCTCCTTATCAGAGCGAGGAAACGAAAAATATTATATATTTCACCTCTTGAAATGCGAATCGAACCCAAAAACCTGGCACGTTCACAGACGCACGCTTGTGCCACAATTTGCCCCATATCTCCGTCATAATTACAATATAAGTACAAGTAAACTTACATTTATTAGAAACTAGAATCCATTCACTATAATATATTATTAGTATAAATAAAACAAACGAGATCAATGTTGATATTGACCAGAAGATGACAGCAGCTCTTTTCAGTTTTATACTGATGTACTCACTATCCAAGGCCGCATTTATCTACATATACAAATACACGTATTAAAATGTTATACATCGTTTAAATTTCAACATTACGAATCTCTTATACTATTAAATTTATTATTTACCCATTATCTATACTAAACTATGCCATGCTATATCAATACTATACTATAATATATAATTGGCCGGTATGTGTGCGGTCCTTAAATCTGCAGCGATGATAACTGTATCCCCAAGATAAAAAGCGAATTGGGATGACAAGAGACACTCTGATTTCTGATCTTAATATAACATATAGGAGAAAAGAAGAATTGGCATAAAAATCTAAATAAATTTGGTATGAGCATATGAGGTATTTCCTATCTTCCTGTATGGAGTATATACATTGAATGTCCTGGCAAGAGAAATAGATTTACGAGTTCGATGTTCCGCTGGAATTGTATTAATATATTGGATTGAAAAAAAACGCAACAATCCATCGATCCTGACGAAACTACAGATAACGTCCACTATATGCCAACAACAAATTTTGTTATATTTCGGCTACAAAATGGGCAGAACCGACGAAAGTCTGGAAATACTAACTGAAGTTGAATATACCGCGGGCAAAAAATCACGCAGTGGTTCACCGATACGATGTATTGAACGGAATACGGTTGTGAGAGAAGCGCTAGATGGAGTGCCGATGGAGGCTGACCACCATGGATGCAACCCTAATGCTGACCGCGATACACAGACATTAGGGGCAGACTTCATAATAATAGTTTTGACGTAATCCTTACCCGTGATCGATAAACCTCTGCGGTCAAACAGTCAAAGCTGGCACTTACAATGTGTCATGAATCATATACAACTCCTAATTATTTCCATCCATCCATGTGACTGAAGCCGCAGATGACAGCTAGTGCATTAGGTACAAGGGACATTACTATCACATATATTTTGTTGTATCTCTTTAAAAATTACTCCTTTTTATCGTTGGTCCGTCAAACAACATTAAAAATACTTTCACTCATATTACATACCTCATTTATTTTTCTCAGGTATTTGATTATACGGCTAAATCGTTTTCGGCCATTGTAAATTATTAATATTATTAGAAAATGTTTACTAAATATATCCCAAAAAACCGTGACTGTGTATATAAAGGACAAAATTGATGGTTCTAGTTCATTATTTATGATATAAATGAATAAAAATTGTGAAGTCACGAGAAAAGCAGCTGAAGACAAAAAATTACATATTGTTACTACTTAATATTAAGATATATTGCTAAAGGAACTAGCGGCCCGCTCACTGCTTCGCCCACCAACAGTCTTCGGTTTTCCGAACAGGAAGACAGCAAAACAAAAAAAATCGTTTATTTGTTATCTTTTGTATCGTGTAAATATATGGCTTGTTTTTTATATGTATAATACTTACATGAATTTTTTGCAGAAATAATAAATCACTTTCCGTCTCCGAATTTTTGCGTTCACCTGATCGCAATAAATCAGCAATTTGATTAGTTAGATATGTCATCTTTCTTGGGGACAGGTTAAACCGAAGCTAATTTCTACGAGGATGGGACAATTCTGGTGATATAATTGATAGACAGAAAAGGCGCATTAGCACCAAAATTTGTCCAGGAGCGCATGTCCTAAGCACGATAACAAGTATGCCATCGGGACCACCGGATTTTCTGACGTCGAGAGAACTAAGAACAATTCGCACGGGGGTTTGATTAATCCGAACGTCACGCACAGTTTGCTTACACCTAGTCATGGATGGTGGGCTTTCCAAGTCATTAAGAGTTGAATTTGAGCTTATTTTGTACGTATCTTACTATAGTATAACAATAACTTTCAGCGGGCGAAGCCGAGCTTGGTTGCTAGTATTTAAAATATATATTTACAAAATAAGCTGACGAAGATAGTGTTGCAAATGGCATAACTCCGTGATAATGTGACCATATAGCCGCGGTTAACTCGAGTAAGATGTACGGGGGCGGCACCGATTGCTCTACTAACTAGCAGCAGCTGTGCGAACTGAACATTTACGTAACACACGTCTTCATCCATATTGTTTATGCCTGAAACAAATATTTTGATATCAATTTATATATATATTTTTAATCTTTATTTGTTTCTATATGTAATTTTTTATAGTTTATAAGATTTTGCTTGAGTAACGTGACCATTCCTTTTCAGCCCAAAACGGGACATCGGGTTTTTTTTTTGTTATTTACCAATTTTATTTCTTTTTTAACTATTGTATTAAAAAGTATTTTTCTTTAATGTAAAATGCTAGAGATTACTTTAACTTACCTTCCTTACCTTTTAAGGTAAAAAGAGCCCTTATTTATTAGATTACTTCGTTGTCTGTCCGTCTGTCTGTGTGTCAAGAGCCTTTATCTCGGGAACGCTTGGCGATATCAAGTTAAAATTCAAACCATATAGGTTGCAAGATGTTGGCTGATGATTTTCTGAAAAAAATATATTTCTACATTAACTTAAAAAAATATATGGCCAGTTATATAACAAAAAATGCGTATTTCCATACTATAAAGAAACAAAATGAATAGGGTACATCCGGATGACTTCGGATTATGAAATTTGGCAGCCGATATCTAAAGGTAGTTACTTATTCAGAAAAAACTATATATTTGTGGTTAAATCCTAATGAAACATAATGGAATTAAAAGGAAAACAAAATTTGGTATTAAAGCTAGCGTGAAGTGAGGTATCAGATAAAAGAGCTCTGGCTAAGCTAAGCTTGAATTGGATCCGAAAAAGCTTGAGATCTCCAATTTTTATATGGGAACCCTTGATGGGCGAGCCCGACACGACCATATCGGGGTATTGTAGGGTAGTACCTTACCTTAAAAAACGTTTCAGGATGAAAACATTACATTAGTCTTAAATATTTCAAATACTACTACGTATCAGTAGTAACAACAACACCTAACAACAATAAACAAATAAAGATTGATATCTTATACCTAATTTAAAATTATTTTACAAAGTAATACGGCTTAATCGCTTCGAAAATTATAAGGGTATCCATTATTATAGAGTAATATTCTATGAAAAATATAAAATTAGTTTCTGATAACGAACAAAATTAAGTATATTTATTAATTTTTTGAATACTATAATTTTGAATTGGTTTATATCTCAACTAGTGGGCGCGCGCAGCTTCGCCTGTTTATATGGCAGAATTAGGAGAAAATTGTAAAAAAAAACCACTGTTCGATAAAATATATTTAACAGTCTGGATTTATTTTTTTATAAAAATCGATGGCGATTTAAAGATTTTTCCATATAAACTTTTAACCCCATATTTGAACGCTTAAGTGATGATTTCTAAAAAACCATGAAACATGATCAATGAAATCATTTTAAGAGTTTGAATTTCAAATTTTATAAGAATCGGTGCCGATTTAAAAAAAAAAACCATACAAATTTTCAACCCCTATTTCATCCCTTTAGGGATAATATTTTTCAAAATCACTTTTTAATGGAAGTCCAGATTTCGAAAATGAACATCTGTCCAAATTTCATTTTTAAATTAATACTTAATCAAAAAGTACTTGTTGGAGCAAGCCACGATAGTGGTATCCTGGCTGCAGTCCCTGCGTCTCGCGGCCAGTTGCAGTCCAGGAGGAGCAGTAAGGATTAAGGGGGTAAAAATTGGTGGGGCACTAGGTACAAAATAAATAAGCATTTGTGATTTCATTCCGACATTTATATTTATTTCATGTGAATTTGTGTGAATTTATAAAGAATTTAAAACATTAAGATCCACCGAAATCTACAGATCAGCATTATACTTTCACTTTACCTACACAAAGCGGCTCTCAGGACCGTTAAACTAGCTCTTGAGAGATATTCTGTATGGTATTGCGAATATAGCGAGCGGATTTTTGTATGCTGTGAGATTTTCCTCTCATAAATATATTTTGCATTTACAAAACTGTGCAGTAAGGATAATCCGGCGGCAGGTACACTCTCCATAAATGCGACAGGGACTTCTCTAGGATGAATTATTTATTCTCTGGTGTCGAGGCAAAGGTGCGGCGTTGAGTTCTGCCACTCAACACGCAATGGCTCCAAAATTCGGCAGAAAGTGGGGAACGGAGTGTCTTAACACTAGGTTCCCTCTGTCTACCCTGCTGTGTGCGGGATATAGCGTGAAGCTTATTTATTTTATTTTATTTGTTTTTTAATAAATAGAGGCTGTTGTGGCGCAGGAGCACAAACGTTAGACGCGACGGTTGTGACATCGATACTCACTCCAGGAAATAAAATATTCAATATTTTCAATTCTTCGCTCTGGTGTCGAGACAAAGCGCGGTGTTGGGTTCCTATAAATAAATACACTCAAAATCAAATCACTTGGCATTAAGGACACCAAATTGTTTTTTTTAAAAGTCTCGGAGAAAGGATCCTTAAACAACAACTCTCTAATATTATACCAAAATTATGTATGCGATGCACTTTCTTACAACATATTTAAAAAAAAAAATTGTACTGGAAATACGACTGTGCTTCCACATATGAATAATGAGTGATATAAGTGTGAAACTAGAGCTGATTTAGTTCGTTGATAACAAACTTCCACAAGTCGAATCATCGTAACGCCTGAGATTTTAGGAGATACTTAGAATCTCCTAAAATCTCAGGCGGATATGATGCTAAAGGTTAATTTTATTTTTAATATAAATAAATTAAAATAAATTTTATAAAATAGATAGAGCTTGTAACCATAATTGGTAATAAACTACAGAAACATGAAATTACGAATAAATTAACAAAATAAAAATTAACTTTGAAAATGAATCAAGTTAGGATGATGGTTAAAATAATTAAAAAATAAATGAAGCAGCACGCTGTATCCTGCACGCAGCAGAGTAGGCAGAGGGAATCTAATGTTAAGACACTACGTTCCCCACTTTCCGCCGAGTTCTGGAGGCATTGCGTGCTGAGTGGTGGAACTCAACGCCGCGCTTTACCTTGACACCAGAGCGAAGAAGTATAAATATAAATAAATATTTCACTTCCTCGAGAGAGGATCGAACCCACAACCAATCGATTTTACAGTCACACTTTGTGCCTTTAAGCTAATAATATTATTAAAATAATTATTTTAATATTTTTTATCTACTCTTGTAGTAATAAATGATAGAATGTATACGCATACATTATTTTATTACAACCAAAACATACAAATAATAATCAGATCAAAAATATTCCTCCTAGGAATTATCAGATCATCATTTGGGACGACTAGGAGATAAAGTTGAACCCTCTGTATAAAACGCGCTCGAGTATTTCAAGATCACATTTTTTTTCACATTTTGAAAGCTTGGTTATCACGTTAGGTCCCATTCAAAATATTTCAATAACATACTTCTCTGAGTCCACTCAAAGTTCCCTTTAAATTTCTGACACAGTTAAATAACTTTTGTTTTTTACTCCTTTTTATTACCACAAATTACTCGTCCACTGATTATATTATTTAAAATAACGCATAAAATCTGAACGTGGTGGGACTCGAACCCGCCCATCCTGCAAATCGACCAGGCGCTCTGACCACTAAGCCATACGTTCTCATTAAGTTACGTCAAAATTTTTATATGCTTATTTATGTTGTTAGCATCTCTGTAGGGAGATTTATACAAATTTCCGCTACCCAAATACAATTACTAAGAATTATCGTTTGGCAAGAGAGAATGCTATTTTATTAAATATATTTACCATTTTAAAAGCGTTGATCCACTGTTAGGAAAGAAAAATACTTATTTTGAAAACATTAAAAAATTATAACGTAGTGGGACTCGAACCCGCGCCATCTGGGTATCAACCAGGGCACTGACCACTAAACCATACGTGTTCACGTCGAACTTTTTTTACGCTTGTTACAACTTATTTATGTTAGCATATCTGTAGGGAATTTTTTTACAAATTTTCACTACATTTTTAAAGTAAGTACATTACATTTTTATTGTTAATCCACACTTAGGAAGGAAAAATACTTATTTAAAGCAGGTATACAAATTTCAACGTAGCGGGACAGCGAACCCGCTCCTCCTGAATGCTATTTCTTAAATAAATAAATAAATCAGCTTCACGCTGTATCCCGCACACAGCACAAGTAAAATAATTTAAATAAACTTGTGCTTTAATGCTGAAAAAAAAAATATTTAAATTATTAAATACCAATTTATCCTTTTTGTTTTTGGACTTTTGCAACTTTGAATATAATTTGAAAAATTTCGTTCTAATATAGCTAAAAAAGCTAGCCATAAATTTAAATTTATCAATAATTTAAAGTTTCAAATGGGCCATAAGCTCTAAACGTCCACAGTCTCCGTCAGACATCAACTATTCAGTTATTAATAGTCAGTATGTTGTACGCTAAAATTTTTTTTATTACATCCATAATGCCTCCAGGATTCGGCGAAAAGTGGAGAACAGAAGTATTTTAATGGGAACAGAGTCCCTGAACACTAGATTTCCAAGTTTTCTTTGCCGGGACATAGCATGAAGCTAAAAATAATGATAACAATAAAAACAAAAAAAAATACCATAATTTTTCAAAAACCATCGAATTTTATTGAAAATGAAAGAAAAAATCATAATTCCTTCATATATTAATTCCGCCAGAAAATCACACGGCGATATATAAACATGGAAAAAGTAAATAGGTCTGCAGTATAAATGTCATATATTCGAGTAGTATTTACTGAGTTTCTTTTTACTAAACAGTTCAGTTTTGGTCATTCTTTTTTTATTACATAGTACCTATTACGTCTAACACTACTGTGATTACGGGGTACTGCACAGAATTGGAAACGTTGGATTTCCAAAAAATATGTAAATAAGATGAGGCCAGTCGTGGCGCAGTGGCACGAAGTGTGACTGTAAACCCGACTGGTTGAGGGTTCGATCACCACTCAAGGAGATGAAATATTTAGTTAAATTTATATTTCCATTTCTTCGCTCTTGTGTCGAGGCTAAGCGCGGCGTTGAGTTCTGCCACTCAATACGCAATGCCTCCAGAATTCGGCAGAAAGTGGGGAATGGAGTCTCTTAACAGAGGAAACCTAGCCTCTGCTTACCCTGCTATGTGCGGGATACAGCGTGAAGCTGATTTATGTAAATAATAAATACAACCTATTCATGTAACTTACACCCAGTAGCAAAATAAAATATTTGATATATCTTATTTTGCTTAAACACATACTACAATAAAATATTAAATATAAAATAATTTAATAATTTTGCTTAAATTTTTTTAATAAAATCCTTGAACTATTTTGTAACTTGGAATTTATTTAGATAAAAATAAACTGTGTAAGAAATCTACTCATTCATCTTCGTCGTGGATTAGAATGAAGAACGTAACGAGTGTCACTATGCCACCTAAAACCTGAAACAACAACATTGTTAGTGAGTTTCTTTAAAATTATTATTTTTCTATAGTAATAGTTTTTTTTTTAGTTTCTTATTTCATCCTCGATATAATCGATCGTTCTCCGTTTTCCGTCCAGAGTCGGCACACTAGATCAGTGTTTCCCAACATGGAAACCTTTTTATAAATTAACTTTTTTATATATAACCTTTTTGCAAATTAGACTTGTGTAATTTAAGAACTTTTTTTAACATCATTACAAACATTTTTGTTTTTTAGATGTTATATGTATTGTTGTTCTTTTATTAATTTCTACTCGGTACAACTTTAACCCTTTCGCTTCGGCCCATTATATGCAATGCGTAGGTCTAGTCGGTCATCGGTGCCAAATTTAACGAAAAAAGGCAAATTTTTAAATAATTGTCATAAATAATTGTAAGGTATAAAAAAATTATAAGTATTTGATTTCATTTTCATAAAAGGGGGCATTAAAAATTTTAGAAAGGTTAAGGTGGAGCATGGCACAAAAAAGATTGGGAAACACTGCACAAGATATTAAGTGACGGAACTTAATGCCACGCTTCGTCTCATCAAAACGATGAAATAAAAATAATTAATTTCTCGAAATTGGAATAAAATCCACAACCATCGCGTTTACAGCGGTACACTGTCCTATTGCACTATGACGACCTCTAATAATATATAAATAATTAAAAACACAAAAAACTCTTAAAGTAAGCGAACAATTAAAAAATTGCTGATAATCTTCAATCGTCTGAACACATTTTTTTTAATCGTCACCTTTCAAAGAAATAAGCTAAATCGAAATCGGTTCATCCGTTTGGGAACTACGAAGTCCCTGACGACATAAAAGGCATTTGGACTGAGGTTTTCTTAGATGATTGATATATTTTTATTCAGAGGGAACCTAGTGTTAAGACACTCTGTTCCCCAAATTCTGCCGAATTCTGGAGGCAGTGCATGTTTAATGGCAGAATTCAATGCCACGTTTTGCCTTGACACCAGAGCGAAGAATAGGAAATGTATATTTAAGTAAATATTTAATCTACTCGAATGGGGATCGAACCCACAACCAGTCGGTTTCCAGTCTCATTTAGTGCCCCTGCGCCACGACTGGCCTCTTGTGTGTGTGATTGATTGATAGACAAATAGACAGGGAAATTTAAAAAGTATACAAAACATACCATTTGAATAAAAGTCCTAATTATTTTAAAGAGGCCGAGCGGAGAAATGACAGGATCGTGGAGTAACAAGTTCATCTCGAAACACTTTAAATGCGCATGCGCACCTCGCACAGTGGCTGACAGTTCACTCACTGAATGCTGTACATCCTACGTTGTAAAATATGTTGTTATATAAAAATTATACTCTCTTTTAGTAGGCAGAGGGCATCTGGGAACGTATTACTAAGGCACTCCGTACCCCACTTCCCAATTAATTCTGAAGGTATGTAGAGTAGCGGAACTCAACGCCGCGCGTTGCCGCGTTAGAATTTTTTTCATTTCCTCAAGTGGGGATCGAATTCACACACAGTCCCGTTTACAGTCGCACTCTTGTGCCCGAGCGCCACGACTGGAAAGGGAAACTGGTGGGAGGAAATGTTGTTTATTATAAAAGCAGTCTTACCTAAATCCTTATATTTTTACAATATTATAAAAGACATTTTCTTGCAGAAAGGATTTTTTTTATGTAAAACATCTTGGATTAATACTATAATGTTTTTATATACTACAATTTTTACTTGACATCTCCTCGAGTGGGGATCGAACCCATAACCAGTCGGCTTTACAGTCACACTTTGTGCCGCTACACCAAGACTGGTCTCAATCTAAATCTTTTATCTATCTAATCTAAATCTTTATATATAATAGAAAAGTCAATTCTGTACATGAAAGATATAAAAAGAACATTATAATAGTTAACACATCGTTTATAGAAGTTAAAAAACCACGCAAAAGAATTTTTGTCTGTCTGTTTGTTTGGTTGGTCGCCAATTGCACAAAAACTAGCATATAGAAATAGATGATTTTTCGTGTGGCGATAGCCAATTTTCCTTAAAAAATAATAAACCGAAAAACGTAAATTCCCTTAAATACCGATAACTACTGGATGGAATCGAATGCTTCAATTCAAAGCTTAGAGCACTTTATAGGATAGTTTCATCATGGAGTATAAAACAATTTTAGTAGGAACAATAATATATTTATATTTTTTATCACAATCAGAACTTACCCAACCAAGCGTTTTATCAAACTACCCTTTCCAATAAAAAAGAATCATCTAAATCTGTTGGGTTGATATTGAGTTATTCGTCCATTTGTCCTGCATATACTCAATGCAAGTTTTAAGAAAAAATTTCTGTTTTCTTTTCTCATAGATAACATGATCAGACATGACGAGACAAAACGAGACTACACAGGACGCACTAGCTCTCAAAAAAAGAATCATCAAAATCGGTTTACTCAGTCCAAAAGTTGTGAGGTAATAAATACGGTACAGTCGAATTGATAACCTCCTCCTTTAAAAGAAGTGGGTTTATGAAAATCTGACACTTTCAAATAAGTACGTCGATTAATCGCAATTCAAGCTAAATTATATAATTTTATTGAAAATTATTAATGAATAAATCACTTATCGTTCCAATTTTGTTTAACACATTTAACCTTCTGAGATTTTGTGAAAATGTAGATATATTTCTTTATGTTATAAATATAAGAGATCAGTTCCCAACTTCCCAATGCCAACACTATTGTCATATAAAAATAATACACTGAACTCATATAAAAATAATATACTGTGTCATATAATATAAAAATAATACACTGAATATGCTGGTGAAGTATTTTAAAATTACCAAGGTTTTAGTATAATATCTTAATAGAACTGTATTTAGATGTTTATATCAACATTTTAAACTACCTATAAAGAAGTTAGTTAAATAAGTCACAGTCAGCTGCTTCGCTCATTTTTCTAACTTTAACGTTTTTTGGTACTGTACAAATATATTTTGTATTTGACAAAATATGTTGTTATTAATTAAATTTTTACCTTTATGGTTACTTTAATTTTCAATTCTACTCAACTCATTATACGAGTGTTATTTATGTTTTTAAGCCGTAATTATATTATATGAACCCAATCTAATATTTAGAAACCTTTATGCACCTCATAAATAACAGTAGGAACCTACAAAATCCTACACCAAAAAAGATTTTAACTCTTTTACATCTTACTTAAAAATGGGAAGATTCAAGTCAATCTTGAATCTTCCCATTTTTAATATATATATATACACTATTTCCTCACCTACTGGTCAATAGGTGAGGAAATAGTATATATTATAATATCATACTCATCAGCTCTATCTTTGGTGTTAATCAAATGATATCTTAGCTGAAATTTTAACAACGGCCGCTTGAACTGGTGCTAATTCGAAAGATCTATTCTTTCATCTACTTCAAGTTCTAACACAGCCTGTGGATCGCATTTCACGATAATGATAAATCTAAAAATACATTCCGTTTTCATCTGGTGACTGTTTGACGAACCAAAATTATATTTTATAAATATAATTATTTTAAATCAGCTTCACGCTGTATCCCGCACACAGCAGGGTAGGCAGAGGGAACCTTGTGTTAAGACACTCCATTCTCCACTTTCTGCCGAATTCTGGAGGCATTGCGTGTTAAGTGGCAGAACTCAACGCCGCGCTTAGCCCCGACACCAGAGCGAAGAAATGGAAATATAAATTTAAGTTAATATCGGGGAGATCCTCGAGTGGGGATCGAACCCACAACCAGTCGGTTTTACAGTCAAACTTCGTGCCACTGCGCCACGACTGGCCTCGACAATTATTTTAAGATGAATTAAATTATAATTCATCTTTATCACTTTTCTATTTCCCAGTTATTTTTCGTTTATTTAGTAAGCCTAGTGAAACTACAAAAAATAAACAAACAAAGACACTGAGATTTCTTCCATTCACCTAGTAATTGGGAACTCATGTGATACCTGTATGACATAAAACAACGATGAGCAATTACTCCTATGTTAAGTGGATTTTATCGAATGTAAATAATACTCGTGACATATGAGTAATTAATTGCTCATCATTGTTTTATGTCATACATCCAAGTAAATCTATTGTGACTTAGTATTGTTATATAATTATGTATATAACAAAACTCATTCACAATAAACGAATAATATTTTTTTTATCAGCTACATGCTGTATCCCGCACACATCAGGGTAGGCAGAGGGAACCTAGCGTTGAGATACTCCGTTCTACTTTCTGCCGAATTCTGGAGGCAATTAGGATTTTCTGGAGGATATCTGGAGGGAATTATGTGTATTAGTGAAAGAATAAAAATAGTGTGTAATACCTCTATAGAATATAATAGTATCTATTTTATGTCATAAAAAACAGCTTTATACATTGGAGGAGGATATTTTTACTTTTATAGCACTACAAAGTCACTAAGGCCGCTGCTACTATGCCATGCCCCGAAAAAATCGATGTTAAGTGGCGAACGCAGTGTCTTAATAACAGGATCATCATCTTTGCCTATCCGGCTATAGGCGGGATACAGCGTGAATTTAAAGCCTTTTTATTTATGAATCGATTAAAATAGAACAAATACTAAATGTTAAGAGAAGTTTGCTAAAATACAAAACTGCATTTAAATCGGTTAAGCCGTTCCTAAGATTAGCATGAACAAAAACACAGACAAATATAGAAACTGACCAAGTTCCATTACATTGTTAAATGCCCGTAATAATATTTTTTCTAATATATCCTTCATGTACAGACGCCGATGAATTGCGATTTTATTGTAAGTATCCGACAAGTTGGTATTTTTTTTTAAACATTCAATTGTATATTCTTATGGAAATTACGAAAATGTAACCTAAGTTTTTAATAGTTTTACATTAGAAACCTTGAGTGTGCTGCAAACATAAATTATAAGTATATTTAGACACGAACGTAATTCAGTGTATTAAGTAAATAATTGAGTAGTTAAAGCGGGCGAAGCCGCGAGCGGGTCGCTCGTATTAACTAATCTCACCTCTACTTTAACACGATGACAAGCTTCCACAAAGATGATAAATCGCATACATTCGTAGACGAAAATTATAAGGTTTGCCCAAAAATATATGTCCGTGGAATCTAGAACTGAAGAAAAATCAAATAAAACATTTACTCCTGGTTCAATCAGGGATTCAGATATTTTAAAATTAGTATAGAACTAAATAGTCTGTGTTGTAACCGTAATGGTTGTGGGTGTGGTCTCTTTTCAGGGAAATAGTTATAGTAAAAATAACTATTTCCCTGAAATAAAATTCTTTAGCTTTTTTTTTTAGCTTTTAACTTATATTTTCCTTTTTTAGAGGCCAGTCGTGGCGCAGCGGCACAAAGTGTGACTGTATATCCGACTGGTTAAATTTATAACTTTAATCTTTTATCCCTACCTTCAATTCAAAACGTTTACATTTTCCGTGAGACATTTATAATTATTCAATTATTACGTTATAAGAAATAAGAAGAAATATAAGAAGGCATTACATTATAAGAAATAAATTCTGTTTATTATGTTTACCAGAATTGGTGAAATACGACTGGATTCTGGCAATGATGTTGGAAATGTGAAACAATATGAAAGAAAGAACAATTGCTCCTTCGTCGTTATTGAAATCTGCGAGCAAATCACACAGCGATACATAAACACGGAAAAGGTGAATTGTGTTTGTTCTTACAGCCGCCGGTGAACGGAAACTGAGTGGGGCTGAAATATAAACATTATATATAATATATTAGATTTTATAATTTAAGTTTGCTGGTGTAATATAATAACTAAAAAGGCATGAAATCAAATTTATATTAAATAATTAAAATATAAGTAAGTAAATATATATTTTTTTAAACCGACAAAAAAACAGAGGGGGTAATATATTCGATTTGATTTTTTTGTTAAAAAAAAAATAAATAAGTGAAAAACAGATCTCTAAGTTCGACTCTTGTTCGGCTATTGAGCTGAACCGAGGCTCCAAAGTGTTCGTAAGAGATCTGTCTATTGAGCAAAACCAAACTGACAAGTTAATGACATGTTAGACCAGGGGTTCCCAACCTTTTCTTGGTCAAGGACCACTTTAATGTCAATCTTGGTAGCAGGGACCACTGTTCATGGAGGTACAATAAAAATGTACTGTGATAATCAAGCAAAAACTTCCCCTCACCATCGTCATAAAATTAAAATCGTGTTAAAATCGCGGACGGGAACCAGTGTGTTAGACCAATGATAATTACGGTGTAACTGCTTATATATTTAAAAAAAAAACTTTCATGAAGGCTTTTTTATTAATGGAATTTCTTTATTTAATCATCCTGTTCGCTTATTCGTGTAACTTTAGATAAACATCTCATTTATTTAGTGTATCTATCGTATGGATGGTTTTAAAAACTTAATCGAATATTTTATACAAGTTTTCTTTATAAAAATAACAATAAAACGTATTCAAGTGACGTAGCTATCTGTGACGTAGACGCTTGTGACGTTTGCTGCTCAACAAATGACGTAGACGAGTTCTAAGAATGTAGAGGTGTAGAGAAAGAGAAAAGTAAACTTTTAAATTATTATCTGGAGTTTAACGCGTATTCTGATTATTCAGATAATGCGTCGACATTAGTGTTAAGTTTTCTTGTTTTGTAGATAACTGTATAAAAGTACTCTTGGCGTTTTTCTACGTTAAGGGATATTAGTCACGTTAATGGTCTGTGATCGGTGTAAGCTATAAACTTTTTACCATGTAAATACAGTCTGCAGTATTTAGTAGCCCAAATTAAAAATTTAAAGTTCTTTTTCTTCGTTGTTATATATTTTTTTCACTTTTCGATAGAGTTCGTGGGGCAAGTGTTACGAGTTTATCTGAATCCATTATACTGCAACATCGCACCCGCCCTTAGTTAAAATTAAAACAAAAAATAAACAAACCGATTATAAAACCTGATCATTTGTGAAGTCGGTTAAAATTATTATTATTATAAAAGTTGCCCTAATAATAATTACCATTTGTAGAAAGATTTTGATACTTACCCTCAGTAAAAAAGCATTTAAGTCGTCTGTTAAACGTATTGATCGTTGATTTTATAAGACACAGTAGGTATATGTATTGCAATTCCATTATAAACACGAAAAACATATTAAAAAAATATAATAGAAACGTTAATTTAACGAAATCTGAAAGAAACATAACCCACATAAAAATGTTTGTAAGATATGAATGCTCTTACAATGTATTTGGTGTTTTATTTATAAGCTTATGCACCAAATATGGCTTTCATACAGTGTAGTTTCATTCATCATTTTAATTTTTCTTCAAAAAAGATGATGATGGTGAAAATGAAAAAAAATCTTCAATCTTTTTCCCGTCATAGAAACTTTCCTATGGCAGAGATATCGGTCCCAGAATCTTCGTATTTACAGTTAGATGTCTCAACGCACAACGTCGACTCCCAACATTAATGGATATCATCAGACTTTCTTTATTCAAAAAATATTTGAGGCCAGTCGTGGCGCAGTGGTACAAAGTGTGACTGTAAAACCGACTGGTTGTG
Source organism: Heliconius charithonia (assembly GCA_030704555.1). Classification (NCBI taxonomy): domain Eukaryota; kingdom Metazoa; phylum Arthropoda; class Insecta; order Lepidoptera; family Nymphalidae; genus Heliconius; species Heliconius charithonia. The sequence continues at coordinate 3,384,055 of CM060810.1, forward strand.
GGTTCGATCCCCACTCGAGGAGATGAAATATTTACTTAAATTTATATTTTCATTTTTTCACTCTGGTGTCGAGGCAAAGCGCGGCGTTGAGTTCTGCCACTTAACACGCAATGCCTCCAAAATTCGGCAGAAAGTGGGGAACGGAGTGTATTAACACTAGGTTCCCTCTGCCTACCCTGCTGTGTGCGGGATATAGCGTGAAGCTAATTTAATTTAATTTTTTATTTTATCAAATATTGATTCAAAATTTGAAACCTCCTGGAAACCGACCAGGCGCTCTGACCACTAACCTATATGTCCTAAGAATTTTCGTAAATGTAGAATAAGACTTTAAAAATGTTAAAAAAGGTCTATTTATTTTTTGATACTACACTTGACACTCATAGCTGGGTAGGAAAAGGGGACCCTAGTGTTAAGACATTCCGTTCCCATTAAGACACTCCCATTCTGCACTTTCCATCAAATAATGGGGGCATTGCGTGTTGAGTAGCTCGTTATCAGAGGGAGGAAATGAAAAATATAAAATATATCACTTCTTCAATCGAGCTCAAAACGACAGATTTTCTCAACAGTCGCACACTTGTACCACGACTGACCTCATATTTGCTTCATAATTACAATATAGGTACAAGTATACTTACATTTATTAGAAACTAGAATCCATTCACCATAATATATTATTAGTATAAATAAAACAAACGAGATCAATGTTGACATTGACCAGAAGATGACAGCAGCTCTTTTCAGTTTTATACGGATGTACTCACTATCCAAGGCCGCATTTATCTACATATACAAATACACGTATTAAAATGTTATACATCGTTTAAATTTCAACATTACGAATCTCTTATACTATTAAATTCATTATTTACCCATTATCTATACTAAACTATGCCATGCTATATCAATACTATACCATAATATATAATTGGCCGGTATGTGTGAGGTCCTTAAATCTGATAACTGTATCCCCAAGATAAAAAGCGAATTGGGATGACAAGAGACACTCTGATTTCTGATCTTAATATAACATATAGAAAAAAAGAGGAATTGGTAAAAAAATGAAAACAAAATTGATACGAGCATTGGTATTATCCTATGTTCCTGTATGGAGTATATACTTTTAATGTCCAGGCACGAAGAAGACATAGAATTTATACATTGATTGTGATGCTGGAGTTGTATTTTAACATCCTGAACTGAAAAAACTTAACGATCCATCTATCCTGACGCAACTAAAAATAATCGGCTACAAAATGTGCAGAACCAACAACTTTCTAAAAAGCTGATTAAGGTTGGAAATGCCGTGGACAAAATCGCGCGGTGGTTCACCAACACATTGAACTGATCGTATTAAGAATCGTCTTCTTTTAGTCTCTATACGATTGTGAGAGAAGCGCTGAATAGAAACCAAAGACGATAATGCTGATCGCGATGCACAGTATGAGGGGGACCCTTACCCGTGATCGATAAAACATTGTAAATGCCAGATTTCATGTGTCATGAGTCATATACAACTCTTAATTATTTCCATCCATCCATGTGACTGAAGCCGCAGATGAAAGCTAGTGCATTAGATATAAGAGACATTATTATGTTGTAAATCAGCATAGAGAACCTAGTGTAAAGACATTCCGTTCTCCAATTTCTGCCGAATTCTGGAGGCATTGCGTGTTGGGGGAAGAACTTAACGCTACTATTATGTTAAAAATTACTTCTTTTTATCGTTGGTCCGTAAAACAATATTATAAATAAATTCACTCATATTACATACCTCATTTATTTTTCTCAGATATTTAATTAAACGGCTAAATCGTGTTCGACCATTGTAAATTGTTGTTAATAGAGGAAAATGTTTACAAAATATATCCCAAAAAACCGTGACTGTGTATATAAATGACAAAATTGATGGCTCTCGTTCATCATTTATGACATAAATGAATAAAATTTGTGCAATCACGAGAAAAGCAGCTGCAAAATATAACATATTGTACCTACTTAATATTAAGGTTATATTGTTAAAGGAACTAGCGGCCCGCTCACTGCTTCGCCCACCAACGGTTTTCAGTTTTTTGAACAAGAAGACCGACAATGAAAAGAAAACGTTTATTTGTTAACTTTAGTATCGTGTAAATATATGCCTTTAAAATTTTGTATATCGCTTATTTTGTAATCACATCAATACATACATACATAAATTCTTTGCAGATATAATAAATCTCTTTCCGATTCGATAACAACCAATGTAATAAGTTCTTTGATTTTCACGATTATTACACATTTTAAATAAAAACTATTTTAACCGGATTAATCGCGCCTATTTAGTTTTTACATTTTTGGAAACCCGACGTTTCGTGAGCACACTGTGGATAAACCTAGCCATTACATAAGGTTTGATAGACCCCTCATCCTCGCTAAGGAAAACAGATATATTCCTAGAATGATCCGCGAGGCTATTGAAATACAAAAATATCCTAATTTCAATAGAGAGGATGGCTGGAAGCTTTCTAACACCTGGGACCCATACATCAAATCTTTGGAGTCTCAGACCCACCATACCAGAGGGCAAGATACAGTTAGCTCATTCTGCAAGAATCCAGGGCAGTACGCGAGGAAATTAAGAAATCGTTGGCTGTAGTTTGATATAGTAATTATGTCAACTGACAGACGAATGCCACCTCAGTCTACCCGTGACCACGGACTACTGCAAAGTGTTCGAAACGTCGGGTTTCCAAAAATGTAAAAACTAAATATACGCGATTAATCCGGTTAAAATAGTTTTTATTTAAAACAACCAATGTGTTTCCAAACTTGGTATTTGTTTGATTCCATACATATGAATGTATAGTTTCGGTGTTAAATATGTTATAATTATGTATGTACCTATTATAAATATTTACGATATACTTAAGTTTTAAGCAATCAAAGACAATAAGTCTTCTCTAAAAAGGTCATTCCATAGTTCACCTACATGGGAAGAATGATCATGATGTGCTCACGTTTGACGCCAAAAATACATCCAATTGGTGCGGGTAATATTTACTCCTGTAGCGGGAGGAGTGATGGAAAATAGAGGATTGTGGCGTCGAACCAAATAATTTACGGGAGCATTCTCCATAGTAAAGACCATAGAATACTGACAGAGAACAGACAGACAATATCTCTCCGTGTACTTAACGGTTCTTAGTTGTTACTTAATTCAGGATCCTCTCATAATTCTAATGGTCCGCTGCTGAATGGAGACAAGTAGTAGCAGTTGATACTGAGGGGCGCTGCCCATAGGTGGGAACAGTACTCGTCATGAGACGAACTTGAGCTTTATAAAGCATAAGCCGATGTTTTGACGTAACGTACAGCTTCGTCCTGATCAGTATCCTGAACTTTTTAAAGTCATTTTAGGTCGAATCATCGAATGGTGCTGGAATGCAACACGTCATTGAAATGCTAAATGAACAGTGTCGAGGATAGCACTGAACCAAGGTTCAGAAGGGATTTTCCTGCTTTAGTGGGCTTGGTTTTCGAGCATATACCGTTGATAACGATACTTATGCTTCGACCGCCAAGGAAACTGGTTACCCACTTGCATAATCTCCCGGGTAGTCCATAAGATGGCAACATTGATAGAAGAGCTTTGTGTCAGAAACTATCAAATAATTTTGCGATGTCGACATCATCCATACCTTCCCCTTTACTCTTAATGGGTTGTCTCCTTACGGCGGGATCGGGAGATCAGGACCACTGGACTTTCTGACCCCAAGAACTAACAACACGTCACACCGCGGTTTGATTAATGCTAACGTCAGTAGTTATGAATTGTGGGTTTCCTAAGTCATCGAGAGTTGGATTTGATACAAAACGAGTGCATAAGATAGAGAAGATATCCGCCTTCCTTTTTGGCGAATAAATCAGAGATCCAAACGATTCGAGCAGTGGTAGAGGTGAAGGCGTACAGAAGAGACAAAATGCATGAGTTTTGACGCTTAGTTTGTATATAACTTGGTATAATATAACAATAACTTTAAGCGAGCGAAGCCGAGCTTGGTTGCTAGTATTTAAAACATATATTTACAAATGAAGCTGACGAAAATAGTATTGCAAATGGCATAATTCCCTGATAATGTGACCATATAGCCGCGGTTAACTCGAGTAAGATGTACGGGGGCGGCACCGATTGCTCTACAAACTAGCAGCAGCTGTGCGAACTGAACGTTTACGTAACACACGTTTTCATCCATATTGCCTGAAACCAATATTTAGATATTAATTTGTATATAATTATTATTCTTTAGTTATTTCTATACACAAGTTTTGAGGAGTTAGTATTATTATAGAAATAGATAGGGAGTAGGTATTAGTAGTAGGATGGAAGTTTTGCAAGGAGCGCCCTATGCTACACTCGATCAAACCTTAGCCATGTTCAAACTAATTGCCAGGGCCTCTTCCTTGCTTTCGTGGTTTTGCGTGGGTTAAGTAAACCAAAAGATCATCGGTTGAGCGACCATGGCGGAAACCCTATTGACTGTCATTAACCAATCGGTGACCCTACAGAAAAACCAAGAGCTGACTATTGATAATGCTCTCCATCATTTCAAGAACAGTGAGGTGACTACGCCAACTGAGAAAGAATGCCGAAACAAACGCGTTAGCATCTGTGACAGCTCAGGAGCACATGAGCGGAGCACTAAAATAGAAATGGCATCTGGCCCGCTCGACTTGTGGATGACCAAAGAGGAAAGAGCTCGCCTAACAGTTTTTTGGCTGAATTTAATTTCAGTCATTGAGCTCTGGTACCGCGGGATTATCGGCGGCGTTGTTCCTCGGTCACCCATAGTCGAGTTCGAGGTAAGGAGATCGGTTTTCTCTTTAGCCGTGTGTGTAATGGAGGAAGCGAAGGCTGGCTAAAGTTACTAAGTGCAGCCTTTCTCTTTGCAAGCTTCTCACCGATTTTGACGATATGCTTCTCTTCATGCTGTTATACTTCCTCTTTATGGTTCACCTTCGGATCCTTAGTAATAAGTGCCTCAGCCAATATCTGATATGGCTCGCGTTTGCTTAAGGCAGCAAGTTTGCAAGGCGTATCAAACCAAGCCCGTGATTTGCCACCGATTGGCACTACAGTGGTAGGAATAAAAAGTTCAATGCCCTGCAGAACCACGTCGGCAACACCAGCGGCACAGCAGCGCATTAGGATCGTCAGAAGAAAAGCAAACCGGCCCCCAGGGATAAGATGAGTAAAATATACGCATCCCATCCCATTCTGCTGTCTTGTAGTGCCAGACGCGACGTGTTGCGGGTGTTCTGCCGCACTTAAAGGTCACGAAATTCCATATCTCGCAAAGATCTAGCTAAGCCAACTGGCAGTGCGCCATTAAAATCGCCAAGTATCACGACCTCAGAGAGAGGATCTATGAGAGCATATCGTCGATTGCCGATTGCATATGGTCTGATTCTGCATTCCCACTGTGGGATCCGTAAAGGCATGCATAGACTCAGACACGATCGTGCGAGTCAACACGGAGCCTGATGGTTGACAGGTTCAAATTTGCAAGACGACGGAAACTTAGTCCTCCCTTACGAACACAACGACCCCGACATGGGGCATAAAGTTATATTCTATGTCTCTCTCTAGGTATAGAAGATAAGTTGTGTCGCTCGGTCAGGCAATCTGAGTCTCCGTCAGGAATAACGCCTGTCGTCTCGAGATGGTGATGGACGTCATTTAGATTGGAGTGTAGAACACAAAAGATAGATATTGCCAAAGCCCATGTTAAGCGTGGTAGAGTAGCCGTGGAGTGCACGCCTCGTTTGCCCTGTCCATAGCGCGGAACTGTGCCCTCCCCAGAATTCGAAGGGCGGCCTGAGTTTATAGACTCAGGGAGGGATTCTCCAACACCGGAGGTGCTGGTGGGTACCAGTGGTAGTTTCTCTTTGATTGCCGCTATCATCTGTCAAGATAATTTATCTCGAGATCACGTGGAAGTCATCAAGCTGAAATTAATGTCTTGTATCACGTGTATTGTTCCTCGAAGCACAGAAAGAAATCAAACTTCTGAGGCAAAGAAATCAAAAGATACGATTTATTTATACATAGTTTTTTCTGCATTTTGTATGAAATTAAGATCCGCGCAATCAAAACCTATAGGATACTTCCCGTGGATTTTCATTTACGAAATTTACTACGAGGTTCGAGTGAGTTGACTAAGATACTTGTTTTTTTTTCTTTCTTTCGAGGGACTATAGATCTGAATACTTGATATTACTGGCTGCTTGATACCTTGATAGAGGTCTTGATAGACGGACAATAAACGGATCGTTTTTACTTATTGACATACGGAACCCTAAAAAAGGAGAAGGTTTAATTTTATATGAAGAACAGGGAGTTTCTGCCTACCTCGTTGAACAGAATGAGATGCGTGGAGGAAAAAATAACTAATTAAAATTATACATTGTTTTTGTCAGCACCACTTTAAATAATATCACAGTTTTAACTACTATATAAAAGCCTTATACAATTGTTATAATTTTCTTTACCAAAAATGAAAATGTTTTTTTCAAAATATAATAATGTTAAAAGCTTGGAAAAAAACGAAATGTTTCATAGTGCACGAAAAAGTTTTTAATTTTTTAATTATCACTAGTATAGGAACAGTGCCTTACCTTAGAAAACGTTTCAAGATGAAATGTATCAATAGTAACAACAACACCTAACAACAAAAAAAAACAAACAGATTGATATCTTATACCTAATTTAAAATTATTTTACAAAGTAATACGGTTTAATCGCTTCCGAAATTATAAGGTTTTCAAAATTATAGAGTAACAATCTATGAAAAATGTAAAATTAGTTTCCGATAAAGAATTTAATTACTTTATTTGATATTTTTTTTATTCTATAATTTTGAATTGGTTAATTTTTAATGATCAAAAGGTAAAAACGGAATTTTTATAGGATCACTTTATCGTCCGTCTGTCCGTTTATCAAAATCATTTATCTTGACCTCGATACCTGGAGGTATCCTGCAGCAGTTAACATCAAATATCTTAATCAATGGCCCCTGTGTTTTAGTACAAAAAAATAAAAAATGAAAACAATCTTCTAAGTTAACGTAACCTAAAGTAACACAACGTAGTTGAGGCCAGTCGTGGCGCAGCGGCACGAAGTGTCACTGTAAAACCGACTCGTTATGGGTTCGATCCCCGCTCGAGGAGATGAAATATTAAATTAAATACTTAAATTTATATTTCGATTTTTTCGCTCTGGTGTCGAGGCTAAGCGCGGCGTTGAGTTCTGCCACTCATCACGCAATGCATCCAGAAATCGGCAGAAAGTGGGGAACGGAGTGTCTTAACACTAGGTGCCTCTGCCTAACCTGCTGTGTGCGGAATACAGCGTTAACTGATTTTATTTTAAGTTAACGTTATCAAAATTCTGTGCGAAATTCGTAAAGTAATCAAAACAACTAGGAGTATCCCGACCCACAGTTATGAAATCTATGAATCACAATTCAAAATTTCGAACAAAATGTATAATTTGGTGTTGTGTGGATAGACCACACCACCTCCACCTGTTAGAATAAATATATTATAAAAATCCTATATTACCGTAATCGTGTACATGAATTGCATAGTTATAGTACGCGTGTTCTAACCTCGACTATTTGGATAGTTCATTATGTGATTAATTAATTGTTATTTTATTTAAAAATGTGGCTTAGATCTATTTATAGTTACACTTCGCTGGAGCAGTGAAGGCGAGTGTTGGTAAAACAGAAAGGGTACCCTAAAATGCGACTAGTTCGAGCACTCGTTTTCCCTATTTTTCTGTATGCCACTGAGACATGGACCTTGCGGGAAACGGAAAAGAAAAAGGTCGATGCCCTAGAGATATGGTGCTAGAGAAAGATGTGTGGATAGAATTCCGTTCCAATGTGTCCATACTTCAAGAACTTGGCATCAAAGAGCGACTCTTGTAGAAACCCGCATGCTTAAGTTCTTCGGTCACATCTCCAGAAAAGGAAACGACTCCATAGAGCGGCTCGTGGTGCAAGGCAGAGTAGATGGTACCAGACCAAGAGGTAGATCACTCATCCGATGGACTGACTAAATAAAATCAGCTGTGGGCGGTAAATTGCATGGGTGCACTAGAATGGCAACCAACGGAAGGAAATGGCGTGAAACTGTGGCAAGAATAATGAAAGCCAAAAACATGACTGCATGATGGCCACGACCGCTCTGTCAAGAGCGTAACGACTGAGAAGAAGACCCTGAAGCCTACACCTGTGGTCACAAGTCCCAGACACTGCTCCATGCTTCTCATCTTTTAAAGGCCGTAAATAATATTAGTTGTAACTATCGTCCACATCTGATGTTTGTTCGATACGACTACCCTCTCATGATTTATCACTTCACAGATGTCAATCTGTGAGGCATATGTCATGTACGAGCGGTGACGATAACGACAAGTACTTTGCGTTTGATTGATTTTTATTAACGTTTGCAGGTGATTATTATGTTCCTTAATTTAAGTCTTGTACATGTTTAATTGTATTGAAACCAAATTGTTACTTTATTATCTGTTGTTTTGTTTTTATTAAAAAATTTCGAACCTGATACCTAAATGTAATGTATATTATTATATACATAGGGACGTCTTGGCTATTCATTTATGGGCGTTGTTGTGGCGGATTTATTAAAGTAAAAGAGACAATTTTATTCTTCAAATTCCTATTACTTGTTTACATAGGAGTCTTAAACAAAATCGCCCAAGATCAACAAAGTTTCATAAGATAATGAGAAACTAACTTATTGGTTAGTCGGTGTAGACCTCACGCCATAGCTGTCAACCCATGACAGCTGCCATTATTCGTGGCCATAACCTCTACTCTATTCACTTTAACTGGATCTGTTTTTTTTTCTTTTTTTTTTAACATGCATTCTCTTACGGTGTAATATTTTCTCTTCTTTACCGTACAACCTCCATCGTGTTTTCTCCACACAACGCAACATTGGCGAAGTAATATGTGCTCTACTGGCACGTTCGGAACGCCATAATTAAAGAACCATACCGTACTCTACTCGGGTTATCCCTCAAATAGTATTTCTTCAATATAATCAATTATAGAAATAATAAAAACTAATAATACTACAATTATAAATCTAAATAATTACAAAATTGTAATTAAAATTAAACTATAGTGAGCACGTCGTCATATAAATATATGTATATATATTATATAATACGTTATTTACTTAACTGAAGAAAAATAAAAAAAACAATATAAATAAACGTCTACTAAAATAATCTAACATCGGCATAATTATATGTTTTTGTATTGAGGTCATGTATATAATATATGACCACTTTGTTAAACGTATTACAATGTAAATTTAAGTCTAAGCAAATTTCTGTAGGGACCAATTTTATTTAACCCAATATCGCCTACATCCTAGCAGTATTGAGAAATAAATACCAAATATATACTAAAGTGTGGTTTCTCGAAGCGCAGAATGAAAATGTAAAATGTTAACGCCGCCAAAAGATACGTACAAGTTACCATTTATTTTATTCTTTTATTTATTTATTTTTAAGGGAAACATTGGTAAATATAATCATACATTAATTATAATCTCATACATACAAACAATTTTACATGTATCAATCAAGTTTTCAGTTTTCCTATGCATCGTTTTGTTCCACTTTGTATGAAATTGCACTTTGTATGAAAACGAGTAAACACAAGAAAATAGAAATTTGTGCATTTGATCGAGAACTGGAAAACGTTTTTTTGCAAAATTAAAAACTTGAATATATATGGCAACACAAATATTTACTTCTGTTGCCGTAATTTCAATTTAAAATCAAAACATGTCATTGTCATGCTTGTAATCTCACGTCTCCCAGTTAAAAAAAAAACTTTTTAAAATTTTAATAATAAAATTGAAGAAAGAAGATATTTTAAAACAGTTTAATGTGTTCAAACTAATGATAAAAAATAGAGAATGTAGTAATGAATATAACAGTTACTAATATTCCTTCAGTTGCCGAGCAAGTTTTAAATACAATTGAAGAGAAAATACAAAACTCAACCGATAAACAACGTACGTAATATTTTTTTTTAAAGTATAATAGGTAATAACATTTTGTGGATATAATTATCTTCATATATGAAAAAAATATAGTTTCAGATGAGGATTTGTTAACGTTGCACTCTATTTTCGGCGGTGTATTGCAACGAGCGTTGGAAATTTTAGAAAAGTACAATAATCTCGAAACGTATTACACTGCTAATAAAGCAAGAATATTAATAGAAGTGAAAGGTGAAAACAATAGATGCTATAGAATTTTTCCAAAAATCAATTATTGTCCTTGCTGGGCTTTCAAACATCAAGTCATTGAGAGAAAGTGCCAAGTTACCTGCAAACATGTTTTAGTCGGTAGAATTGCTTACATGTTAGGAAAGACCGTCGAAAGAGAAGTTACACAGGATCAGTATTCAATGCTAGTGATGTCAATGTTTGATTTAGATGATCAAAATGGATGAAGGAACTTCTCAGTATTATTTCACAGCTTCAATGGATTCTGGTAAAACATTGTACAGCTTATTGAAAGCTATACAATTTCAAGAGGTAATTTATGAAATTTACTCTTTATTAATATTATAAATTATAAATCCACAATGGAGGAAATTAAATATTTATTTACATTTATATTTTCATTTCTTTGCTCTGGTATTGAAGCAAACCGTGGAGTTGAGTTACGCCACTCAGCACTAATGCCAGAGTTCTAACACTAATAGGTAATAACTGAAAAATTCTTATTTTGTTGGATAGACAATTTATTAAGGAAATCTTTTCAATACCTTCAATCAGCAATACTCTGGTTCTGTGTCATGTCAATGAGTCATGTGCTGCTCCTATTTGACCCTTTGGACATGGGCATAGCCAAAATAATTTAAATATTAGTCCTAAGTGAGAATTCAGTGGTAACCATAGGTATGATGAAACATAGTGTTTTTAAACATTTTTTAAAGTGTTATTCCACACTTAGGAAAGAAAAATACTTATTTAGAAAACATATAAAAATTTGAACGCAGCGGGACTCGAACCCTCGCCTCCTGGAAACCAACCAGGCGCTCTGACCACTAGCCATGCGTTCTCGCCAAGCTACGTCGAAATTTTTATATGCTTGTTACAACTTATACGTTTTCTAAATAAGTATAAAACATAGTGTTACTGTGCAAAAATGGTGTCATTATAATACTTATCTTACCTCTCCAATAAATATTCCAGTGCGCTGTATTCTGTGCCATGCCTGAAGGTTTAAAACTGACCGTGGAAGAAGGTAAATGTGTGCAAGCATCCGCATATGTCCCAGCTGACAACTTCACTGAATACCATGTGAGGGATGACGTTGATGTCTTATTTAAAGCAAGTTGTTTTATTTGTAATTTTTTTTCTGTTTAGTACTAACTATTACATATTTTGATTGGTGTGTATATGTGGATTTGGTATTGTATAATAATTTTATAATATGGTTTTAAAATTATTTACTTAAATAAAACTTGTATTTACAGATAAGTATAGCAGTGTTAACAGAATGTCTCAATATATTTGGAGCGAGTGAGGAGTCCAGCTTGAAGATGTATTACAGATGTGAAGGATCCCCATTATTATTAGTGTAAGTTCCTTATTATTCCATATGAGAGTACACTAGGGCTATATGTATGCGTAACTCTTGCGCAGAGAGTTACACATACATATAGCCCTCCAAACTCCCTCCAATGATTGTTAACATTGACCAGCATTCTCAAATGTCTTGATAGGTTGTCTTCTCATCTTTTTATCTTTCTCTCTTTTATTTTTCTGTCTCATAGTATCACTCAGTAACAACCTTTGTTTATCAATTTTAGTTCCTATCATATGTCCTGTCCATTTCCATTTTATTAAGGTGTGTATATATTTACATAATACATATTTAATTCTTGTAATTTTATAGTTTTGGATGTGTGGCAATTGAGTTCCCCTACTCAACACGCAACGCCTCCAGAAATCGGTGGAAAATGGGGATTGATTTGATTCTTTTTGACAATTATAAGTGAGTGTGTGAGTGACTAAGAAGGTTACATGTGTTGTGTTCTTTACTATTTTCTGAGATGGGAACATTTCCATTTTGTTGCAACCATACTAGAACTAGTACGCTGTTAAGTGTGCATAATATGCACTAAAAGGAGAAAGTTCTGTGTTCGGCAACTACATTTCGTTTTATGTATGTCCCACGATTTCTCTGTCATTAATGTACTATTTTTTTAAATACTTCCGTTGTCATCTTTCTGCCGAATTTTTGAGGCAATGTTTGTTGAGTAGCGTAACTTAACGCTGAGCTTTGCTTTGCTTAGATTTTTTTTATTTATTCTTTTTTTCTTTAATCAGATTACAGCCACAATCAATGAACAACGTGATGACAGATTGTGAGATTTCAACACAAACGGCGGACTCGGTTTTGGAGTTAAGAGACGAGGATGCATCAGAAGTGGCCAAATTAGTTTTGAAGGCGCCATCTTTTCTGGGCCTCTTGGCGGATATCGAGAGATCTTGTGATATAATAGAGATTAATCTGTCACCGCAGCATCCACATTTTAGCATTGTCACTTATGGGATGCAGGTATTTTGGACACCTTAGTAGCTTAGTTGAATTGAATGAGAGCTTCAATTATTTAATACCAATTTATTGTTAATTTTTAATGCCTAAATAATCTTGAGTAAATTGCTCAAAATTAGTTGATTTCAAATACACTTTATATAAAATAACTGCTGTAAACGCGACGATTGTAAGTTCGATTCAAAGTCGGGGAATGGAATATTTCAATTCTTTTTCTCGCTCTGTTAACGAGAAAAAGCGCGGCACGGCGAGTTCCGCTACTCAATACGATAATGTCCCAATATTGCGGCGGAAAGTGGAGAATGGAATATTCCATTAATGCAAGGTTCTCAGTTCATCATACGATGGATATGCGGAATCAGCTTAGCTGATCGAATTCGCAATGAAGAGGTGCACAGAATGGCTAGTCTAGTACCTGGACGAGGATGTCACGGTGAGAATGAAGAAGAACGTGCTCAGCCGGTTTGTCACGTCGAATTATTTTTTCCAGGACAGATCTTGCATAGATGTGCCAAAATCATCAGAAATGATACAAAGTTTTAGTTGCGAAGAAGCCATCACATTAAAATATCAATTATATCACATAAGGCTCATCATGAAGGCGCTCTCTGTTTCATCTAAGGTTTACAACTTTTTAAATATTATTTTTTATATAAAAAGAAAGAAGATATTTTATTTTAATAATAAATATATTCTTTTTTTCTTACTTTATTCTTATATCCCGCATATAGCATTGTAGACAGATGAAAACTAGTGCTTAAACACTCCGTTTCCGCGTTTCACGCTCTGAGTTTTCCTCATTCAAGAAACAATTTATGTCTTTCAACTGAACTGACATTGATATAGGAGGAAATTGAAAATTATTTTTTTAGTTCTTCCAAGTGAAGATCGAAACCACAGCCGCCGCGTTAACAGTGTCATGCTTGTACCCCTGCGCCACGACAGTCTCAAAATTGAATAAATCGTTATTTAAATTAATAAGTCGTTGTTGCGCAATGGCAAAGCGTCTGACTGTAAACTCTTACCGCGGCGTTGAATTGCAACATTCAATATATGATACATACAACGTGACATAAAAAAGACCTTTTTTTTAATTTCTTGAACAATTTACTTTTTATTTATTTTTTATTTTATTAATATAATATATTTTAAATATATTATTAAACTGTTTTATTGTTATTTTTTTACTTATTCACAGGTAGTTTTAAGATGCAGCTCCAATGGCTTGTTACTTCTTCAATTGAAATTAGAAAAGGAAGATCAAAGACAAATGTTCTCTGAATTTTATATAGTGCCTTTATTAGATGAATACTAACTATAAGAGACCAGTCGTGGCGCAGGGGCACAAAGTGACTGTGCAATCGACTGGTTGTGGGTTCGATCCCACTCGAGGAAGTGAAATATTTATTGACTTTGAAGTAAATAAAAAAAAAATGTTTTCTTTGTCCTTTTTGAAGAAAGAAGTCAGAAAAGAGGGAACTAAGTGTTATAACACTCCATTCCCCACTTTATGCTCTACTTTCGACACATTTTGTGTTGAGTGGCAGAACGCAACGCCGAGCTTTGTCCACAAAAGCGAAGAACAAAAAAAGAAAAAAATAATAATAGATTTTTGTTTAAATATATTATTATTTTTATAGTCTGACTTTTTTTTACAAGATCCGACATGAATGCATACATAGTTATTTAAAAATTATATCATTAAAATTGATTTTTAACGATATATTTTTAGAAAACGTATAAAAATTTGGACGCAGCGGGACTCGAACCCGCGCCTCCTGGAAACCGACCAGGATATATTTTTTACTAATATAATATGTCCCTGTTCACTGTGCGTGGAATGCTCTTACAAAAAATGTCATAACAATTTTCCCCGTTTTACACCGTTGTCGGAATATTTTTATAAGTGATTGTTAGTGATAAGATATTTGTAATATAAGTATAATTGTAATTCTTTTGGATGTTCGTTATTGTTTTTTTAAATAAATATTTTTATTAATAAGTTGTTTTTATTGATATTCCTTGTACACTTTAAATTAAACCACATTTTTAACTACTCTATAAAAACCTATATAACATTATAGGATTAAAACGAATGAGATTTTGCCAAAAATGAAAAAGACTTTTTTTTTCAAACAAAATAATAAAATTATCGTTGTAAAATAAAACGTCATTTGTCAACACGGACACAAATCTATCAAAAAAACCGCCGCATACGCCTCATTTTGAAATCGAGTTGTAGGTATTGGCGGCGAAGTTTAAAGTTGTTTAACCTATAGTAGTATGTATATGCGTAACTGCGTCACACGAAATACAGAATGGGTAAATATCGTGAAATAATAAAAATCCTGAATCGAAGCTGAGGTACCCTGATTAATTTCCTTAGGCATGGAGAGGAACACATTTTAGATTATGTTGGGTTGCGGAACATAACACCGCGATTCATCTTTACAGCACGGGGAAAAATATGTAAAAAAAAAAACATTTTTGAGTAAGTTCAAACCCGTATCCATCAAATGAGTGAAAATATTTTTTTTTTTGTGAAAAGAGATTAAAGGTTATAAAAAAAAAGACAAAGACAAACATTGTGCAAAATATATTGTTTTCATTCAAACACGTTACACGGAATGTTAAGTACCCGGTTACAGTTACGCGAATTCGTTTTTATATTGAGCTTTTCCAATTTACATAATATATACAGATTGTATAAACAGAATGTGAAATGACTGAAAAATTTAAAATCAAGGGTCAAGTGCGAGTCGGAATCAGCCACGGAGGGTTCCATATCAATATCAGAATTGTATGTTAACAGGAAGTATAACTTGACAATGTTGAATGTGCAAATAAAGTCAGCTAGGCAGAGGGAACCTAGAGTTAAGACACTCAGTTCCCCACTTTCTGCCGAATTCTGGAGGCATTGCGTGTTGTGTGGCAGAGCTCAACGCCGCGCTTTGCGACGACACCAGAACGAAGAAATGGAAATATAAATTTAAGTAAATATACCATCTCCTCGAGTGCGAGGGATCGAACCCAACACCGCCGCGTTTACAGTCGCACGCGTACCACTGTGCCACAATGGTCTCTAAATCTTTAATGTATAATCGAAATGAAATATTTATTTACATTTATATTTTAATATCTTTGCTCTGATGTCGAGGCAAAGCGCGACGTTGAGTTCCGCCACTCAACACGCACTGCCTCCAGAATTCGGCGGAAAATGGGAATCGGAGCGTCTTAACACTAGGTTCCCTCATGCGGGATACAGCGTGAAGCTGGTTTTTTTTATATGTTTACACCTTCAATCATTCTATTTATGTAATCATTATATATGTTATATTTTAAATAAGTCATAGGTTTCTTATATCAATATATAAGTAAACAGAAATAATGTTAAATTATTCCTATATAGAGAAAATAAATACTTATCAATTATAGTAATGACTAAAATAATAACAAAAATCCAAATGTCCTAAGCGAACTTATTAACAATAAATTAGAGCTATTGAAGGTAGAACAAAATTTTAAATATCTATATCTAGGTTGCTACTGTAATAAAAGTTTAAAAAAATGTGTCTGTAATATTAAATATTTATGAGATAAAATCATTAAGGGTGATAAAAATAAGGAACAGAACACGAATCTATAATTTTTAATATTTTTGTCTATTTGTCAATTTGGAGAAACGGAAAAGGGAGGGAGATTGAGACAATCAGAGTTTTTTATTTCCTCGCTTTGGTAACAAGATAAAGCGTGGCGTTGAGTTCCGCCACTCCGTCTTAATAGATGCCTATCTATTAGGTTAGAGCTGCTTACCCAGTTTTATATGGAATACATCGTGAAGATAACAACATTATACAAATCGAATGATGAAGTGGTTCATTGAACATTAATTATCAAAAAAAAAATGTTTGTTTAACTTTAGAAAAATATATTTAGATGAGAAAATTAAAAAGCTTAAAATTAAAACAAAAATATAAAGAAAAATCAATAATTCTCTCATCTATATTTACAATTTTGTTCTACACTCATTTATTATGCACGAAGTGAACCTATTTCTATTGAACACATGCAAAATGTAGGTATCTACAATTCCTTTACATTAAAAAGCCCATTTTAAATAATAATAAGTTATTTCAAAGCATGGGCGTATCTGGGCATATATGAGCATGGGCATATATAAGATATGTAGTAAACGTTTTCTTTCAATTTTTCAAGGCAATCTTTTTGTTACTAAAATTTATGGGGTGGGCAAGACGAGACTCTTCCGTGGTGGGCACGGACCACCCGCCTGGATTCCTATGCCCATGTTTCAAAGTAACACTACGACTAAGTATATTTATTAAAACAATTGATTATGAACAATAGCTTTGTGAAGGCAACATCGATGTAAAATACATTACAATTTACATCTATTTGGCATAACAGGACTAACTTCGCAATGGGTATGCTTTTAATTATAATTACATCAGTATTTCCAAAAACTCACAAATATATTTAAATAAATACATGTTATAAATACATGTTATATCGTTGAGGCCAGTCGTGGCGCAGTGGTACAAAGTGTGACTGTTAAACCGACTAGTTGTGGGTTCGATCGAGGAGATGAAATATTTACTTAAATTTATATTTCCATTTCTTCGCTTTGGTGTCGAGGTAAAGCGCGGCGTTGAGTTCTGCCACTCAACACGCAATGCCTCCAAAATTCGGCAGAAAGTGGGGAACGAAGTGTCTTAACACTAGGTTCCCTCTGCCTACCCTGCTGTGTGCGGGATAAAGCGTGAAGCTAATTTTAAATGCATGTTAAATTCACGACATTAATTGAAATATTAAATTTTCATTAAAATCTAGGCATTTTAGTGCATATTTGGTTCGAACGTATCTTATGACATCGTTGCCGCACATTGGAGAGACATTTTACGTTATAAAATTAGAAAGAAAAAACTAAGCGCCTGTTATGTTTTGTGGAAATAGAAATATCTACTATTATGACCAGAGAAAAAAAAACATAATTTTAAGTCGTACCCCAAGGAGGCTATGTTACACGAACATATATACTGTAGTACAGTTCTTACTTGCGTTGGGTGCACAAAAACCTTATAGTCACAAATGTACAAACAATAAATGAATTGGTCGTTGCTGTATGAAAATATATATTGAATTAAGATATGTAGATTTTTCATTTTTAAATTTTATATATAACGCAGAGTCCGTTCTGATATTTAAATTTAGTAAAACAACGTTCACGTTTAAATATATAATATTAATTTTATGTAAAAAAAAAAACAATAGATCTCACACCATTCAGCCTCGTGAACCCATTTCATAACATGAACTAATCCTACAATCTTCAAACAATTTATCAATATTTTTTATTATTAATATTTTATCATCTAAAATATCAATATTCAATTCCAACAACATTTTAATCTAATTTAATAGAGCTACCCTCGTTTTGAGGTGTTTTAGATATTTTCCTTTAAGCGTTATTTCACTAATATTAGTCTTCAAAATCAGTTCAGTAGTTGGTATATCAGATTGGACTATTTAACACAAGTTAAATGCTTTTGTAGCAAAGTTACTATTATTAACAATGTTTCTTAATTTATTTTTTTAATTATAATTAACATAGAAAACTATTTAGTTATTTACTTTAATTGTGTTATCTAAAACAGATGTTGAAATTAGGTGCACAAAAAAAATTAAGCTTTATTATTAATATACATAATTTAAACGTAAACAACATTAAGTAAAAATAATAAATTAGAAAAAAATATGACTCACACAACATGACTAGACACATGAGCCTCATAAAAAAAACATAAATAATTGCACCAAAATTTATCTTTTTTTAAAGTAATTGCAGTTTAAGTATTTACAGAATTATTGCAAGGGAGGGCCGGAACTTTATCTTTAAACGGATCTGTCAATATTTTTTTTATTTTTCAGAGTAATTTCTTTTTGTTGGTAAAAGTGCTGGGGTGGGCACAATATTGTGCCCACCCGGCTCACCCTAAACCTACGCCTATGGTAACAAGTGTAAAACACATAAAGAACTCAAGCGGACTCATCCGTTTGTGTAAAATTTAAAAAATATAGGTACATTTTTTACATTTTTGATCGATGTTGATTTTAAGAGTAAATAGAACCAGTCGGGAGCTTTACGAGCGCAACATTTTATTTTGAATAATAATAAATTATCAATTAATAAGCTAAGTTAAAACTAGACAAAAAAGCGGCCAAGCCTTACGTTACTAAGTAAGAATTTGAAATGTTATATTCGACCAACGATACAAAACAAAACTGAAATTAAAGTATCACGGCAAAATGATACAATATGTAACAATATGTAATTAAAATATATTTGCTAAATTTCTTGTCATTAATTTTTGGTTTATATTAATAAATTAAACGATTATGTTTAAATCAAAATAAAATAAATATAATAATAAATAATAAATAAAGCAACAAGACCGTTAATCGTATGAAATTATTCTAAGAAAGTACAGTTAGAAAATTTAACAAACAATTTCTAATACATCGAAATATTTGTACAAAATACTATTAATTTAATTATATTATATTTATTTTTCATTTTAAATTAAACACAAATTGACGAATTAAAATTTGTATGTGATTATGAGAACTAAGCTTTAAGCAAATAAATTCAATGCATATTCTCCAAATTTAATAAAATCAGAAGCAAAATTAGAAAGTTGAAAAATTATCCGTTATCGTTGAAAGAGCTGTAACAATTATTATAAAAAAAAACATGTTCTCATAAAAAAATTACAAATTATATTATAATGTAATGACTTTATAAAGTATTTTGAATGCTACAAGAGATTGAAATGACGTTATATTTACATGTAATGAGAAAAAAAAATAAACAAAGCTTAGTTACAATTATATACAGAGCTAAATTTAAAGTGTCTAACGCAAAAAAAGGGAATTTCACTAATGACATGTTTGTTTTGAATGAAACTATTTTAACCGGATTAATCGCGTATATTTAAAATTATAAAGTGTATAATCTTAAATATACGCGATTAATCCGGTTAAAATAGTTTCATTTAAAATATATAATAATCGTAAAACTTCAAATAACATATTTGTTTTTTCAATTTTTACATTTAATCGTTAACGTTTATTTTATTTATTATATTCATGTACAGTACGGTCAACATGTCGTGGCCGTCCTGAGGTTATCTCCGCAGATTTGACTTTCAGATTTTTCTTACTTGAACGCCAAAGTTCAGAAAACCTAAATTCAGGGCGACCACGATCTGTTGACCGTACTGTACTTTGTAATGAAATTTTACAATTTTAAGATTTTCAACTTAATATTTTTCATAAAATAATAACATTTTGTTCAATTGAATAAAATTCGACATTAAAATTAAAACAATCCAAATTTCCCGTTTACATTAGACATGTAAGATCATAGCTTCCTGTTTTCTTGGCAATATGATGATACAGTATTTTTTTTACGTTCTTTCGATAGTAGAAGGGCGCATATTACACAATACGTACTGGTTGTCCACAGCTCGTATGTCGTGGTGGGCGCCACTCGCGATCAACAACGCCTCGAGCTCCACACGACGCATTCTCACATCGCTACCGAGTGACACACCTAGCTAGAATACATAATAATTGTTAAAATACACAAAAATCTACTGATAACATTGTTATCAATTTATCGAATTTATTTAGGACTTCATTTTTTGGCATTTTAAAGATGGTCTTTAAACCATGTGAGGTGGGGTTGCCAGAAACATTTCCTATAATAGAAATCTATGACCACAGCCAACAAACACAGTCAAATTACCTACTTTATTTTATTATTGTTTATTCCTAATTAGTTATTTTACCAAAATGTTTTTTTAACTTCAAAATTATCACAGTATCTTTGTAAATTTTAAATAATGATACATACTTTGTTCATTGTAAGTCAAATAAAATTTAATTCTTATTATCAGCTTCACGCTGTATCCCGCACACAGCAGGTTTTAAGGGGGTAACTTGGTGTTAAAACACTCCGTTCCCCACTCGAATTCTGGAGGCATTGCGTGTTGAGTGGCGGAACTCAACGCTGCGTTTTGCCTCGATATCAAAGCGCAAAAATGAAAATATAAATTTAAATAAACATTATTTCATTTCCTCGAATGGAATTCGAACCCACAACCAGTAGCGTTTACAGTCACACACTTGTGTCAAATAAGTTTTCTACATTTTTTTCACAGTGTATTGTATTTTACACATTGATTCTGATATTAGGTGTTTTTTCAAATAAAATAATAAAAATTCTACGAAGATTCACTATCATTATGTACATTAAGATTTACCAAATTTCGATGGCGTCATAATAAAGTAAATTAAAAAAAATATTAATATAAACATAAAAATTTAATGTGAAAACATTTTAATAATCCTCATCGTTCTTGTGTCAATTTCCGAACACAAAAGGATCTGTTTTTAATTTTTTTCTTATCTTCAAAATTTATTGAGATATTAAACATTGGAGCGGCAAAATCTGGCTAGGTGCGTTTAGTTCTTGCAGTTTCGCAATAAATTCAATTGTTTTTATAGCAAATAAAATAAACTGTTAAAAAAAAACACTCCGTATAAAATAGTACCGGAAATATCAGTCAAATATCAGTCGCCGCGTGACGTCACGCAGTAGCGAAGGCACTTTCGAAGCAAATTTAATAAATTATTTTTTTAACAAAAACAAAAACCGACTTCAAACAAGTAACTAAAAAATAAAAATAAGGGATATAGTTATTTATTCAGACATTATTTATTGGGCTTGGATAACAGAAAATATTCTTTAAATATAATAATTGGAAATTTAGTCTACAAAATAATATTAAAAAAAAACTTTGACAGTGAAAGCGACGGTTGTGGGTTCTATTCCTAGGAGAATGAATTATTTTCATGTCCTCGTTTCGAAAAACAAAAACGAATCGCGGCTATGATTCGTGCCAAACAACATGCATTGTCTCGAAAGCAGATCGGTGCGTGGGAAACAAAGTGACTTGACACTAAGTTCCCTCTACTCCGCTATATACAGAATACAGCGTAATGATAAAAAAAAGAAAAAAAAAGCAAGTTAAAGTGGACTCACACAAACAAACAGGCAACAGAAGTGAAAAAGCCAAATAAAAAACAAAGCAATTTAGCAAAATAAGGTTTAATAATAATAAATTTACAACCAAGAAATACGATTAAAGCTTGAAAAGAACATGAGTTCGTTTTGTACAAAATATTAACAATAAGTAGGCTTTCATAGTGAGTGGCGTAACAAGAGATAAGTTATTTTATATAAAAAAAATATATTATACAAATACATTACAATACATTTTTTTTTAATTATTCATAAATAGCATAAAAAATTATATTTTTTTAAAAAACATAAAAAAGAACTCATATTTAATAGCATAAGTCGATTTTCCTTTCTCATAGAGAAACAACAGTACGAAATGTTTACAAAAAAAAATGTTACGCCACACATCAATTAAAAGCCTGAAACAATCAAACAAAAGTCAAATAAAAAAAAATTATAACCTGAGAAATAGTTTTTTGTGTAAAGCTTAAATAACTGGCAATCGAACTGTATTTTATATTACTTTAAAACTTAATATTTAATAGTAGAATTCACAATTTTCTATAGATCAGAACACATTGAAGAGACCAATGTATTTTAAAATACTAAAATGTAATTTCTATTTTCATGTTCATTTTATTGGATACAATTTGATATTGGCTTATTATATAATAGTCAAATTATCAAAAAAAAATGCACAAAACAAAGTCTTTTTAAAAGTCTAAAATAATATAACCTAATATTATTCATAATTATTAGTGATGCGCCGAATATTCGTTTGGTATTCGGTATATATATATCATCGTTCTCTGCGGGTGAATATGCGTGTCCAGTTTGGCACCGCTCCGCTCTAGCGAAGGAGATGGACATAGCATTAAGTGAGACTCATTTAATTTATAATAATAATTAAATAAAAATAATCGAACCGAATGTATTCTTTTTTTTTTTCGGCACCATAACCGAACAATTCGGCCGGTTTCGATATTGGCCGAATTACATATACCGAATAAAAACCGAATATTCGGCGCATCTCTAATAATTATGTAAAAAATATAAACATATTTTTAAAATTCCTTATAAGTCGTGTTTTTTAATTTATTTTCATAAAAACAAACTATGGCAGCTAAGTGATATAATTTGCAAAAAAAATGTTTAGTTTTATTTTGGTGTTCCATCTTTAGTCTTCTTCATCTTTAGTCAATTAATAAACATAAAAAATAAAAACAACTAAATTATTTTATTTGCTTATTGTCTGTGCTTTTCTTAGTTCCCACAGACTATTTTATTTGCCAGCATCACGCTGTATCCCGCGTGAAGTTAGGGTAGGCAGAGGGAACCTAATGTAGTTAACATTTAAGTTAACGTTATTACGTTATTCAATTTCGTATTCATTGATCAATTTTCGAGACATTGCTGAGTGGCGGAACTCAATAAAAAAAAGAAATAAATTATTGCTGTGTATCTCTATATATGTACAAAAAATATCAAAACTATCAAATGAATCATATAGAAAATAAAGCAATCTCATTTCAGATCGATATTTTTTAAAATTAAAATATAACGTCGGAATCGATTTCAAACAAAAATAAAAAAAATAGGCATCAATATTAAGGAAAATATATTTAAAACTAACAATTTTAATATAAAATTTAAAGAAGTGACAATTGAAAACTTTTGTACTAAAAATTATGCTACAATTTGGAAGAAAAAAAAAAGAAGACATTGCTGTATTTCCTTGTATATAATTTAAATATGCGTCTTAGGCCATAATAAATAGTAAAAAACCTACTTTAAAGCACTTATATTTAAATCTACTTAATTATGAAAACAAATTCAATACAAAAAAAAAATATTATGCTATTATACAAATAGACCACAGGACAAAAACTATATACAAACACAAAAAAAAAACATAAAAGATTAAAAAAAAACAAACATTACTTTATATGTATATACAAAAAAATATATTTTATTACAATAATGAACACCGAGAAAAAAATAAGAAAATTTAAAATTAACATAATAAAAGGTTTTAAGAAACTTTAAAAATATATGGCGGGACTCGAACCCGTTTCTACGTGACAGTCCAAGCGCTATGACCACTAAGCCATCAAAGAATAAAAATATGATCAAATGTCTACATAGTTAATATATACTTCATAGTTTCACGTCGTATCCCGCATCTAGTAGTGTAGGCAGAGGAAACCTAACATTAAGGTACCGTCCAATTTTCGAGATTTTGCGTGTTAAGTTCCAGAACGAGCAAATAACAATAATTTATTCCCACGAGCGGGAATTGAACACACAACTGTCGCGTTTACAGTCGCAATAAACCATTACTAATGTTTTATATAATCTAAGTAAGACTTTCGGTGGGATAAAAGCCTCTTCAAGTGTATGCAATATATAATAGCATAGTCTAACAATCAATTTAGTATTTTAAACAATAATAAAGAAAAATATATCATTGTTTTTAGCTTCACACTGTATCCTGCAAAGAGTGGGAATCTGGGAACCTAGTGTTAAGGCAATCCGTTCCCATTAAGACACGTCCGTTCCCCACTTTCCACCAGATCCTCGAGTCATAGCGTGTGTAATGGCAGAACTAATTTCTCTTTGCCTCGTTACCAGAGTGAGGAAATTACAATATTAAATGTATGAATATTTAATTCCCCCGAGTGGGAATCGGACGCACGACCACCGTCGTTGTCACGACGTCCTCAAAAACTACACATTTTAGATACAATGAAAATACATTAATAAAAAAAATGTCTTCTGGCGTGTAAGAAATAAAAAAAATATAATCATAATAAATACTTTTTGCATATCCATAGTGAAAATAAACAGATTCATTGATACAGTGGTTTCAAAATTGTTTCAAAGGTTCAATATTGTAATAAAACTTTAAAAACTACATATATAAAAACTAGAAAAGTACTAGTGAAAAAAATATACAACACAGATATATACACAATAAAAATTGTCTGAGTTGATGGCATCAAGATGGCGTTATTTCAATTAAAAAAAAAATAGTATACTTATGTATTTTTCCCAGAGAAACAGTTTTATAATATTAATTGATGGGTTTCCGAATCGATTATAAGTAATTGATTAATCGATTATTAACAAGATACGTAATTGTTCATTTAAAGCATTGATCAATTGATTAGATAAATAATTATATCAATAATATTTATGTGTTTCGTCCAAAAGTTCAGTATTAATTACAAATACCAACAAAAAAATGGCGGTAACCAAACAAGCAAAAATATAAAAAAACGTATTAGTAATAATAATTACATGTACAACAAAATGTAAGCCAAACGCATTACCGACAGAACATTGGTTGAGATAAAAAAAACTGGGTGGGGGCGGGGTGGTGGGTGATTGGGGGTTGGTGAGTGGAAGTGTATATAAAAAAAAATGCTTTTAACATTAAATATTATTCTACATTTAGTAAAGAATAAAACTTTAGTAAACATTTGTAATATGAACTTGCGCCTCTTGGAAACCGTCTCTGACCACAAATATTTTGCTCGAAAACGTAAAAAGCTTTGGACTGTTCGCAGGAGGTGCAGGTTCAAAGCCTGCAACATTTAAATTTCCCGACTGCTCGTACGCATAAACAGAAATGCCAAAAAAGAAGGATTACAGGACGGTGGGACAGGTTCATCTCGCACTGAAAAAAAACGTACATTGAAAAATTTTATAACTTTAACAGCACAATGACCTTCTTTCCGTTCTACCCTCCTCCCTCTTTTGACATGTTCATTTATACGCAGGGACCGTCGTCTTCCATAAAACACAAAATAAAAGCAGCCATTGACTAAGCAACCTATGCGCTCACTTGCTGCCGGTGCGCGTCCTGGCACACCACGTACTCGGTGAGCGTGACGTCGGCCGCGCCGCCCGACTCCAGCGGGATGGGGTGCGCGCGGAAGTGCTCCAGCATGTCGTGCACGTTGGGGAACCAGAGGTGCTGCACGCGGCACTGGCCCGTGTCGCTTAGCGTCATACGCAGGTGTTTCGCCCGACCCTGTTGTT
This sequence comes from Heliconius charithonia, assembly GCA_030704555.1. Lineage (NCBI taxonomy): Eukaryota > Metazoa > Arthropoda > Insecta > Lepidoptera > Nymphalidae > Heliconius > Heliconius charithonia. The sequence goes on from CM060810.1 coordinate 3,409,863, forward strand.
AAAAGTAGTAATCAAATAAGTTAATTTCAAAATAAGGCCATAGGCATTCCTTCTCTTATTTTTAAAATAGACCAGTCGTGGCGCAGCGGAACGAAGTGTGACTGTAAAATCGATTGGTTGTGGGTTCGAACCCCACTCGAAGAGATGAAATATTTACATAAATTTATATTTCCATTTCTTCGCTCAGAATTCGGCAGAAAGTGGGGAAGGAAGTGTCTTAACACTACGTTCCTTCTGTGTGCGGGATACAGCGTGAAGCTGATTATTTTATAAAAGAAGGCAGGCAAGGCGAACCGCAGCTTTACAACTCAACGCACAGCACACCTTGAGCGGTGGTGCGCGGGAAACAGTGTCTTAACACTGGGTACCCTCTACCCACCCTGCTATGTGCTAAAAAAGTTATTGAAAAAAAAACAAGTGGAAGTTGATACACTTAATTTTAATGACGTCAAATAATTTACCACCAATTCGCTTAAGTCATTGTCACAGACCTGAGAAGGACCGACGCAAAAAAATCAGTAGATTTTAAAATAAGAAAAAAAAAAATATTCACATAATACAAAGCATTGTCATTGAATTAGCTGTGGGGCAGCGGCACAGTGTCTTATTGTTAACGTGACGGTTGTGGGCTTGATTCCCGTTAGGGGAAATTAATTATTTTCATTTTCATGCCATCGTAAAACCACCACCCAACTAACAATATCTAGAAAATTGTGCAAAACAGTGTCTTAATAACACTAGATTCTAGCTTACTCTACTATATGAGGAATACAGATTAAAATAAAAAAAATAAAAAAAAACATTCAAAAATATTGTAATATCAATTACTCCACAAAACATATAAAACCAACAAAAATACCTGAAAATTGAACGTCAACACGTACTCCCCCCGCCGCGTCTCGCTCTGCCTCACGAGGTAGCAGCCGTGCGCCGCCACGCCCCCGTCCAGCACGCACGCGGCCGCCGCCGCCCGCGCCAGCGTGCCGTGGAACCAGGGCCACTCCGCCAGCGACAGACGCGGCTCGCACACCTCTTCCGCTATTGAACCTGGGGGAAGTAAAAATTGAAGTTGATCACACCTTCGATTATCCGAACGTCGGTTCATGGAACGACCGATCTTCCGATCGCCTAGGGTTGTTCGATTCAATTGCTTCGTATCGATATTCTGCATCGAGATATCGTGTAATACGCTCTATTGTTCTAAATATCGATTTATTGCTCCTATACGATTTTTTTATTTTAATGGCCAATCTTTAATTGATGTAATATTATAATTTTAATAAACGCTCTGGGTCTAGGCGATTCCGGTTTTACTTCAAAGTTTCCAACTATTAAAGATGTTGTAGGGTCACATGAATTTTTATCTTTGACAATATGTAAACGCGACAGGTTGTAGGTTTAATTCCCACTCGAGGAAATGAAATATTTAATATTTTCATTTCATTGCTCTGGTATGGATCTCATGGAAAGCGCGGCGTTGAGTTCCACCATTCAAAACGCCTCCAGAATACGGTGGAAAATAGGGAACGGAAATGTCGTATTGGGAACAGTGTCTTATCACTAGGTTCCCAGGTTCCCGCTGCCTACTCTGCTATGTGCGTTATTTGTACATTATTCTGGCCTTCATTCTACGGAAGTATTGTGTTGTTAACATATTCATATATGCACATTATCAAGCAAATTGTATGACAACAAGTGGATTAAAGTTGTGTTTGATTGAAGCTATTATATAAATATTAGCACCTCAAAAAGTATGTTAATGGGTTCGATTCACAGACAAGTTGAGGCCAGTCGTGGCGCAGCGGCACAAAGTTTGACTGTAAAACCGACTGGTTGTGGGTTCGATCCCCACTCGATGAGATGAAATATTTACTTAAATTTATATTTCGGGAACGAGAACGAAGTGTCTTAACACTAGGTTCCCTCTGCCTACCCTGCAGTGTGCGGGATACAGCGTGAAGCTGATTTATTTTATTTTTATTCACAGACAAGAAAATGAAATATGTATTTTCATTTCCATCACTCTGGTAATTAGACAAAGCGCGTTTACAGATACACGCATGTGCCCTTGCGCCACATCTGGTTTTAAAATCAATTACTTAATCAATATTGAAGTAAAATATCTCATCATCGAAAATTATATATGTTTTTCTTTAACAATATTTATAAAACTAGCGGCACGAATGTTTATTTAAGTGTGTTTATGAAGAAAAACCGGCCAAGCGCGAGTGGGACTCGCCCACCGAGGCTGATCTGTATCAATTTCACGATTATGATTGAGTGATTTTTTTGATGATGCGGTGAATAAAGTCAACAAACTTAAGTTTGGGGGCATACGCTCTTATATTATATGAAATTAACTACAAATATAAGTTTGCAATGATTTTTTCTATCAAACATCTATAAATTTTACTTTTTGGATTTTCCCTTATTTGTATTATAAGATCTTACTTTATCCTTAATTTCACAACTGTATTCCTACGAGAAGAATACCTACTATAGGTTTTGATAGAGCAGTGAATTTCATACAAAATGAATCAAAAAACACAAAACGATACCATCTTTCGATTGCGTTGTATTAGAAGCCTAATTTCTGTGCTCCAAGGAACTGTGAATCTGAATATCTGATATTAATTTCAGATTGATACCTCAACGCAATGTCAAGTAAAAATAGTCTTGACAGACGGACAACAAAGTGATCCTATCAGGGTTCCGTTTTATTCCTTTTAAGTTTGGTAATGTATTAAAAAATCGTAAAAATTTAAGTGTTTTCGGAATTAATTTGATTATCATGTTTAATACAAAAAAAAAGTAATTTCACATCCGTCTAGGTCACCGGTTCCCAACCAGTGGTCCGTGGACATGTGGGGGTCCCATGATTTAAAATTTTGGTGTTTGAGCAAAGTCTGCGTACAGTTAAGTTGTTTCCTCAGTAAACAACAGAAAAAAAATATTTTGACATTAAAAATTTCTTATACATATACTTTGAAATTCATTGATTTTTAATATTAACATAGAAATTTACACATCCCGTCATACCAAATTTCAGATTTTTCTTAAAACTTTTCACTTTGAAATATTTTTTTTTTGTTGAATTATTAATTTATTTTTATTATTTTATTATACCTACATAGTGGTCCCTGCTAACAAGAATTCTATAAAAGTGGTCCCTGATCAAGAAAAGATTGGGTAAATCGTAACTGCGTGCAAACTGTAAACTTAGTTTTTTCTACATAAATGTCCTACATCTCGGTCTATTTTATAATCATATACAGTCTCGAGTTTCTTTTTTATCATTATACAAATGTTTTATTTATTATTGGGAATATAAATAATTTACTGTTTGTAAAACATTGAAAACTAAAGATTTACCTAACCAATTCAATAAAACATATGTAATATAGAGGCCAGTCGTAGAGCAGTGGCAAGTGTGCCTGTAAAACCGACTGGTTGTGGGTCCGATCCCCACTCGAGGAGATGAAAAATAGTTCATACTTACATTTATATTTAGATTTCTTCGCTTTAGGTGTCGAGGTAAAGCGCGGCGTTGAGTTTCGCCACTCAACATACAATGCCTCCAGAATTCGGCAGAAAGTGGGGAACAGAGTGTCTTAACACTAGGACCCTCTGCCTACACTGCTGTGCGGGATATAGCGTGAAGCTCTTTTTTTTATATATATAATATAACTCTTTTAGGAAGGAGCAATTTTGTCGAACAACATACTTTAAATTAAAGTGTATTAATCCTAGGTGCCCTCTACATACTGTGATCGGGTATTTAGAGTGAAAATTAAGAACAATTATTTACCTAATTCAGCTTCTTCAGGAGTATCAGTTGCTAAATCAGTATTACTAGTACTTGACGGTAGATCTCTTCTTGGTGGTAAATCTGGAGGCGCCGGTTCAGGGAGGCCAGCTAAAGCCTCAGGGGGAGGCTGGGTAGTTGGGGGGGATCTCATGCAATATTTGATAGTGGCCAACCAGGACTTCATGTCATCTACATCGGCAGCCTCTATTACATATTCCATGTTGTTGTCGGCCTGGAATTTTTTTTTAGTGCAATTGGTTTTAAGTTAAGTTTTCTTAATATTAGAAAATTAAAGATATACAAGATTTTTTTTTAAAAGTAAACCATTATACAATTCAACTGATTCACACTTCTTTGCTAATAGGAACCTTATTCTTTGGACAAGGCAAATTATTTATTTGACAATTTGAATCATTGAATGTTTATTTGATTTTCTAATGCTACACTTGTATTATATGATTTCTCAGTTGTCCAATAATATTTGTTACAAAGTACATAAATTATAATGAAAATATGTTTTATTAATTTTTTTAAATATTGATCGGAAAGATCAGTTTTTCTTACATGATTCAAATGTATAATTCTTTTAATATAATTTTTTTAAAATAAATATACTAAAAAAACAATCACATTCAATTAAATAAGCATTTAAACTCACTTTCAAAACAAATGTGTTCTCATGATCAGGCATTTCCAGGGCAGTAGTCTCCCTTGCTTCTGATATAAGGAAACAGAATACACCACTCCTTGGTTTTTGAGCCTTAGGCGGTGAATAAAACTCTAACATATAACCACCAACAGTTTTAACTAACGCTAATCTACACTTCTCCCATTTCTGTGGACCACTAGGCTGTTCGAGGCTTTCTGGAGTTAAATAATTTACAAGTCCGTCTTTTCTACATTCAACAACAATTTTAGCTAATTTTGTTTTGTGTTTATTCATATTGGAAGATAATTCAACTTCATCCGAGTGTTGCTTATGGAATAGACCCTTCCCACGCCGCAGACCCTTAAAAGACAACCTTCTAAAGAACGGTTTGTGTTGTGTTTTTGGCGAATCAGTATCTTCAGAATAATCGCTTTCATCGTGGCCGGTGTGCGTGCCGTTCGGTAATTTGTGTTGTGCTTTAAGTTTGCCGAATTCAAAATCAAACTGTTCAGAGAAGCATTCCACGAATTTCTTTAAGAATTCCTTTTGTGATATCGGTCGGGCGGCGGCCTCGCCTGCGCTGGTCTGCAAGTACTGTAAGCAAGCCTTGGCGAAGTCCTGAGCGGCGGTTTTGGCCTGACGCTCGCAGAACTCGACCCATCCGTCGGAGTCGCCGTCGGACGGGCCGGCCATGGCAAGCAGTTTCCTTAAGAAATCCACTTGTATAGCAAATATTTATTTATAACAAACATAACACTAACACTAAAATATTTTTTAGTTTTACTTATCGAATTCTATGACAATTTTGCTATCAAAATAAATTTCATGATGCTCATAAAGTTCTCGTGAAAACAATTTTTGTTGCCATACATCAAAAACCTGTAGTGTTAATGAGATTAAATGTAAATGATAAATATTTTTTTGATAAATAATTATTTACTTTCTATAATCTCATAATATTTTCGTAGAAATTAAAATTTTAATATCTTACAATAAAACATGAAATGTACACAACATATTTTTTTTTGTTCTATGGCTACCTAGTACCTAGTGCGTATATATTGCTACATAGGAAAAAATAGAGATGGCGCTTTTTTAAATTAATTTAGCGAATGCATTGACCATATGCTGACTGGCAGTTCTTTTTAAAACCAGCGTGTAATTCTGAAATTTTGCTATAAGATATATTTAAGGACATTATAATGCACGTTTATTTTAGTGGCATCTATAAACTAAATTAATTTAAATTTAAAAAGAAAAAAAAAAGAACAGCTTCACGCTGTATCCTGCACACAGCAGGGTAGGCAGATGCGACTTAGTGTTAAGATACTACGTTACCTACTTTCCACCGAATTCTGGAGGTATTGCGTAATTCAACGCCGCGCTTTGCCTCGACACCAGAGCGAAGAAATGAAAATATAAATGTAGATAAATATTTCACTTTCTCGAGTCGGAATTTAACCCACAACAAGTCGATTTTACAGTCACACTTTATGCCCCTGCGCCACGGCCGGCCTCTTTAGTCCCTTTGGGTATATGTGTTCTATGCTTTAATCCGATAATTTAACTTAAAAAAAATGGAGTTCGTAAAAAATGTGTTAATACGGACAATGACAATTAGTGTAGAATAATGATAAGCAATAATTTTTTTTTATTAAAATATTAAGTATTAAAATTAGTTACATTTTAAACGTGGTCGCGAGCTTGGTAAATCATAACCACCCATTGTAAATATTAGTTTTGTGTGTTTCGTAAATAAAATTAGTTCGTGTGGAAAAGAGTAGTTCATTTGTTAGTTTGAAGCAATTACAAGCTAATACTCGGAACAATTAGACACAAGGATTTGAACCCAGTTTACTTCTGGAATAAATCAAACCATCATAACCGTTGAGTTCTTGGCAGGCCTTCTAAGACTCCTTGCAGGAGATCTTCGTGCAAAGCTGGCTGAAATGACAAAATGACTAGTTTTGCTAAGCGGTTCATACGTAGCGTGGGGCGTTGATTTTCTCACCACTGGAGGAACGAGGAAGAAGGAAAAGGAATGCCACCAGCATTAGTGTTTTTTCGCATTTAGGACCATTCGGTATGAACGTCATAGCATTTAGTAATGGGCGTCATAGCATTTAGCAATCACTGGGTCCTCTGAATGACCTCGTAGGCATTTTCATCACATTCCAATCACATTCCAATCAGTGACTACCTTAGTTGTCTTATGGGGAACTCCGTTTTCGCTTCGAAGGTTTCTTAGGGTGATTTTTTGGCGTTATCTCCAAAAGTGTCTCACCGGTTAGAAATGTTTTGCTTGATGACAGTGTTTTCTATGTGACATACTATAGAATAGATACTATCTTTCCTTTACATCCTAATAGCCATCAGCCTTGAAATTGATATAGGGGAAAGAATCTATAATCCAAATATTGAAAGTATAATATGCGGAGGTGTGAATAATACTGCAAAAAAAAAAGATATGAAGAATTTTAATCCAAAGAAAAAACCCAAAGCTGGGGACTAATGAAAATAATAACTTTATGGGACAAGAGAGCTGTGTAATTTATCGTGCTAATTATTACCGTCATTAGTTCTATATAATGTCTATATAACTATGTTGCCAATTTACAACTAACAACTAAAAGCGTGACTGTAAAAATGAGGGCTTAAACAGCTCTTGCTACCGTTTTCTTTTATACTCAAAGAAATATTTATATATTCTTCTTCGATCTTTCTAAAATAAATCAGCTTCACGCTGTCCCGCATACAACAGGGTAGGCAGAGAGAATCTAGTGTTAAGACACTCCGTTCCCCGCTTTCTGCCGAATTCTGGAGGTATTGCGTGGAGTCGCTTAACCTAGACAATAGAGCGGAGAAAATGGAAATATAAATTTAAGCAAATATTTCATCTCCTCGAGTGGGGTTCGAACCCACAACCAGTCGGTTTTTCAGTCACACTTCGTGCCGCTGCGCCACGGCTGGCCTCAATCGTCAATCGATCTTTTTGATTTCAAATATATGTTCTAATTATGGATTGTGGCTACTAATGGGTTAGTGTTTTCCCTGTTATATATGTTGTTTAATGACGTTTATCATCTTTAAATTTTCTTCCGTCAGTGTAAATGTAAGTTGGTATGTTTTGATTTATTTTAACTAGTCTTGTGTTGTGGTTGCTTATTTATTTTTATTTTAATTCTGTCAGCTGGATGTAATAATTGAGAAATCGGTACATATTTTTCAAGAGTCTTGTCTTCTTTTCTTTAATTTCTAAATCTTTAATTTCTCTTATTTTTAGATGTAGTGGTGTAAGTGTACGCAGAACGGTACGGAAACCTCTTATGATTCTAAGAGCGAACATACGCTGCATAGATTTTAGGGCGTCGCAAATAGTTTTATATTTGAGTGCACCGCCCCAAATTACAGCAGCGTATGTGAGTGTGAGCTCGATGATCGATTCCGAACTGATGCCAAAAGTGGGACGGACAAAGTTACAAATGGACCAGAAGATTTTGAGTACTCTCTCTGTGATGTATGCATTTAAAATGCATTGCATGTATGAATTTTAATTTTATATCTACAATGATTCCAAAGAGCTTAATCTATAGTTTTATTACTGTTGATTGATTTGATTGTTATTTTAATATGTTTAGCTCTACTTGTAAATGGAATTATTTGAGTGTTTTCTCTCTCTCCTCTCTCATAAATTTCACTTCAACAGCTGAGAAGGCTGATAGGTCTATAGCTGGAGGGCAAATTCCGCGGCTTGTTTGATCTAGCTATACCTATAACAATAGCTTCCTTCCACTCGTCGGAGAAGGAGCACGACTCAAGTAGGTAATTTAAAATAGTGACCAATAGAGATATGAACTGAGCTGAAAGGGTCTTAAGTATTCAATTCGATAATTTATATGGCCTGAGGCCTTTCTATCTTTAAGATTTTTGATGATTGCTTTGACCTCGTCTGTCGAGGCGGTTTCCCTTGCGGGACCGACAACGCCCACTCCGCGACCGCGGATCTAGTCTCTCGATGTGGCTCGGGTCGCAGGGCTGACCACTCGGTGCGCATTGACCCTCTAAACCAGTGGTTCCCAACCAGTGGTCCGCGAACGATTTTAATGTTACGACTGAAGATGGTGAGGCGAAGTTTCTGTTTAATAGTCACAGTTAATTTTTAATATACCTACATGCATAGTGGTTCCTGCTACCAAGAATGATATAAAAGTGGTCCTTGATCAAGAATAGGTTGGGCACCTCTGCTCTAAGCTGTCAGCGAGACGCGTCAATGGGAGGCGGAGGCTTGACACTGGGAGCGCGGGTGGACTCATATGAGTGTATCAATATTCGATTGAACCTTCAACTAAGCACTTAAGAAGTAACTATAATCACTACACATACATGTTATTGTGCTTTCATCGTAGACGAGGGCTAATAAAAATAGTTCCGTTGAACCGAAAATATTCGAGGGCCACTCAAATGCGTCATCAGTATCGGGCAGTGTATGTAGAGGCTTGATCGTAAAGTTTTAGGGTTATAGCTTCCCATTAATTGTTATGTATGTTAAAGTATTATTTACACAATTTAAATTTTAAATATGTTGCCATTCCGCGTTCAAAATCTTATCAAAAGATTCGAAAGCGTTATTTTTTTTGTTGTCTGATCGCTGGAAACGATATTATATGTTGTTTTTTTTTTAAATCATTGCAAATATAACACGTACACGAAATAAATAAAATTATTTATTATCTTACCTTATGTACCTATTATTTAGCGGATAAAAAGTATGAATTTTACAAAAAAATATTTATATTGGACTGATATGCTAAATAACATAACGACGAAACACAAAATTAATTCTGGGCTTAAGGCTGAATATACTATTGTCTTAGCATAAAACTTTTCCGTCCTGGCAACCCTGATCGTCGTGTGTCAAATTTCCAATAATCTTATTTTGGTGCGCATCAGACGCATCGATGATGGAAATATGGGAGACGTGTTGCGAACGCGCGCGCCGGCCATTCACCTGAACCGCGACGATTGCTTTACGACACTATCTATATTTGCAAAGACAAAAATAATAGCCACCTTGACCAATATCAATGTATTGCTGATAATTCAATGTAATTTTTGCTAAGGTTCCCTTTTTTTTGTCTGTACGCATCAGGTTGGAAATTCAGCTTTTGTTGAGAAGCTGGTAAACATTTTTTATGAATATCTATTGAAAATATTTTTGTAATGAGTCAATGAGTATAGACTTTTATTACGTTTCTGTTTTATTTTAAATGAAAAAAAGTTAAAATTGCATTTTACTTTTTAAATTCGTTCATATATAAAAAAAATAGAAAATCGTTTATACATAAAAACAATCTATGTCTGCGAAATAAATAAAATATTACGATGCAAATTATGTGCAAAAATGGGAACTTAGTGATAAGACACTCCGTTTACCAATTTCCGCTGAGTTTTGCGTTGAGTGGCGGAACTCAACGCCGAGCTTCGTATCGTTACCAAAGCCAGGAGGAAATATTTATTTCCTCGAGTGGAAATCAAACTCATAAGCTATCGCCACTACACTGAAATGCGCTATGACTGGTCTCAAACAACGACTTTTGTCTTTTTTTGTAAATAAAAGCGAGAGATGTTGATCTGTTTACGATCTAAAGTTTCAGTAAGCAATGCGTCATTGTGATGTTCAAGAGAATCTGAGTATGTCCATTTTTTAATTTACCTAAATTAAAAAATGCACATACTCAGATTCTCTAGACTGTAAAAAGTTGAGAAAAATCTCATTTAAAATATTTTAGTTTCTAAGGCAAAATGCTTTGCTGATTTGGGAAACTTAATGCAATTAGTATACCAATTAAGTATTAAGTAGAGAATCTATTATCTTATCTATCTATTATTAAGTAAAGAATCTGAGTATGTCCATTTTTTAATTTAGGTAAATAAAAAAATGGACATACTCAGATTCTCTAGACTGTAAATAGTTAATAAAAATCTCATTTAAAATATTTTAGTTTCCAAGGCAAAATGCTTTGCAGATTTGGGAAACTTAATGCAATAAGTATACCAATTCACATTTAAAATCAGGTTTAAATGTAGGTCGCTACTTATTTAATTAACATATATGTCATGTATTACCTACGTACTTATTAACAAAACAAGAAAAATTTAAATATGAAATTCCTTAAAGAGAATCTAATGTAATATAAATCATATACTTACTACTACTTCAGACCTGTCGTGGAGCAGTGGCACGAAGTGTGACTGTAAAACCGACTGGTTGTGGGTTCGATCCCCACTCGAGGAGATGAAGAATTTCATCTCCTCGAGTGGGGGGACATTAAAAGATTGAGAATATTTACTTAAATTTATATTTCCCTTTCTTCGCTCTGGTGTTGAGGCTAAGCGCGGCGTTGAGTTCTGCCAATCTGCAATGCCTCCAGAATTCGGCAGAAAGTAGGGAACGGAGTGTCTTAACACTAGGTTCCCTCTGCCTACCCTGCTGTGTGCGGGATACAGCGTGAAGCTAAAAGAAAACATATATATATACTTACTAATTTGCACATACTCCACTGTTCCACTTCAGATGTAGTCACAGAGAACTTGTTGGTGTATCAGTGTACATTCCAAATTTTGTACGCAAACCAGCAAAATTAAAAAATCCTCTGATTATAAATATCATTACCTCATCTTGTCAAAGTGCTTGTAGTTTTTAAACTGCTTATCCAATTTTCAATTTTGTAGAACTACCGCGGTGAACAAGGCTTTTTAAATTGGTTAATTCATCCTGGAGCTACGGTGCCAGACAGATTGAAGGGTCGAACTTATAACACACCTCTTTTTGCTCGGGGGTTAAAAAAAGGAACTTTAACAATTAGTTACTACACTGTTATGTTCTGAAATTAGCCAGCTTTGTTATCTTCTGAATACCAAATTGACAATAACCATAATTATTAAGAGAATAACGATTTATATCATTAGATAGGTATCAATTTTTATTATTAACTTCAACAACTCAACTTTTGTATCCCACTCGTAGTAGGGTAGGCATAAGGAACCTCGGAACCTAGTGTTAAGACCCACCGTTTCCATTAAGACATTTCCGTTCCTCATTTTCTGCCGAACTCTGGGGCTTCGCGTGTTGAGTAGCGGAAATTAACTTTGCGTTATTACTAGAGCGAAGAAACGAAAATATTGAATAGATTCATTCCCTTCATACCCTCGAATGAGAATCGAGTACACAACCATCGCATTTCCCCAGTCCCAAGCTTCAACCCTTGCACCACGGCCTGAACTTTTATTTCAGTTTAAAATATATGAAAAAATATATATTTCTATAGTAATAGACAAAATCTGTTCATAGAAACACAAGGAGCAACCTCACAAAGCGTCTCGCAGCATCCGGCGCGAGTGGCCGATGACAGACAAATGCGGCGGAAGATGGCGTCGTTAGAACTGTCATCGCTTCTACAATAAACGTAAATAAATATACAGGATTTTTCTTTACGGAAATGCACTCAATGCTATAAAGTCTATTTTTGTTACGAAGTTGGGTTAAATATTGTTTTTTTTTGTGGGTATTGTTGTTCTGTTATGATTTGCTTTCGTCATGCTTTGAAGTGCAACCCGTGTTATGTATGAAAGATTTAGTTTTAGATTATATCAGTATCTATAGCCAAGGTGGCTGATCGAAAGAATAATTGGATTTTTTTTTTATGGAAAAGGACAAGGCAAACGAGCGTTCGGGTCACCTGATGGTAAGTGATTGCCGCCGCCCACGGCCCCGTGCAACACCAGAGGAGCTACAGGTGCGTTGCCGGCCTTTAAGGTGGAGATAGACGCGCTTTTTGAAGGCACCCATGTCATATCGACCTGGAAACACTGCCGCGGGTAGGCCATTCCACAGTTCCGTGGCGCGTGGAAGGAAGTTCCTACGAAACCGCACAGTAGTGGATTGCCACGTATCCAGGTGGTGTGGATGATATTGTAGCCTATGACGTACCGTGCGGTTAGAAAATTCGGCGGCAGGTAACAGGTCAAACAGTTCTTCAGAACACTCCCCATGGTAAATGCGATAGAGAACGCAAAGCGAGAAGACGTCTCTACGCAAAGCCAAAGTATCAAGCATTTCACAGATCATTGGGTCCCCAATGATTCGAGTGGCTCTACGTTGTATGCGATCAAATGGTTCAAGCTGATACTGATGTTCAGCCCAGAGGTGAAAACAGTACTCCATATTCCTTTAAGGACATCTATATTTATATCTTATCTTATCTTATTTTCGAATCCGTGCCTGTAAATGGAAGATATATGAGAAAATAAATTATTGATAGCATTTGAAAATCTCAAAAACTGTTTAACTGATTTAATTGCAGTCACTATTGTGTTTTAGCTTCTCTTTACATTTAACGTTCATTTTATTACAATGTTCACAGTAAAATAAACAGACTAAGTAATTTCAAATTCAAATTCAAATAATATTTGACATTGTAGTACCGTTGTTGTAGCTTGACACCGACTTAAAAATTATAAAATACTATTTTTTTTAACTTAACGAAAATACCTACGTTCTACTTATTTTTGTACGAACTGACAATTTAGCATAAGCGTATATAAAAAAATATGAAGTTGGCCCCACAAAAGGTAATTGCTGTAGGTTGAGGATCATTGAGGAATTCCACCGACTGTCTGTGATCGCCACCATGAGGCCTGTATTGGCACTTATAACTAAAAAGTCTCATCAATATAAGTTAAGTAAGTTCAAATCCAATTCAAGGTTTCATATAAATTAAGTTACTGTAAACAGTTGAGGAGTTCCCATAAGTATCCTTCGTGCTCATTATAGCCTTTGGGTTAGGTATACGCAGCGTGCGTACGGCGCCCTAAGAGACCAGTTTAACAATGTATTCCGAGTGCTGTTCGGGTTACCTCCGGAATGTTTGCTGAGAAGCCTTTCCAGAAAGAGGTTCCAGAGGTTACGAACTAGCTCGGACGGCATTCCGTCCACACTGGCTGAACGCTGGGACTCGAAAATTCTGCGCCACTGGGTACGGCTACGGCTACATGTTGTCTAAGAACTGTTTTTGTTTTTCTTTTCCCTTTGCTTACTTTTATTATTTACTAACATTAGGTTTTAAGGATGTCTTGTCATACTAACAAAATATGGGCACGTGTCTGGAATAAAATAAATCCGGATAGCCAATCCTATTGTTAGCTGTATGCCAAGGAACAATTTGTTGAACACTGGTTCTTTACTAGTGCGATTTAAATATTTTTAAAGTGAGTTAAACAAATTATTTGATACGTAATATTTTATTAATGTTGAATGTTCAACGCTCGATGCAAATGTGAGTTTTTAAATCATACCGTCGGCAAATTCACTTGTCATGCCAATTATACTTTTATGTTGACTACCCCCCTCCCCCTCCCCTATGTCATCAAAAATAAGCAATCCTCTTAAAAATACTTCATTGAACCCAGGCCAGAACCACTTTACGTGATACCTCACTTAAACTAGGCCTTAATACCAAATTTCGGACATTTATGGTTATTATGTTTAGGATTTAACCACAACTACTACATAACCGGACTAGATATCTGTAGATGCTAGCTGCCAAATTTCATAATTCCAGGCCAACCGGAAGTACCAAAAAAAGTAGTCAAAATACGCGTTGGTTGTGATATAGGTAAACGGCCTATATATTTTTTTAAGTAAATGTAGAAATACGAATTTTCAGGAAATAATAGTGCCGTTGATATGAGTAGGTACATATTTCAATTTCAATTTGATATCTTCAAGCACATATGACAACATAGCGATCCTATAAAGGTTCCTTTTTTCCTTACAAGGTACGGCACCATAAACAGAATCATCAAAATCAGTCCACCCACTCCAAAGTTTTGAGGAACATAAAACCAAATGCTGTCGAATCATTACGTCTTTATATTTGTGAATATTTCATATAAATTGAGTGCACAAATTTAAGTTTATCAACTTTTATAAGTTGTACTTCCCGTTGACTTATAATCCTGAAACTAATACACCCGCCTCGGTGGGCGAATCCGACCCGCACTTAACCGGTTTTTTTTTCTATACAACTAAATTCGATGGAATTTGCCGTTGGATCGGGGGTTATCCGGGAAACCGCGTTTACTGCGAGCTAGTGCCGCCCAGATAGATTTGCAATTACCAAACACTTTTCTCCTTTTCTTTGCGAGCAAAGAAAAACTTCAAAAGGTTTAAATAATATCTTATTTAGTGTATAAACTGTTTTCCGTAGGTTTGATTTATGTATACTGATACATAAATCATACCTACTAAAAACCAACCAATTTTAAGTACACTTAAATAATATTAATTAAAAAATTCGTTTGTTTAGACGTGCGAATTACGAGGTCGCTAGTTCACTATTAAAATTTGTTTTAAATAATAGAGGCCAGTTGGTTCACGGAGTCACTGGTCGTGGGTTCGATCCCCACTCGAGGAGATGAAACATTTACTTCAATTTATATTTCCATTTCTTTGCTCTGATGTCGAGGCAAAAGCGCGGCGTTAAGTTCTGCCACGTTACCTACTTACTGCCGAATTTTGCTGGTATTGCATGTTGAGTAGCGTTTGAAATGAAAATATAAAATACTAGTGACCCATGCGCGTCTTCGCCCGCTTAAGCTTATTGTTATAAATTAAACAAAATCTTTACATAAATTGTACCCTTTGTATTACACTGATGTATAAATTATATGACTGTAAAGTTTTATCTAAAACCGTTCAGTAGTTTTTGCGTGAAAGTGAAACAAACATTCATCCTACAAACTTTCATATTTATAATATTTGTAAGATTTCTTTCCCTACAGTGGCAATCGAACCCATAACGGTCGTGCTTACAGACGCACGTTTAAGCCCCTGCGCCACTAGTGTCTCCATTATATAAAATATATTAACAGAGCTTTCTCTGAAACATAAAACATCGACTTTTATTTTTACTTGTTAACATCGATTCGTGTGGGAAGATCTCTTTCCAGAGCTCCGCCCATATTGTATCTGTCTTCTTCTATAGCGGGAAAACTCTCATTAGATAGAGCGAGAAGACATGCTGTGCCACGCCCAATGCGCGATAGTTACGATCAAAATTGAATTGTACCGAGAATATTTTTTGATTTCTTTATGTTTTTGACAGTGTAGCAATATAATGAATCGTTTTATAGTAAAATAAAGTAAAGTTTCGAACCAGTCTAATTTATACATGTATATACATGTATGTATCTAGACAATTATTATATATAACACAAAAATATATACCTACCTAACAATACCTGAGTAGGTATATATTTTTTTACAGTATATTATTTTAAAAATAAAATAATACATAACACAAAAAATAAATATAACGACGTATACGTAGGTATAAGAGTACTGAAACTTCGAAATAAAATGAAGAAAAAATATATATATTTTTTTTATAGATTCACATTGCAAAGGGACTCTAGTGTCCAGACACTCTGATACAATTTAGACACAATAAGACCGCCGCTCCCAACTTTTCCTCGTATTGTCAAGGCGTTGCACGTCTAATCTCAGAACTTAACTCAACGTCACCACAGCGAAGACTCCCTCCTCACGAGTAGAAATCCAACCCAGAACCGTTGCGTTTAAATTCACACCATTGTGCCCTTGCTCCACGACGGCGTCGGCGGCTTTAGTATCGAAGTATAAAAATTACAACCAATTAAAAAGTAAATTCCAATTAAAAATAATCGTTAACCTAATTAAATACATAGGAAAAGTAGACAGATACTACATTTACTAATCTATATAAATAGTATCTAAAAAGTTGTAGATATAATACTTACTTTAAATAGCTTAGAGGCCAGTCGTGGCGCAGCGGCACGAAGTGTGACTGTAAAACCGACTGGTTGTGGGTTCGATCCCACTCGAGCAGATGAAATATTTACTCAAATTTATATTTTCCATTTTCTTCGCTCTGTTGTCAAGACAAAGCGCGACGTTTAGTTTTGCAACTTACCAAGCAATGCCTCCAGAATTCGGCAGAAAGTGGGGAACGGGGTGTCTTAACACTAGGTTCCATCTGTCTACGCTGCCGTGCGCGGGATACAGCGTGAAGTTGATTTAATTTAATTTTTAATTTAAACAGCTTATAAAGTTAGCTACATTCTGTTACCTTTTTAAACCCTACGTACCTACCTCTATAAGTTTAGGTTGTTTTTCTAGAAATATTTTTTTTAACATCTCTTAGGCCACTGGTCTAAGTAGATGCATCGATCTGTTTATTTCGTTCTGTTTAAAACGTGATGACAGACGCGCCTGCAGTAAAGTAGCTCTTCTGTGGAATTCCAGATGGGTTGACCACATTTTAGCTTATTTTTAGGAAAATCTAGCATTAAGTATAGAAACAATTTGTAGCTCCATCCTTCATTTACCGCTGTTTCCGATTTGCGCGTGTTGGGTGGCGGTCTCCAATGTCGCAATGCCATTCGTCATCACCAGACACACCTGACCGTTGCAGCTTTTGAAAGAGCTGGCAGGGGTAAATGTGGACTAGCCTTCCATCGTGAACCCCCGGAAATCCTGAAGGGCCGGTAAGTAAAGGAAACGTTCTTTGTTCCGTCCGTCCAGCTATTCCAGGACACAGCGTGATGATAGCTTCAAGTTATAAAAAATAATAGGAACAGATGTATGGATTCATATATTACATTTGTTACAGTACCTACTTATTTACAAAATAAGGCTTTCAGTTCTGCTAATTAACATGTAATACCACCAGACTTTGGTAGAAAGTGAGGAATAGAAATGTTTTAATAGTAAGGCAGTGTATTTACTCTGGGCTCCCAGGTTCCCTCTGCCTATACTGCTGTATGCAGGATAGAATGTGAAGTTACAAAAAGATATAATTTTTCATTAACGTGAACCGTAATGACAGACTGTACCTATAGGTATATCGATCAATGGACCAACGCATTCTTTGGACCACCTAAGTATGTCGAAGATACGTAAGAACTCTCTATTAATTCTTTCCAGAACGATGCCAGAAAATAGAAAAGAATCTTATTATGAATGGACGGTCCAAGGTAGCTTTTAAGTCTATAATATTATAGATAACCTGAAAAATGGCTGCGCCGGAACCCAAATCCAAACCCATATCCATAACAACATTCCAAGTGTCTATGCTTGTTGGAAAAGGTTACTGACGACTAGCATCTGTGGGTACTGCTGCAGATGGGTTTCCAAGCTGGTATCTACACGTTAAACAAAGACGAATTCGCTGACTATGGGTGTAACAATATTTTCATTTGCTTCTTCATCAGTTTCTTCTGATGAAGAACCAAATGTGTATATTGAACATCAATTTGAGACTTCTTTGTTCCATCTAATATTATGTAAAGAAAAATAAAAGTTATATTAAGCTTATATTCTTATTTGTTATTTATATACGAGTACCAGTCGTGGCGCAGTGGTACAAAGTGTGACTGTAAAACCGACTGGTTGTGGGTTCGATCCCCACTCGAGGAGATGAAATATTTACTTAAATTTATATTTTCTTCGCTCTGGTGTCGAGGCAAAGCGCGGCGTTGAGTTCTGCCACTCAACACGCAATGCCTCTAAAATTCGGCAGAAAGTGGGGAACAGAGTGTCTTAACACTAGGTTCCCTCTGCCTACCCTGCTGTGTACGGGATACAGCGTGAAGCTAATTTAATTTAATTTTAATTTATACGAGTACTAGCGACCCGCGCGCGGTTTCGCCCGCTGAAAATACTGCATTATTTACTAAACTTTACATAACTAACATGCATAACATGTAAAACTATAATTACCAGTTGTCCTATTAAATAGAGAGATAAATGGATGAGCGTAAAGCAATACCTACCAAATTTCAAGTAAAAATCTAAATTTAAAAAGATCTGGTGTTAAGACACTCTGTTCTTCATTTTCCGCTATTTTTTAATTAAAGCCGCGCTTTGCCTTGACAAAAGAGCGAAGAAATTAAACTATACATTTTAATAAATATTTAATTTTTCCGATAGGGATCGAACCCATAACCAGTCGCGCTAAAGTCACTTGTGCCCCTTCGTCAAATTTATAGAACTCAAAAATATATTTTCCCATTAATTTTATTAGGTGTAGTAAAACGTTTTATAATTAAACTACATATTTTTTTATCTTCTTATAAAATAAAAAAAATTATAACTAAAATCGTGGTTAACTTATGATAAGTAAGTACTTACAGGTAAGCGTTTGAAAAATAAACACATTTTGTATGTTTTGGAAGAGCAATGTGGTCGAGTTTACGGTTTTTGTTAACGTCTAGAGTAATATATATGTATTTAGAGTTTAGTTCCCTTAAAATATAACTTTCCATAAGAACAATAACAAATGTTTATGAGAAACTATAAAATATTGAAAATTAATATTCAATTGTTAGTTAAAACACAAATTATTGATTTTACAATTTTCTATCTTTTAACTTTCCAAGACTCTATAAATGAAACAACCCAAAAATATGTAACGGACAAACAAAACATAACATCGAGATTATTTTTAAACATTTTTTAAAGTGTTATTCCACACTTAGGAAAGAAAAGTATTTATTTAGAAAACGTATAAAAATTTGAACGCAGCGGGACTCGAACCCGCGCCTCCTGGAAACCGACCTGGTCGGTTCCCAGGAGGCGCGGGTTCGAGTCCCGCTGCGTTCAAATTTTTATACGTTTTCTAAATAAGTATATATCGAGATTAATTTAAAATATTCTTTAAATTTCAAAAATCCTATCTATAACTGAAATAACCAAAAATTATAGGTATTTAACGTAGCAGACAAATAAAACATAATATTGAGATTAATTCATAACATTTAATTTAAAACAAACATAATTTTGACTAAAAATAAAAAAAAAAAACCGTTTATTCAAAATTTATGCCAACATCAAACCAAACAATAAACATAAACCAAATAAGAAAACGAGCACAAAACCTAATCACTGAACCCAGTTAATATACATGCTTCAAAATAAATAACTTCAACATTGTACTGGGCGGTGGGCGGGCGTTGGGCGGCGTTCACCCGCGCAGCGCCGACGACAGAAACGATCGCCTCGCGGCTGCGCGCGCGCGTCTTAAAACCAAACTAATTTATAATAACCTATTGAAAAAAATATCATCTGCTAAGGACATGCTATGGAAGGCCAGGAATGGCGTGACGAGTGGCACCAACCCCGACAAATGGACGGTCAGTGTCGCTATTATTAACGTGTTAAATGCTAAAAGTGCTATTTTGATATATAATGTGATATAATTTGGCACCAATTAGTATCAATTCTTTGATAATGGATTTATGTGAGCTATTAATTTGTTAACGGCAACGTGTTTCGTTTTGGCTAAAGATGTGGAGGTGTTTGTTGCATTCAATACTTATTTATACGATATTTGTAGCTGTTCTAATGTTTAATTTAAATTAAGTTAAATAAGCTTTGACTGTTTCTATAGTGTTAGTATCCGAAACCTTCGAAACTTTTAAAATACTATTAGGTAGATTAAATTCCGTACTGATGTTTTTGTGTGTTATTTTAAAAAAAATCTCTGTGTATATTCATTTAAATGGTAATTCATTTTAAGCTCTATATTCTCTGTAGTCTAACAGACTGACGTCGTAAAATATCGCTATATTTTTATTATTTTTTTTATAAATTTAAAGAGATGTCTCAGTTAATACTTTTTTTTACATTTGCTAAAAATATTTAGTATTAAATTATTAATACATAGGTATCGTTATTATACAATATGAAAAGTCAATAACTCTATGAAACTTAAAAACAAGTTAAACTTAAAAAATACAAATACCTTAACTAAAATATTAATTAAAAAATGTCCTCCTTTATAGGTATATTCATAGATGTACTTAGGTATAATAAGAAAGGGAGAATCGGGTAAAACTACATATAGCAAAATACTTAACATTACGGTTTAGTGGGGAACGGAGTGTCTTAACACTAGGTTCCCTCTGCCTACCCTGCTGTGTGCGGGAGATAGCGTGAAGCTAATTTTTTTTTTTTATTTTTACTTAACATTACGATTACGAAATGCATTAAGAATATTCAAAGATATCAGAGGATACTTCTCGCTCATATCTAGCAGCTGCTTCTTTTGGCGATATCTTCTTCTTTATTTTTATCAGATTCACGCTGTATCCCGCATACAGCAGGGGAGGCTTTTTCTTTAAATTTTTAAGGTATAAAGAAAAATTTTTAAAGTACAAACTGTACTTTGCGTAATTTTTCATCTCATCTCTGATTACAAGAATAATTCATCAATATCTAATAATATTGAAAAGTGACTGACGAAAGAAAATCTCAACTAAAAAAATCGATTATAATTTTTTGTGTCCGCTTGGTAATTAGGTAACTACTGCGGCGATCTAATATCTCGAATGTCTGATTAGTCGATTTAACTACATGTGCGGGATTTCCTAAAATTGACAGTGGCCGGGGCCACCGATAGTCCGGGACTATCCGACTGTCCTCTACATCTAAATGAATGAATTAATTTATTGTAAAATATATTATTATGTTTTTAACTTTTGTATTTATGACTATAAATATAGTAACAGTACTAGGCAAAAAGGATATGTATTATCCGCCTATTATGATTTCTTATTTATGTGAATTATTTTGATTATAATTTATTTTGTGGACCAATAAACATAAAAAAATGGCACAAAGTTTAAACATTGCCCTGAGTACATATATGAATCCAGAAATTTTCATTTTCAATTTTTAATTACATTTAAGCAAAGCAATTGCTATAGATATTACTTTGTTGTACCAAATTCATAAAATTCTACCATTAGATAGTAACTAGCATGCTTTTTTTCGGACATTGATGTCGGTCATGAAGGGATTGTTTAGACACTAAATATTTTTGCCTACATATATAAAATGATGCTTGATCTCTACAAGAACAAAAAATAAGATAACCTCTCAATGCGGAACTCTTAACAATTCCTATCATATTTTGCGGCGTGTGCTAACTGCGGCGCATCGCGTACATTGTGCATTCATTTGTCTTTCAGCGGGACTGCGCAAGCGCAGCCGCCCGCCGATTGACATGAATGCCATACTTTTTAACATGAAATAATGTAAAAATGTGTTAAGACGTGATTTTTTTTAAGTAATCTTGCCAACAATTGTTATTTTTAATGAATTTAAATAAGTAAACACAACCACCTAGTGGCTAATGAGCTTCTTTTATGTTATAGACAAAAATAGTAAGCCTAGAAAATATATATGATTTTCGTCGTTCGTAAAATATATAAGTTTTTCTGTTACTGTTTTTATATTTGGAAGGTATTTATGTATACCGTGGGACTTACTTTTAAATGTAATAATTTATTGTGGGATTTACTTTTAAATGTAATTTTAAATGTATTAATGTATAGCAATTAGTTATATATGCAATATATGCAATAAAAAAAATTAAATATATAAACAAATTAATTTATATCCAAAATATTGGTAATCTGAACACAAAATTTTAGTTGCAAGCCAATATTATATTACCAATGAATCAGTATATAGTTAGTTTGAATCGGCAGTTTAACGGATCGCGGTACGTGTTCATTCATCTATCTATCAACGGGCGTGCGCGAGCGCAACCGCGCGACGATTGATACGCGTTGAGCAAATATCAAGCTTAGAGTTCCTTTATAGATTGCAGCCAAGGTTCCATTTACTGTTATATTGTTAAAGATCTACAGTAGAATTTTGTGTTTTTTGTAATTAAAATAAATGTTCTGTATAAATATATTTTTTGTTCTAATTCTTCTAGTAAGGAAGACACGATTTAAATTTGTCCGTCTTCCGCATCTTAAAGGATAGATAAAGAAAGTCTCTGTTCACCACGTTCCGCCCATTTTAGTGAGTGTTGAGTGACGGACGATTGACGAAACGATCTAGGCTAAAGTGCCTAATATAAATTAATAAATAATAATATTTATTAATATATATTAGAGAAGATTTTTTTTCATAGTTTCACGCTGTATTTCGCATATAGCTTGTCAAGCAGAGGGAACCAAGTGTTAAGACACTCCAATCCACATCTGCCGCTCTAAATCTCGTTATTAGAGCAGCGAAATATTTCGACTTTAGATATTAAATTATTCATTTCCCCGAGTAGGAATCGAACCTATAACCGCGTTTACGGTCACACGATTATCCACTGCGACACAAAGACGGCTTAAGAAGATTAATTAATTAAACAGATAACAAATGAAAGGCTAAAGAGCTGACATACCATCATTAAATGATTGAAACAAAATATGTCACTCAAATCGGTCGTCCTCAGTTCGTGAGTTATAAATCTTGCCATACATACATAACATGTCAATGCAGATTAATGGGCACTGGGGTGGGCGGCATTTTTTCTGGTAATTAGGCGACGCGACCCGTCCGACGGGAACCAACAAATTTTAAGAAGGAAACTTTTTTTTATTATTAATCTAAATATGTGAATATTTATTTAAATTAATTTAAATATTTTGATTTCTTATTTGTGTGAATCGTGGGATGTTGCGGCGCTTAGTTACGGTCAGTTCGCTGTACCTTTAGGTGACTGTGGTTAACAGTTTTTATAGATTCTTTGTTTATGTAATTATGTTTATGTATGTTTTTTATTTCTCCCTTAAAAACAGAGAAAAGTGGCAAACTACTTAAATGATAAATCTTTAGAGATGTTGGGGTGTTTAGTTACGGGCAGCTCACAATATCCGTAGTTAGTATTTTTTTTTATAGTTTTCGTAAAAAATGATACGCTATTTAGATTTTTAATACGTAAATAGGAAAATTATATAACAAAATGAGTACTTTATACATAATGAGTGAGTATTTAGGGATACCTATCAATTTTTTTATTTTCTTAATTTAAATAAAATTATTAATTTGTTCTCATCCAAGGCGTTTGAAAATGAATAATAAATCAAATTTACAAATTATTTTAACATATATATTGGCCGACAGCCACCCACAGTTTGAGCGTGACTGAGCAAATTCCTGGATACGGGAAACGTATCCATTTGCTAATGACATTTTAATATCTTTAAGCTGATCCACATCTATGTTTATAATAAAATCGTAACGCCTCTGTGTCTGTACATGGAAAGTATATAAGAAAAAGTGTTAACGATGGCATTTAGTAACGTAGAACCAAATCCAATGATTTTTAAATAAATTGTCTGTTATTTAACTGATTAAATTGCCGTTTCCACTATGGTATTTAGGCAAGTTTTCCTTAACATTTAGTTTTTCTTTTATTTCAATGAATATTTAATAAAAAGGGTACTACCATTTTAAAGAATGTTGTTTGCCAATATTTCTATAAACAACTTTTTTATTAAATTAGATGTAACTCTACTTTCCAATATGGGTATAGATATTGTTTGAAAAATGGTATTATTTACTAAATGAAAGTATTTAATATAATATATAGAATATAAGAAAATTATTATTTACTTGCGGTATACAGCGTGAAGCAAAAAAAACAGATACAATAATCAAAATCAAATAAGCAGAGGGAACCTAGTGTTAAGACACTCCGTTCCCCACCTTAAATATTAAATTTAGATACATTATTGTTATTAAAGGCACTTACCTTTTTTTTACGTCCTTGTTAGATTTTATTAAACAAAGTATAACTTTGTTCTTTTTTTTCTGCTTGTCCTGCTATAATCATACATAATTTACTAAAAAAATTAAAAAAATGCTAAAACATAAAAAAAGATCTTGTAAAAGCTTTGCAACAACATGAATATTTACTTTGTTTTCGCCAATTTTAGAATTTTATCTCGTGTCGTGTAGAACTCGTCTCACTCAAGTTAGTCCCATGGCCTATAAGTGGCCATAAATCTCATCGTAGCGCTATTAGAAGGGTTTGTTTCACATACGTCGCGTACACGTGTAACTAATAATGCCATGCAAATGTGCACAGATAGTAAAATGCTATTTTTATGCCTAGATTATTATGTCATGATTTTTTTTTCACGTTTCACGCTGTATCCTGCAGATATCAGGGTAAGCAAGGGGAATGTGGGGCAGTTTTTCAAATTCCCCCTGTGTTAAGGCTCCTTTCTCCACTTTTCACTGAATTTTTGAGGAGTTGCGAGTTTTGTAACGGAACTCAACGCCGCAAATAAATAATTACGTTTTCATAATATTATATTTTTTATCTGTTGTTATTTTAAGAACTTTACACATTTCATTCATACAGAGCATATAAACAATTGAGCGTAATATTATTACATTATTTTATCTTTATGTTTGATTTATTTATTTACTTTTTCTTTAATTTTAAGCTGTTAGATTTTTTTTATAATTATTATAAAAAACATTTTATTTTAATACATTACTTTCTGTGACGTAAATAATAGAGATAATAGAGATATTATATTTAATAAGTTATATGTAATCTATTTGTAGCAAAAACTTTTTTGACAAATTAGACCAGCTGTTGTTGAGGCTGATAAAAAAAATGACACGTTGCAGACTCACTCAACGTTTGCGTTTAGCTTATCTGTTACCTTACGAGCAATTGACGTCTCTGTAGAATAATTTACAACTTTTAAATATTTTTGTACAAAATAACATAAAAGGTAAATTATAGCAGAGGCACAAGCGTGCGAGCTGAACACGACGTAGTTTATTCGATTCCCATTTGGGGGAATGAAATATTAATATTATAATTTGCTCACTTTATTCGCATTAATGAGGCAAAGCGCGGCGTTGACTTCCACCACTCAACACGTCTCCACCTCGTTTCTCCTCTATCAACCGATTCTCGAGGCCAATGCCTCGAAAGAGGAGAGAAGTGCCTTATTGGGAACGAAGTGTCCTGACACTATGTTTACAGAAGTATGTGCGGAATTCAGCGTTATGCAATAACAAGATTGCGAGAGAAAGAGAGAGTTAGTTACATACTCATAATGATTATACTTTAATAGTTCAAATTAATACTGATCTATTAATAAATTTCTTGTTATTTAAAATACTCTTGCCCTTAAATTAAAACCATTTTAGAAGCATTTTGCTTTATATACACTAACTATTTAATCTGTAATTAAAAATCATTCAAACCTAAAGTTGCATTTTCATAGTTCCCATAAAGATATTCAGCCGTTTTGAAAAAAAAAACAACTTATCTATACTTATAATAAAGTCGACCATACATTAAAAACTTAGCATATATTAATACAATTTTTTTTAAGCGCAACAAAAAATTGCATAAACAAACTATTCAAAGAGGCAAATTTTTACTGTATTTATAAGTTTATATAATCAATTGTAGTACTTGATTAAGACCACCTACGGCATTTCAATCAACGCAGAACGTTGACACGCCCTTTCAAATTCTCACGCTTTACTAAGCAAGCTAAGTATTTGAGGCGAAACAAAATATTTAAAAAAAATCTGACATTACTAACGCTTGAAAATGAAAACAAACAATGGTATCATAAATTATTTTGTAAATTTGTGTAGTGTAACCATTTTTCTACACAATCCTTATTTGTTGTAGATGGCTTAATGTATTTTTTTTAAATTACACCGTAATATGGTACTTCCGTAAACGGAATTTAGTGGCAAAACACTACGTAATTTTTAATGTAGTGATTTAAAGGTATTTTTTAGATTCACATTTTATCTCGCTGTATGTATGGTGGTCAGTTTGAACCTATTGTTAAGATACTCTGTTGCCTATTTTGTATCTACCAACAAATTTTCGAGAGATTGCGTATGGCGAACGTGTTCGGTAGTTCTAAAACGTAAATTCAATGCCGTGTTTTGTCTTGTTAGCAGAGTGAGGAAATGAAATAATTAATTTCCACAAGTGGGATTTGAACCCACAACCATTACGTTTGCAGTCAGATCTCTATTAAATATACTTATATGCTATTACAAATATTTTTCACTAATTACTTTGAAATTTCATGATTCATCACTACTATAAAACGCTTACCAGTGAAACTAAAAAAAATCTTATGTAGGCTTAAAATTATTTTAAATATCTATTAAAAACAAACGAAAACAACAAATTTATTCAGCTTTGTTCTTCCATTACAAAGCAAGAAAACCATAAAGAATATTCTATTTATTATTGTTTCAAAACAATAATTTAATAAGAAGCGTTACGTGTATTTGAATAGTAATGGAGGATATAATTTATCTATAACGATTTTCAATGAAATGCTCATATCATATTATGTTTATTTAAAAAATCGCTAGCAATATGGCTCCTTTGTATTTGTTGGTTAAATGTTTTGAATGGTTTCTTGTCTATGTTTTGTTATTTTTATTAATAAAATAGGAAACTTATTAAACAAAAGATTACTTTATATTGTTATTATATTACCTAAATAAAAATATCTATATATCTATAAAGAATTGACTGACAGACAGCGCACGGGCGATCTAGTTAATTGAAATCTGGATTTTTTGTAAGCCGGAGATGGAACCAAGGAATCGAGTGGTAAAACACTCAGTTCCTTTTAAGACTATTCCGTTTTCCAGTTTCCGCAGAATTCTGGAGGCATTGTGTTGAGTGGAGGAATTCAACGCCACGCTTTGTCTCACTACCAGAAAAATAAAATGAAAATATAAATAATTCATTCTCCGCGTTTGGGAAATGAACCCAGAAACATCGCCATTACACGCTTGCGCTACTGCACATGACGGTAAAAATTATATTATTAATTGTTTAGACAAATTCTGTCTCCCAGTTGTAATCTCAGCTCGTTTTTTTTAAGTGCCTGAATAACGTGTTTGAAAATATTTTAAAGACATAAATAATCAGCTTCCCACTGTAGGTATACAGCATATAGCAAGCTAGGCGGAACTTTTGCCGTACCGTCTAAGCAAAGACATGAAAATAATAATAAATAATAATTCATTTCCCCAGCAGGAATTGAACTAACAACCGTCGCGTTACAGTCACACGACGGCCTCTAAAAATATTAAAATCCATATTGAATATTTATCCCGAATTTGATAAACATTGTGTGATCCCATATGAAGCGAAACACGTCTTCGATACTCGACGATATAGCCAAACAAAATAAACGTATAGACGGACGGTCGTCTGTTTATTATTACAATATTTAACTCTTAACGTCCGCAGAGTGGCGGCCGTTATCTTTGAAGGTGTTTAAAGTTTATTTTGTAGTTTTTTCTATTGATTGTTCCCTTATGTGGTTAATTATATTTGTACTTTACAATAAGAAAAACTATGGGAATTAGATTTTTTATGTTATGTTAGATTAGTATTTGAAAATTTACGGTCAATTTTTGGCTGAAACGTGGTAGTAAAACCGCGAGTTCGAGTGAGGTATCTAGATGAAAGAGCTCTGGCTAAGCTAAGCTAGAAATTTTCAGAAAAAGCTCAAGTCGTCCAATTTCTGTACGGAACCATCGATGTGTGAGCCCGACTCACTCTTGTTTATTTTTTTAATGTGTTATTCCACATTTAAGAAAGAAAAATAGGTGGGGGGGTGTTTCAATAATTGCAAAAAAACTGCTTACGTAATACTTGAACGGCCCCTTACATTATATAAATGTAATTTTCCTATATTCCAAAATGTGGCTATACCTACATTAAATGAAAGGTCTTAACGTAGTGTTGTCGTCGTTGTCTTAAGATAATCTAAATACTTAGGCAATACATAAACATATGCGATTCTCATGATCAATTTCAAACAAATAGCTGCTTTGCAACATGGCGGACTATATTTTTCATATAATTGACATTTCATTATTTTCATGAAATGAATTTTATTAATATTTAGGAGTATTTGTTTCGTGATATCTATTTCTTAATTTGGTAGCATTGTAATTTAAAAAACAGTCAAGTGCGAGTCGTACTCGCTTGCAGAGGGTTCCATACCAACTTCAGGATTGTAGAACTTATGACAATTATAAGGTTGTAGGCGTATGTATGCTTTCATTAATTTCTATGAAATGAAAAACAATTATACGTTTGTAATGTTTTTTTACTATAAACTACTCATAATTTTCCACTTTTTGGATTTTTTCTATTATGTATTTGAGGCCAGTCGTGGCGCAGCGGCACGAGGTGTGACTGTAAAACCGACTGGTTGTGGGTTCGATCCCCACTCGAGAAGATAAAATGCTTACTTAAATTTATATTTTCATTTCTTCGCTCTGGTGTCGAGGTTAAGGGCGGCGTTGAGTTCCGCCACTCAACACGCAATGCCTCCAAAATTCAGCAGAAAGTGGGGAACGGATTGTCTTAACACTAGGTTCCCTCTGCCTACTCTGCTGTGTGCGGGATACAGCGTGAAGCTGATTTATTATTTTTTTATTTTATGTATATTGTAATTTCTCGCTTTATGCCAAATTTAAGTACTCCATAGGGAACCTATAGATAAATCCATAGATAGATAAGATTACGCGACAAAATTTATACAAAATTAAGCAAGAGCGATGCATCTATTCGCATCTTTTGATTGCGTTGACTTAGAATCTTAATTTTTTTCTATACCCCAAGGGACCGTAAACCTAAATATTTGATAATATGCTAAATACTCCACGCAATTGCTTTAATTTTGAGTGGCGGAACTCAACGCCGCGCTTTGATCAGATGTATAATTTGTGTGATTTATATTTCCCTATAGTCATATAAAGAAATTATCTTCCAATAAGTATAAAAATCTACAATCGACGATAGTGGCACGACATTCAAAGAATGAAAGCAGCAATTTGTAAGACGTCCCGTCGTGTCTGTTTGATTTACACCCAACGCGGGTCGACACTTCCCGCCCCGCGTCATAACTTTACCACTACTTTTGTATATGCTTAGTATAGAATACTTAAATATTTATTTTATCTTCTCGGTGTATCCCGCATGCAGCGGGGAAGTCAGAGGGATTCTCGTAATCTAGTGTTAAGGCACTCCATTCCCATTAATATACTTCCCCATTTCATTATAAACTTATATTATATCACATTTAATATATCTATTATTATTTTTTTTACTTTTTAGAAAAAGTTGATTTTTTTATTAGGAAAAAGTAATTATAAAAACGTTTCTTACATATGCATGTAAAATTAAGTCAAAACTTGTCAATACTTAACAGATATAAATTGTTTTTTTTTTTTAATTTTTATGAGATTTCAGCTATCAAAATAAAGTATTTGTATCAAGGTTTTTTTTCATATATTTTTTAGTTAATTAAAATTTTATTTCATTTATTTCATTTATTTTTTAACTAAAAAAATAAATAATTTAGTATTTAATTTTTATTTAGTTAACTTAATTTAATATTAAAGTTTAAAAGGTTAGAAAAATAAAAAAAACATTTTTTATCAAAACATAATAATAATATAATTTAAACAACACCTACATATTTAAAATACATACTATATTGAATTATCTTTAAAAAAATTTAATTAAATTAATAACGAAGGTAAAACTTTCAAAGCCATTTCCATACTAACTGATCCTTTTAATTAAGTATTCCCAAAGAAGTATTACTACGGGGACAATTTATTTGTTTGACATTCACTGGAATTCCTTCCAACAAATAAAAATATTAGAATTAAGTGTCATATGTTTGAAATAAATTCTTTGTTCAGTTTTACAAATTATTCGTGTTTATCTCATGTTTACATCTTAGCAAATAAAAACTAATTAATTAAAATTTTTAAAATATAATGAGCACCTCAAATTTTTATTAATTAAAATAATTTTGTAAATATAATTTATTTTTAGTGTTCCGTACCTTTTAAGGGAAAAAGGAACTCTTATAAGATCATATTGTTGTCCGTCTGTCTGTCTGTCAAGAGCATTCATCTCAGGAACGCTTGGAGATATCGACTTAAACCATATACCTAGATCTATATCATCATGATTTCTTGAAAAAAAAAAACGTTTTTCTATCTTTAAAAAATATGGCTGTTTATATAGCAAAAACGTGTATTTCGATACTATAAATATAATCAAAATTTATAGGGTATTTATTTAACATTTGCGGTTAAATTCTAAAAAATAGTAGCCTTAAGCCGCAAAGTGGGGCAAAACTTAATATTAAACCCGCTAGTTCAAATGAGGTATCAGATGAAAGGACTCTGGCCATGCTAAATCTGGATTTTGTAAAAAGCTCGAGACCTCCAATTTTTGAACGAATCTCTCGGTGGGCGAGCCCGACTCGCGCCTGTCCGGTATTTTTGACTTCACGCTGCATTCCGCACATAGAAGGAATGCCAGAGGGAACTTAGTATTATGACACTTCGCTCCTCATTTTCCATCCAATTTTTCGAGACATTGCGTGTTGAATCACGGAACTCAGCGCTACGCTTTACCAGGCGAGAGTCAGATAATAATTTTGCTCCCTGAGTGGAAATGAAAAATTGCAACTCGCGCTACGATAAGTTCTTAAGGCTAGATTCGCTTTTTCAACAATTTTAGATATCTATCTACATTGTATGAAGTATTTAAAATGTATGAAAATGTTTAACATAACTTCCTGGGCAGAAAAAACGTTTTATACAGTCGACATGGTGTACGCTACATCGTCATGGAGTTTTCTAACATTCCATAATCAGTATTACAGCGCCTGTAAGCACTGTACACGACTGTTGTGGGTTCTATTATTACTCAGGCAAATTAATTATTTCAATTTCTTCGCTGTGATAAGACGACAAAGTACCGCGCAATATTTCGATAATGAGACGAAAAGTGGGGAACAGAGTGTCTTAACTTACATTGAAGATAAAAAAATATAATATCTATTTATATGCACAGGTTATTTAAAATAAGCGGTAATTCCCAAAATAATACGTATATAGGTAAAGGATCGGTGGCAGCTAACGAGGCTCGGTACACAAATCACCATTAGCGCTAGCGACGGACCGTGAGCGAAATAGTAGGAGACAGTTTTGTGTAGGCAAACATACAGGGTGCCCATACATAATACTTGATTAGTGAGGTTTTGTGTTCGATTACAACTCGACTAAATATTGAATATTTGCGTCACTTTGGTAACGAGGCGAGCGTTGAGTTCTGCCACTGAAAACGCGATGCCTCCAGAACTTGGCGTACATTGGAGAGCGGAGTGTCTCATCTTAACACTATTCTCCCTCTGTCTACTTTGTGACATGCGGGATACGGCGTAAAACTGAGCAAACCACACTAGAACCAGGATAGGATCATAGGTATAACAAACAGATATAGCAAAAATCAATCAGCGTTCAGATTGTCCTTTGGCATATTATCGTTAGCGCTATTTGTATATGTTAACACTATGCCAGGAGCTACTAATTTGATGAATGAACTGTAATTAGTTTGAAAATTAATGTGACAGAATTTTGGTCTGTCTGTCGAGTCTTGTTGTCATCAACTTATATTAATTAGAAGCGGGCGCGCGCAGCTTCGCCTGCTTATTTGCGTAATTCATCCCTAAGGGTATGAATTTTAAAAAAACAACGAAACACGTGTTCAATAAAATATTTTTAACAATTTGAATTTAAGACTTTTCCATATAAACTTTTAACCCCTTATTTAAACCCTTAGGGCGTGATTTCTAAAAAAATCATGAAACACGTATTCAATGAATTATTTTAAAAAGTCTAAATGTCAAATTTTATAAAAATCGGTGCGCCCGTACCGCAAAAGGTAAAAACGGAACTCCAATTTTCGGATCACTTTGTTGTCCGTCGATACCATGTATCTCGAGAACTTGTGGAGGTATCAATCCCTTAAAGAAAAAAAAATATAATGATAAGAGCATTTGCGCATCGATTTGCTTGCATTTCGTATGAAATTCGTAATCAATATCTATAGCAAGGGTTCCCAACATTTTCTTGATCAAGGACTACTTTTATATCGTTCTTGGTAGCAGGGACCACTATGCATGTAGGTATAATAACAGTGAACTGTGATAATCAAACAGAAGTTTCCCTTCACCATCCTCAGTCATAAAATTAAAGTCGTTACCATAGTTTGACTTCTGCGGACCACTGGTTGGGAACCAATGATGTATAGGGTGAACCCGTGGACATTTATAAAATTTGGCACGAAATATACGAAGGTAACATAAAATATAAATAAAGAAAGAAATCCGAAAAGTAAAACTATATTGGTATTTCGTAGAAATCTAATTTATAATGGTAGTTAATTTCTTAAGTTAAGTTAACTAAGTAAGTTTGTCAATTTTTATAACTTCCCGTTGCCCCTAAGTCAATGAAAAACGATGAATGATTATGCAATAAAAAAATAAAAAATAAAAATAATTTACCTTCAATTCCGCATGTTACATTTAACAAAACCAATCGTTACCATGTGGTCAATTGTAATGTAGCCACAAGTAGCAAACGTCGTTGAAAATAGCCCGAAGTTGGCATGATCAGTCAATCAACAGTCAAAACATTGTATCTAAGTGACACAGACATCCACGTCGAGCGTTCCCAGAACGACACCACCGATCAGTAAGTAAGCGGAAATTTACGATCTAGCCACCATTAACCGTTGTTTTGTTGATAACTACTATTTGCATCTTGATTCCTAGAATTAGTTTGTAGGGTGAAGTGAAATGCTAATTTAGCCTGCGATTTTCAGGTTTTTATTGATATGTAGATAAACATTAAATCAGCTTCACGCTGTATCCCGCACACAGACGGGCAGAGGGAACCTAGTGTTAAGACACTCCGTTCCCCACTTTCTGCCGAATTATGGAGGCATTACGCGTTGAGTGGCAGAATTCACCGCCGCCGCCTCGACACCAAAGCCAAGAAATGGAAATATAAATTTAAGTAAATATTTCATATCCTCGAGTGGGGATCGAACCCACAACCAGTCGGTTTCACAGGCACT
The DNA here is from genome assembly GCA_030704555.1 of Heliconius charithonia. Taxonomy (NCBI): domain Eukaryota; kingdom Metazoa; phylum Arthropoda; class Insecta; order Lepidoptera; family Nymphalidae; genus Heliconius; species Heliconius charithonia. Next base: position 3,443,188 of record CM060810.1, read on the forward strand.
GCGCCACGACTGGTCTCATTTCGATTTTTTTAGATAAACATAGGTTTGGTAGAAAGTGATTCTAAGTATCTAGATTTATATTACATTTTAAACATGTTTAAATTAAGCAAGTTACGCCTTGACTGAGAGACAGCACACAGATAAAACTATGAGACGTATAAAATAGGGCATGTTAGTTAGGAAGCGTAGAGAAGAAATAACAAAATGAAATTTCTCAAAACTCCAACGGAAATCAAGCTGAACTTTATGATATAATATGGAAAAATTGTGATATTTATGATGTAAAATGGAGAAATAAAAGTGTACGAAACCAAAGTTGCGACAACTTCTACAGCGCCATTACGATTGTGCTTTCTATTATATCTAACTGAAAGTAACTATTTACTATTGTTAACTCAAATTCTATTCAGACAAATGGTTGTATTTGACGCTAGATAACGCGAGCAATAAAAGAAAAGAAAAGAGCAACTGTTAAGTTTCTTGCCGTTTCTGCTCAGCAAAACTGTCTTCCGAACCGGTTTTGACGATTCAAAAGTTTTATTTGAATAAAGAATATTTTGAATTTGAAAAAAAAAAATAATAACTGCATATGGGGCCGTTCAAGTATTACTTAAGCAGTTTTTTTGCAATTATTGACCCCCACAGCTCCCCTCTCCTCTATGTCATTAAAATTAAGCAAACTCAAGACTCCGCTTCCCCCCTACAGTGCTTTCGTAATACTTGAACGTCCCCTATTGCTACAAAAAAATATTGTATTATATTATTATTCTGTCTAACAAAGAAAATTCTTAATTTTACATGTATTTTCTTATACATAAATATACTGTGCAAAAATTTGTGCAATAAGTACATTCTATAAATAGTACGCTATTCACTGGCATCCTTTGTGACGCGTCGATCGGCTTGTTAATGAGCAATGCTGGCTATCTCGACACGCCGTGATCAAAGAAGAATTCGCTAGTGTGTTAATTTGTTGGGCCTAACTTCGTTCTATTTGTAAACGTTTTAAGTGGTTGTGGATGGGAAGTTCCTGGAAGCTTCTTCTTCCAGTTTAAGTAGCGTTTTGATAGCCTATAGAATGTTAAATATTATATTTTACTTAATATAGATGCCGTTGTAAAGGAAAACGATTGATTTTCATTTGATAGGAGACTTATAACAACAAAAAACTAAGTAGGCAAGTGTGAGTCGGACTCGTGCATAAAAGGGTTATGTACCATTATCTATATAAACGACAAAAAAAAGTGTTTGTTGAAGATTCCATACAAAGTAAATTATATTAATTTAATATTAGATAATATTATCCTGTTCATCCGTCAATACAAATGGATTCTTTTTGAAAATTACAACCGTCTATCAAGGCTTTTCACATACAGCCTGGTGATAGACAGACAGAGAGCGAGGTCTTGGTAATAGGTTCCTGTTTAACCATTTGAAACGGAACCCTAATAATATAGAAAATATAATCATACGATAATATAATACGCAACATTTCACATCTAAGTATAAATTGATGGGTTGTTTGGACATAGCATTTTAATAAGGAATTTGTTTATATTAGTTCGGGTAATATGTATCGTATGAGGGTGCGTAAATCAAACGAGAAGCTCACTTGCACTACACGTGTTGCTTTCGAGCAGGGCGCTCACACAGCTTTTACTTTAAAATTTTATTTTTATTTTGGTAATAATTAGGTTTAGACTATGTTTATGATATTTTACATATGATAGGTGCTTATATTTTAAAAGTTAATATTTATTCCACGCGTACATTTTCCCAAATCTATTTTTAATATATTTTAAAATATATTTTTATATACCTTATAAAACATATAGGTATATCTTTATCATTGAAAGTATACGTCTTTTTTATAATTTTTGAAATCTTAGAACAAGCGTTGGCTTGCGTCAATATTTCATGTCAGATATTACTTTATAGACTTCATATATGACGATAAAGATTAAATTATGACAAAAATAACTCAATATTTCCTACTTTGGTAATAACATAAATTTTCATTATTAAGTTCAGAACATAATTTCCTTTTATTCTTCCTTAAAGAACTTTAAATATTATTTACTTATATTTGACACCCCTAGCGTGCAACCAGAGATGCGCCCGCGCACTAGATTTATTGCGGTCAATCAATGTGGATTTATTGTTAAGGAAGCGTTCCCTTTTGTTTCAGATAATAATAGAATCCTTGTAATTGGTAACCACCTGAGCGGTTACATCTTTATTAGAGACATAACTACGGGTATTAAAAGACCAATAAATTATAACTTGTTTTGTACCTACTGGGTCATTACTGTGATTTACATTTACGATGACTTACCACTTGTGTTTTTTGGTATAGCATTGGATAGGCAGGGAAGGCAGAGGGAACCTAGAGTTAAGACACTCCCGCTCCCCACCATTTAATTTTCTCGAGTGAGAATCGAATCCACGAGATGTCGCGCTTACAGTCACACGCTTGTTCTCATGCGCAACGTCCCTCTACTTATTTATTTAGAAGACGTAAAAAAATTAAACGTGATGAACACGCGCCTTCTGGAAACCAACCAGGAGACGTGGGTTCGAGTCCCGGTACATTCAATTTTTTTATACTTTTTTTAAATAAGTATTTTTCTTTACTAAATGTGGAGTAACACTTTAAAAATGCTTAAAAATGCCCCTCTACTTGTAATAGCGATACTTGGTTGTATGATTACTTAATTGAAGTTGTGATGTGATTTTAGGTTCGAATCTTGAGTAAGGCTTTTTAATTGTTGAGTTTGTCTATGGCAAAACTGTCATCTAATATGATTCGTTATTGCAATACGTAATAGAAACAGACAAAACTCATTGAGAATGATTAGTAGTAGTAGGTTCCAATAAATTACAACCCATTTTGCCCTTTTTATGGTATATCACAAATTTAAATTCGCTGAAAAAATACTTTTATAACTAAAGTCTTTACTAGATACGGATATGTAACATTTGTAAATTTATTCATACAAAACAAATAATATAATGATTAGTACTGAATGGATGTTAAATTTATGCTTTATATTTATAGCATAATTAATTAGCCAATTTAATTTGTCACACAATTAAGATTATTCATGGTATTACTTAAAACTAAATATATATATAAACGAGGTAGGTACACACAGGCACACAGAAAGTATATAGGTATATTTAAAATAAATAAAATAAATCAACTTCACGTTGTATCCCGCACACAGCAGGGTAGGCAGAGGGAACCTAGTGTTAAGACACTCTGTCCTCCACAGTCCGCCGAATTCTAGAGGCATTACGTGAGTGACAGAATTCAACGACGCGTTTTGCTTCAACACTAGAGCGAAGAAACAGAAATATAAATTTAAATAAATATTTCTTTACATACTTAATTAAATCAAAATATTCAGCAGCGAACAGAAGTTCATCTCGAGTAAACAAGAAGAAATGTCCAATAAAAGTTCAACCTCCGTGTGAGAAACTTCGCAAGATTCCGATACAAAATCCAATCTCTATCACGATTAAAGAAATAAAAAAATATATATTGGAATTTGACAAATTAGTCGTCATGAAAACAAATAAATTGCATTGAAAGTAGCAATTCTTAGGGTCGCAAAAATTTATTGTTTCCGATTGTCAAGTACGAAATTTTATGAGTAAGTTATCTATTTTTTCGCAATTCGTCATACCTCGCATCATCACGATTTTTATGAACTTAAGCTATATATAGGTAGAGGTAGAATATAAATACCTACACTAATAGTTTTTGTTTTCCTTGCTTCATTTGGAACAAATTGAATTTCAATAAGAGATTTCTATATTATAAGCGAAGTGCGTATATAATCCAAAATAGGTTATATTAGTTTATACTACAGCTGTTTGTGATGATAGGTCAACCAATTTAAACTTCCAACTTTTTAGGGTTCCGTACTCAAAGGGTAAAAGGGGACCCTAATACTAAGACTCCGTTGTCTTTCTATCCGTCCGTTTATAACCCGGCTATATCTCATGAACGGATAGTAGGCAGTTGAAATGTTACAGATGATGTATTTCTGTTGCCGCTAAAATTACAAATAAAGTAAAAAAAAACTATATAAATTAAATATTTAAGAAGGATTCTATACAACAAAATGGTTTTTTTTGCTCCATTTTTTTTTATTTATCTAAAAAAATATATAATGGCATATTGCTGTTACATTTTACCGTTGTGTTTTTGTTTTGTTGCTATTAGATTCTTATAAGCTATAAGATAGTATCGTAAAGTAACACAAGTAGATCAATTATTTTTATTTAAAAGTAGAAATATAAATTATTTCCATAAGCAACATAATATTCGAAGTTTATTTTTGACATGGCATCAGTTTCAGCGTAAAGTAAAATAGATTAGTGAGTCCAAAATAAAAATAAAATCATTGTCGTTTCTGAGTAAGTATAGTTTTCATCACCTGCCTTATTTATAATCCTTACTTGACGTCTCGATGAAATTATAGCCGCCATTTTGGACGCGTTTTGAATTTCCCGCCATTACACCAATTAGTTGAGTGAGATGTCCGCTGTTGGGTGGACGCTTTACGTTTTTATGGGACAGATTTTTTTATATTTATAACAAGTGGTGGTCCATTTTTTGTGTATATAGTGAAGTGGAGTTAGCTTAAAGTTTTGTTGTTTTCATGTATTGCGTATGTAATTAATTACATTACATTATTCCTGTAGATCAACATACATTAGGTATGGGTTTTTATTTATAACTTTATGCATATGTTAAAGCCTGCCTACTTATTTACCCCCTTTAAAATGTAACCCTTTAGAGCTATAATGAATTACATAACCACTAAAACTATAATGGGTGTAAAAACACCTTATTTTTAAAATAAATTAAATTATTATATTAATTAATTGTAAGAAATTGCTAATTAGTTTACTAATTAGATTGGATTTATGTAAATATATGTAGTTATTTAATATATATTTGTGTTAAAAAACAGAGGCCAGTCATGGCGCAGCAACTCAACACGCAATGCCTCCAAAATTCGGCAGAAAGTGGGGAACGGAGTGTCTTAACATTAGGTTCCCTCTGCCTACCCTGCTGTGTGCGGGATTATTAGCTAATTTAATTTTTTTATTTTTAATTTAAAAAACTTGAAAAAAAATAATTTAAAGTATGATTAACCTGGCTAACTTTTATAAATTATATATTAAAAAAACTATATAGCATTTTTTTCTCACAAGTGAGGCAAAAAAAAACTAAAAATTTTTAGTTTCCCAATCATCTTCAAATATTTTTTTCTACTTTCATTCAGAAAGTGTTCTCGTAGAGATGAAACAGAAGTTTTTCTTAATTGTCAACACTTTGGAGATGATGAGCCTTCTAATAAGATTTCGTCAGTCGGCTCGTCGGCAGATGATACAGCTTTGAATATATTTTTTTGTAGATACTAGCTGCTACTACTACTACTACTACTACTACTATCATGAACTCATAATCCGAAAATTAATCTATTTTCCTTATCCATTAATCAATTTTCAAAATCATAAGAAAGGTCAATCTTACGTTGTTAATCAATAGGGCACATACACCCAAGAGGCAAGCGTGTGGTAAAAATTCCGCGTGAGAACGACCACTTCTCTTGTGCGTTCAAGGGCTACATACAACAAAGCGCTGTGAGAAAAATTAAAGAATGTAGCGACTAAAAGCCAAATTTACCTGGGTGATTTTACATCCATAAAGCGTTTAAGGGTTAAATAACATGGATCTGAACTCAAATATTGTTAAATAAAGGATTTACTTAAATATAGTAAACTATTCAGACGTATCCTATAATGAATAAGTTATTATTGTTATTAAACTAAATCTAATCTAGCTCCACGCTGTATCCCCAGCGGGGTAGCGGGGTAGTCAGAGAGAACGGAGCGCCAACGCTACGGTCTCTACATACCTCTTTCGCCTCGTCCACTGTTAATCAACCTATTCATACACTCACTTTTCCATCATAATTTTTTTTTGCCATTCTTTCATCACTCATTCGTTCGACGTGCATCAACCAGCTGAGCACGTTCTTCTTTATTCTCACCATTATTATATTTTTCTTTATTATTGCTATTAATTAAATAAGATGCTGCACAAACTAAATGAGAAGCTTATCTGGATTGAGATAGTGAAGGGTGGTTTTCAGATCGTATGATCACAATAAATATGTATATTTTTAATGGGTAAATATTATGAAAAAAATGTACGGTATAAAAATACATACAGTACGATTGACGAGGCGTGGACGCCCTGAAATTATATGGTTTCGGAACTTTTGCACTCTGGTAGAGTAGGTTTAGAGGTAGAGTTATTCAGTCTGATAGAAAATAATCAGATGTATAGAAAAAATCTTAAAATCAAATATTCTACTAACTTGAGGGCCACTATTGATCCAAAGTTGTTTTTTGTTATATTTTAATTAAAATTAGCTTTATATTATTTGTCTTTAAAAGTAAAAAATATATAGAACGTAGAGTTTCGGCATTCACCTCACGCAATGCCTCAAGAATTCAGCGAAAAATGGGGAACGGAGTGTCTTAGAAACTAGGTTCTCTCCGCCTACCCTGCTGTGTTCAGGGCACAGCGTGAAGCCGATTTTTTATACAAAATATTTTTAATATTTTAGGTGTAGTGTCCAGCCAGTTTCCTCGGGGCGGTTTTCACTTGCATTCACTAGCTGAGCGCGTGAGTCGGGATCAGTCACTACTTCCGGTACTGCCGCCGTTGCAAAATGAAATGCGAGATGTGAGTTTTACAATTATTAATATAAATCTTAAAACCTATGCAATAAAGTTTAATAATTACAGACTAAAAATTATTAACTTTTTTAAACACGAATCAAGAAGAAATATTTTTTATTTCCTTTTTTGTTATTGTGAAAAATGATAATATATTAAATGTTATTCACATTTGAATGCTTTATATTCAGGTAGCACGGGCCCTTTTAACAAAGACTTTTAATTCAAATAAAACTTACAATGTATACCTAAATCGCATAAAACGTTAACGTAGCTAGATTTAAACTGGCACTTATCGGGTACTTTACGGGGACCTTTGTCCATATGCGACGTATCGTATTGATTTATGCGACTTCTTCCTTCTTTTTACATTAAAATAACGTTTTTTAGTTTCACCCTTTATCCTACACATAGCAGGGCGGCCTAGTTACCAGAGCGAGAAAACGAAAATGTTAAATATTTTATTTCCTCGATTGGAAATCGAACCTACAAGCTGCTAAAAGCTACTAAAAGTAAATTGTTTCATATATTTTTCATAATTTTGCATTAGAATGCCGTATGTTCGCGTAGCACGTACTCTCCCTTGCAAGCGCTCAGCGAGAGCACTTGTAGGGACCACGGCGCGCACACTGCCCCGCCGCCGCAGCCGCCGCCGCCTCGGATGCAGGTACATACAATTTTAATATTATATAAATATGTATTTAAACTTAATAAAAAATATATTTAAACTTAATATTTATGAATATTTTTTATCTTTTTCTTGTTCAGTAGGATAAGCAGAAAGAAACAGAATAGTCTTTTTAATCTACTTTTAAATTTACTTGTTTCCGTCTTTTTTATTACTTAATTACTTCTTAATCTTCTATATTAACATTTTTTTGGATTTCGTGACGTAGTGGGATAGCGACTGTCTATCATGGTGCTTACGATGGCAATATGGGTAATGATTTCGATCTCGGGGAAATTATATAATCAATTTCTATGCTCTGCCAAAAAATGCGCGTTGAAATCCATTATTCAACACACAATGTTTTTAATTAAATCGTAAAGTGGAGAACCCAGTATTAGCAAAGACCAGGTTCTCTCCGTCTACTGCGCTATATAAGAAAAAATTCACACTAGGTTCCCAACCAAAACGTGACACTACACCCGGCGGTGGCGCGATGTAGTGCCACGTTGGAGCTGGCTGCTCTGTGGAGGAGCTTCCACGAGCTTGGCACCGAGATGATAGTGACCAAGGCGGGGAGACGCATGTTCCCGGCGCTGCAGGCGAGGCTGGCCGGCCTGCTGCCCAACGCTGATTACCTGCTGCTGGTCGACTTCGTGCCTCTGGATGATAAGAGATATCGATATGCGTTTCATAGGTGAGTTCTTTTTTGTTTCCTTTTTTTTTGGTTTTGGTACTTCGTTTTTTTTAATTATAAGTATAATAGTTGTATGTTTTTTTGCGTTATTTTTTTCATTTAGGAAGATTTAGTTTTGGAATTAAATATCCCGATCGGGACATGCATTGTCCCGGTTTTCACGGATTGTTCCATGTACTGTGAAAAATTATTTTTCATTATTTTAAGGTTTTAATTAGTTACTAATAATTTCATAACAATACAAATTAATATATTTGTAAGTTTTGTCTAGTTGTTCTGAAGAATTACCTGCCTTATGTATGGTAAACCAAAATAATTGTGACATTATTCTATAAAAAAAACCCTTTTTCATTGATATCCATCACCATTGAAAGGTTTATTTAAAAGTTTAATAAACGGCAGCTCGAGCTGGGTGGTGGCGGGCAAGGCGGACCCGGTGTCGCCGCCGCGCATCCACGTGCACCCCGACTCGCCGGCGCCGGGCGCGCACTGGACGCGCCAGCTCGTCGCCTTCGACAAGCTCAAGCTCACCAACAACCAGCTCGACGACAACGGACACGTGAGTCGTGTGAACGGTTTTATGGATATTAATGGACTAAAGGATCAGGACTCAGTATCACACCAACAGATTTCGGTGATTCGTTTTTTATCGAAAAGCATACGCCTCAAGGGCAGTTTGATCGGAGCTTGGTTAGGTTATGATTACGGGATCCTTTGGAAGTAATTTGTTTTGTTAGAAATTGTCTGAAGAAAAATAAATCAGCTTCACAGTGTATTCTGCACACAGCATATAGCAGTATAGGGAACCCAATGTTAAAACAGTCCATTCCTTACTTTCCGCTGAATTTTGGAGGCATTGTGAATGTTGGAACATAAGCCGTGATTTGTCTCCAAAGCGAAGAAGCGAAAATTTAAATAAATAAATAATATTCTCGAGTGGGTATCGAATCCACCACTTATCGCATTTACAGTTACCCTGCGCCACAACTGATGGTATTATTATAATTTTCATTTATTCAAACTAGTTAGACACAATATGGTTAGAGTTTCGTCAGTAGGCACGAAAACGTAAATCTATTTTTTCAATTTGAAAATGTTAAACTAAATATTATTTTTTAATTTAGAGGTATAAAATATAAAAAAAAAACATTTTGAGAATATTAGGATTTGTCTCGCTGAGTGCTGATAAAAATAAATTGTCTGATCTGAGTTTTAGGACATTGTTTACTTATTTTAACATACATTTTTCTGTATCTTAACGTGAATATTTAAAAAAATATATATGACATATCAATAATATACCTTTGTAAGATAAATTTGAGCATTACAAATTTTTCTTTTTTTTTATTTCTTTTTCTGTCTATTTTTTTAGGGTTCCGTACCTTTTAAGGAATAAAAGGAACCCTTATAAGATCACTTTGTTGTCCATCTGTCTGTTCGTCTGACAAGTCTAACTTTACTTGGAGATATGGAGTTGGAATTCAAAACATTTACTCAGGTCTACGGGCCTATGATTTACTGATAAAAAATATCATATAGCCAATATATTATCGAGATCTCCAATTTTTGTAGGGAACCTTCGATAGGCGAGCCTAACTCGCGCTTGTCCGGTTTTTTCGTTCGTTTCGCTCTGCTCAATTTTCGAAAGATTTCGTGTTGAATGGCGAAACTTAACGACATACTTTATCTAGTTATCAGACCGATGAAATCAAAATAACATATTTTCCCGATAGAGAATCAAACCCACAATTATTACGTTTATAATAAAACACTCGTCCACTGCACCACGACATGTTCATGAGTAGTTATTTCAATAAATAGATAATACTGAACTCGATGCACCGCTACCAACCGCGCCTGCACGTGGTGTTCCTGCCGGGCGAGGGGCAGAGCGCGGCGCCCGGCACCGTGCCCTACCGCACCTTCGTGTTCCCCGAGACGGGGTTCACCGCCGTCACCGCCTACCAGAACCATAGGGTGAGTACTACTGTATCTCGTGTACAGCAGGGTTGCTGAGAGAACCTACTTCAAGAAATTCCGTTTCCCAATTTCCGCTAAATTTTTGAGATATTGCGTGTTTAGTGGCGGAGTCCAACGCTGCGCTTTCTCTTATTACCTTGTTATTAAATTCCGTCTAGTGGGAATCCACAACGTTTGCACACGGTTGTACAACTGCGCCCCAACGACCACGGACGGCATCAACACATTACCTAAATATTTATTAGACAACGTAATTTTTTTTCATATTTCCAGATAACGCAATTGAAAATAGCGAGCAATCCATTTGCAAAAGGATTCAGGGACTGCGATCCCGACGATTGGTAAGTGATTTTATGATTTAGGTATAGATATAGCGTTATTGTTGCTTTCCATTTGGCCACTGTCACAAAAAATATTACTGAAAACTACGAGGAGGTCATAGTCCCGTGAGCTCGATTCCCCTTGGGGGAATGAAATATTTAATATTTTAATTTCCTCGTGTTAGTAATCTGTTCAATCAATCAATTAAAACACTTTATTGTAGAAAGATAATATATAGTAGGTATAACTTTAGCTCCACGCTGTATCCCGTACAGAGCAGGGTAGGCAGAGGGAACCTTGTGTTAAGACAGCTCGTTTCCCACTTTCCGCTGAATTCCATAGGCATTGCGTTGTGAGTGGCGGAACTCAACGCCGCACTTTGCCTCGACACCAGAGCGTGGAAACGAAAGTATGAAATTTTTCATTTCCTCGAGTGATAATCGAACCCACAACCCCTAATTAAAACTAAAAAAAATACTACCTACCAAGTAAACTAACACCACATTTCTCACATGTTGTCACAACACTATGAATCAGCCACATGAAATGGCTATACATATTTTATGCTTAAGTTTCGTTCCGTTCCGTTCCGTTTCAACAGCCGGTGACAATTTACTTTTACGACTCGGCCATAGACTAAAGAGTTTGACAGTAATGGCGGACGCGACGCGCTTCCCGCCAATTTAATTGTCAATGACGTGCGCACGTCGCCCGGTTTGTTTTAATAAAGACGCTTTTTTTGCGGCCGTATATTTTGATTTATGTTATTTTAAAATGGTGGAAACGTTTTGAACCGTTTATAATATGAAAGGTTCCTTTATTGTTTTTTTTTATATGTCGTAAAATGTTTGTAGTGTGAGTTGTTTCTTCTTATATGAATAGATGTAAATATTATTTAAATGATGACGTAGATGCAACAATTGCTTATTGTTTTTTTTGGCATATGATATAAATAATAATGTATTATATACAGCATGCATTATATACTATACAGTAAATTTATAGTTTTATTTTGCGGCGTTGTGTTCCGCCACTCAATGCTCAAGGCTTTTCTAGTGCTAAGACACTCCATTCCCCACTTACCGCCGATCTGGAGGGATTGCGTGTTAAGTGGCAGAACTCAACGCCGCGCTTTGCCACGACACCAGAGCGAAGAAATGGAAATATACATTTAAGTAAATATTCCATCTCCTCGGGTAGGGATCGAACTGACAACCAGTCGGTTTTACAGTCACACTTTGTACCGCTGCGCCACGACTGATATTAAAACGTCACGCTATATTTATTATACGTAACAAAATCTTTTACATTAAATACTTATCTTTATAGGTAATTCGATTTTACCTAACGGTTTACATAAACCAGTGTTTTACACAGCATTGGCTGATTAACTTCGCATAAATCTGACGTCGAGTTAAATAATGTTTACATTGAACAATTTATTACGCAGCAGAACACCAATGGCGGAACAGAACGTGTTGTAAAATTTAAAATATTTTAAATGCTATATTGAATAAATTGAGAATGTTTAGATATGTTTTAATAAGTGTCCTATCGTATTGGTAGGTATAGGTAAAAAATATGTTAGTATGTTGGATTAAAGTATGAATGTAGTTATAAATAAAGGTATATATTTTTTTTAAGTTGCACAATGTATCCCGCACATAGTAGAGTAGGCAGGGTAAACCTGGGAACCTAGTGTTAAGGCATTCCATTCCCATTTAGACACTTTCCGATTTTCAGCGGAATTCTGGCAGAACTCAACACTGCGCCTTGTTTCGTTACTAAAGTGTGGATGTTAAAATATAAAATGAATCATTTTCTCGAGTGGGAATCAAACTAGCAACCTGTCGCGTTTACAATCGCCCGCTCTGTACCTCTGCGCCTCGTCTGGCTACTTTGAAAAAAATATATATACCCACCTATTTATAAAAACCGCCTCTAGGCGGGGTCGTGTTACGTGCTAATACGTTATTTTGACACGCAACGACAAATGACATCCATATATTATTTAGATTAATCTGTACCGGGAAATGATAAAAAAACTTTTTTTTTCTTTTACTCTTAGTTTACGCACATGGCGAATATTATTTGATTAATGATATATTTGTTTGTAGAACTGAACACACACGGTGCTTGTACAGATGTACATAAAAAAATATACATAAATAAAAAAAATTAGTATAGTAATAGAATAATAGTTTTACTAAAGGCGTGGGTCTATATATAATAATAGTCCTACTAGTGGCGTTAACGAAATATGCGATGTAATTTCCACGCTCTGGTAACAAAGCAAGGTGCAGCGTTGAGTTACGCTCAACACGCGATACCATAATAATTTGGCGGAAAGTTGAAAACGGAATTGTACTAATAGCGAACGGAGTTTGTTTACACTAGGTTACGTGATTTCTTTTGCCTACCCTGCGTGTACTTATGTGTGGTATATAATATACAACATAAACCTATTTTGCCATAAGTAGCTCATGTCTTATTCAAACATTTAGGTTTCAGACCAAATTATTTTTTAATTTATTCGCATACATCTCGCGATAAGCTTTTAAATAATAATATATAATAATGTAATGTCATCAAGAAAGTTGATAGTAAAAGTGTTAAAGGGAAACGTTTTTTTACAATTTTTAGCGCATTTAAATAAAAGCTGTTTTTAGTATTCTTTACTTTATTTATTTTAATTATTGCCAGCAAACTCCTTCATTTAAAACTTATTTTTTATTGTAGAAATGAATTGAAAAAATTAGTCTGCCATCTTGGGTGTTGAATTTGGAATGACGTCACAGAATTATAAAATTGCAATCGGGTTTAAAATATCTGTTTCAAAATGGAGTAACAATAGAAGTAACTGTATTTTTATAGTTAATTTAGCGTAGTAGGTATGATATAAATAGTATATATTAAAATAGTTTCATTGAAAACAAAAAAAATGTTTTGCAAACAGGGACATGATTAATATTTAAATATGTAATCATGTAAGATATTACAGATTTTATGTTATTTTTGGTATTTTTTAAATTATAAAACATTTTGTCACTTTCAGTCCACCAGAACAAAACCCACAACGTAGCACGCCGCGGCGCCGCGAGCCCGCGCCGGAGCCCTACCCGCTGGCGCAGCCCTACGCCGCCGACCCCAGCGCCAGCGGCCCCCTGTACGCCCACGCACACACTGTACGGTACGTTTGGTGCTGCACCGCCATGTAGCAGGGGAGCTCACGGAACCTGCTGTTAAGTAAGACACTTCGTTCCACTCGCACCGTATCGCTGAGCCACGATGTTATTTTATGAAAATTATGTTTAAAAATATTAAATATCTTTAATATTTTAAAGGTCGGCAATTCACCTAGAGCTCCTCTGGTGTTTTACTTACCATCAGGTGACTCGTCCGCTCGTTCGTCTTGTCCTTTCCATAAAAAATATCATTATTTTTAATCAAAATTTGACTGTAAACGGGACGATTGTGGGTTCGATTTCAACTCGGGAAATTCATTAATGATATCCTATTGGAACTTTCAATGTAGGTATATTCTTGATCTGTTATTTTTATTCTTGTAAACGGTATAAAAAAATACTTGTAAAATATTATTTCCACGGCGTGATAAAGTTAATATTAACCACTACTTCAGTGTATTAGCCAATTCAAGGCCTGTGCTACGATAGAGAAAGTGCAAGAACTATATATGGCAGTGCTAAATCGAAAAAGAGACATTACGCTAATAGTAGAGGAAACTTATCAAAAATGTTATAGAATCTAATCTAGCTCCACGTTGTAACCCCAGCTACGGTCTCTACTTACCTCTTTCGCCTCGTCCACTGTCATCAACCTCTTCATACATGCCCTCCGGGAGGTCCTCATGCTTTTTACGTGACCCTCCTCGAGTATCTTCGGTACTGTGTTTTCGAAGGTCAACCGACGTATCTCTCTTACCACATTCAGGCTTAGACCATTATTTTCACACCCTTCTTTCAGAGAGGTGGTACCAATATATGCAACTCGCATTCTGATGATGCAATGAGCACTGCATCATCTGCGTACAGCAGGCAATTCACACTCAATTCACCTAGTTTCACTCCCATATCACTTTGTTTCACTTCTTGGAGACTTGTTATACAGCTTTAATTATATAAACAAAATCGTCTCTTCAATTATTATATTATTTTTGAATATGATAAAAGTTAAAATAAATTGGGGCCAGTCGTGGCGCAGGGAGGGGCACAAAGTGTAACTGTAAAACCGACAGGTTGTGGGTTCGATCTTCACTCGAGGAGATAAAATATTTATTAAAATGTATATTTTCATTCCTTCGCTCTGGTGTCGAGGCAAAGAGCGGTATTGAGTTCTGCCACTCAACACACAATGGCTCCAGAATTCGACAGAAAGTAGGGAACGGAGTGTCTTAACACTAGGTTCTGTCCTCTACTATAGAATATAATTATGTAATATTATGATAAAAAAGAATGTGTGATTCCTCAATAGGATATATTATTACACATCGTGTTGCTTTGTGGTATAAAACAGCTTTAACCTTAACGCCGCGTTTAGCCTCGACACCAGAGCGAAGAAACGGAAATATAAAATTAAGTGAATATTTCATCTCCTCGAGTGGGAATCGAACCCATGGCCAGCACATTTTGTGCCACGACTGGCATCTATTTCGCATTATTAATAAATTACTTTTTGTTTCCAGATATCAACCTCACGGCGGCCATAATAGCGCATACACTGCATACTACGCACATAGATAATATAATTTACCCAGTATATAGTTATAATAAGGTATAAAATATTCACAACAATCTTATATAAATATATAATATACAGTTGACGAGTTGTGGCCACTCCCGAATTAATTCGAAAAATTTCAGAAATCCTTACTTCAGGGAGGGCCACTACTGATTGACTACAGTAGGGACTATAGTAAATATTTGTTGCTATTTATATTTTAAAATAAGTTCATAATTTTGTATACCTATATTCTTAAATCCTCTTCTAATGTCATTTTTTTAATTTTCATATTAAAAGATGAACAAAGATTTTTGGTAAAATATCTTTAAATATAAGAAAATGTATTTAAAAATACAAGATAAGTAATAAAATGTGGATTAGGAGTAAGTTTGTTTAATGTTACCATTTTTTTTTATTTTACACATACATTTTTCTTTAGTCTATTCATTTCGGCTTGAGAGAAAATGTAAACCTATGAAAGAATGTTTCTTAAACTCTTTTTTTGTAGCTAATAGTAAGAACAGTACTTCTTATGTGTTATTACCTGAAAGCTTGTCTCGATGTTAAAAATAGGTATTTTAATATTAAAAGTAAAACCAATTGTTTACGAACTAAATTAAAACGTTAAATTATTATATTATATTATGAACCGATTTAAGTTAAGTTTCTGAGATTACCGAGATCAAATGCACAGACAAATTGACAAATTTAAAAATCACTGTATAATTTATACTAATAAATTTTACAAATAATATTAAATTCGTTCGCAGTTTGAAAATAAGGTGTTTTTTTATATTTTAACATGTCAATTATTTAATACAAATGAAAAAGCAGCTTCACGCTGTGGCTGTGACAATTTTTTAATTGATATTTATAAAATAAATAAAATAATAAATGGCGTTTATGATATTCGATTTCTAATCAGTCTGAAAGGATACAGCAATCAACGTATTATTTTGATTTTTATTTTAATAAAATATATTAAGTTCATTAATTGTGACTAAAAAAAGGTTACCTTTTTGTGAGTTGTTTACCTTTTATCTCCCAGCTCCCTGAATAGGGAAATCTTAGAAGAAAATATTAAGTAAACATAATTTTAAATTATCAGTTTTTTAGCTAAAGTTAAATAGAATTAGTAGTTAAGATTTTAGTTTCACTTTGTATTCCTCATATAACAGGGTAGGCAGAGGGAATATAGTGTCAAGACTCTCCGTTTCCCACATATCGGCCTAATAACAAGATATTGCATTGAATGGCGGAATTAAATGCCGCTGTATCTTGTTATCAACGCGTGGATATGAAAGTTTATCAGAAACTCGATCGACGGGATTACTCGTTTTAATAAGGCATTCGGATCGAAAATCTGGATAATGGAATATGTTGAGAAAAACTGATTTATTCCATGATATGTAGGTGTTATTCCATGTTACGAGTATATTAAAAACAACAAATCAATGAAAATTTATTAAAAGTTTATTATACGATTGAGGTATAGTTATCGCTATTAGTAATCCGGATGATCCTGAGTCCTTGTAGATCAAGACTAGAAAATCGAATTTCTGCTTAATTCATGCTCTCTCAAGAAGGAATCGCACCCATAACCGGCGCGTTTAAAGCAGGACGCTGTGCCGCTCCGTTTAAGATTCAATTAGTTTAGGTATATTAATATTATTATTACAATAAATAGCATAGTAATTAATAGTATTTAATATATTATTACGTTATGTTCATATATATTGGTATCAAGTGCTTCACCAGTCAATACTTAAGTGACAAATATAACCAAAGAAAATAAAATGTAGATATTGTATGTGTGTTATATTTCTTTATTATATTAATATTAAAATTTATTTTGGTATTTTATTATACTTCTAATATCCTTTACGTTTATTCTTCTTTTTTTATTATTTTTTAAATATAACATTTTGGATATTCGTCATTCTCTTGTATCGGTTATCTATGATCGAATATTTTTTTAAATTATATTTTTCTTTTTCATATTCATTGTAACAATAAAAAAAATCTAACTAAAACTGTCAGTTAAATAAAAAAACGATGTTTTCTAACTCAAGCTACAACTATTTATAATAGCTGAACAAAAAGAAACATTTAACAATACCTTACACTAAAAAGAAGTAATATTGCATTTGTTGGGGTAAATTATCCACATGAGGAGATCTGAAACGAGTTTTCTCAGTCAAAGTGTAAGACATTACATGGTTAACCGTTGAAACTCCTGGTTCTTCATGATCGACATAGACCTTAGACGAAACAGTTTCCTCATATTCCTCTCCAACTACATCTGGAGAAACCACTGGTTCATCGATAGGATAAATGACAGTTGTAGGTTCCACCGAACAATAGGGGTAATACTCTTGAGTTGGGTTCATCGAAATATAGTCGTAGAAACTTGGCCGAGGACTTACTGGATAGTGTTGGTGAACCGGAGGTGTATCTATTTGCGTTTCATACGGGTAATTGTAATAATAATTGTATTTAGCGAAATCCGAATTACTGTTATATTCTGGCTCTACATACAACACGCGGTTGTGGAACATATCGTTTGATGCGTCAAAGTTAGTTGTGTTCTGCTTAACGGTTTCTGTTTCAGCACATTCCAAAAGTTTTTTCGTTGCATTAACTAATCCAGTTTCAAGGTTTTGTGTTCCATTCTTAAGATCACAAGCGTCTTTTAAAATTTCTGACATCTCTTTAGCTTGTTCGTTCGCAGCTACAGCCAAGTCTGATAACATTTCAGGATCGGGATTGAACTCTATACCGTATTTGTCAGCAATTTCTTGAGCCGTCATCATTTTTTCTATAGCGATATTTTGATATTCATTGTTACATTTAATATGATTCAATAGTCTCATAACTAATTTTGTGCTGTCCACAGGTGACTCAATCGACCTTTTCTTTCTCAGCTTATTATCAGTACAATCTTCTTTGTCTGTTATAGAAATTGCATATGTCAACAGATTGGCCATTTCGCTTTGGATTGCTTCAGTTATGTCACATGCCATTTTCTTTATTTCCGCCAATTGTTCTTCTGGAGATTTGTCTGAAAAGGTAGCCTGTGCCATTAAAGCGGCTGACGAAGTAGGAAAGATATTTTTATTACTGCTAGACCCAATGAATAAGTCCATCCAGTCTTTTGGTGCTGCTTGGTAGTCTTTTCCAATTAGATGATCCTCATCTGGTGGCATTTTTAAATTGTCACGCGATTCTATTTTGTTATCTTCATTTTCTATCTCAGTTTCTGTTAAGGCGCTCTGAAAGTAATGCACATTGTTTTTATATTCGCCATCCAATAGACGTAGTAAACAAACAATATAGCAGTAAATTTATAATCGATTATTGTTTTAACTTTTATTTATCATCATATAAATATTTACCTGAATGATTAAAGCTAAAATAAAGTAGAACGTTCCCATGTTGAATAAATTATGGCTTGTTCATGAAATGGACTTATTTTATATATAATATATTATCACATTGAGAAATTATTTTTGAAGAAATAATAAACATAATTATAGCGCAACATTTGTAACGAATTATGATTAAGCATGTATAATTTATGTAAACGTTGTGTAAATTGATAATGAGATTTTATTAGGTAAATATATATAATTACAAATAATTATATAGGAGACCAGTCGTGGCGCGGTGGCACAAAGTGTGACTGTAAAACCGACTGGTTGTGGGTTCGATCCCCACTCGAGGAGATGAAATAGCTATGGATGCCTTTAGAGATATCCTCATACGTCCTCCACTTCGATTCGGTGTGTCGATATTTACCCTACCCTGCTGTGTGCGGGATACAGCGTGAATTTAATTTTAATTGTTAATTATATAGACTTCTGCCATGGTTTTCCTATTAAAATAATGTTATGTATATATGTCTCTCTTTCAATTACAGCTATATCCTGTAGGTATAAAATGTTGCCTATGTATACATAAGTCAATATATTTAAAACCGTTTGTATGTTTAAATTAATAAATTTATAAGTTTGAAAAACAACTTATGTTTATGGAGTACTATTTTTTTTTTGTCATTTAAGATGCGATGCAATCAAATGCAAGCTTTCACTATATATTGTTTTTAGTTAAAGGTTAAAAGGACTACGGACTACGAACGAGGGCTTCCATTAAGCTGTATAAACATAAAAATATATTTTAACATTTAATTTAAAACCAACCATCTATAAAAGGTTATTAAAATATAAGAAATAAAAATATATATACGTGATCATATTTCATAATGATTATATTTATTTATTAATATAAAAAATCTTACATTTACTACATTTACACAAAACAGTTTTACGCATAATATGGCACAGGTGGAAGTATTTCGGGTTGTCTTGGATAGGGATAGGGTGGTGGAACTGGTGGATATCCTTGAGTCGGCTTAGAGTATTCAGGATAACTGTCCCAAGAATAAGGATATGTAGGCAAAGGATATGGGGTGGGCAAAGGGTAACTTTGAGGGTACGTACTGGGAGGGTAAGGGTTAGAAGGGTGTGTGTTAGGTGGATACGGAGCAGGAGGGTAAGGGTTCGGAGCAGGAGAGTAAGGGTTTGGAGTCATCGGGTAACTAGGTGCTGGAGCTTGAGGAGGTGACGGATACGGCACAGCGTTAGGATAAGCAGGGGGAACGGAATAAGGTTGATCGTAATAACTCCAAGATGGTTTCACACTAGCTTCTGAATATTCCGGTATATAAGGATAGTAGGTGGGTTTTGGAGGAATTGGTATGCTTGGTGCAGGCGGATAAGATCCGGGGGGTGCTACGTAAATAACTTGAGGTGGCGCATACGCGTATGGGTAGTACGCTGTATCGTAGGGACAGTCGCTGGGTGTGGCATTCGAACTTGACAACGGTGGCGGCAGATGAGCTTTTGCGGCTATTGCTGAAATTTTAATAATGTAAGTTTTATATAATAAATAATTCATATTATGTATGTGTGCAGAGAA
The DNA here is from genome assembly GCA_030704555.1 of Heliconius charithonia. Lineage (NCBI taxonomy): Eukaryota > Metazoa > Arthropoda > Insecta > Lepidoptera > Nymphalidae > Heliconius > Heliconius charithonia. The sequence continues at coordinate 3,463,335 of CM060810.1, forward strand.
CCAGTGGGTCAGGGGCGGAAAGTGTGACTGTAAACGCGATTGGTTGTGGGTTCAATCCCCATTCGAGGAAATAAAATATTTGTTTGAATTTATATTTCCATTTCTCCGCTCTGGTGTCGACGCAAAGCGCGGTGTTGTGTTTTGCCACTCAGCACGCAATACCTGCAGAAATCGGCAGAAAGTGGGAAACGGAGTGTCTTAACACTGGGTTGCCTCTGCCTACCCTGCTGTGTGCGGGATACAGCGTGAAACCGATTAATTAATTTTTATTTATATCTAACAAAACGCAATTAGTTAATAGCTCCGTAAATGATTCAACAATAAAAATGCTAAACTAAACAAATTGTTTTGTTTCAAGCAAAAAAAAGCATAACAATCGTTTTCTACTTACGTGATGTGTACAATGAGTTTATCATTTGGGTCATTCGCTCGTTAAGCGATGCCAGCTGAAAATAAATATTAAAAATAAATACATGTAAAAGATATTTATTTTACTTCAAACCATAATTAGATTCGATTCCCGTTTGGGGGAATGGAATATTATTTTTTTTCATTATCTAGCTCTGGTTACGAGGCAAACCGCGGCGTTGGATTCCGCCGCTCAACGCGCAATATTTACAGAATTCAGCGGAAAGTTGGGGACGGGAGTGATTTAATGGGAACGAAGTGTTTTAAGACTAGCTATCCAGGTTCCCTTTGCTTCCCTTGCTATGTATGAAATACAGAGTAAAGTGAAAAAAACTAAAAAAATTGGATAACTTACTAAGCAGGCACAGATTGGAATCTGCGATATAAAAAACTTTACACATTTTTTCTTGCATAGTCCCCTACTTGCAGGCGAAACTTAGTGAGTTATTATGATTCCCCCGAGGGACGATCGAACTCACGACCATTGCGACAATGGCGACTCAACATTCGATATAATAAATTCTATATAAAAAAAATATATTTTTCTTACAAAAAAAGTAAAAAAACATACCTGAGATTGTTGCAACTCATGACAACTGGGCGTTGCAAAACACAAACCAATCGATATAACGCACAACAGCAAAAAACAAAGTCTCTTCATTCTCCACACTTCTATGTGTCGACTCGTAAAATATGTTCCAAAACCTTCTAGAAAACTTCGCCTTATTGCACTCCATTTATTATTTCTCATATTTAAATAGAATATAATCGATATTTTTTTTTAAACCAAACGTGATAGTTTAAAGATGCTGCGATACGGAGATAAGGAATCGTTGATAAGTATACTCAGCGCGTGAGTATTATTGATTACAATTATTAGTTCGTGGGATTGTTGAAATTAAAAAATATATTGAGAAATTTTATTTGTTTATATTTTATTTTATAATACAATAAACTTTCCTTGTTGCGTATAATACTATAAACATAAACAAACCGACAGACAAACATTCTAATTTAATATATCGTAATGTAATAACGCTAATAAAATAACGCTGTAATAAAATAACGCTTTTAATAATGCTAAATGCAATTCAATAAATAAATAAATAAAAAATAAATCAGCTTCACACTGTATCCTGCACACAGCAGGGTAGGCGGAGGGAACCTAGTGTCCGTTTCCCACTTTCTGCCGAATTCCGAAGGCATTGCAGAACGTAAGTAGCAGAACTCAACGCCGCGCTTAGCCTCGCCACCAGAGTGAAGAAATGGAAATAGAAATTTAAAAAAATATTTCATCGAGTGAGGATCGAATCCACAACCAGTCGGTTTTACAGTTACACTTTGTGCCCCTGCGCCACGACTGGCCTGGATAAAATATATATATATTTAAATTAATAATAATCATCATCAAATATTTAGCCTCGACACCAGAGCGAAGAAATGGAAATATAAATTTAAGTAAATATTCCATCTCCTCGAGTGGAGATTGAACCCACAACCAGTCGGTTTTACAGTCACACCTCGTGCTGCTGCGCAAACAACTAGCCTCAAGTACCATTTGTGTAGTTCTATTTATTTGAAAATATATTTAAAAACTTTTACCATAAAAAAATCATTATAGGCGCTTTTTAACATTGAGAAATCAGTATATTATAATTTAAAATTAAGGTTTTTAGTGCTGTAAGTCAGTATTTTTCTAATAAATGCAAAATATATTTAAATCAATCATCAAACATTTCAATTGGATCATTTGAAGATTTTTTAAACCGCTTTCCTTTACACTTATAAACCAGTAACTCCACGCCCAACAATAACAAAGACATAACGACTCCAGCAACTGTACATATCAATGCTGGTGCTATATCGTCTATATTGACCCTCTCCGCTAGGAGGGCAGCTCGGCAAGGCGGTGGTTTGATCCTAACCCGGCTGACCAAACGATGCGCTAACCCCGTTTCTTGAAGCCAAGCACCAGCCACTTTGAAAGTGTTTGTCCACTGTCCACGCTTGGTTGTCGTTATCCAGGATAATACCTAAAGTAAATTATTTAAAAAAAAATATTTCTTCGCACTGGTGTCGAGGCAACGCGCGGCGTAGAGTTCCGCCACTCAAGATTGCAAGTGCCTCCAAAATACGGCGATAAGTGGGGAACGGAGTGTCTTAACACTCTTAGGTTCCCTCTGCCTATCCCGCTGTGTGCGGGATACAGCGTCAGATTTTTAAGTTAAATTGTAAAAAGTTGGTATATTTTCTGTTAGGCGCCAATACATCAATGTAATAAGATTATCAATTTGTTTAAAATTCAAATAAATAACCATGTCATATTAGCAAATTTGTGATTTGCTAATGCATTACAATTTAAAAAGATACAATAAAAAAATTACTGTGATGTAGGTATATGCATTATATTTATTTGGAAATTTAGTTATTAAGATTAATAAGAAAAGGTGTATTATTTTGGCAGTTGATTTTATTAGTTCGTTTGTTGTTCATACCTCTGGAACAGTATCGACGTACTGCAACTTGCACAATTGGTCATCGGTAAAACTTTTCAAATGTGGGTAGAGCTGATTGTACTCTGTATGATATGCAGTGCTCCCCGTTTGTATTAGCTTCACTCCGGTGTGAATGTCTTGGTAAAATTTTGGTGTTAGTTTCCTTTTCTTCAGGTACTCCAAGTCGTCGCGATTTGTCTTTACCTGTGTTGTTCACAAATTATTCCTATAGTACTGGTGTAAAAAAAAAAATCTGTTATTTTTTATTTTAGCTTCACCTATCACCTCGCCAAAGGCAACCTGGGAACTTAATCTAACCTCAAACCCATTAACCTCAAACCCATTAAGATTTTGAGTTCCTCCATTTTCCACCGAATTCTTAAAGCATTTTTACCTGAGTGAAGAAATTAAGAATCAAAATGGAAACTACAACCCTATTGTTTATAATCACACATTTGTGCTGCTGCGTCCTCAATAACGTTGTAAAAGTTAGTATTTTTATTTTTTTTACACTTTTAAAGTTATTCCACACTTAGCAAAGAAAAATATTTATTAAGAAAACGTATAATAATTTTTAACAAAAAAAAATTTAATATAATGTAAAACGTATTTTGATTTCGTTAAACAAAAATAATAAAAAAAAGATTTTATAATTTGGTCACAGCGCGTGAATGGTTTACAAAAGGGCGTGGGTTCAAATACGCTTCGTTAAATTTTTATATGTTTTCTTAATAAGTAAGTATTTTTAAATTAAAAAAAAACGATTCTGATTACATATTATTAAAATTTTTACATTCACTAATGTATTTACCACAAAAATAGGGAAATAAAGTAAAGGCAAAAAACGTACATCAAACATTAAATATCGCATATAATCATAGTCTTCTGAGGCTATATAATACTTCGAGTCTCCCAAAGACCTGAGGGAGTCTGGTCCGCTTCTACCGGTGCTCATAAGAGCGGACACAATAGCTGAAGTGTAATACGCGTGGATGAGCATGGCTGATATGGATAGTACTAAAAAGTTCCATCTGCCTGATATACCTTTTGGCACTGCACTTGCATCTGAAGGAATATGACAAAATTTCATAATTGTGTTAATTATGCCATTATTATATTTATGAGGCCAGTCGTGGCGCAGTGGCACAAAGTGTGACTGTAAAATCGACCGGTTGTGGGTTCGATCCCCACTCGAGGAGATGAAATATTTACTTAAATTTATATTTCCATTCTTTCGCTCTGGTGTCTCTCTGGTGTCGAGTGCCGTTGAGTTCTGCAACTCAACACGCAATGCCTCCGAAATTCGGCAGAAAGTGGGGAACGGAGTGTCTTAATACTAGGTTCCCTCTGCCTACCCTGCTGTGTGCGCGATAAAGCGTGAAGCTGATAAAAAATAAATTAATTCAATTAGTGAAGCTGATTTTTTTTGTTTCTCTTTCATAATTCTCGGATTCAAAAGAACCCGGTCCTTTGGAAGGCTTGCGTGGTGACACAGGTCCAACACGTAGAGGCCCCTTAGAGAATATACAAAGGTTTTACTGTGACGCATCAGCCGGGATCCATCTCTGGGTAACCACAGGTAATTGCCCAGAGATGGTCGCCGGTTAATGCGTAGGATCTATGGAAAGTGTGGAAGTGTCTAAACTAGAAATAGAAATTGAATGGAATGGCTACTGGGATATTGAGTGAGATTAACGGACGTCCGCCTTTACAATAGTCTCAAATTGAATGGTTGGCGGACGGGGACTCGCCTCCCACTAGATGGGCCCCCACAAAGGCTAAGGGTGTAGAGAGGTGTGGTGGTTATTATTAATATTATTACTAGGCCAGTCGTGGAGCAGGGGCACAAACGTGCGACTGTAAGCGTGACAGGTTGTGGGTTCAATTCTCACTCGAGGAAATTTAATATTTAATATCTTCATTTCCTCGCTCTGGTGACTACGCAAAGCAAATTTGGTTCCGCTACTCGACACGGAATGCCTCAAAAATTCGGCGGAAACTGTTATGTGCTTTGACTAATGTATATTTTATACCTTAATTAATTTAAGGTATGTTTTTTTTTACAAAAAAGGATTCAATTACCTTGTTGCATGAAGGTAGCAAGTGTGGCAATGTACGCTCCTTCTTTCTCCTCTTCACTTTTGGCGGTCACTTTCTGAGCTGCCGCCAAGATTAAGAAGAGAATTAGGCAACAGCACCACACGTTCACAGTGAATGGTTCTAGGAACATATTGCTACTGCTTTCGCGCTCAGCCAGATATGTGAAGCCGACACTAAAATTTAGTATTTTGAGATATAAATGACCATATGTTTTTTTTAAGTACATGTCGAAATACGAGTTTTTTAGAAAATCAAAAGACCATTAGTATATAGTTTAAACTATAAATTTCAACTGGTTATCTCCAAACGTTCCTGAGATAAAAGCTCTAGACAGACATACAAACAGACAGACAGACAGTCAGTCAGACAGACAGACGGACAATAAAGTGATCTTATAAGGGTTCCTTTTTTCCTTTAGAGGTACGGAACCTTTAAAAGGATAATTTCCTCAAATGCGAATCTCTGAAAACTATTTTCAGTCAGACTTTGTTTTCTTTGTGCCACATTTATATAGCATCAAACTTCCTGAAGGATGCATAACAATTTACTGAAATGGCCATATAGGCATGATGTAATCTAATTTTTCAAATCTCTCTTTCATTAGACGTAGCACTCCTCCGCTCAGCTCTGAACTTCCATACTTTAGCTCCAAAATCATACTGCTGTTGTGGATTTCGGTGCTCCAAAGTAAAGTGGGTAGTAGTATTTCACTGAAAATTAAAATAATAAAAGTAATTTATGAATTTCCGTAAAAATATATATTTCTATATTAGGTAATTTTTTTTTTCGTAACCTATCACTCAGGCAAAAATGGCGAAACGAATATTTTTTTTTAGGTTAATAGTTGTGTTACTAGTAAAAATTGTTATCACACAACATATTTTATTACATAAATTTATCAGCTCCACACTATATCCCGCAAACAGCACGGTAGGCGGAGGGAACCTAGTGTAAAGACACACCGTTCACCACTTTCTGCTGAATTCTGGAGCAGTACGTATCCATTGGCAAAACTCAACGCCGCGCTTAGCCTCAACACCAGAGCGAAGAAATGGAAATATACATTTAAGTAAATATTTCGTCTCCTCGAGTGGGGATCGAACTCACAACCAGTCAACAGAACAGTCACACTTCGTGCCCTACGCCACGACTGACCTCAATTAGATATACTAGATAAATATAATTTTCTATAGATTTTTTCAGCTTCACGCTGTATCCCGCATATATGCAGATGTAACCTAGTGTTCAGACATTCCTTTCACTACTATATGAAAGATACACGTACGTAGCATTAAGTATTTCAATTATAAGGCTCGACGAGCTGTATCCGACGCGCACTCCAGAATCACGTTCACGAATAGACATGTCCATAAGATACTCCAAGAAACCACCATGGTATGAATCATTTGAATACGATCCCAGCTGTTGAGTATTGAAAAATATTACCAACAACCTTAACAAATTATCGACTAATAAAAAAAATTAATCAGCTTCACGCAGTAACCCTCGCATACAGCGGGGTAGGCATAGGGAACCTATTGTTAAGACACTCCAGTCCTCATTTTCAATCGATTTCACTGAAAATTTAAATTTAAATAATTGTTGCATTTGTTGGGGTCGCGTTTACGTGTGACTGCGCCACGACTGGACTCCCGTTAAGTTACGTTAAATCACACTACATACTATAATAAATCTGTTTTTAGATTATGTATGTATAAATTTATGTTAGTACAATATTTTCACTTTTTCTAGAAAACGTTCAATAATTTGATTTTAACGGGATTTACTAAGCAATACGTTCTTTTCGTGGTTAGTGAAAGTTTTGTTTAGAATAGGTACTTAAAAAAATTAAAAATACAATATTTTTATATAAGACATATAAAATTGTACTTATAGTTTGTTAAACATAAGCAAATTTTAAATTAAATATATAAAAATATTATATTAACAATACAATTACGATACATTTTATGTATAAATAATTGAAACATATTTATATTTTAACCATTGGAACATCGTCAGGTTGGCCGAGTGGTCTAAGGCGCCAGATTTAAGCTCTGGTTCCCGAGAGGGAGCGTGGGTTCGAACCCCACACCTGACAATTTTCTGTCCACATTGAGATTTTTATTGTCCTCTTTATTTGTTTTATTACATTAAAAATAATTCTTTATTTACAAATGTTTCTCTACTAATATTAACTATTATTTTGGTTTTAATACTTTTAGGAATTTTATTTATACTAGCGGATGAAAAATTTCGACGTATCTCGATGAGAACATATGGCTCAGTGGTCAGAGCGTCTGTTCAGTTTCCAGGAGACGCGGGTTCGAGTCCCGCTACGTTAAATTTTTATACGTTTTCTAAATAAGTATATTTGGCTTTAATTTGGTGCTGAGGTAAATGTGTGACTATAAATACGACTAGTTGTGGGTTCGATCTCCACTCGAGGAAATTAAATATAAAGCGGGGCATTGAGTTTCGCCACTTAACACACAATGCCTCCTGAATCTTGGCGGGAAGTGGGGAACGGAATGACTTAGCACTGGGTTCCCTCTGCCTACCCTGCAGTGTGCGGGATACAGCGTGAAGCTTTATTCTAAAATAAGTCGACAATAACTTACCGGTGCTGCAATTTTTAAAGGATATTTTGCTAAGTTACGCCTTCTGTCGATTCTTTCTTTATCAAATAGTACTTGGAGACCAGCGTGTAAATTCCACTGGGCCCAAAGGGAGACCCTAGCGCCATCTTTTGGATGGGTGTAGACATCGTTAATGAAAATATCTTCTATTTTTAAGCTAGTACCTACAAAATACAGTTTTTTCTTTATTTTCAGGTGTCTTATGTATTACCAGCCTAGTCGATTATCATTTCGATTGTCCTTATCAGATTAATTACATTATTAAATATGTACATATATGTTACTTAAAATAACCTATAAAATGAACGTTTATTTAAATATGAACTTTCTGTATCTATACCAAATAAAAATCCATATTTCTCTTGAGTAGGATCACATAATTTGATGTTTTAAATATTGTAAATTAACAAATTATTTCTGTTACTTAAAAAAAAAAAATTTTTTAATTATAAGTAAGTTAAAAGTTATCTAATCGCAATAAATATATAATTACTGTTGTTATGTGTTGATGGCTTCAATAGTAAAATATCAGCATCGTATCGGGCGTTCTGTGTAAAATGTGGTATGGTATTGCTTAATATTATCCATTTGTACCAGTTTGAAAAATATTTATGTTTAATCTGCAAAAATATAATAACAGAATAACATATAATGGAATTAACTTTAACAGAACCTAAATTAACAGTGTAATACAGTAAAATTGCTGGTTATTTGAACAGATGGGCACGCGAGTATTTAGGGATTTTGAGCTGGAGACATAGAAGCTGGAAGCTTAAAGATACACAGATTAGAGAGGAATATTAAGAAAGAATTTCCAAGAAGCTAGACAGCAGTGAATGTGGAAATGGAATTATTGAAGTATGCTGGCAGAACCTTTAGGCATTATATGAAGGAAGCAGTGACAGGGTATGTGGTAAATGGAAAAGAGACTTTAGCAAAAAGCGCAACTACCGGCGGGATGATGAAGTGCATACACACGTGCAGCATCTTGCTATAGAAAAGCACTAAACGAAAGTACTGATAAAGTTGAAAAGTGGAAAGGCAGAGAATGAAAGAGAGAAAGGTCAACGAATAACTTCAGGGAAAACACGAAGCTTTTCTGGCGAGAAGTGTTTCTCGAGGTTGTTCGCTAACCTGTAGGAGGAAAGGGATGTTTTAGAAAGACGATTAAATTTTAACGGAACAAACACGTTTGCAACGACGCACGGAATTTTACAAAGAGACTGTGATGACGCCTCGGTCTCGAGTAACAGCGGACCGCTTGATGTAGCTGATGGCGAAATCAGTATAAAAGAAGTTAAAAATGCAATACGAAATCTGAAATATGGTAAAGCAGCGGGAGCAGATGGAGTTCAAATATGGTAGACCAAAAGTTCACAGGTAAACTGCGCAAGCCATAAGGCTATCAGCGTATGTAGAGACCGTAGCGTTTGGCGTTCCGTTCTCTCTGACTACCCCGCTAGGCATAAAACGTAAAATTAAGTTAAGTTAAGTTAAGTTAACCAAACGCTATTTAATTTAACAAAAAAAACAAAGAGAATAATCAAGTTAGTTTTAAAAAGATATAATGAAAAAAAAACCTACTTTATGTTCTAAGATCTTCGGTGATGGTATATACAAAACTCCTTGCAGCCTGTGTGGATGAATTACATCAAAAATGGCCGGATCACAGGAAAACGTTACAGGTATGTTATATTTGTTAATTTCCCGAGTAAATTGAGCACGGTCTGTTAAAAATGTATGTAAATATCTAGTAAAGCTTGGGTAATAACTATTATTATTTTTTCTTATAATTATACTGTCTACGGACAATTACATCAGTGCCTTTGAACTTTAAAATATAGAAAAAAAATCTAAGTTAGATTTAATGAATCTAACTCAAAAATTTTTTCTTCTTCTTCACAAATTTAGTGGAGCAGTTAGAGAAATCCCATCAGAAACCGTAAACAACATTTCACTCTTTAAAAGATAACATGCTGGATAGGGGTACTATAATTTAACGACACCCTTTTATAAGAACGGACAAAGATAATTTAAAAAAATATTTAATACATCTTCATATTCCATCGGCCATTTCATGAGGCCAGTCGTGGCGCAGTGGCACAAAGTGTGACTGTAAAATCGACTGGTTGTGGGTTCGATCCCCACTCGAGGAGATGAAATATTTACTTAAATTTATATTTCCATTTCTTCGCTCTGGTGTCGAGGTAAAGCGCGGCGTTAAGTTCTGCCACTCAACACGCAATGCCTCCAAAATTCGGCAGAAAGCGGGGAACGGAGTGTCTTAACACTAGGCCTCTGCCTACCCTGCTGTGTGCGGGATAAAGCGTGAAGCTAATTTAATTTAATTTAATATTCCATCGGTTTTGATTGCCGTCGCCGTCGTAGCAGGAGCACAAGTGAGCGACTGTAAACGCGACGGTAGAGGGCTCTCATTTTGGATAATGAAATATTTAACAATTTTATCCACGGTCTTGTAACGGGCAAAACACGGCGTTGAGTGTTAATAGTGTGCAGCTAAAAAAAAAATATGTCCCTGAATGCAAACGGAACCTGTACCTAGGTATAGTCTTCTTTTAAACGGCGGTGTATTATTTAAAAATACATATGATGATCGTATATTTTCATTCCTACATAAAAATATTACATTCTTACCAAAATTAGGCCAACAGGTTAAAACAATTACACTGCTTATTGCTTGGTAACGAAATAAATCAGCAATAACCCTAGATGGTAACATTGTAGGGCGTTAACTGTAATTGCTTTTAAAATGTTTGCGATACAGAGGACAATGAAAATGCCTTATATAGTCAATATATACTTAAATTTTGATGTGTGTCTGATTATAGGTACATATTTTATTAAATAACTCACAGTGCAGTTGAGTTGGTTAATTTTAAATGAGAGAGGGGGCCATTGTGGCGCTGTGCCGTAAGCTTGTGACTGGAAGCGCGACGGTTGTGTGTTCGATTTCCAATCGGGGGAAAAAATATTATTTATTTCTTCGCTTTTCACTTGTTCGCTCTGGTAACAACGCAAAAAGCGCGATGTTCCCGCGCCTACCCTAATATATGTGACATAGAGCGTAAAGCTAAATATAAAGTAGAGAAACGTGTGTTTTCTCTTGAATTTGTGTTGGTTATATTTAGCATCATTTATTCATCTCGATATTGTGTACTTAGACCCCTCATAGCAATTTATCAAAGTATTAGGTATACTATGATAACATTTTGAACTTAAATATGTTTATTTATTAAACTAAACTTATTAGCATAAAAGAGGCCAGTCGTGGCGCAGTGGTACAAAGTGTGACTGTAAAACCGACTGGTTGTGGGTTCGATGCCCCCTCTAGAGGAGATGAAATATTTACTTTAATTTATATTTTCATTTCTTCGCTCTGGTGTCGAGGCAAAACGCGGCTTTTGCCATTCAACACGCAATGTCTCCCAAAATTCGGCAGAAAGTGGGGAACGGAGTGTCTTAACACTAGGTTCCCTCTGCCTACCCTGCTGTGTGCGGGATATAGCGTGAAGCTGATTTATTTATTTATTTTAAAAGAACGCTACTAAGGAACTGCATTAACATTTTGAACTATGTGAAATTATCGTTTTCATTATTATACTTTGGCATGCTACGTGTTTTGTGCTAGTACGAAACTATAATTTGTGCTAAATTTTAAACGAATTTGAAGAGACGTCAAATTGTAGATTGAATGTTATACAATTATATGGCTACTACAAAATGTTTTGTAATTCGCTATAATTTGCGATACCATCATCGGGAATTAGGTGACGATATTTGTGGGCAACGTGTGGGTGGTAAGAATTTTTTAGGGATCCGCATCTCGAAACGTAAAAACGGAACTCCTGGACGGTTTCCAGGCGCTCTGACCACTAAGCCATACGTTCTCATCAAGCAATTATCTTCTGGCAAGAGAGAATGCTAATTTTTATTAAAGTATCCACACTTAAAAAAAAATACTTATTTAGAAAATGTATTAATACTATTAATTTTTCATAATGTCGAGTTAGCTGTAACTGAAGTAAGGATCGTAATTACTGATGGCTAGTTTCTCTTCTTTAAACATTTTTTTAAAGTGTTATTCCACACTTATAAAAGAAAAATACTTATTTAGAAAACGTATAAAAAAGTGTGGAATAACACTTTAAAAAAATGTTTAAAAATATTTAAAAATAGTTTCTCTCTTGCCAAACGATAATTCTAGTAATTATCTTTGGGTAGCGAAAATTTGTAAAAATCTCCCTACAGAGAAGCTAACAACATAAATAAGTTGTAACAAGCGTATAAAAGTTTCGACGTAGCTTGGCGAGAACGCATGGCTTAGTTTTCAGAGCGCCTGGTCGGTTTCCAGGAGGCGCGGGTTCGAGTCTCGCTGCGTTCAAATTTTTATATGTTTTCTAAATAAGTATAGTTTCTCTTTGCTGCTCATTATGGCACAGGCATACAGAAGTTGCGTAGAAAAATAAAAATCGTACTCGGACTCGCGCACGAAGGTTTCTGTACCATTATCTATAAAAACCCTTTTGATTTTTAGTACTTGTCACTATAGTGGCAAAAGATCGTCATCATCCGCAAAAAAATTATGGTGCATTAGATAAGGGGAGGACGGACAACGGAATCTTAGTAAAAGCTCCGTTTTACACTTTAGGTACGGAACGCTAAAAACGCATCGTAAGTATAATTGTCAAATTAAAATAAAATAAAATTGCATCATATGGAAAAAGAAATATATTTTGCCATAAGTTAATAAAATTTTAAAAGTATTACTAATACGTCATATGATAATTGCTTATGAATAATGAATAAATATATACTAAATTATGGTTTAAAAATGACATCCACAAGAATGTTTTATCGGTTTGGGTTCTAAAGTGACCGGGACTGGGGGTGGCACCATATATGCAGTCATTGGTAGTCCTGGAGGTGGACAGGCACAGGGGGAATGGCAGGCACAAGGGGAGGGAGGTGGAGGAGGGGGTACTAAAGATATTACTAAGGGCGCAGGAGCAGGGGGATGGTATATTGGTGCTGGTGGAAGCATCATCGGCGCCGGCGGTGGCGCTGGCAGATATAGAGGAGCTGGTGGTGGGAGACACGGCGGTGCTGGTAAAATAAAGGGGTTCGGTGGAGGTGCAGGAAGACAAAGCGGCGCTGGGGATGGAGCTTGAAGAATGATGGGAGATGGAGCTGGCGCTGGGATAATAAATGGAGAAGGCGGTGCTGGTAAACATAAAGGCGCCGGTGCCGGAGCTGGTAAAATAATTGGTGGCGGTGGTAAAGCTAATTGTGGTAAACAAGGAGCTGGAGGTGGCGCGGACAGCACTATTGGAGGCAATGCTGGAGGCAGGGCAAATGAAGGCAGACAAGGCGGCGCGGGCGGTGTGGCTGGCATCAAAACAATTGTGGGAGGTGGCTCTTTCTCCCCACATTTACTGCATTTGTCCTTCTTTTCTAAAAATACAAAGATTCATTACAAAAAATTGCTTAGTAAATATTAATATATATATATTTATAAATGTTACTTACCGAGTTTTGAAGCTAATAACGGCTTTAATAATCTGAAACAAAACATACAATACATTAATAATTTTCATAAATTAAAAAATATACCCAACATTCAACTGTAATTAAAAAAAAAAGCAACTTACGAAGCCATTACAGTCTTCCTGCATTCCTTCATCTCCTTTAAGGCTTCCAACTGTAAAAATACACAAAATTATAATAAATAAAGAAATAAAAAATCAATCAAAACTGTGTTTTTCATCAATAAACGTACCAAACACAATTCCTTATCGTGGCAAGCTATCACAAAATTGGTTGTTATCATCGCGATACAAAAGGAGGACCAAAATATTTTTTGCCTCCCCATATTTGCTCTTTACAAAAATAAACCTAAGGTGTATATGTTAGGAACACTTTAATGGTAAGCTATATAAGTAGTAAATATTGGTAATTTTTCATACGTGATTACATCTAGTGATATTATAGAGTTACATAATTCGTCTCTCAAAAGATGAGACGTGTTGATAATTAAAATATTGTTTCGTCATAGAATTTCACAAAATGCTGATAGCATCTTGTGAAATTCTATGACGAAATTATTGATAGAAAACTGAATTTATTTTTTTGCAAATATATATTTTTTTTTGCTTTCGCGGAAGGGCTCTGACATTAGGTCATACGTTGCTATTTAAGGTTATTGTAAAACAAGCAATAACAATTGGCCCATATTAAATGGATTAAATATATGGCTTCACGCTGTATCCCGAACACAGCAGGGTAGGCAGAGGGAACCTAGTGTTAACACACTCCGCTCCCCACTTTCTGCCGAATTCTGGAGGCATTGCGTGTTGAGTGGCAGAACTCAACGCCGCGCTTAGCCTTGACACCAGAGCGAAGAAATGGAAATATAAATTTAAGTAAATATTTCATCTCCTCGAGTGGGGATCGAACCCACAACCAGTCGGTTTTACAGTCATACTTCGTGCCGCTGCGCCACGACTGGCCTCGGCTATAGTATACTATGAATGTAAAATAAAGAATTGACGACTAAAACTATATGTTATTTTTATTCAGAATTTACTCGCAACTACAGACCAACGCTTCGTTTTGGCAGAGATTTTTACCAGGATAAGGTTGCATAAATTTCTTAGAGACGTGGGTTCAAGTCCCGCTGTTTTCGTTTTCAACGTTGACAGATTGCAAAATGCGTCGCCATAAGCAATCCTTTAGCTATTAAACATTTTTATTTTTTGGTCCTTGTGGTATGTTCAGTTTAAGACTTAATATTCACAATCTAATCATTGGAAGACTTATTAGGTCTTCCGATGATGCTTTCGTAATTGCAAATTTAGCATCCCCACCCCCCCTCCACCTATTGTGACGAGGCAAACCGCGGCGTTGAGTTCCGCCACTCAACACGCAGTGCCTCCAGAATTCGGCAGAAAGTAGGGAACGGAATGACCTTAACGAACGAAGTGTTTCAATATTTGGTTCCCAGATTCTCTCTGCTTACTCAGCTATGTGGTACCCTGATTTATATATAATATGTATGTATGTATGTTTATTTGTATATATGTGTATTTTTCCTTATCATCATTTATTTACTTACTTAGGGGCCATTCAAGTATTACGTAAGCAGCTTTTTGTAATTATTGAACCCCCGACCCCCTCTCCCCTCTCCTATATCATCATCAAATAAACAAACCTACAGTGCTTACGTAAAAAGTACTGTGATCACTTAGTCATGGGAGCGGTTTGGAAAGTTTTAGACCAATTATGACAAAACTTTTAAGTATCTTTTAAGGCCGTCCTCCGTTTATTTTTGCAGTTATAAAAATTCTCCTCTGTCAATACAAACGCAGTTGTGGTAAAAAAGTATATGAAAATATCAAACAAACGTTTGTAACATTGAAAAGTTAACCAATTTTGAAAAATAAAGCTGAGCTAAGTACTGAAGTGTTGCATAACGTGATCAATCACTATAAACGTCTAGAGATAACGGAACTCGTTTTTGACAAAGACAGACAGTTCATATGAAAGCGCAACGCAGTTAATGTGTACGCAGAAAATAATAATATTTGTTTAATAATGGTTCTTAAATTAGTTATATGTTCACAGCTAATTTGGTTGGTAGCTTTTGTAAGTATTAAGTAATATTTTGATATTATTTTTTATGCAAGTGAGAAAAAATATATAAAATCAGCGTATTCCGCACAAAGTGGGGTAGACAAAGGTAACCTAGTGTTAAGACACTCTAGTTCGCCATTTTCCACTGAACGCCGCGTTTTGCGTCAACACCGGAGCAAAGAAATGATAAATTTAAATAAATATTTAATTTCCTCGAGTGGGGATCGCAACCACAACGAGACGTGTTTACAGTCACAATTTGTGCCCCTGCGCCAAAATTTTATCTGTTATCAATCCGATATCGACAAACTCAGTTTAGAAAAAGAAAAATATTTGTGTTTATAATATGTTTTTATCACTCGTATGCCTATATTACATACATATGTATACGTTTCAGGTACCATATTCCAGCTGCATGAACCTTGGACTCATATCTGGTGATTTAAGAAGAACTTCAAACCCCTTGATTATAAAGAAGAATTCCCATCATGCCCCTATAACTATAAACATAAAACCCGGAACACGAAAGTTACCTAGATCAATACCTCGGCTTTCTAACAAACTGTCTTCTACAAATCCATTAATAAAAGCAAAAATAAAGTCTCGTGTAAAATCAGCTATACTCTCCAAGAAATTAGGCAGATTACCCAAGTTGCCAAGATTACCAAAATTAAGATTACCATTACTACCACGGATACCTAAATTACCGTTGCTACCAGTTTTACCAATTCTGCCACCAAAATTGCACTTATTACCAATTTTACCACCAAGATCACCTAAGCTAACGAAATTAATAAAGCCTATTCGTATTCCATTATTAACAAAGATAAAATTGCAAAAAGCTCTGGGCTCAGAGTTGAAACCAGTGAAAATTCCTGTACCAAGACCTGAAGGAAGGAGGCATATTTTAGAAAAGCTAGTAAAATTAAAGAAATCGGGATCATTGACTACGCCAGAATTTATACGATTTAAAAAGCTTTTACTGTGAAAATAAGTAAAAATTAAATAAAAAATTTAACTAATCATAATGGAATAATTATAAGGAATATATAATATATAAGGAATGTCAAATAAACAATTAAACACTCAAAATATTGATATTTTTACTCAGAATTTAGTTTTGGACCATTTACCCTTAATCTATATAAGCAAACCGTTTTGTTTAAGCAATTTGCATATAACTGTAAAATGAGTGTCCAATGGCGGCGTTACTTAATATTGTCTAATTGAAATCCTAAAATTCAAATATTAGTTTTTGGCTACCTCATCACTTTCTCAAAAGGTAAAAAGGGAGCCCTTATAAGATCCAGTCAAGACCATTTATACCGAGATCGTGTGGTGGTATAAAGATGAAATTAATACTAAATGTTGACATATATGGTCCATGGAAATACAAAACAAAATCTAGCTTCCATGTCAATACAATTAAAAGATACAGGCAATTTCACATCTGTATTTTGTATTACATTCCAGCGTAATCAAAACCTGTTTTGTGCTTCTCGTGGACCCACATGAGTCGTGAAATTTGGCATGAAGTTTGAACTTGCAACACAAATGAAGAGAAAAAATCCGAAATGTGAAAATTTATAGATAGTTTCATTTCATACAAAATAGAGTACACATAAGTTATATCAGGCCTTTACAAATTAAATTGGGGTTTGGTATGGGAGGAACAAAAAGTCGAGGGTGCTTAATTATTTCTTTTACTAAAAAAAACTATTCGGACGGGAGGTCAATAAAATCTTTGAAGGCTGTTTGGACTACCCCATCGGACTTGAATAGCAACTAAAAAAAATCGAAGAAATTATCTATCGGAAATGTGGCGGATCCTCGTTATTGTGCTGGTTAAGTACGCGGTGCGCGACGCGCGTTTGCCGGTTTGCTTCACTCAATTCCAAATAATACATAAATTGAGGTATCTACATTTCAAGCTTTTTAATCTTCCCACTTTTCTTCAAATGGTTTAAAATTTTATCCTAAACACCGCAGAATGCAGCTAACTTGGTCGTAGTTTGCGATAGATCCGCTTCCACAATAGCCTTTAATTTTATTTGGATTTCTGGTCATCACGGGGCTTGTTCTGAATGTCGTAATTTCAAAAACGAAAATGATGGAACCAAAAACACTGGAGGCATTGCCTGTTGAACGGCGAAATTCAACGCCACGCTTTGCCTCGACACCAGCAGGGTAAGCAGAGGAAACCTAGTGTTAAGGCACTCCGTTCCTCATTTTCCGCCTAATTCTTGAGGAATTGAGTGTTGAGTGGCGGAATTCAATGCAGCGCTTGGCCTCGGCACCAGAACGAAGAAAATGGAAATATAGCTACGTATTTTTTTTATATTAATAGAATCGAAGATATTATTTTGCTTAAAGAATTATAAATTAAAAATACTTACTTGATTCAGGGTAGGAATAAAACACAATGAAATTATATAAATGATTTCATTTAATACTCACTTAAACTTATAATTATTAATTAAAAAAAAAAAAAAAAATTAAATTAGCTTCACGCTATATCCCGCACACAGCAGGGTAGGCAGAGAGAACCTAGTGTTAACACACTCCGTTCCCCACTTTCTGCCGAATTTTGGAGGCATTGCGTGTTGAGTGGCAGAACTCAACGCCGCGCTTTGCCTTGACACCAGAGCGAACAAATGAAAATATAAATTTAAGTAAATATTTCATCTCCTCGAGTGGGGATCGAACCCACAACCAGTCGGTTTTACAGTCACACTTGGTACCACTGCGCCACGACTGGCCTCATAATTATTAATGATCTTCCATATTTCTAACTAATTTTAATAAAACCTTTATCAGATTCACATATGTATATTTATAGACGAAATTTGAATACGATGGTCTATACTGGCTATCAATCGCGTGTGTTTCGTGTTGTATTTTTATATTTGTCCACAAATTTCTCGAATACCAAAAATTATACAGTGGTTATTTCTTTTAATAGTAATTTTTGAGATACGGATATCCATTTATTTATAGAGAGGGCGTGTACAGTATGAGCTGAGTAATTGAAGTGGGTTTAATTTTTTAAATTATTTCTGTTGTTGTTTTTCTGGTAATGGGTTCAGATGAGAAAATCTTCGCAAAACAACCACGTATTTACACGTTATTATTTTAATACCTAAAGGTACTAAAATAACTGATGTCCTTTAATTGTAGCAATAAAATTTTACGTTACTTTTTTATTTCGGAATTTATTGGTAAACACGTTCATTGCATTGACGAGTGTATCCTTAAATTTGGTAAGTTGGGATATTAGCGGCCATAACATAGGTCTATCCTCAGCGTTGCAAGTGAAACACGACTGCCTTGTAGGAGTTAGTAGGGATTTTCTTGTTAATATACTGCTCTGAAAAAATCAAACAATAAAATAATGTAGGAATAATGTCTATGTTTTCTTATTTAAAAAATAAATAAATCAAACAAATCAGCTTCACGCTGTATCCCGCACACAACAGGATAGGCAGAGGGAACCTAGTGTGAAGATACTCCGTTCCCCGCTTTCTGCCGAATTCTGGAGGCATTACATGTTGAGTGGCAGAACTCAACGCCGCGCTTTGCCTCGACACAAGAGCGAAGAAATGGAAATAAACATTTTAGCGAAGATTTGAAATCCTTGAGTGGCGTTACAACCCACAGCCAGTCACAATTTGTGCTCCTGCGCTACGACTGGCCTCGATTCCTCTTCTTATTTGAGCTATACAGAAACCTATGCATATCTCTTGTTCAATATCTTTACGACTGTAAACACAATATTTGGCAATAATATATTGCCAAATATTTTTAAATTTAAATATACTCTTTTTACACGAGGTGAATAGAGGATAAAAAAATCCTAATGGGACCTATTTCCACTTTCAACTTTTTTTAAGCATTTGAACTTGTCTAATCAGATTAAAAAAGTTTTGTTATTAATAACTGTGTATTTTCCGACAATATAATATTATCTGTGCTATATAATATGCCTAAAGTTATCAAAACATTACAAATCTATTGACAAACATACCTTAACTATGCTCAAAGTCGCCGCTAATAGGATCACCCAAACCAATCCTCTTCTTAAATTCATCCTCGTAATATTTCTTTGCTATTAGATACAGTATAAGGGTCCCAGCGTAACACCCACTCGCTAACCACTGCATGGTTTAAGTAAATAACTTAAACATTTCTTGTATCACGTAAGATAGATAAGGCACTGACTGGCACTCAGCCTTGCTGATTTCAGCTTTTATATTTTAAATACCTTATTCTGGGCGTATCTTTAATTTTTTGTTGAACTATTTAGTTTTCAAAGGCTTATTAAATATTTTTTGTAAGTAGATTTAAACATTTAAATTATAAATGCAATATATGAGATGGACGCGGATAGGCGTATTGCAGCCGAAAATAGACGTCGAAAGTCAGTTCGAAAACACAGTATCAAAGATACTGGAGGAAGTCGCGTAAAAAGCTTGAGTACTCCCATTAGGAGGGCATGTATGAAGAGGTTGATGACAGTGGACGAGACGGAAGAGGTATGCAGAAACCATAGCGTTAGACGCTCCATTCTCTTACTTTTTATATTATTGAATTTTTTTCAATTTGAGAAATTATTAATGAATGTGTTTTTTATTCTCCCTAAAAGAAATTTAAAATCATTTATGCTATGTATCTATAAAGTAGGTAGTCAAATCGAGCAAAGTACGGCGTTAAGCCCATCTACAAGCACTGTACACATCTCTAAAATAAAAAAAAAAAATATGTAAAATATATATATATATTTTAATATTTTCATTTTTATTTATTTTTTTAGCTTCACGCTGTATCCCGCAAATATAAAGATAGGCAGCGGAAACATTGGAACCTAGTGTTAAGACACTTAATATAAAAGTAAATAAGTTCCCATTAAGTTACTTCCATTCCCCACTTTAAATAATATAAAACGCACAACAAGTAACATATGGAATTAATCAAGCCATATAATTATTGTTCGTTATTAGATACACCCAGTTCGAGTGTCTCTAAGAACGCTGATCCTACAATTTTCCAATAAACGTGATAATTCAGCTTTTATTGTTGGCGAGTTAAAATGTAAACTCGACACGGTTAGCATGTGTCTGTACGTGGCCTTCGCCGCTTTACTTCTGGTTGGTATTCCTCCACCAGTTTAAATGTGTGTTTATATAATATTTTACTATCATTGGTGTTCTTGCTAAATCCTTTCCGGAAATCTTTTTCGAATTTCTTACCGGAAGCAGTTTTTTTTTTTTTATAGAAATAAGTGCAGTGCTTAGTTAATCATGTATAATATTTAATTCTCAAATAATTATTGAATAAAAGTTTTAAATTTAAGTTTCTTTATATATTTGTGAGTGTTCATATTGAAACGGAATAACGGTAAAAGGATTTATTGGTTTCCAGGTGGAGCTGGTGGCGAGTGCCCCTCCATTACGTGTGACAATTGATTGTGGATCCGACGAGGTGTTTCATTTTTTTTTTACCTTTTTATACTTCATTAAATTATTATGTAGTACATAAATTTTGGAGCTGTACCAAAATTGTAAACAATGTTCTGAAAATTGGCTTCATTTCTTTTCAGTGAATAATAAAATTTACAAAAATAATATCATATTGTGCAAAAACTTTTATTTGATCTATAAATGTATAGAACAAGTAGTAAGGCTTAAAATGTTAGTATATGTCAATTAAACATAAAGATAAAATTTTAAAAAAAATTAAATCAGCTTCACGCTGTATCCCGCACACAGCAGGGTAGGCAGAGGTAACCTAGTGTTTTAGACACTCCGTTCCCCACTTTCTGCCGAATTCTGGAGGCATTGCGTGTTGAGTGGCAGAACTCAACGCCACGCTAGATACCAGAGCGAAGAAATGGAAATATAAATTTAAGTGAATATTTCATCTCCTCGAGTGGGGATCGAACCCACAACCAGTCGGTTTACAGACACACTTTGTGCCGCTGCGCCACGACTGGCCTCAAACATAAAAAAATAAAGATACTTTGTGTTTTTATACTATTATAAAGCTAAGCTAGTGAATTAATTTTACTATTGCTTAATTTATATGAAATTTATAAAAAATAGCACCTGTAAAAAGTTAATTTATATAATAATAACACGTAGCTGCTTACGCGCCAGACAGTCCCATGCCATGCTAGTCTAATTTTCTTTTATAACTTATTTAAACTATTCTATGATGTTTTAAATCAATTTATTTCATAATGAGGCCAGTCGTGGCGCAGCGGCACGAAGTGTGGCTGTAAAACCGACTGGTTGAGGGTTCGATCCCCACTCGAGGAGATGAAATATTTACTTAAGTTTATATTTCCATTTCTTCGCTCTGGTGTCGAGGTTAAGCGCGGCGTTGAATTCTGCCACTCAACACGCAATGCCTCCAAAATTCGGCAGAAAGTGGGGAACGGAGTGTCTTAACACTAGGTTCCCTCTGCCTACCCTGCTGTGTGCGGGATATAGCGTGAAGCTAATATATTTAATTTATTTTTATTTTTTTTTATTTCATAATTTCCAGGATCCAGCACAAATGTCAAGAAGCAGGTCAGGTGAATTATTAAGAAGTAATTCACGCTACGACGTCAATTCATTTTGCAATCTCATCCAGCGAGCTATTCCTCAAGCAGTTAAGGATGGTCAGTTCATTATCGAACCAGATCTTGACCTGGATGGCCAAAGTGATACAGCTGCGCCGGTAGTCATTGCCCCACCAAGCAGTTTCATACCGAAGTTATTGCCCAAAATAAAGCCACCAAGATTAAGCATGCCTGTATTAAATGTACCAAAATTGAAACCCATTCATTACAGTTCTTTGAGAGCACCCAAAATTGGATCGCCAATGCCTTTCCATCGCTTGCCAAAATTAAGGTACGAAGAAGAATCTAGTGCTGAGAGAATGGAGAAATTTAAAAAGGGTGTCCAAAATATGCTCCACTTTGTGAAAGTCCTAGGAAAAATCGACCAGTACATATCAGAAAGGACTAGAATTGTAGTGGATAAGCTCTCTAACACTTTTGCAGATTAATATTTATGTCGGCCAGTATTGTTTTGACCATAAATTATTTATTGGTTTTTTTTCTGTGTGATATGTTCTAAAGACTGTTCACGCTATATATGTAAATATAATAATATTAATTTAAATAATAAACAGCATATTTTGATAAGGATCAAATAAAAATATTTTTTATGACTTCATGTATCCTTCTTATGCATAGCATATGCAGGCAGAGGGAAACTAATGTTAAGACATTCCGTTCTCTTTAAGAAACTTCCATTCTACACTTTTGAGAAATTTGAGAAATTCTAGCAAATTTAAAAATTAACTCATTAATTTGAATTTGTTACTCAAAATCAATAGTATTCCTTCGTATAAAAAATATTTTGGTATTAGACAGCAATTATAATTTAGAGACATCGTAAAATATTGTAATGATTATTATTTAAGGTCTCTAGATTAGATCTTACGTTTAGTGTATTTAAAATTTTATTATTTTTAAATACACTTAACTTTTATTTATTTTTTATTTTAATAACCTAGGAAGACGATTATTTAAAATCATAATTTTTGGCAAGACATAAAATAATATATATCCCCGAATCATTTTCACAGTCAAATAAAAAGTTGACAGAATATCCAAAGGTTTTATGCTATTGAACAATAAGATTTACCTAGTAATATCCGTATCTATATTATCTATCTTTTTGTCTGTCTGTGACGCGGTCGGGGCCAAACCGCCAATCTGATTGTGATAAAATTTCATATAGAGATATTTCAGGATCTTGGAATGGGCATAGCTTACTTTTCTTCATATTTTCTTATATTTGTAATTTTCTCAATATATACTAATATATAAAAATGTCTCTCAATTTGACATGCAATTTATTCTGCCATGTTAATGACAACCGTCGTTAAGCAACCGTTGGTAAGCAACAAGGAATTTTGTTGTTTAAACAAAAGGTTGCCCAAAATGTGCCCATTTTGATGTGGTCATTTGCTCTTTATTATGAATTTATTTTTTTCTTTAGTTCTTCGCCTATTGGAGCAGTGGCATGGTTAGATTTTTTTTTAATTTCTTGGTTTGGTCTAAGTTTAGGCACTGCGTGTGATGACACTAAAAAATATTATTTAAGTATTGAGGATAGAATGGTTGGTTATTTCAGTTCGGTTATCTATACCGTTGTTATACACTTAATAAATCCTTTTTTTTTTTGGGATTTTATTTATTATTGCTCGCAAAAAAAGCTGAGTACGCGCGCACGGTAATTATCTCTGGAGGGAGATTTTTACAAATTTCCGCTATCCAAAGATAATTACTAATAATTGTCGTTTGGCATTTTTATACGTTTTCTAAATAAGTATTTTTCTTTCTTAAGTGTGGAATAAACTTTAAAAAATGTTAAAAATATTTAAAAGCTGATTTTGTTTTGTTTTTTTTTTAATTAATATTTTTCTTTGGTTACATATTATTTTTGTTCATTTTAATTAGTTAGGTAATTTTTCTGATTATTTAGTCTTATATTTTTTTATCTTGAAAACTGAAAGTAATTTCATAAATAGGTATATTTAATTCGTATATCTAGCAAAAGCGGGCGAAGCCGCGCCCTTGGTCCGCTATTACTGATAATAAAAAAAAAACCAAATAGTTAAATTTTTTATTGCACACAATACTCAATAACTAAACAACTAAACAGATAAAAATTGCTTTATGCAAAAGAGGACGTGTTGACTATAATTGATATCCTCGTTAGTGTAGTAGATAGTAGTACTTCACCTCTAGTACCGTAGAACCTCAAGAAGTGGATACACTCAAGTGCATGGAATTTTCATACAACACACTTCAACACACTTCAACACATATTCTTAAGCCAGTGCAGTGCAGTGGTACAGCACAGTGGAATTGACATGTGTTCTATTAAACACCTCTCATATATACATAAATTATTAATGAGCCAAACAGAAAATAACTACTATGAATGTCGTAGAACACCCTAAAAACTGAAACAAAATTAAAAATTATAAATTTAATTTTGTTGGTTGAATTATTTTTAATATATGGATAGCTGGTTGTAATCCGTAGCTTAGTTTGCGTCAACTACGAAATGTAAAATCATTTTTATACATAGATTATTTTTAGTAAAAATGTGAAACGGAACTCACTCCGTTCCCCACTTTCTGCCAAATTCTGGAGGCGTTGCGTATTGAGTGGCGGAACTCAACGCCGCGCTTTGCCTCGACACCAGAGAGAAGAAATGGAAATTTAAATTTAAGTAAATATTCATCTGCTCGAGTGGGGATGGAACCCACAACCAGTCGACTTTACAGTCACACTTTGTGCCTCTGCGCCACGACTGGCTTCATGTAGAACTTATCAGATTGGAGAAATAAATATCTTTTAAACAGAGTGCGGTGTAAACATTAATAATACTTATTTAGAAAACGTATAAAAATTTGAACGCACCGGGACTTGAACCCGCGCCTCCTGGAAACCGACATGCCTGGTCGGTTTCCAGGAGGCGCGGGTTCGAGTCCCGCTGCGTTCATATTTTTATACGTTTTCTAAATAAGTATTTTTCTTTCCTAAGTGTGGAATAACACTTTAAAAAATGTTTAAAAACATTAATAATATTTTTTTCACCGCATTGGCGACTGCATACATATACATTTTTAGCTATCGCAAATACAATCAGGAATATCTCATTGCCACGAAATCTTCAGTTCCTAGTCAACTTCTTTAAATAACAAGATTTCCCGATTATTATACATTTAAAATGAAATTATGTTGTTTTTTTTAAATGAAATTAAAATTAATCGGATGAATCGCATATACATATTTCGTATTAGGTATACATTTTTTTGAAAGCAATAACGAAAATCATTGATCATTTGAAGACTAAATATATGCGCTAAATATCAATTATGATTCTTTAAAAAAATATATTATAGATAAAAAAAAACAAAAAATATTATTATACCGAGAAATAAATAGTTCTATCAAGATAGCACATGTTTAAGACTGAAAAGGAGACGTCATTGTGCATGAGGCATGAGTAGAAAGCATCTATCGCGGTTGCCATCGGAGAAGCTTTCACAGACATCGTCATCATCTGACCTAGAAGAACTCGTGTATGAGCCACCTGTCATATAAGTGAAAATAATTTAAATTCTATAATACCTTGATGCTGTCAACACTTAAAATTATATTTTTTTACTTTTACGCATTCTGCATATAGCATGGGAAAATAAAATAAATAAATAAATAAATCAGCTTCACGCTGTATCCCGCACACAGCAGGGTAGGCAGAGGGAACCTAGTGTTAAGACACTCTGTTCCCCACTTTCTGAAGAATTCTGGAGGCATTGCGTGTTGAGTGGCAGAACTCAACGCTGCGCTTAGCCTTGACACCAGAGCGAAGAAATAGAAATATAGATTTAAGTAAATATTTCATCTCCTCGAATGGGGATCGAACCCCCAATCAGTCAGTTTTACAGTCACGCTTCGTGCCGCTGCGCTACGACTGGCCTCATGGCATGGGAAAATATATATAAATATATATAATAAAGGCCACGCTATGTCTCGGCGTTGTTTCATTGCGCCACAATGGCCTTGCTCGCTTGCAATTGTTCCAATCATTTATTGGCAAATAGGAAAACAAATTGACACATTTGATAAAGAAGGTAATTTCTTATTATGTTGCTCGCACATGATCCAAAATTTTACGATTTTCAAAAAAATGGCCATTTAAAAAACTGGTCAACTGCAAATCCGACTAGCATATCAAAGATTCCGTAAAACTATAAAAAATAACAAATTTAAGTTTATATACACATAAAATCATTTTTGCAATTTTATTACTTTAGATTTACGGCAAATACCTTATAGGTTTTGATTACGTGGCGAATACAAATACTTATTAACAAAACGTATAAAAAGACTCGGACCGGTGCCTCCTGACGGACGTTTTCCTGAAAGTCTAGATAAGCATTTTATTCCTAGATATATAGCCTAAGATCCCAGGGTCATCAGACTTACGAGCTACAGCTACAGCAACAGCAACAGCAAAAGCTGAAATTTCGAGGATTGTTAGTCTAAACTCTAGTATGTAGTTAGGCCTTCTTGTGTTGTGCTTTTATTGTATTGAAAGCCGAATTGTTGACATGCTAGTACATTATTATTTTTATAGAATTCGTATATTTAATTAGATATAAATTTTTCAATTATGTTGTTCCACATAGGATGAAACGGGCTTTGCTCAATTCAACCCCAAGAAAACAGTCAAGCACTAAACAAACCCCATTTGTTGTGTTAGTAGTCTTCCAAAATACTCTCCTAATAACTGGGCTTAGTATCAGTACATTAATTAGTCTTTAGCGTTTCAAATGACTGCTAGTATTGCTATCGATCATCTAGAGAGAAGGGCCAAGTTGGCCTCAAAGAAACTGGGGGATATCAGCAGAGCGATTACATAGAAAGTAGCACACGACTACTGTGGGGTTTCGTAAGAATTTCCTTCATCGCGACGCGACTGTGGAATGGCCTACTTGCGACAATATTATCAGGTCGATACGACTTGGGTACCTTTGAAATGCGCGTCTATGTCCACCTCAAAGGACGGCAAAGCAACCGTAGCTCCTCTGATGTTGGAGTCGTAGGTGGCAGTGATTACTTACTATTAGGTAGCCCGTACGCTAGTTTGCCTTATATTTTTCAATTAAAAAAATCCTCACTTAAGGAAAATGTTTCAATATTTTCATTTCTTCGAGGGAAAGAGCGACGTCGAGTTCTCTCAACACGCAATGCCTCCAGAATTCGTTGGAAAATGGGGAACGCTGTGTTAACACTGGAATCTCTCTGTTCTGCCTAAAAAACCTATTTTTTTTTAAATATAGTCCCCGATCAGTTACAATGGTTATTTTTTTTGTGTGTTTTGCATTCTCTTATTTTATATGGAGCATCCCATTTAATCATGTAACACAAGATGAACCCCTCTCAATCAATCAATCCTCTCATCAAGTGTATCAATTTGTCTATCGATCACTCTGTATAGCATATTCATACAAATTTAAGATACGAAGAGGTTATTATCATTCAAATTCTCATCAAAAAAGCAATTAGATTATCTGCCTAATGTGCTATATGCAGATTGGGGTGAATCTATTATAAAATTCTCGTATAATACATATATCGCTATAATTATATAAATCCTTCATACCGTTTGTCTTGTGTGATGACAGACTTCAATGAGTGTCAATAATTTTAAAATATTGTTCACAGTCCATAGAATTTCCAAGGGAAGTTTTTTAAGGACGTCTGTAAGTGAAGTATGAAATTAACTACATATATAAGTTTGTAATATTTTTTTTCTGATATACTTATAAGCCTCCATTTTTTAGAGGTTTATTTTACTGCAGGTCTCATTCCTTGACAAATTTAATATTTGTAGGCAAATGACAAATTTCATATTCACGATGCATGAACAAGAGAAGCATTTTTTTGTGTTGTAAGCGACAGTCACCGTGGTTAATTAAAAAAACCATATAAATATAAAATATAACTTCAAACTTCAACTTCGAAAAAATCGAGCTTAGCCGCAACGGGGGCCGCTAGTTTATAATATATGTAGGTGAGTATTTTATTCCAGAGGGTGCCCTGACTAATATCTGTCCGATATTTGTTCTTTGGCATACGGGTACGCGACCCCGGATTCTCGAGCCACCACTTGTTATAACCTCCGTCCAGTCCATAAAAGTAGTGTCCCCTTCTTTTAATCCCCTCCTTTTCCTACCCTCTCCCTCTGCCCATCCTGTCCCCTTTTCTATTGGTCCTATTCCTCTACCCCGGTTTCTCCCCACAAAGGGGTTTTGGAGGTCAGATAGCAATCGATCGCTCCATTAAAAACCACAACTCGCCATAACATGAAACGACCCGCGACAAGGCTGGGTACGACCAGGGCGTCGCCACAAAACGACGCGCAGACACATCGCCCTACACCTGCGACAAGTGGGCAAGGGCTACGTGTCAAGGGCACGTCTAAAGACGCTATTACCCAGACGGAAACTCTGCTATGCAACCTGGAATATTGGCTCTCTGACCGGTCAATGCAGGGAATTCGCAGATGTACTCATGAGACGTCAGGTCCATTGTGCTTTCCTCCAGGACACTTGCTGGAAGGGCAATAAGTCCCGTAACATCGGGCAGGGTTACCGGTTTATATACACTGGGTCACCTTCCGGTAGAAACGGTGTAGCGGTAGTGCTTTCTGAAGAGCTTCAGAATGGACTCCTTGAAGTTGACCGTCGCTGCGACCGCTTGATGCGAGTAAGGGTACTGATATTAAACGCCCTCAGCGTTACCACGAACTTAATCAGTGCCTATGCTCCCCAGGCGGGATGTAGCGCGTCCGAAAAGGAGACATTCTGGTCATGGACTTTAACGTCACTCCGAAGAAGAAAGTAGCCGAGAAACGTAGGCCTCGGATCAAGTGGTGGTTGCTGAATGGACCGATGCAGACCGACTTTCTGGCAGAGGTGAAAAGTCATAATCTTTCGACTAACACCGAGACTGCTCAGGATGCTTGGCAGGCGAGTTCTTGGCTTTTCCCTGGGAGGACGTGTCATCGACAGGGAGGCATGGTGGTGGAATGACAAGGTACAGGAGGTTACTCGTGAAAAGAAGGATGCCTTTAAGAAGAGGCAGCAATCCAATTCTCCTAAAGACAGACTCCAGTCTGTCTGTACATAGTCATACATAGTAGCTAAATGTGCCAGTAAAAGAGCTGTAGCCAGAGCCCGCAGTGAGAATTTTTCACCAGTGTATGATAAACTTAAAACTGTGTTCAGTGTCTGTGTGAGGGGCAGAAGTTCATTTACAAACTGGCACGTTCCCGGGATAAAGCGACGCAAGATATCTCAAAATGTCTTTGCATCAGAGATTCCCAGGGCACGCTGCTCTGTAGTCATGCCTCTGTGAAGGAGAGGTGGAGAAGCTACTTCCAGGAGTTGTTGGATACTCAGCACCCATGCCGTCTTTATCACGACCTTGACGAAACTCGTAATTGCCTTCGACGCATGAAGAACGGAAAAGCGGTGGAACCTGACGACATTCCGATCAAAGCGTGGAAATCGTTGGGCTCTCTTACTACATATATATATATATATATATATATATATATATATATATATATATATATATATATATATATATATATATATATATATATATATATTATAACTGTTCTTAATCTCACGTAACTGGTATTAGATTACTAAATGTTTCCCCCTGACGACCCTGTTATTAGGCTGGGAATAAAAAACACGAAACTGTTTATATAATATTACTGGTTTTACCGTTATCCGTCAACAATATGACTATACAATTGAATATAGTCCAAATAGCATGTAAAAGGAACTGAAAAATGTACAAGCAAAAATTGCACGATTCGATGTTGTTCATATCTCTCACGACGCCGCTCGCTTTCTCATACGCATTGCACAGCTGTTCGATTATAGTTGCAAATTTGGCCAATCTGGTATTAATATCTAGAACATTTAAAATTATATAATATTTTGAACCCAGCAAGATTACAATAAAGACATTATAGAATCGCATGTCTATAATTTTGAGTTATGATTTCAAACCTTTATAGGTAAGCAAATAACTAAAAAAAATAATTAATTTTGCTGTTATAAAAGAGAAATGGTGTTATTTGACTGGAACACACATTTATTTCAACGTCGTTTACGTGAATGGTAAAGATGAAATAATAATTAAAAAACCTCTGAAGTAAAGACTGATTTTCTATAACTAAGTCATAGAGCCTTATGTTTTAGTTAAAACATGCGTTCAATCAAGAACGCACTAGTTAAAATTATTTAAACTACACGCTATTTCCCAAATGGCAGGGAAGGTAGGGAGAAATGAGAACCTAGTGTTAAGATACATCGTTCTCCTTTTTTTCTTTGACTTCGAGACATTACAGATTGAATGGTGATGCTCAACACTAAACTTTGTTTTACTAATGCGGGGGAAAAAAAAGATAAATCATTTCCTCGAGTGAGAATCGAACCCGCAATCACGTTTACTATAGTCAAATTTCTACTTTTAGAAATGTGTAATATAGAAATCTTTTATAATTTGGTTAGGCAAACTGGTGAAAAGTAAAAAAAAAACATTCAAATGTCAAAACACCTTACTTGGATACATTGCGTCAACGTTTCCGATCAAATCAATAGTACGATTAATACTTGAAATTGGTATATACAGGTTGCAATTAATGCTTTCCAAGCAGAATATAGGATTTCTGGTGTGGTCACTGAGAGAATCTGAAGGAAGGAAGTTGAGTATGAGATATATTTTTATATGCGTGATTGGATCAGAAATTCACCGGGTTGATATGTTACGAATGTTCTCATTTTTTTCTCAAATAACAATATTTTTAACGGACTCAGATCGAACCGAGGACTAACTGTGACTGGCCCTATAGTTTCTATTCTCTCTAAAGCTCTGTAAATATTTCAATTAAGAAATACACTCAAAGATGTGCAAACAGCATCGAGCTACTACAGGAGATGCTGAAGATGCAAAAGAAGATGTAGATTTCTTTACTTACGATCAGATAAATCACATAGAATTGCCTCGAGAGTGTCGTTTATGTTCGCAAAAGCGCTATTGGCGTACTGTGTCACCACGATGAACTGCAATTTCGTCGTGATCCAAAAAGACAATGACGATATCATCAAATATATTTTGATATATGTACCTAAATAAACTAAATATAATGTTAGAATTTTGTTCCCCATCTTTTATGGAAAAACAAACTATATGGAAGCGTGAAGCTGATATTTTTTTTGTTTTAATTTAAATTAAATATAAAAGATTTTCGAGAACATTGTAGAAGCTTAAAATTATTCTGTTAGCATAATAGATGGCTTTTTCATTAACATATCTATAATATAAAATTAAGTAAATCTAATTCCAAATAAGTGCTATTATAGTAATACTTTTACTTACGTATTTTTGGATTTGAAAATATAAGTGTACATGAACACATTTCCAAACCAAACAAGATAAGGCCAATTTGCCATTTTTTAAATCCAGAATATTGTTTTATTTCCTTAAAAAATATATCCTTTTTTATCTGAAAACAATTGCTTCAATAATTTTAAAATTTATATTTAACTGTATAATGTGGGGAACGAAGTGTCTTAACACTAGGTTCTCTCTGCCTACCCTGCTGTGTGCGGGATATAGCGTGAAGCTAATTTAATAATTTAATTTAATTTAAATATTACATTTTTATACATTATAGGTAGGTACTCATACTACGAGAAAAGCTGCGTTTTTATTACCCAAAGTCCTAACGTTTTAAAGCTAAACCTTATATCTAAATAAAATTTTGTAAAATAATGTAAAGGTAAAAATATAATTTTCCTATTATAGGTATTAATTGTATGTAAACGATAATGTAATTAATATATATGAAAAGGAAATTAGATATAATAATAAATTTAAAAAGGGTACGGACCAAGTGTCTGTAGTGTTAAGAAATAATAATAAAAAAAAACCAGTTCCAGTTTTAAAACTGGAAAATACATATTAGCGTAAGGAAAATTCTTTTCGGCATTCACCAATGCCATAACTTGTCAATCAATCAATCAGCTTCACGCTGTATCCCGCACACAGCAGGGTAGGCAGAGGAACCTAGTGTTTTGTTTAGACACTCCATTCCCCACTTTCTGCCGAATTTTGGAGGCATTGCGTGTTGAGTGGCAGAACTCAACGCCGCGCTTAGCCTCGACACCAGAGCGAAGAAATGGAAATATAATGTTAAGTAAATATTTCATCTCCTCGAGTGGGGATCGAACCCACAACCAGTCTGTTTACAGTCACACGTTGTGCCGCTGCGCCACGATTGGCCTCATGGCCATAACTTGTCATCGTCAATTATTAAAACTGAATACATAATTCCTTTAAATTAATTAAAGAATTTAAATATGGCAAAGAGGAAAAAAAATCTAGATATAAAACACATACAAATACAGCCATTCGTGATCAGTCGCGGCGCAGTTGAACAGCGCGCGATTGTAAATGCAACAGGTTGTGGGTTCGATTCTCACGCGACAAAAACAACATGCGACGAAAAGTATATTGAATATTAATCTACCTACTGAAAGCTGATGTACATTTATAACACTGTAAATATATTTAGATACTATTAAAAACCCACTTTCCGCAGAATTCTTGAGACATTGCGTGTAGAGTTGTGGAACTCAACGCCGCGCTTTGCCTCGTTACCAGAGCGAGAAAATGAAGATATTGAATATTTCACTTCCTCGATTAGAAATTGAACCCACGATCTGTCGCATTTACAGTGGCACGCTTGTAGATATATTAATCTAATATATCGACTGAGCAGCGAGAGAGACAAGGAGCCCCACAAATCTCTTACCTGTCTTATACGAGAGTAGCAGCAAAACAACTTTCCAAGTCTAATCTTGCTTGAAAATGTTGCAAAAATGGCAAAACATAAAAACAATGTTAAATTTAAGCCGAGAATTATCTTATTAAAATTAAATATGAATGTGTAAGAGACTGTTTCAGCATATTTTTTATATACTTCGTTTTCAGATTGATTTAAAACATTTACAATGTCAATGGCATAATATACACCTGAAATAACAAAATTTTTTGTACACGCACACTTCACTTTTTCTCCTACTGTGTAACATTATCTCTTTTAATAAGTTCTTTGATTTTCACGATTATTACACATTTTACATAAAACTATTTTAACCGGATTAATCGCGTATATTTAGTTATTTCTATTTTACTGTACAACTTATATATATTATCTCTTTTTCACTGTACAACCTCCTTCGTGTTTTCGCCACACAACGCGACATTGGCGAAGTGATATGTGCTCTACTGGCACGCTCGGAACGCCATAATCAAAGAACCAAACCACTTCAGTGGTTGTGCAATAGAACAGAACGATTTTTTTTTGACACTTGGTATGTTAATTGGGCAATAATATTAGCCGTAGAGAGTATGTTTTGTATTGCAATTAGGACTGAACGACGATCATGATAAAAATAGTCAAATACTGACACAAAGGGTTATATCATAGAGAATATCGTAGGAGAATTGGTAATTTGGTACTTCACATGAACGCAACTTAGCCAATTTAAATAAGAAATCAATGACTTCAGATATTAGTTTCATATGAAAATCAATGAATTGAACAATTTTTTTTAGCTTCTCAATATTTCTTGTACCTTGTAATACTGGTCAACTATTGAAATGGGGGTACGGGTGACTCGTGCTAACTCCAGAAAAGTCCTGTGCCCATCCCGGACATTTTACTTATCAAAGTTAAAGTTTAGTAAAATATCTCTAGATAGAGCTTAGAGATTAAAAAGATATAGGAATATACTATAACTGACTGACTGACAGTCCAAGCAGAATTCCAAAAACATAGTATGGCCGCGAGAATTTCACTACTTTTCCAAATTGCCTCTCAAAACGAACCGGAGCGGTACCACACAATCTTGACACTTTCAATAGCAAAGCTAGTCCATCGTCCACTGCCCATCGTCTGTTGTCCATATTCGCATGAATATAATGAAAATTTTACTAAAATACAAGAAAAATGTCAATATTATATTTTAAATGAAACTATTTAACCGGATTAGTATTAAGAATTTCTCTCTCGTTTATAGATTAATATATCCGTGACTAAGGACTACAGCAAAGTATTCGAAACATCGAGATTACAAAAGTGTTTACATTGATTGTTGAGGCCAGTCGTGGCGCAGTGGCACGAAGTGAGACTGTAAAGCCGACTGGTTGTGGGTTCGATATATTTACATTTCTTCGCTCAAGTAAGCGACTAAGCGCGGCGTTGAGTTCTGCCACTCAACACGCAATGCCTCCAGAATTCGGCAGAAAGTGGGGAACGGAGTATCTTAACACTAGGTTCCCTCTGCCTACCCTGCTGTGTGCGGGATACAGCGTGAAGCTGATTTATTTATACATTGATAATTCTATGCTTAAAATGAAATCGTAGGGGGTCGGTGTCTTTACATGAAATATATAAAAGAAAAAAAAATAACATTTAGTACCTGATAGAAATTGATTATTAAAAATCAATCAGTTTATAAACAAAAAAAATATCCGATAAACACGCGTCAGGCTACCGTACCGAGGGTACAAAAATTGGAGCTTTTGAGCTGAAAGTTGAAATTCAGGCTTAGCTTAGCCAGAGAGGGCCATTGCATCTGATATCTCACTTGAACTAGCAGAATTGATACCTAGGATTTTAAGGGTACTATTTTTTAAAAATTCTAAGTCGACCGGGAGCATAGTGTCGTGTGCGATATAAACAACCATATCTTTTTTTAAGTAAATGTAGAAATACTACTTTTCAGTAAACTGAAAGACGATATATATATATGGTTTCAATTTTAACTCGTTATCTCCAAAAGTTCAGGACACTCTTTTTTCTTTAAAAGGTACGACTTAAGCCTTAAAATTAAAAAAAAATTGTTTGACAAAATTGCTATAAATAGCAGTCCGATTGATTTAACTAAAACTTTATTTCAATATAGGTATAGAAATTGTTTCTTTTTTTTTAATTATATTATTATTAAAAAACTAAAGTATTACAGATTAGTCAATTAATGATTATCTAGTACCAAATATACGTGATTAATCCGGTTAAATAGTTTCACATTAAATGCGTAGCAATCGCGAAATCCAAAGATTTGATTATATCAATATTATATATTTTTTGAATTCCAAGAACTTTTTTATTTTATTACTTAATAATTTTTATACATCCTTAAATATGTAAAAATATATTTAGAAGCAATCCTAACCATCAAATTCCAAATGGTTGCGAGTCGATTACCATTCGAGGCATGAATTATTTTCATTTCTCGTTGAGAAAACCCTGCGTTCACTTACCACACAAATTCACGTATTCCGGTGGAAAAAACTATGTAAAATTAAAAAAAAATTAGCTTCACGCTATATCCCGCACACAGCAGGGTAGGCAGAGGGAACCTAGTGTTAAGACACTCCGTTCCACACTTTCTGCCGAATTTTGGAGGCATTGCGTGTTGAGTGGCAGAACTCAACGCCGCACTTTTGCCTCGACACCAGAGCGAAGAAATGAAAATATAAATTTAAGTAAATATTTCATCTCCTCGAGTGGGGATCGAACCCACAACCAGTCGGTTTTACAGTCACACTTCGTGCCGCTGCGCTACAACTGGCCTCAACTTACTACGTAATTTAAACATCAAATATTATCCAAATACGACTATTGATCACACTGAATGTAAAATATTTTTCAACTTGAATTTCATACTAAATCTGATATAGTTTATTTACTTAAAAGTTCTGTTTGTTTAATATAGATATCTAGAATACTTTGTGTTGCGTAGAATAATATACCTAGTATTATTAAATAGATAAAATAAATACTACATAATAATTAAGGTATAATTGTTTCATCAACAAATCAATATGAGGCCAGTCGTGACGCAGTGTGACTGTAAAATCGACTAGTTGTGGGTTCGATCCCTACTCAAGGAAATGAAACATTTATTAAAAAATTATATTGGTTATTGGTTATCGCTATGGTGTCGAGATAAAGCGCGGCGTTTATAACACTAGGTTTTCTCTGCCTGTCGTGCTGTGTGCGTGAGTTCCACATTCGAGAAATCAAATATTTATATAATAAAATTATTTAAAAAATATAAATATATATATTACATTTAATAATAATATATTCTCCAAAATGCCACCTCATAATGATCAGCTAATCAAAAGCAAATAAGCTTATGCAAGCAAATTGAAGTAGTAGCCGACTGGGTTTCATAAAACTCTCAAAACAACATGACATCCTAGTGTACGAGGGTGGGTGGGATGGAGGTGAAGACCTTGGTTACCTTGGTTACCCTGCGCACTCCAGCACCCAAGCAGAGCCAAGCAGACGCAACAGAACGAATGACCGCAGAAGACAAAGCTAAAAGTCCAGAGAATAACTTTCACTTGACACTAAAGATAGCGGCCATAGTGCATAGTGGCTATAGTGCAGTGGGACAGTGTACGACTGTAAACGCGATAGTCATGGATTCGATTCCAGTTTTCTAAAAATCGTTTTGATATGACAAAGCGTGACATTGAATTCCTTTACTTATCATGAAATGTCTCGAATCAAGACAGAGACCGCTCTCTGTTAGTAGCGAAGTTACTTGACAAGTGTTACCTTGCCTACCTATATTGAGGATAAAATATGATGAAAAAAAAATATGACTATTGACAAAATAAATTTTAAGTAAGTGCACATTTATTATGTTGTTTCAGGTTTTAGGTGGCATTGCGACTCTCGGTACATTTCTCGTTCTAATCCACGACAAGGATCAATGAGTTGATTTCAAGGATAGCATTAAACATTTATTTAGAAAACGTATAAAAATTTGAACGTAGCGGGACTCGAACCCGCACCTCCGGGAAACCGACCAGGAGGTCCTTCGGTTCGAGTCCACACATTCTTTCGTTACTACCTTTGTAAAATGTCCTAAATTGTATGGGTAAACTGACTGTACTGACAATAATTAGGCAAATCGGTACGCCGAGGTATAAACTGGCTCAATATGCTGGCAAGGATTCTTACCGTTTTGTTCGTGGGTTGAAAGATCTTTTTTTTTTATATAGAAAAAGACAAGGCAAACGAGCGTTCGAGTCACATGATGGTAGAAGTAATAAAATATCAATGACGAATAATGTTTGTTGTTGTCCAATTATGAATATTTTTAAAAAGAATTTAGCTAAGAATACATAAAATTTACCACGTAAAATACTAAATTCTTGAAGGTTTTTTCTTAATATATATTTTTGTATACACTAAATCATTTAACTTGTTTAATATGATATTCATCTTCTTAAAGTAATTTATCATTAATGAGTACACGAGAAAATTGAAATTTTTGCGTTTCTGAGAACTGCCAAAAACTACCAAGTACCATATTATAAAAATTAATCTAAATTTATTTGTATTGCTAGTGGTAGGTTAGTTTACTTGTTTAGTTACAAAACTTAAGAGGTAAATTAATAAATTTAAAAGCAAAGACCATAATGTAAGTTTGTTTAACAAAAAAATTATATGTGTGTTTATATTCTATATAAAATAAAAAAAATACAGACACTAACAGCTCACTGCGGTTTTTATTTTTTTGCAGATTTTTCGCATTTGCTTATTGTTTATGGCTATAGGCGTGACAATTGCGCACAAATTAATTTGCTCGTAAAAAAAAACATATGTTATTTCATTATTTGAAACTTGTCAAAAAAGTTTGACACTACTTACTCTTTTTGTATTTATATTATTTCTACGTGTATATACTACGTTTTTTTTTATTTTTTTAACATGCAAATAAGTATTGAATTTAATGACAAATGAATAAAATATTTTATTGATAGAAATTTAAAATTTATCATTCATTTATTAGTTATACACGTAAACACGTTGTGTTATTAAATGTTTTGTGACTAAAAAAATAGACAATGTATTGAAAAATCATCAAAAAAACATTACAACAGTCGAATAACAAGAATATGGATAGACCCAGCAAAAATATTATGTTTTACGAAAGATGTAGGCTGTGTTTAGATGAAAAAGGATACTGTGATATATTTGAAAAGAATCATTTAAAAGAGGATATTTTAGATTGTTTAGGTTTAAAAGTAAATATTGTTAATATTAAAATGTCAATAGTTAATTTTTGTTACTAGATATTTCCACACGTTTTTAATTTTCAGATAGCCCTTTTAGATAACTTGCCTCAAAAAATATGTGAAAAATGTTTTAACATTGTAAATAACGTCAAAGAGCTTCGACATATTGCTTTGAAAAATGATAAGCAGTTAAAATTACTTTTGTACAATGGAGAAGAAAGTGAGGTATGTTTCATTTTATATAAAATTACTTGATACAAATATGTGAGGGGATTTGGGGCATCTAACTTTAAATGTAACAGTAATGGGTTAATTACTGTTCAGAAGATATAATAATTTTTATTTCTTAGCATTGGTAAGAATATAAAACATGGTGTTGAGTTCTACCACTAAACATACAATGTTCTGAATGTCAGTTGGTGGGTGAGGAACTCTGTGTAACCCTAGGTCCCCTCTGCCTACCCTACCTAAATGCAAAATATACTGTAAAAACACAAAAAAATCAGTTTTGTTTTTATTTGTATTTTTATATTCTTTAGAACCATTAAATTAAACATTTTAAGATTGTATAGCATAATTTATTTATCACAGATTTCAGATAAAAAAATAAATATAGATTCCACTCAATCGCATCCTGCTATAAGGACATTTTTAACAGTTAGGAAAGATTTGTTTGAATCATCAGTGCCTGGGGTATGAGTATTAATTTATATTTTTTTAACTATTATCTCGAACTTTATTTGCTTCTTTCCAATTTAATTTGCTACTGTGCTTATTGTGAACAATAACATTAATTCTATCCACCAAAAGGAGTTTGTATCCATAGCCTTTGAGCCTGAGGTCAGAATCTAGCTAGCGGTACCACAATGGTTTTTTGCATCTCTATTATCTATTTAAATAGTAGTTTTTTTCAAAATATGAGAGATTAGAATAGCTTTTTCTATTACATAAAACAAAATCCTAAATTAAACATTGCTTAAAATTAATTTAATTGTAATAGGAAACAAACCCAAAACCTGTAGCATCTACAGCCATATAGTTATGTTCCTGCACCATGTGTGGCCACAAACAGAGTATGGAGCAGCAATTGCTTTTTTAATATAATATTATATTCTTGTAGGATATATCAGATGATGATATGACAGAAGTGGACAGTTCTCAAATGGACATGTCACAAGTGGATAGTTCACAAGATCCTGAGAAAAAATTAAATAAAGTCCAAAATGTAGAAAACTTAGAATATAAATGTAATGTAAGTTTCAATAATGATTTAACCTCACAACTTTACCATAGCAGAGTAGGATGAGGAGATCGGTGTTAAGTAAGACACTCAGTTCTTCACTTTCCCAGTCCTAATTTGAGACATTGACACCGTATTTGTTTTGTTAATA
This sequence comes from Heliconius charithonia, assembly GCA_030704555.1. Classification (NCBI taxonomy): domain Eukaryota; kingdom Metazoa; phylum Arthropoda; class Insecta; order Lepidoptera; family Nymphalidae; genus Heliconius; species Heliconius charithonia. The sequence continues at coordinate 3,502,783 of CM060810.1, forward strand.
GAGCATGCATCAATAGAGATGCTTCTATATTTACTTATAACAATAGCATACAGTAGTTTTTTTTTCTGTATAATGAAACTTTGAATTTGATCTAGAACACTATTAGGTTTTATATGCCATGTTCCTTATGTAAAAAAATTATGTATAATTTTTTTTTCAGATGTGCAACAAAATATTTGACAAAAGAAAAAAGCTATACCTCCACAGTCGGTTGCACAATAAAAACTTTTTGTGTCCTGTTCATGAGTGTGACAAAAAGTTTGCTACTAAAGGAGATTTAGAGAAACACGTACGGACACACACTGGGGAAAAACCTTATAAATGCGAACAATGTTCTAGAAGCTTTACACAAAAAGTCAGTTTGAAATCCCATTTGGAAACTGTACATGCTGATTGAGTGCTTTTTTGGAATTCCATACCTCTAAAGAAAAACTGAAACTTATATACTCAACTTGTTGTCTGTCTGTCTTTTGTAGACCATTTGTTTTTAATTATAATTCAGAATGGAATGAATTTTATTTAAGTACTTTATTTTTTTATTTTAGATATTTTTTTTGAGAAACTTGAGATATTTGAATAATTCCTATAAAATACAAATTTTAATATCTGGATTGTAAATAAACCCAGTTTGCACTGTGTAGGGTACAGGTAAACATTTTTTTGACTGAGTCATAATATTGTACCTAAATAATCTCTAATTATTAAGTCTTTGAGACTCTTATATGTTATGTTTTTGATTTGAAATAATTTGAAATAAAATGAGCAGTTCTATTCTGTATTTTGATACCGATAGCAGCGTTTAAATACCATCCTTGTATGGTGATATATACATAAAGTGAAAAAAAAAATGACACTATCACCGAGCATGGAAAAATGAATGCAATGGAAAAAAAATAGACCACAGTCACAACACTGTTCTTAATAAAATAATTGAATGATTCATTAAACTCAAACTACAGAATTGGACGAGAGAAAAAATAAAGAGGGTATTACATACTCATACATTCAGTATAGAAGAATTTTATTGATCCTTAGTGTTGTAGTCAGATAGAACGGAAAGTCAAATGCTACGGTTACTACATACCTCTTTCATTCAATTGTTCTAATATGTTACCATTTACACTAATCTTACATTATCTCCTTTCTTCATCTCTTTCAAAAGCCAGAACCTTTGTCTTTCGCATTGAGGCTTAGACCATTATTTTCGCACTCTTCTTTTAGAGAAGTGACTAATGCCTGTAACTCGTATTCTGATGACGCAATGAGAGAGAATTCACATTCAAGTCACCTACTTTTACTCCATATCACTTTGTTTCATTCCTTGGAAAAAGTTTTTTTTTTTTTTTGGATTTTTTAATTGACTTCTTATTAATACATTTTATTATATTTTTCTTAAATTCTACAATTTAAACTCATTTAACATCCAAATGACTGTTTTCACTATAAGTTTGAAGAACATTACATACACTACATTCAAGTCAGTTTGCGAGATAGAAATTCACTAGTTTTTATTTAAATAAAAAACTATATTAATATGCCACAAACAAATCATGTATAGGTTTTAATGTAGAGATTTGTCATTTGAGCCAACTTTTTGTTGTATTTTCACAAATCTACTTTGTTTACCTACTTGTTAGGTATATATATCTATATATATAAAAGGACATGTACTGACTGACTGAGGTAAGACGCATGCACAGCCGTAACCGCTGTGCGTAGAAACGTGAAATTTGGACAGATGTTAATTTTCATAATCTGGACATCCACTAAGAAGGGATTTTGAAAAATGTTAACCCTAAAGGGATGAAATTGGGGTTTGTTTGGAAAAAAATTTAATTGGCACCGATTTTTTTTTTAATTCGAAATTCAGACTTTTAAAAACATCTCATTGAACACGTGTTTCATGGTTTTTTAGAATTCTCCCCCTAAAGGTTCAAATAAGGGGTTGAGAGTTTATATGGAAAAATCTTTAAATCGCTACCGATTTTTAAAAAAAAATTAGATTCATATTGTTAAAAATATTTTATAGAACACGTGTTTCGTGGTTTTCTTAGAAGTCACCCCTAAGGGTGCGCGTGCCCACCAGTAATATATATAGCTACTATACTTAAAGACTAAGTTACAGTAACACATTATAATAAATAACAAAACAAATAAATATGTCATAAAATAATTTATTTCTCCATTTAATACATTATTAATATATATTTACATTTTGCTTACACTAAATAATACACTAAGTAATATTATATAGATATATTGCTTTAATCTAGAATATTGGAAGATACTTAAAATTTCTAAGAAATAATTGTTAAATGTATATTTTTTTAGCTTCATGTTATATCCCGCAAGGTACAGTACCTTCGAGATTTTGCGTGTTGAATGGCAGAACTTAACGCCGCGCTTTTTCTTACCAGGGCGAGGTTACGACCGACCGAATTAATTTATATAAAAAAAGAATTAAATTATTAATTTTAAATGTTAACAAATGCCTTTTATACTTATTAAGAACAAAGTATTCTAGTGTCCATCTTATTGCACAATGTTATTGTGCAATATATTGAACGTCAACGTTATTTATATGAACCCCTTTGTAATATAAACACTTTGTAACTTTGTATAATGAAAAAAAAACAAATACATTCTTTTTTATAGAATGATGCAATATTAAAATAAGAAAATTTGTAAGGATGGATTGTGGATGATGTATGGTTCCACTTTCACACGAAATCTACTGAACGGAGTTAGATGAAATTCTACATTAATATACATCAGAGTAACATATAGGCTAAAATGTATGTAAAGTTTTAAAATAATTTTGAAAATAATATATAACAATAAATTTATGTGGACGAAGCCACGTTTGGAGAGCTTGCCAACAGAAAATTTAAATTTCCTTTATTAGGTATCAAAGTGTTGTGGAACATTTCGAAATATATATATCCCATTCGCTGCCAAGGACGAGTATACTTACCCCACTTACTACTCGCTGCCAAGGACGAGTATACTTACTACTTTTGGCCACAATCGTAAATATAAATATATAAAAAATTTGAAAAAATACTACAAATAAATTTTTAATCAAAAATAATACTTTATTTCTTATAGAGAATAATCTTTTACGCAAAAATCAAAATCATCGTGTATTAATAAAAAAACATTTATAGCAACTAAATAACTTATAATAATACCTTGTCTTCATGATAGGATTTGTAACAAAGTCCAATACATAATGGTTTTATAAACCATGACAACTCGGACAGTCTCCTGTTTCCTTTTGAATGTGTTTCGTTGCACAAAGGAGAAGGTAGGAGGAGTAACATCAAGATAGTCAAGGGGCTTTGTTCTTGGGGTATGATTGACGTAAATTAATGAGATTGAACTGCATAGCACTATAGTAGCACAGCATTTGACCCGAAAGGTCTAAACCTGCCTCATAACTTTTGTATAATCCCTTACAATAAATGGCAATGGCAATACTAATCATTTCATATAATTTCGGCTTGGCAGCGAATGGGATATAGATATATTTTTTATACATGCCATATTGTATTTAGTTTTATTAATATATTTGTATAAAATACAGAATACGGGAGATTTTCGGCTGCAAATAGATTTTTTTACAGATTATTGTGAATTTGATTGTTTTTTTTATTTTATTTGTTGTTTAATCATGTTATTAAAAGAAATGTCATGTACTGATTACTTGAAGTAATAATCTGTTCCAATTATCGATCGCCAAGGTCATTTATTATATAAAAAAAAAATACATTTTTAAACAAAACATTTTTATTAATTAATATTTTGGAAATATATTATAATATGCATTTACTGTACAGACATTTCACATAAATTGAGCCAAAAATCCCCAAAGCAAAATAAGTTTAATAGAAAGCATACATTAGTAGTAAAAACGTACAGACAGCCACCACTATTCCTAATATTAGTGAATCGCGACGTTTTCGAGCATTTATTCTGTACATTAAACTGTTTAGCATTGGGAATCTGAAAATATTATTATTAATTATTTAGAAATATAGCTAATTGATTTAGTAAGAAGATGAGTAAAATATATTCTCATATAACATCCACACATATGCATAAAAATAATAGGAAGACAGAGATAACCTAGTGTTAGGACCTCCATTCTCCGCTTTTCGCCCGAAATCGAGACTCTACATTTTGATTTACTTATCTGAACTCCGCACTTGGAGCAGTAGGGATAAATTTACAACAAATATAATGTATAAAAAAAAATTACCTGTTAGTTATGTCGTTGAATCTGGTTTGCATACGCTTGAACACTTGCCGTTGGGAGTTCAGATGTTCTCGAGCTTCCATCGCTATGTTTATCTGTTCATCTACCAAAATGTGGGAACTGAAAAATAATCAATCAAAAAAAGTCTTAAACAATTTGTATTCTCCAAAAAACACATTTCGACGGGTCTAGCTTATAACTTTATATAACTTCAATCTATTAATTACTCATGCTAATAATAAGGCATTTTATTACAGAAGTCTTATTGTCTCATAAAATAACGAAACATCAGGGTACAATCTTGTCTTGTGTCCCTCGAGAGGCGATCAAACCCATAATACCCAACCATTGATACAACTTTTTTATTTATGAACTGATTGTAATAAAAAAAACAAGATAAGGGAAGTTTGCCACTTCCATTTCCTACTTTTCAAAATCTGCGGGCATTAGTCGCGGAAATCAATACGGCACTATATAGATTTACCTGTGTAAATGATTAGCCTCCTTAGCATACTGGTCCCTGCGGTTGAGTCCAATTGAGGCTGACGGTGGAGGGCTTCCACCACGCAGTAGTTCCTCACGTTCACGTCTTGCGCTCACTCTGGCTGATGTCTTTTGAAACTCTTGTTGGTAATCCTTTTTATATAGAAAAATATATTAAGTACCTAACGTTTTTATTAATTAATATTTATTAATAAATATTTTTATTATAAAAATATATTAAGTAACATTTCATTTCAGTTTTTGAGGCACAGAGGCACAGGGGTGCAACTGTAAACGCAATAGTTGTGGGTTCAAATCCACTCAGGGAAATGGGATATTTAATATATTTACAAAATGAGCCTGCTACTCAAATTTATTGGAAAGTGGGGAACAGAATTGTCATAACACTATGTTCCCATGTCCTCAATATGTATGAATACAGCATGAAGCTGCAAAAAATTACCATTAATATTTCTCTGTGTCTTTTGATTGTATGCAGAGTTGCTGTTCCACTGGGAGCCAAGTCTGCCATTTTGTCATTTATAGATGACAGCTGTAATGAAAATTATACTTACTATTAATGTAAATTATTTGAATATTTAGATAAATATTGGGATATATAATAGGTGTATTGCGGTCACAGTATGGATTATCCATACATTTCATGGTTTTTGACACCCCCCTAATTGTATTTTGAAATCCTCTACCAACAACATGTGAATTAGTTCCCCAACAAAAAAACCAAACCACTAAAATTATAAGGGATGGTCACAACAATAAGGGGCACAAGCACGTGACTGTAAACACAACAGGTTGTGGGTTTGATTCTCACTTGAGAAAACGAAATAATTGATATATTCATCACTCTCATATGGGAAAGTGTGAAGTTAAATTCTGCCACTCAACACATAATGTCTCCAGAATGCAAGTAAGTAGGCAGCAGAGTGTCTTAACACTAGGCTTTAGTCTACCCTGCTATGTTAAGGATACAGCCTAAAACTGGTGAAAAATATAGTTTACATACTATCTATCTTCAATATATTTAGCAAAACATCTTCCATTGCACAATTAGATATCCAGACTATCATAGTTTGATGTAAACAACAAAAAAAGTTAATTTTGAAGTTTTTCAAAACAAAAATTTGATTTTATTGATTTAATCATAACAAAAATGTAAGTAATAAAAAATTAAATACCAAAATAAGGGCATTGTAGTGCACTGGCATAATGTTCCATGGAATTCGGGCAATTGTTTTATACGATGCTTACCTGCTAACACTCAATGTCACCAAAAAATGGGCAAAAAGTAGGGAAAGGTTTGTCTTAACAATAGGTTCCCATTGTCGGACTTGCTATATGCTGGATACAGAATGGACTAAACGCAAACAAAATACCTTATTCAAAAGCTGTTGTAACTCCATAGACATAGTTTCGAACATGTCGTCACTGTTAATTAATGGTACACTTTCAGAATTAATACTCGAAGAGCCAGTGGTTACACCCAGTTTACTGAATGCTACTAATTTCATATCTATATCATTTTCAAGCACTCGAGCTTGTTTTCTAACATCTGTAATAGAAGAATTAAATTGTAAATATTTGAAAGAGATTATAAAAATATTCGAGATGATACACAATTTCAACTACTTAACTAATACAGAATTCTTTAAAATTTTCATAAATTCAACTTGTGGTGTGTATTTGAAAATATTTATTTATTTATTATAATATTTATTTACTATTCATGATTAATGCAACGTCACAAATTATGTTTACTGATCCAGAACCGGTGTATTCAAGTATTATTTACCTTCCCATGTAGAGCTCGCCATTGTGGTAAATACAAGAGTTTAATTTATTAAATTTTAGTTTAGTAAATAAAATCAGACATTTGTACTTTACTATGTTTACAATTATTACAGGTGATACGTATCGAGTACAAAATACATAAATTGGGAATTATAACATTACAATTCCAAGTAACTGTCATTTACCACTGACGTAATGATATTGACGTCTAAAAAAGGTCTCCCTTGTACTTACAAAATGTTGCTATTTGCAAAAATATAAAGTAATATAATACATTATAAGGCCAGTCGTGATGCAGGAGCACAACTGTGACAACTGTGTAAACGTGACTGGTTGTGGGTTCGATCCCCACTCGAGAAAATGTAAAATTTATATTAATTTATATTTTCAATTCTTCGCTCTGGTGTCGAGACAAAGTGCGGCGTTGAGTTCCGCCACTTAACACGCAATGCCTCCAGAACTCGGCGGAAAGTGGGGAACTGAGTGTCTTAACACTAGTTTCCCTTTGTCTACCCTGCTGTGTGCGGGATACAGCGTGAAGCTTATCTAATTTAATTTGATTTTTAAAGTTAATACTCGTTTTCTCATAAGCGCGTAGAGGTACAACAAATTGAAAATTACATGAGTATTTGACATTAGAAAATACTAAGGTCTAAAATACTTACTTAAATACCTACAGGTTTGTACGGAACCCTTGGTGTGTAAGTCCGACTCGCACTTAGCCGGTTTTTTTATTCTTTAAAGCTAATTCAAAAATTGCAACAGTGGCAGTTTTCATATAAATTTTAATTTTTTACAGTCTGGTCATATAAACACTATGTTTAAATGTCGTAAGAATATAAAAATTATACATACTTATACAGATAAATATATATTAAATAGGGGATTCAATTCTTTTTTCTATTGATTTCATTTTCACATCAAGAAGTTTTTAACCAGAATGCTGTTTTGCCTTTATTGTAGGTTAACATATATTTATTTTTTTAAAATGGCCAAATAAGTTATTTATCGCAAATTTTGCGAAATCTTTGTATTGTGTTTATAGCCCGCATGGGTTATCGTCGTGTTGCATAAAAGTTGTGGCTCATTTCACACTACTTCAGTTATGTACGTTTAATTTCTGCTTTTAAACTTAAAAAATAATAATGTGAGTACATACCGCATAATATATTAAATAATAACTATAACTAATAATAACTATATTTTTTTTAATATAAATGTATTTTAAGTTAGTGCCTACATATTAAGTTGTAATTTCTTGTATAGATTTTAATATAAAACCTCTTGGCCTGTAAAAAATTTTTTAATCTATTTTTAATATTATTGTTGTGTTAAATGATGTCTTAAGTTGCTTTCTAAAGACGATTAAAATTCAATTCATGCTAATATTAAAAAAATCTATTTAATTTATTTTCGTAGTGGATTATTTAAAATATATATTGCACTTATATTTTAAATTTGTTTGGCTTAAGAAAAAATTGTGGGTTCAGTTTGTTTATTAAAATTTAAATGTGTTATTTATTTTATTAAAAACATGACGTTCTTACTACGTTGTTGATCGAAATATAAAAATACTTTGTAAGGTAAGGATTATTTATAATGTATCGTTTTTGACCACTTTTTCTTTACATTGTATTTCGCTCATAGCAGGGTAGGTGGAAGGAACCTCGGGACCTAGCGTTAAGAGACTTCGTTTCGTAGAAATTGGTATCTAAATGACATTATTCTCTCTTTCAATATTCATAATTTAAAATAAACACAAAATATACTAACTACGATCGCTAAATATGCTTATAAATTCGTAATTTTGTTACGCAAAAATACGCCGCCATTCACAAAATAAATCTAAAAAAAGCGGGAAAGCAAGAATTTAACGGAGCAACTTATTACTAAATTCTTTTTTTACAGTCATTACACGCAAATTATACGCGATCGATACTATTTACAGTAAAATTTAATAGTGTTTTAAAATAAAAACCTATTCAGGTCGTTTGGCCTCATTGTCCAAGTGTTTGGATTTAGTAGCCAAGGCGACATGTGCGACTGATCGATAGGTGTTAGGTACTACACCAGCGATGCTATGCAAATTATAATTAAAGTAAAGTACTCATATAACAGTATTTATCCTAGTCTATATTGATCCGAGCGGCGTTGAGTTCTGCCACTCAACACGCAATGCCTCCAAAATTCGGCAGAAAGTGGGGAACGGAGTGTCTTAACACTAGGTTCCCTCTGCCTACCCTGATGTGTGCGGGATATAGCGTGAAGCTAATAATATATTTATATATATTGATATTGATTATCCGTATTACTGCCTATTATGTTTGTAGATACGAGTAAGTCTAATAGATTTTTATTTTTGGTGTAGGCGGAGGGAATCTGGGAATATAGTACTTCCAGTTTATGGATTTAGGGAGAGTTGAGACATGAATGATGATGCAACTCGTTATAGATATTAAAATAAATCATTGAATTGAGGCCAGTCATGATGCAGCGTCACGAAGTGTGTTGAGTTGTTGTTGTGTGTTGAGTTCCGCCACTCAGCACGCAATGCCTCCAGAATTCGTCGGAAATATATATATATATATATATATATATATATATATATATATATATATATATTTCCTTTTTGTATTTAGTTTTTGAAGAGAATGAAAATGTTGTAAGGGCTAAAAATTATGTCACGAATTATAATGTCACGATTACAAGGTAAATTTTTTGATGAACTTTAATGCCAAGGTTAATATTTTGTTTTTCACATTTCATAACGACAATTTATAAAAACAGCTCATATATTGTTTTTAGGGTTCCGTGCGTTTTAAAAAAAATAAATCTTATAAGATTTATTTTTAATAAAGGGATCTTATAGATCCCTTTATTGTCTGTTTGCCCGTCTGTCAAGAACATTTGTCTTAGAAACGCTTTGATAATCGAGTTAAAATCAAACCATTAACTACTTAAATCTACGATTCCTTGAATTCCAGAAAAAAATTGTATTACTACTTTTATATCGTAAACGGAAAAACGCGTACTTGGACACTATAAAAGGAATTAAAATTAATAAAGTATTTCCGGTTGACCTAGAATTTTGAAATTTGGGACTAGTTCAGGAAAAAATCTGAAAATTTTACATTTATTGTTAAATCCTAAAAAAATAACAGCCTTAAAAAGGGGGCAAATTTCGTATTAAAGCCGCTAGTTCAAGTGAGGTATCGTAGATGAGTTTGAGTTTCAGAAAAGCTCGAGGCCTCTATTTTTTGTACGGAATCTTCTGTGGGTGAGCTCAACTCGCGCTTGTGCTGTTTTTTGACTATTGCTTGAGTGTCGAGTAAAATTAAAATAAATTAAATAAACATTTAGGTACATCCACAAAGAAATGGAGTCCAGTCGTGACAATGTTATAAGCGTGTGGCTGTAAACGCGACTAGATGTGTGCTTAACGCTATATTTACCTATACTATCCCGTCTAAAGCAGGGTAGGCAAAGCCGAGTGTTAAGACATAAAAAATATTAAATATTCCATTTCTTCGAGTGGGAATCGAACTCACAACCTGTCTCGTGTACTGTCACGCTTCTGCCTCTGCGACATTTTTTTTTTCGAATGGACTTTATTGCTGTTGACCTGGACTGGTCTCTATAGCATCACCGGGTGGGGAGGGGCGAGCCCTCCCCTAGAGAAAAGTACGAGCTTTGATTGACGCTCGAGAAGGGTTGACGATGACAGGTGAATGCCTGCCATGCTTATGCTAAAAAAGGAGGGGAGGGGGGTAACTGCCTGCGATGTCTAGTGTCTTATTAATAGCATATTTGTCCATAAACTAGTAGTCCACCCCAATAAGCCACGACTCGCGGATGGCGGATTGTGTTTGTGAAGTTTCAGTTCAGTACTAGTGCAAACGTGGTGTAGAGCACCCGCCCTACAGCGCGGGCGGAAAATTATAACACGGTACGGTAGAAATGTTACTTATTTACTTTTAATAGGATTTACTTTTTTTCTTTTGGTTCTCCTAAATATGCATTTATTAAATATATATGTATAGTGGTACTTTTTTTGTTTGTGTGTTTATGCGATTTTTTTACAATAGGTACCTACTAATAGTTCCATATAAATGACAAAGAAGAGATAATTAAAATTGTAAGTTTATGCTTATTGTAGTCAGTCAGATTAAAGCTAGATAGCGTTTTTAAATATGTTGCCGTTTAATTTTAAAGTTTTTCGGTCAAGTCTTTATTTATATGAACGCAACAACAAACACAGGATATCGCGATACTTTTTTTTACTTTGAAGTAAACTAAGTTTATTCTATCTTTAAAGTATTATTCACTTTTCATGAAAAAACATATAAAATATTTTTCTGTTCGAAATAGTTGAATTTCTAAATAAAAAAATACAGTATGAGTAAAATTCTCTCAAAATATGTATAAAATAAGGTTCTATAAGGATATTCTTACTATAATTTTATATTTTCAGATCATATCAAACTATATCGATACAAAAAGCTTCAGTTATTATAACCGATTATGCCATCGCCCACATTAAATAGAATTGATATAAAATATTATAAATAAAGTAGGTCATATTATATTTTTCTATCGAGTCATTAGCGTATTTTAGGAGTTCAAACTTTTTCGTGTCCGAATCCAAAAGAAATAAAGAAAAACATATCCTAGCTTAGTTATATGTTAGTTCTCTATTAATATCATTAATGAAAAAAAAACGGTTAAGTGCGAGTCGAACTCACCGAGGCTTCCGTATCAATTTAAAGATTGTTGGTTAAAGGGAAGTACAGCTTTAAGTTCACAAATTTAAGCGTGCTTTCATATTCAATCATTTTGTATGAAATAAGCCAAATATATAAGTTTGTAATAAAATTTTCTTCTATGATATTTCATAGAAAAAAAGATTATTAGTTTCGTTTATATTAGTTATTGTATATCAACTAGGTACTCACATAGCCATGCCACGTGACAACTGACCTGATAAGATAAAGAGCTGAGGTAGTCACTAGAGATCAAAGTGTTTTAACATTAATATTTCCCATCTCATCCTTGAAAGCCTTTTTTATATCTTTTTTTTATTTTTCCGCTGTATCCCCTTCATAGCAGGTTCTATCCTGCTATATATATACATACATATATAGCAGGGTAGAACCTGATACATAGGGGATATGCCTGTAGGGGCCTAATAAAACGTAATTTTGAAATACACCGTTCCCTTTAAAACAGTTCCGTTCCCCACTTTCCGGCGAAATTTTTGAGGCATCGCTAGTTGAATTGCGGAACACAACGCCTCTTTACTAGAGCAAAGAAATGAAAACATGAAACATTTCACTCCGACTCCGAGTGGGAATTGAACACACAACCGTTGCATTTGCAGTCACACCCTCGCGACTCTGCGCCATAACGGCCCATTTTATATTTTTATTTCTTATTTTTTTGTTAGTAATACAAGAGTTATTGGGTACTTAGTATATGATAATGTTGTTATTTTTTACAGCCAAAGAAATGGGCGAGAGGGGTGCAAGGCGCAGCATCGGCGCTCCCTTTTATGCACCGCATCGAAAGACATCTGCTGAGATCATCAGCGAGGCGCGCGCTGCCATCAGCTCTGGTGCCACCACCTTTCAGATATTCATAATTATAGCCAATAGGATATTAAATTATTTTACTATAAGAGGCCAGTCGTGGAGCAGGGGCACATAAGGGTCACTGTAACGCGACGGTTGTGGATTCGATTCCCATTCTATTCTATTCTAATTTATTTACATATCTATTTTGATTTCTTCACTCTGGTATCAAGGCAGAAAGTCCGGCGTTGAGTACTGCCACTTAAAGCTTCACGTTGTGTCCCGCACACGGCAGGGTAGGCAGAGGGAACCAAGTGTTAAGACACTTCGTTCCCCACTTTCTGAAAATTCTGGAGGCATTGCGTGTTGAGTGGCAGAACTCAACGCCGCGCTTAACCTCGACAACCGAGCGAAGAAATGGAAATATAAATTTAAGTAAATATTCCAACTCCTCGAGTGGGGATCGAACCCACAACCAGTCGGTTTTACAGTCACACCTCGTGCCACTGCGCCACGACTGGCCTCATCTTTTAGGGCGATTAATCGTACAAATTCGCACGAAAATAAATATAGAAAATTTCTCATAGCTATATGAAATGTGTCTTTGAAGTCGTCTCTAGAGACACTTTGTATATTTACACAAGGAGAGGTCATGATTGAGAATAAAACACACCTAATGTTTTTTTTATTCGCCATTAAGTCACGCGACGCGATTCTTCCATTTTCTTGGTTTCCTTTTAGTGTACAGCCAAATAACAGTAGATATTGGTAAGAAGTGCCGTTTCAAGTTCTTATATGTTTTAACTTCAACTTGTATCCTGGGCATAGAATAAATTGAGGGAACCTGGGAACCTAGTGTTTGAAATGCCGTCCCTATCATGATACTTCCGTCCTGCTGAATTTAGGATTAGGAGGTATTGCGTGTTGAGTGGCGGAACGCAAAGGCGCTACTGCCGGCTAACAATTTCTTTTTTTTTTACAAGTATGACATTTCTGAAAAAAAAACACGTTTATATTTTTTTTCCTTGCCTACCTAACAAAAAGTGTAATGTATTAAATCCTTACTTAATAGGTAGGTACTTTTATTTTTGACTTATTATAATTTGTTTTTTAACCCTTCGCTGTATCCATATACAGGGAAACATAGTGCTAAAACACCGCACCGTTCCCATTTAGACACTTCTGTTCACCACTTGCCGCCGAATTCTTAAGGCATTGCGTGTTGAGTGGCGCAACACAACGCTGCGCCACTCAAACAAATATAGATATTAAGTAATAGTAATTCCAAACTCATAATATTTCTATGCGTCTAAGTAAAACTAATTCTGGAAAACGCTTTTCCAGAGGTCAATGTCCTGGAAATGACATTAAGGTGGGTATTAAGGCGATATGATTATTATTTCCTTCTAAAGGGCTACGTGGTAGAATATTTCTTGTTTCTATATTTATTAATTTGGATTTTAATTTGTATGAAATAAAGTTGAAAATATATTGTGTAAGCTCTCTTTGAATGTGTAATAAAATAGTTGTTTTAGTAACCATGGCATTTTCAAGGTGTTTAGGTCATCGAGTGGCTCTTAGTTATTTTCTATAATAAAAGTAAGCACTTTGGACGTATATTTTTAATATAAAATTTGACTATAGGTACCTAGTAATATTAAATGTTTATTTATAATAAAATTTTATATTAGAAACGCCAAATGAATTCGATTTCAAGTAATAAAATATCTCTTGTTTTAATATTAGGTTTTTTCCGTTAAAAGCAATATCAATTGACGCTTCGACGTTAATGTTTGGTAATATTTTTGTTGTCTTTGATACTAGCGACAATGTTTTTATAAAAAAATAACCATATTCTTTTGCTTTGCTAATTTTTGTGTGCGGATTCGATGAGATTATAATATTTTTATAGAATCAACCTGATGTTCTTGTTAACCTTGTTACCAACATTTTTAAGCGTGATGTTTTTCACTGATTATAGTAAAAAAAACATGCTAACAATTAAAATATTCATTTTATTATTTTTTCAACAGAAATGAACGATAAAACCGCTGCGGGTATGAACGCGCTACGACCGCTACGCACGCGTCGCCCGTTCACACCACGTGAGCCACAGCGTACTCTGTTCACTGAACGCGCAAGGAGAAAGGACCAAAGGCCGCCTAGTGCATTTGAGTAAGTACATTATTTTTTAATATGAACGTATATACAACAGTTTTACGTTTTTAAACTGAGGGAAACTAGTGTCAAAACACTTTGTTCACCTCAGTATCCTAAGTTTCTAGAGCGAGATTTATTTTATTTAAATTATTTTCCCCAATGAGAATTCGAATCTCTGTTCTCCGCTCTATGTCAACGCCGCGTTCTTTTACCAGTTACCAAAAAATATTTAAATATAATGTGAAACCTACCTTTTGCTAAGCAATTTCAAACAGGAATATTTTTTTACAAAATCATTTGTTTCCTACAGGATGATCGGTTTAAATATCAATTACCTTTATACATTTGATAGAAGAGGCCATTTCAACATTTTTTACCAGCATGGTCCGTCCGTTTTTAAGCTGTGTGGGAACCTAAGAAACCCAGTGTGAATGGCACTCTTACAAACATATAAACATTGTGAACTGCCTATTTTTATTTTTATATTCTCCGATATGTCCCCATTTTATTATGTAACTTGGAACCTCCAGAATGTTGTAGTTTTTTGACATTTGAATCTACAATTATTCAGTTTAGGCAAACCATTTTTAAATCATGCCTAAAAAATACTATATTTTTTATTTCAAATTAATTTTATAACATTTTAATATATATAATATAATTTAATTTATTCTAAATTCAATTTTTTCAAAAGTATTTGTTTCTCCAATGCCCACATTTGTCTTTTATGTGCTCTCTCTTCTTCCTCAAAGTACCATTGTTTCTTTTTTTGCACTCTTTCCTGTTCCTCGAACAGCCATTGTCTCTTTTTATTTTTTAATTCTTCATCTAATAATTCTTTTTGGATTTTTGTAACTTCTAACTTACATCTTGTTAGCATTTCTGATGTACTTTTGTGATTGAATAGAGCTGAAATAAGAATTTTATTATTGTTAATAAGTCAAATTTATTATTATAAAATGAAATATATTTTTATTTAATCTTTAATAATAATATTTCATTATATCAGAGGCCCTTGTGGCTGCACTGCATTCTCGATGCATTGAGTGTTTTGAGTGGCGGAACTTAACGCCTCACTTTGCCTTCTCCCCAGAGTGAAAATGAAAATATTCAATATTTCTTTCCATCCCAGTAGGAATCGAACCCACAGCTCTTTTGATTTAATAATTCAACATTAATATTCTATTGAGTCAGTACCCGCCACGGCTAACTTTTATTTTCTGTTGAATGTACATGATTTTATATGTTAAATGCAAAAAAAGAATAATTTATAGCGCTTGATAAAAGGAAGCTATTAAAAAAAAAAAAGGACTGTGTTTTGTTATATTTTAAGTTTTCAACTTACATATATCTGGATGTTCATTTGAGGATACATTTTCCGTTTTCCATTCTGATTTGTAATTTTGTGATTCACTATCAGATACATCTTTTTCACCTTAAAGTTATTAGCATATCTATTAGGAATAATGCATAAATATTAAATTAAAATAATAAATATTTTTTATATCTTCACAATGTATTCCACATATTACAGAAGACAGGATAATTGCAGCAGAATTGAGAATTTCCACCTTTATTTGATATAATTGTTCATATTTTGTCTTGCCAGAGCCAGTAAATAAAAATAATTCATTGCCCTAATTGGGAATTGAATCCACAACTATTGAGGTATTATTACATACAGTCAAATGCAGCCATTATGCCCATGATGGCCTCTGTATTTAAATGTATAATAAAAGGTTTTCATTTTTATTTTCAGCAATTTCATTGAATATATTTTTTCATGTATTTTATTACCGGTTTGTGGTGTATGATCTGAATCTAAAGTATCATCCATAGAGTTAACTGAACAAATTATCAGATTTTTAACATTTACTTCACTCAGTGGAAGTAAAGGATCTGACATGGAATTTTCATCTGTTTTAGACACTACAGGCGGAACGTTTAATAATTTTTTTTTCATATCCCGCTTATATGCTTCATATTTCATTTTTAAAGATTTTCCACTCCTATATCTAACACCATTTGCACAATTAAAGGACGATTCTATAGATTTCCAACAGTTCTCTTTCTGTTGCCATGTGGCTGCGTCGCTCTTTTTATTTTCTACGATATGTTTATTTTCGTTTACAAGTTTCAACAGCAAATCCGTCTCCTCGCTGGTAAAGTTTACGTTCCTTTCCCGTTTAATAGTTGACATTTTATTTTATGCGCGTCAAGTAATGTATAATATATTGAGTGTTAGATAAAATATCACAATATATTGAGTGTCAGATAAAATTTAACAATAACTTTAACGATAATATTTGTTAGTTTATATATTTTTTTACTATATGTCTAATGTCACTCTCATAAAATTAAATGGTGTACGTTCCGTTTTTGTTGCGTTTTGTGCGAGTTTCAAATATTTTAAAGGCGTATCTTAAAAGAAATATATAAGTATTTTACATTTTACTACTTCGAAAAATACTATATTATATAATAATGAATAAATAATAATCATAGTATTATATTCTTTCTTAAATTTATTAATATGAATATTAAGGCTCGTAATTATAATGTATATGGAAATGAAACGTTAAACATATGTTGCCAGTGCTTTATCTTGAACATTTGAACAAGGTTTATATAATTTATATAATACTAGTCAAAAGTTAATAGAATATTTTGCATGTAGTGTATACAATATATATGTTTAAAATAATCTCCTTATTCAATAAAAAAAAATATTTTTTGTATTTTATTTCCTTTTTCTTATCATCGTGACGCAGTAGACTGTAAGTTTGACTTTGGGCTCGATTCCATTTGAGCAACTGAATTATTTAATATTTTCATTTTCTCGCACTGGTAACAAGACAAAGTCCGGCGTTAAGTTTCGTCTCTCAACATTTCTGCCTACTCAGCTATATGCGAGATACAACATCAAGCTCACATAATTACCTACATATTAATGTTGTTGTAGTTGTGATTATTATTTGCAAAACATTCTATGCAGAGCAATCCATAACTCTCATATTTTATAAAAAAAAACCATAGTGTTATTTCAGCCTAAAACACCTGATTCTATCGGAAAATGGAGAAGATATTTTTGATTCGTCGAGATCAACTTTCACGAGTTTAGATGAAGATGACACTAAAGGAGAATCCTTTAATGAAATTCTGAACACAAAGAAGAAGTCTACAGTATGTATATTTAATATAAGTAAGATATATTGAGTGATTTTGAAGCTCTTTGATTTTCACGATTATTACACATTTTAAATAAAACTATTTTAACCGGATTAATCGCGTATAATTAGTTTTTTTGTACATTTTTGGAAACCCGACATTTCGAACACTTTGCAGTAGTCCGTGGTCACGGGTAGACTGAGGTGGCATTCGTCTGTCAGTTGACATAATTACTATATCAAACTACCGCCAACGATTTCTTAATGCAAAGTGTAAAATAGTTTTATTTAAAAAGATTTTGAAGTTGTTTGTGCAGATATATCAAAAATTGAGAAGACTACAATTTTAAAAAATAGATGCAGGAATAAATCATTTTTATTTTTGCCATCTGCTAGGTAATAAGAAAAGCTCGATGCTATATATGCTATTGCTCAATATGCAATGTAACGAGAAACGAGCAAAAAGTGCGGGACAGGGTGTTATATTTAGTAGCTTGGGGTTTGCGGGGTTGCTAGCATGAAGATAAAAATAAAATATTATTTTATTTATTTAAAATTTTCATACATTTACAGGTCCCCCAGCCCCATCGACAGGATCGTCCGAATGATGGGTGGAGTAGTTTCCCAAAGCTACCACATCTCAGTGGCAGAAGCAAGCCTTTACATCGAAGGAACACTACAGGACATACAGTAGATGGTAAATATATAATAGTAAAAAATATACTATAATATTACAAAAGATGTTAATTAAATATATAGACGATGATACTTGTATACAAAAGCATTATTTTATTTTTACAAATTTCTAAAATTTACCGCAATAAGTAGTGATAATCTTGGATTATACATATGTTATTATAATTATATATATATTATCATAAATATTATAATCTTGTAAGACTAATCCAAAATTAATATAGTTTATCGTTATTTTACCTTAGTGAAGATCGAACCGCTAACCAACGTCAATACAGTCGGCTACTTCGATACTGCGCCTGATTCGAGCCCACGACAATGTCAAATTCCCTTATGTATTTTTAAATATTTTCCAATAAATAACCTCTTTCATATGTTACTCAAATATCCTAGAAATCGAATACCGTGTAGAAGAAATGGAATACTATATGTTATTGGCAGATTTTAAACTGTTAAAAATGTTGTTCCATTTTTGAAAATATGTTGTTCCAATTATGAATACCTATGTATTATTTTATTTTAGTATTAAGTAAAAACTTAAATGTTAAAATATATTTTCAGCACGTAATAATATAGATCTGGCTCAGTCAATTTTAGTATCACAACCATTGATTCCTACAAAAGAATCCTCCGCTGTTACTGATAACACTCCTAAATTAAACAACAATGCGATAAAATGTAAGAAACCGGTATAATTTTTAACAGATAATAAATATAGGTGTTGCTAGGTTATTATTTCATAGGTTCTTATTATTTTACAAATTTTGTGTAAATTTGGACTTAATATATACATAATAAACATCAAAAGCAAAAGATACTGTTATTGTTGTATACTTGATTACATTATCTACTCACTTCATTATCATTAATTCGCTAATTAGATCAAAATTATAAAAAAAGTTGAAATGTGTTGTTTTATTATACGATTATCTATATTTTGGTATATTACATGTTGGGTAGCGAAACTAGAATGTATATATTTCAGGTAGTTTCAAATTTTCGAGTCTTTGCATCTTAGGTTGCGGAGTTCAACGCCGCGCTTTTTTGTCTTACCAGACTAATGATACGAAATTTAAAAAAAAACCAGTTCAATACTATTAAGAAATCTAACCTATGACCTATCTCCTATTTGCCACTGTGCCACGACGATTACATTGATATATTATTGATCATATTGTTTTTTTTTTCACCTTGTAACCCCGAGTGGAAATCGAACTCAAACTCATCGTGAATATAGTCAGGCCCTCCTTGTCCATTGGTAATACCTATTATATTTTATATTATAGCACTTAGCCCAGATTCGTCCAGCAAAAAGAAATTATTTACCACAGCGAAGTCTTCGTCATACGATGCGTCAAATCTTGGAGACGTTTCAGTCAAACACTTGGCCGTTCAGCTTCCGATGCCAGTCAACAATGATTACAACAAGTAACCTATTTTGATTAAGTTATTTCTTTTAATTTTACGTACAGTACTGTCGACGAGTTGTGACCACTCTGAAGTTAAGCTTTCTAAACTTTTGTTCATTGTTCACTAAAATTAAAAAATTAGCTTCACACTATATCCCGCATACAGCAGGGTAGGCAGAAGGAACCTAGTGTTAAGACACTCCGTTTCCCACTTTCTGCCGAATTTTCGAGGCGTTGCGTGTTGAGTGGCAGAACTCAACGCCGCGCTTTGCCTCGACACCAGAGCGAAGAAATGGAAATATAATTTTAAGTAAATATTTCATCTCCTCGAGTGGGGATCGAACCCACAACCAGTCGGTTTTACAGTCACACTTCGTGCCGCTGCGCCACGACTGGCCTCAGAAAAATCCTAAAATGTAATCTGCGCAGCTAACACCTGAGCGTCCACGAGCAGTGGTCTGCTAAATTAGCAAGATAACTTAGTTTAGGAGTACTGAATTGTATGTTGAGACCGTCGTAGCGCAGAGGCACAAGCGTACGATTGCTAACACGTCGGTTGTGGATTCGATTCCCACTTGGAGGAATCAAATATTTAATATTTTCGTTTCCCCGCTCAAACATAACAATGCGCGGCGTTGAACTTCACCACTCAACACGCAATGCTTCGAAAATTCGGCCGCAGGAGGGAAACGGAAGTGTTTTTATAGGAACGGAATATATTAACTCTAGGTTCCCAGTTCCCTCTGCCTACCCTGCTATGTGCGTGAGCTAGAGTGTTGGTGTTGAGATGTTGTGTTCTTCATTCTTCATAAGGTTATTAGTTTCGGTATGGTATTTAAGTATGTATGTATAGTATACCATGCGGAATATATATTTTGTCATCCGTTGAGCTAAGATAAAACTTAGTTTACACAAGATACGTATCTTGTTTTGTTGTATTTATAATTTTTTATGTTTTATTAAAAAAATGGACCTACTTGAAAAATCGAAAACAAATCAACGCTTTCTTTTTCAGCATGACATTATTAGAACTGGCGGAGGCATTGTCACCAAAGAGTCAAAATGTGGAACATATATTGAATATTATGCGGTGTTTACAAGATATAGTACTGAAAACGACACCAACTAAAAGTCTTAAAGAGTTGGTCCTTCGAGCGCTCTACGCGCATGTGGATAGCGACGATGAGAGAGTATTGGTGGCCATTGCAAGGGCAATGCTGACGGTAAGTATATATTTTTAGCTAAATATATATATATTTTCATCGCGATCATCTGGAAAGCGAGGTCAAGTTAACCTTAAAAGAACTGGGGGTTATCAACAGAGCAAGACAGTACTTCACACCAAAACACCGATTGGCCCTGTATAGGGCCGAGATTCGGCCTCACATGGAGTACTGTTCTCATCTCTGGGCTGGTGCACCCCAGTATCAGCTTGTCCCATTTCATCGCATACAACGAAAAGCCGTTCGGATCGTTGGGAACCCGATGATCTGTGCAGGGATTGACACATTGGCTTTGCATAGAGATGTCTCCTAGCAAATTTTCTAACTGCACAGTACGTCATAAACTCAAGGAGTGCCAAGTATCCAGATAGTGTAGGTGGTCTACACTACCTGGATACTTGGCACTCCACTTTTGTGCAGTTTCGTAGGAACTTCCTTCCACGCGGTTCATAACTGTGGAATGCCCTACCTGAGGCACTGTTTCCAGGTCCATACGACCTGGATACTTTTAAAAAGCGCTTTTATCTCCATCTCAGCGGCCGGCAACGCACCTGTAGCTCCTCTGGTGTTGTATGGAGATCATTGGTTGCACATTGATCATTTATAATCAAATGACTCGCTCGTTTGCGTTTAAAAATATATCGTGAATATTGCAGGATCCCATGCAGAGGGAACCTAGTGTTAAGATTCTTGGTCTTCTATTTCCGTCCAATTATCAGCACGTTGTGTACGCACACAACGCCGTACTTTGTCTTGTTAATAGTGGGAAAATGAAAATAATTAATTTCCCTGAGCAGGAATTGAATCCACAACCTTTCCTTGCAGTCAAACGTTGTGCCGTTGCACCACGATGGCCTCAGGTATATTTAAAATTTTAAATATATTTTCATATTATACACTGGAATATAGCAAAATTGTATTAAGCTACCTTTTGATATTAAAGTCTAAGTTATTTATAAAAACTTACTCTCGTGAAGACGATAATATACATTTTTTTTATATTTTTTAGATGCGAGTAACCGGACCACATTTGGCGGCGGCTTGCAAACTTATATTCAAAATTGCAAGAAATGATAAAAATGATCATTTCTTCCACAACAGCAATCTTTTAGGTAAATATTTTTTTCTGTAAAAATAAATACATAAAGAATGATTTTAAATAATGATTGTATGTTGGTTTTATGTATTTGTACTAAGTAGAACTTTTTTATATAGCATGACTTTACTTACATTATGATTAATAAATAAACATTAAACATATTTTATGTAAGTTTATTTTATATTTTTGAATTATATTATTATATATTTAATTTAATAAAAATGTGCACCGAGACATTGTCCTCCTTTTCTTTATTACAACGTATACGTAATGTTTCAAAGGTTGTCTGGTAGAGATTGCTTAAAGCAAGAAGACCACCCTTGCATACATGTTTTTTTTTTATTTACGTTGTTCTCTTTGTATACTTATTTGTTCTGTGTGCAAAAAATTTTATTCTATTCTATTCTACAAAAAATATTTTCTTAAAGATGTCGTTTTTGTCATGTACAAAATCGTTTCGGTTTTACAGTGACGCCTTAGGCCGGTTCCAACTATGTGTCATTTTTAGTTACTTTCAATTATCCAGAGACAGTCACTGGACTGTGCGTAGGCACTATGAAAAATATTTAAAACTAAATAAAGGGGTAAAACATATAGATATACGTATTGAGGCCAGTCGTGGTGCAGCGGTACAAAGTGTGACTGTAAAACCGACTGGTTGTGGGTTTGATCCCCACTCGAGGAGATGAAATATTTACTTAAATTTATATTTCCATTTCTTCGCTTTGAAGTTGAGGCTAAGCGCGGCGTTGAGTTCTGCCACTAAACACGCAATGCTTCCAAAATTCGGCAGAAAGTAGGGAACGGAGTGTCTTAACACTAGATGCTGCCTACCCTGCTGTGTGCGGGATACAGCGTGAACGTATAGATATTTTGAATAACTTCCAGATCTCCTGATAGAGGGCAGTGGTAGGATAGACCCGGTGGCGGAGGGCGAGTCGTGCGTGTACGCGGCGGGCGCGCTGCGCTTCCTGGCGCTGGAGCCGCGCCTGCGCGCGCGCGCGCTGCGTGCCGGCGGGCTGCACCTCGCCGCGCTGCATCTGAAGATATTCAATAATGCCGTGAGTTTTGGGTCACAGCTTTTCATATGTCAACAAAAAGCAGGATATGCAAAAGGCATCTAGTGTTGAACACTAGGTTTCCTCCTAATACCCATGTACTGACCATGTTCGGTTTCTAGGTAGCGTCCAATTTTCTTGATTTTCCATCGTGTTGAGTTACGGTCTTTGTCTTGTTATCATGGCAAGGAAATGAAAATAATTCATTCTCCCGGATGAGAAGCGAACCCACAACCGCTTACAGTCACACGCTTTGCATTAGTATTTCTTTTTCAGAAAGCAGAAAGGCCGCGACAAATGTCAGAACAAGCGACACACGCCCTATACCAAGTTACTGGCGCGTTACGCAATCTTGCCGCTAAAGATGAGTTTCTAGAAAGAGATAAAGGCAAATTAAAAAGAACACAAGTAGAGATCGCAGGAGTCGGAAACGGAACAGAACAAGGAGAGGGGGAAGGACAGAGAGATACTTTTGTGTCTAGCGGAGCTCTAGCCGAATTGTTAACTGCTCTGACGCTGCATACTGATCGCGATGTTCTTACAAATGTTGCCAGGTGTCTTAGGTAAGTTGAATAATTTTTATAAAGAGATGAGAGAAGTCGGAAATAGAAGAGAATAAGAGAAGGAAGAGGGGCAGAGAGATACTTTTGTGTCTAATGGAGCTTTAGCTGCGAGCATTCTTACTAATGTCACTAGGTGTCTTAGGTAATGGTTTTAGTTTTGTTTTTTAATATATTTTTTTACTAATAGTTTATATCGGAATAAGTATGGACATGACATTGACTTAGTTCAATTAGAAATTTAAATAGTTATTGAATTTTGTGAACACAAGTATTATAATGGAGGATTTAAATATCATAGGAGGATTATTTTCCAATATAAACCGTCTTCTGATTGGCAATCGAATCCTTGATCATCTTGACAACATTTTTCCAAACAATTTCTAAGTTTAAGTTAAGACAGTTATATAGGTAAAGAAACTGATCTCGCTAAGTCAATATATACTGTTTAAATTGATTTCGTTTTAGTTTTAGACGTAAATCTATTTAGATGGGAAGGACGAATTTAATATTAATTCAAAGTACGTAGGTACATAGGCCTCTTTTAAAGGTATTGATGGTTTTCGAGGATTTCGGCGCTACTACAATGGCGTCGTTACATATTGTTTTTTGCTACTCCTGCAGTGTCCTATCGGGCCAGGAAGCCTGTTGTGCGTGGTTGTGCGCCGCGCCGGCCGGCGCCGGGTCTCTACTGCAAGCGCTAGCGGCGTGCGCCTCCAGAGCGGCGCTCGCGGTGCGGCTGGCCTACACGCTGGGGAACATGGCGGCGGCGGACGCGCTCGCGCGCATTCACGTGAGTTGCTGGCGTTTTGTTTCTCCTTTTTTGGTCAAATGGTTCGTTCGAAATGGAGAAACAAGAAGCATTTTGTCAGCTTATTACTTGCTCCTTTTTTTATTGTTATGTCGCTAAACATTTCGGTGTTTATAATCTAGTTAATAATTTTTAAACTAACTACACTGAACGCCATTATTCCTATAAAAAAAGGAAGAAATGTAAAAAATAAAAAAAATGAACCCCCAACCAAGCGAGACTTTGTGGGTTTTTTAAATTACCATAAAAGTATTAACTTAGTCTAAATTATACATACATATAGTAAATCTAAATTATATGTATATATAGTTTAATATAAAAATAATATTAATAATATTAATTGTTAGAAAAATTATACTAAAATCAGTATTTTTTTTATTTATTTTAATAAAAAATCAACTTCACGCTGTATTCCGCACACAGCAGGGTAGTCAGAGGGAACTTAGTGTTACCACAGGTTCCCCACTTTCTGCCAAATTCTAGAGGTATTGCGTGTTGAGTGGCAGAACTCAACGCCGCGCTTAGCCTCGACACCAGAGCGAAGAAATGGAAATATTAATTAAATGGTAAATATTTAATATTCTCGAGTGGGGATCGAACCCACAACCAGTAGGTTTTACAGTCACACTTCGTGCCACTGCGCCACGACTGGCCTCAATTTATTTATTTTAAATGTATTTTATCAGATATACAATGAAGACGGTGGCGTCGACGTTCTTTTAACTATACTAGAGTTGTATACTCAGAGGAACGACACTGACTCCAGAGATCCTGATGCCGATCCAGATCTTCATTTAGTTGGTAAGTATGTTTTTTTATTGGGAATAGGACTATTCGTATACTTTTATCGATTAAAAATGTATTTGAAGCCGTTCAAGTATTACGTAAACACTGTAGGGAGGCGGGGGGTCTTGGGTTTGCTTATTTTTGATGACATGGGGAGTGGGGGGTATTAAAATAAATCACGAAACACATCATCATCATCAAAGGCGCTACCGCCGCGGGTGGGCCTTGGCCTGGTCCAGAATATCCCTCCATTCTGCCCTATTCCTGGCTTTCTTCTTCCAATTTTTTACGCCCAGAGTTCTCAGATCTTGCTCAACTCCATCCAACCATCTGAGTTTTGATCTGCCTCGACTTCTCCGTCCGTGTGGTACACCATACAACAAGGATTTAGATGTTCTAGACTCACTACGAAACGAAACACGCGTTCAATGAAATATTTTTAATAAGATTGCTTATTTTTGATGACATGGTGATGATCAATAAATACAACCAACAGCACACGTAACACTTAAACGACCCCTTTTCAATCGACAGAAAAAGTTATTGAAAAATGTATGATAAATTAAATGCAAATATTTTTTTTATTGTGTGAAATATTAATAATTAATAAGCAGGCAAGAGTCAGGGTCATAACCCCATAAAGTCTTACTTTTATGTTAAGTTATAAAAAGAACATTAAATACATAAAAATTGGTGAACTTTCAATTTTTTTACTTAAATTATTATTTTGTGTTGATGACATTACTTCTGCTCGTAGGTTCAGACGTCGGTGGATCAGATGGTTCAAATGAAGACGTCTTAATAAAAGTAAGATTGTAATAATTTTCTTATGTTAATATTTAATCTATGTTTTTTTTTTATTAATATAATATGTTAATATAAAAATAAATATTAAAAGGAGCTAAAAGAGAATTTCGATGATGAACATCGATTTTCTTTTATATGACATATGATTTTAATTAAGCCAAATCGATGTATTACGCTTTTAATGCGCGACGCATACCGTGCTGTGTATTTTTTTGTGTTGTACAAAAATAATAAATAAATAGAACGAAAAACAATAAATAAATTGACATTTTTAAAACTAAATAGACAGTACGTGTGGTAGCAAATATATGCCTCGCGGAGTTGGCAGGGCGCGGCGTTGCGGCGAACTACGCCGAGAGAACTGTACGAGCTCTCTTATCTTGCTTGGCTGTAGCTGAAAAACCACTAGATAACAAAGTAAGTAAAAAAGTTTTTTTGGTTTATTATCAAAATATTTTTTTTTATTTTTAGGATTCCGAGAAAAGAGGGAACTCTTGTAAGGTCACTTTGTCTTTGCCCGTTTGTCTGTCTGTCTGTCAAGATTATTTATCTCAGGAACGCTTTGAAATATCGAGTTGAAATTCTAACCATATATTCTACGACCCCATGATTTTCTGATAAATAACATATATTTTTACTTAGAAAAAAGATATGGCTGTTTATATCGCAAAAATGCGTATTTCGATTCAACTTCCGGTTGACCTAGAATTGTTAAATTTGGCAGCTAGCATCTATAAGTTTGGCAGTACTAGTTCAGGTAAATATGAAAACTATAAATTTATGGTTAAATACTAAATAATAGTAGTAAATAATAAATAGAAAAAAACGCGTATTTCGATAATTAATAGGATACTTTCAGTTAACCTAGAATTATGAAATTTGGTCGCTACCATCTACAGGTAGTACTACTTCAGGAAAATATCTGAAAACTATATATACATACATACTATGCATTTGTGTTTAAACCAAATAAAATAATAGCCTTAAAATGGGAGCAAAATTTGGTATTAAAGCCGTTAATTCAAGTGTGGTATTAGATGAAAGGGTTCTAACTAAGCTAAACCTGAATTTCAGGAAAAGCTAAACACCTCCAATTTTCTACAAAACCCTTAGTAGGCAAGACCGACTCGCTCTTGTCCCCTTGTCCAGCCTCACACTGTATCCTGCACCCTAATGGGAACGGAGTATCTTAACACCAGGTTCCCAGGCTACTGCTCTATGTAATATAAGATTGTTATTAGTGAATTATTTTTCAGCTACACAATCTATCGGAAAAGGAACGAAACAATTTGTTAGAACGACGCGAAGAGCTGGCGACAGCTGTGTTAGCGACGTTAAATAATATCACATTTTACTTGGAGCCGTCGGGAGACTATCCTGAGAGTCATACGCTGGAATTATTATGTAAAAGTGAGTGGGAAAGTTCGATTTTTTTTTTAAATAATATTGTAAGGTAGATGGATATTCTGTATATATTTAATTAATTATTTTGTATTCTGAGGGCAGTGGTGGCGCAGTGGTACAAAGTGTGACTGTAAAACCGACTGGTTGTGGGTTCGATCCCCACTCGAGGACATGAAATATTTATTTAAATTCATTTCCATTTCTTGCCTCTGGTATCGAGGCAAAAGCGCGGCGTTGAGTTCTGCCACTCAACACGCAATTCCTCCAGAATTCGGCAGAAAGTGGGGAACGGAGTATTTTAACACTAGGTTCCCTCTGCCTACCTTGCTGTGTGCGGGATAAAGCGTGAAGCTGAATTATTTATTTTATTTATTTATTTTGTATTCTAATTCAAAATGTTATACTTATCCATATATTTTTTTATTTTTTTTGTTCAATTTTCTAAAAAAAAAATTAAAGCAGCGGCGTGGTCTTAACATTTGGTTCACTCTACCTATCTATATGTGGGATACCGCGTGGAGGTAAAAAAATATCATATGTAATGACGAAAGTTAATGCAACATTTTTGCAAACATGGATGATAAAAAAAATCCGTAATATTTATTACAATAAAAAGAAAATAACAAAAGAATTTAGCAAAAAGAGATTGCATATATTTTGATAAATGACGAGGCTCAATACTGACATTCAAAGCATTTGAGGCCGTCCTGACGCAGCGGCGTGCACCGTTTGAATTTAAACGAGATTTGTGGGTTCAACTCCCATTTCATGGCATCCTCTGAAAATTAAAATAATTCATTAATTACTTTCATTTTCTTTTATTGAAGATTGGGAAGTGTATGAGGAACGCAACGCGTGAGAGAGTCAGAGTTGTGGGTTCGATTCCCATTCTAAGAGCATCCTCCAACAGTGAAAATAATTCTTTAATTACTTTAATTTTTTTTGTATTGAAAATTGGGAAGTGCATGGGGAACGGAATGTCGTAAAACTAGATTGCCCACTACCCGTGATACCGTGAAACTAAATTAAAAATAAATAAAAATAAATCAGCTTCACACTGTATCCCCCACACGGCAGGGTTAAGACACTCCGTTCCCCACTTTCTGCCGAATTCTGAAGACATGCGTGTTGAGTGGCAGAACTCGATGCTGCGCTTTCCCTCGACACCAGAGAAAATATAAATTTAAGTCAATATTTCATCTCCTCGAGTGGGGATCGAACCCACAACCAGTCAGTTTTACAGTCACACTTCGTGCCGCTGCGCCACGACTGGCCTCAAAATATAATAATTTATCGTGCCTAACCTATAACATAGTACAATACGATTGTTCACAGCTACATGCAAGTGGATAAAGGGCCCGAACGACGCCGCGTGCGAGGCGATACGCGCCTTAGGGAACCTGTCGCGCTGGAGGTGCGCCGCGCTGACCATCGTACTGGAGGGAGCTTTGGACACCCTGCCCACTTTTCAACAACATGGTAATATATATATATATATATATATATCATGCAATGCCTCCAGAATTAGGCAGAAAGTGGGGAACGCAGTGTCTTAACACTAGAACCTAGTGTTAAGACACTCCGTTCCCTCTGCCTAGCGTGCAATGTGCGTAAAGCTGATTGATCTATTTATTTTATTTTGTATATAACCTATATATAAGTATGAGTAAATCAACTATTTACTGTATGCTATATACCTACGTATGTTTTCGTGATCCGTTTAATTTAAAAACAGCCTTTTAGAGTAATACATATTTAGAAAACGCATAAAAATTTTGAACATAACGGGACTCGAACCCGCGCCACCTCCTCGTCCGTTTCTTTTCTAAGTGTGAAGTAAGACTTTAAGAATGTTAAAATATTTAGCCTTTTAGAATTATCTAGCATTTTTGTTGCTATATTTAAGCGCTTTTTAAACGATTAATCGAAATTATTGATTTGAATAATTAAAAATTGAAGGAAAACAATAATCGAATCCACAAACACCTAAATCTGACTCAAATGTATGAAGATATTTAAAAAACTAAATTTAATGTTACATACAATTAATAACAAATGAAGGTGTAAAGGTTAAAATTTGTATATAAATTATCCATTCCATTAGAAGATCCAAGCGTACGTTGTGCCGCCGCGGGCGTACTGGTGAATGTTTGTGGGGCCGGCGCAGGGTGTACGGGGGGTGCTGGGGGTGCTGGGGGTGTTGGGGGTGCTGGGGGTGTTGGGGGTGCAGAAGCGGCAGCCCGAGCTCTATGCGTAGCCGCCCGGGCGCACGACGCGCAGTCGGCCGCGCTGTTAGTGCGCGCGCTGTGGAATGCTCTGTCGTTTGGTCCGCTGGATTCGAACCTGTCCCGCAGTGCGGCGGCCGCCTTGGCTGTGTTTATAGGTGAAATTAAACTTTTCTTTTTTATTTTATTCATATTTTAATATAAGTATATCTAATAAGTTCTTTGATTTTCACGATTATTACACATTTTAAATAAAACTATTTTTAAACGTTTTTTATATAAACGAAATATACGCGATTAATCCGGTTAAAATAGTTTTATTTAAAATAAGTATATCTCTTTTAACTAACATTGTAAAAACAAAGTATCATTTTGGTATGTTAAGTTTGTATGGTTGGTTACATACTTTTGTATAAAGTGACATTCACGTTGCTATAACAACGCATATTTTAATTTGCCAAAAATTAGTTTATAATTTGTTTATAAATGTAGTTCTTTTTCTTTTAAATTTTAATCTATTAGTTTTAAACATGTAGCCTTAAAAATAATTAAATTTATCCAAGCGCCAACAAAATAAAAACATTATAAAAAAAAGTATGGGCATTTGTGAGTCTGTGGATGTTGTTTTAATTAAAAAAAATAAACAACTTTTTTTTTAAATTTTCATAAATGCCTCCAGAAATAGTTTTTCTGTAATATGTTGGATGTACAGACATTGATCAATTAAATTTTCGTTATATATATAGAAAATATTATAACATATTTACAGTAAGTATCACCCTGTTTCGAAATAAAGCTCATACGACTCCGTGGCGCAACGGTAGCGCGTCTGACTCCAGATCAGAAGGTTGCGTGTTCAAATCACGTCGGGGTCATTCTTTGGTGGATTTGACACTTTTTGTTCAAGAACAATATTTTGTTATTTTTTTTAATTTTTTCAAAGCATTTTTTTTTATGTTTTTCTTATCTTTAATGATTTTTTTTTTATAATATATAAGAAAAAGATATTTTAGTATGATTTTTTTTTTTTTATGAATTTTATTTATCTGATTTTGATAAATATGATTATTGATTACTATTCTAATATATAATAATAGATACTAAAAGATTGCAATTTTTAGATGACGATTCCATATTTGACGCCTGTGAAGCGACCAAATATGGAGAGAGAAGGGCGAGCGATCCCCAAATATCTAAAAATAACGTGAGTCTTTTTTTGTTCATAATCTCATAAATTAATATAAAAGAAAACTCTGTCTATTGTTTTATTTTCGCTACTGTTTGTTAAAAATGTATTAGTTTTTTTTTTCCCGCTGTATATCGCTTATAGTAGGGTATAGGCAAAGGGAATCTAGTGTTAAGGCAATCGACTCCCGACGTTTTGAGGCCAGTCGTGGCGCAGTGGCACGAAGTGTGACTGTAAAACCGGATATAGCGTGAAGCAAATTTAATTTAATTATTTTTAATTATACTTCTCACAGGTGAAGTTCGAAACGGATAACCAAAAGTATTATCCCGAAACCGGGAAACATTTTCTCGTCGGGGGGCCCAAATTGTTAATGAAAGCGTACAGCGTGGAGGAGGAATTACATTTGGAAGAACATGATGAGGATGATGGAAGGTATAATTCCTATATAAAAATAAAAAATATTTTTTTGTTGTATTCCGCATATAGGAGGGTGGGCAGAGGGAACCTAGTGTTAAGACACGCGTCAAACAATTTTTGAGACTTAGCATAAAGACACGACTAGAGCAGTGTAACGGATATGTAAGAATAATGTCTTTGTATTTTGTTTGTTTGACTTGAAACTAAACCCGTTCATAGGTGGGTAGATAGAGAAAAATGTTAAGACACTCTGTTTTTTAATTTCTACTGAAATGTTGTTCAGATATTTGGTGCTTCTATTCGTTCTTAGATGGCGCTTGTGTACTAACAATGTAATTATATTTTGCTATGTAATGATCGTATTGAAAATATGTTCATTTATATATATCAGTACCTACCTACTTAGACAATAAAAGCACGGCGTTAAGTTTCGTTGAGCCTCGTTATGAGCCTTGTAACGTTTTGAACATAGCAGCGTTTGTACACTAGTTTTCTGTGCCATTGCAGCGTTAACTTCCACGACTTACCATGTGCAACAGAGTGTCCTTAACGTTCTCAAAAAATATAAAAACATGTGACAAATTAAAACGAATCGTCCAGGTATTCAGGAGAGGACCTGGGCTTCGAAGAGGGCGACAGCGAGGCGTGCGAGTGCGCGGCGTGCGCGCGCGGCGGCGCCGCCGGCCGACTGCTGGCGGTGGCGCGCCCGCTGCTGCGCCGCCTGCGCCCGCCGACGCGCCACGCCGCCGTCGGCACCGACTGAACGGTTCAAAATATACGACACATTTATAATTATGTTTGTCTTTTCTTTATTTTCTACATCCTTTTCGATTCCTCTATTATGCTATGTCCCGCTCACAGCGGGGTAGGTAGAGAAACTGGGCGAGGTCCCCCGGTTTGATCCTTCCTTTCTGATCCTGCCGTCTTTCTAGAGGCTTTGCGTGATGAGTGGCGGAATTCAACGCCGCGCTTTGCCTCGTTACCAAAGCGAGGACAATGCAAATATTAAATATTTCTTTTCCTAGAGTGTCAAATACATAAGTACAGAATGGTCGATGAGTTGTGACCACATTAAAGTTACCTATAGATGGCTGCGCAGATTTGATTTTATTATTTACCTTTTTTCTTTTGATTTCGTTACTTATAGCGAATCTATGAAAAAAAATAGTTTTTTTTTATTTATGTTTTGTACTGCATACTATCGTTTGTTGTTGCTACCGACTATGTTTGAATAGATATAGATTATAAATATGTATAATTATTTTTATCTATACATTCTCCTCCTAATTCGCTTTTTTAATTTTAATTCCCTAACTAAATGAAAATCTAACATCTACCCGTCACGTTTACAGTGCTGCATTTTTTTTGATATTTTATAGTTTGCACTGTGTATTTTGTTTCATCCCTATTTAATGATCTTGTAGTGAAGGTCAACCTACAACTACCCTTATTTTAGAAATAAATCAGCTTCACACTGTATCCCGCGCACAGAAGGGTAGGCAGAGGGAACCTAGTATTAAGACACTCCGTTCACCATTTTCTGCCGGATTCTGGAGGCACTGCGTGTAGAGTGGCAGAATTCAACGCCGCGCTTTGCCTCAACACTAGAGCGATGAAATAGAAATATACATTTAAGTAAATATTTCATCTTCTCGAGTGAGGATCGACCCCCAACCAGTCTGTTTTACAGTCACACTTTGTGTCCCTGCGCCACGACTAGCGTAAAATAAAAAAATATATATGTTATAAATATTTACCAATTCACCCCCTACTGACTTTGTTATAAAAAATAGAACATTAAACCAATATATATTTTCTTTTATTTTACATATGCCTCCTTATTCACGATATATTGACTTAAATTCTTTTCTCTACTACTTATTAAGATATATTGAGGCCAGATCATTGTAATATATCATTTCCTCGCTCTAGTAACGAGAGATAGAGCGGCGTTGAGCTCCGCTACTTATCACGCATTGGCTTGAAAATTTGGCAAAAAGTGGGGAACGAAGTGACCTTACACAAAAAAAATCCGACTATACGTTTTGTTCGATACTTAAATCCTTTGTAGGAAGTGAAAAAACATCCCCCCTATGTCATCAAAAATAAGCAAACCCTAGACCTCCCCGTCCCCCTACAGCGCTTACGTAATACTTGAACGGCCCCCTTAATACTTGATTTTTTTAAATGACAAAAATAATATTTATATAGTATGGAATAAAAAGAATGCTCTATATAATTAAAATTTCCAAATTAATCTACATTCGTTTTTAGTTCGGTAAATAAAACCACTTTGGACCTTGAGCTTTGAATTGCTATAGTAAAGCCTTATACGCTTTCCAGTTACTCGTTCAGTGCAACTTGAATATAATGTACATATTATATAAATAATTTTAAAATATTTAGTTTCAATATAACGTAAGTATTGAAAATTATTGATTTTTGCTATAATTATTGGAGTGTTGTGGTATTGAAATTATTTTATTTGTGAAGTGACCTTTTTTCTAATATACTTACACGCAAAATCAGTACGAAATAGGAGACCGCCGTGGCCCAGGGGCACAACGCTTCGCTCTGGTGTCGAAACAAAGGGCGGCGTTGAGTTCCGCCACTTAACACGCTATACTTCCCAAATTCGGCGGTACAGTAAGTAAACGCAGTGTCTTTTGCCTATCATGCTGTGTGCGGGATACAGCGTGAAGCTGATTTAATTCCATTTGATTTTATAAGTAAGAAAGATTCTATAAGGTAGCACCTAAGAGAACGTTAGGAATAGGGGATCTACAGGTAAGTATTTATTTTATGTAATAATTAAATAAACTATTTCCTGTATAACATGAGTCGGAGTATATTGTAGTAGTATATAATTATTTCATGATCACATTCAAAAAATGTAAATAAAATAAATAAATAAAAATAAATCAGCGTCACGCTATATCCAGCACAGAGCAGAGTTGGCAGAGGGAACCTAGTGTTAAGACAGTTCGTTCTCCACTTTCTGCCGAATTCTGGAGGCATTGCGTGTTGAGTGGCAGAACTCAACGCCGCGTTTTGCCTCGACACCAGAGTGAAAAAATTGAAATATAAAATTTAAGTAAATATTTCTCCTCGAGTGGGGATCGAACCCACAACCAGACGGTTTTACAGTCACACTTTGTGCCCCTGCGCCACAAATGGCCTCAAAATGTACATTTTATTTATTAAAATAATTAGCTGTAATTACGTTAATGAAATTGTAATTTAAACAAATTTCTGGATTTTTATTTTGATATAATTAATTTATTATGTGGTAAATATGAATTTTATACAACACATTTTTTTATAATAATAATTAAAGAATGTATGTACGGAAGTTTTACCATTTACCTATATATGAATTTATGAGGTCGTCGTGGCACAGAGGCACAAGTGTGTAACTGTAATGCGCGTTGTGAGTTCGATTCCCACTCGGGTGAATGGGTTATTATTTATTACTATCTTCATTTCTTCGCAAAATTCGGTACAACAGCAAAAGTGCGGTGTTAAGTTCTGCCATTTGTACCTCAAAAAATTGTCGGATTGTGGGAAACGGAGTGTCTTAACACTAGCCTACCCTACACTTTGCCTAACCTGCCATATGCGTGAAGCAGAAAAGATAGTATACCCATATATGTATATAGGTATACATATAATTGATATGAAAGTCTTCAATTTTAACGAAGTAGCCTTAGTTTTAATTACGCGGCTTAAAAATTAAAATCTTTCAAACTATGCAACCAACCAACCAATTATCAATAAGTAAACTTAAATCATACTAAATAAAGAAAGCGGGCGAAGCCGCGTGGGACCCACTAGTACTATAAATATAAAAATCAAAAAATATAATATATTACATCGCTTCCCACCGATGAACACTTAAATCGTTCAAAATATGCAACAGATTTTCACTAAAAGACAGAGTGATTAAGGAGGAATATTTATAATTATAATACAGCATAATATATAGATGTAGTCGTAGGTACCGTAACTAATTTACAATAAATACCATAATATATAGATGTAGTCGTAGGTACCGTAACTAATTTACAATAAATACAGGAAACTAATATACTCGAACAGGGGGATGTTCTGGTCAGTAATTTAAATCAGCGACAAATGTCGTTTAGCAACTCGTGGCGCAACAATTTACCTCCGTATGTCGATATTCCGGGACCTTCGTACTTTATGCGTGCGCTGCACTATACAGGGTGTTGTGAAACTGTTATATTTGATTATTTTATTTTTTTTATAATGTAGTATACAATAATAAGATAGAATTATTAATATCATTATTAGTATATTAACATGTTATTCATAATAATATATATCTTACTGTCTTAGTGCCTTTTTTGTAAAGAGATTAATGTTTGTGTATTTTATATTTAATAAATAAATAACATGTTAATTAGATTGACAAATTAGTAAAGTTTAATAACAGATCATCTTATGTAAATACGTTATTTAAATCAATTTAAATAACTAAATACTTCACTGAACCAGTTAGTTAATATGTTAATAAAAATTATGTTATACTTAAAAGAAAAATATAAGCAAAAAAAAATTTTTTTTTTGAAACACGCTGTACAAACGACAGGAACAGTATGTTGTTATAAGCTGGTCCTTGCGGCTACTGCGAACCAATCACTGTTTAATAACCGTTACTGTAACACTGCGGAATGAAGAATAACATACAAAAAAATATATCTAGTTTTATAGAATTTGCATATAAAAATCAAGAAAGTAACGATTATTGATTTTAAATGATACATTAAACGCATTCCACAGCCAAATGAGCCATCACTTAGGTTATATATTTGCGTAATATAGTGAATTAATTATTTATTTGATGGTTATAGTGACAGCTATGGGTAGATTCGTGAGTGTGGTTTTGGCTGCTTCGCTGTTGGTGCAGGGGCTATGTGTTCCGGCTGGCTTTGTGCGACCGAGGAGGCAGTCGTCGGATATTGTAAGTCATTTTAATTGTTTTATTTATTTATATATATATATATATATATATATATATATATATATATATATATATTAGTTATTTATACTTAAAATTAAAACCTTGATTGAGGCCAGTCGTGGCGCAGCGGCACGAAGTGTGACTGCAAAACCGACTGGTTGTGGGTTCGATCCCCACTCGAGGAGATATAATATTTACTTAAATTTATATTTCCATTTCTTCGCTCTGGTGTCGAGGCTAACGCGGCGTTGAGTTCTGCCACTCAACACGCAATGCCTCCAAAATTCGGCAGAAAGTGGGGAACGGAACTTCTTAACAAAAGGTTCACTCTGCCTACCCCTGCTGTGTGTGGGATACAGCGTGAAGCTGATTTTTTAAAATAAAAACAAAGCTTGATTACAACACATTATCTAGTTTAAATAAATTTTATTTAAATATCATTAAAAAAATGTTCACACACACACATTTGTAGTCAATTTCACGCGTGTGCGTGCAATCACCAGAATTTACTCTCTTCATTTTACCCTAACGCGCCAAAAAAAGTATAACTTCAAAAAAAAATTGAGTGTACCTTGTACTAATAACAAATGTATATCGATCCATTTAAAAAATGAAAAAATGTACTTATATAAGTCACTGGAATAATATATACCTATTGTAAAAAAAAAATTGGAAATTCTGTATCAGTAATGGCACGTTACAGTTTTGTAATGAATTTAAGGACTTTATTACTAGTTTTAATTAATGAATTTACCTATTATTATATCATCAGTAATTTTAACACCAAATAGGTACTTACGCACCTTGATATTGGGTAGTTAGGTTACTTTCGTACTATTAACCACTAATATACTTCCTCTGGTCGCTCTGGTGTCGAGGCAAAGCGTGACGTTGAGTTCCCGCACTCATTAAACATTCCCAATACCTCAAAAATTCAGTGTAAAGTCGTCGAAAATTCAGGGTAATGGAGTATCATAACACTAGGTTCCCTCTGCCAAAAAACGTTAAAACAATGACAGTTTTTACTATTATCTTGTCATATAATAATGGGCGTTGGAAGCGTGGTCCGTGCCCATTACAGAATTTGCTTCTAAAAATAACCCCGCCACCCCATAGAAAATATATATAAATACTAATGCATGCATGATAATGCATATATTATGTCAATTTAAATGATAACAAATATGGAACTTTTAACCGCACATGACTGATATGCCAAGGTATAAATTTTTTATTGTCAAGGCAACATTACAGTTAACTGTACGTAGGTATATAGATAATTATTAGTAACGAAAACGCTTTTTTTTATATCCTTAAATCACCTTGCATTGGTATTTTATACCTACATATTTCTCTTAAGATTGTTATTGAAGTAATATTTTGAAAGGATTATAGGCGAGTTAAATCTACCTACCAGTGTAGGCAGAGGGAACCTAGAGTTAAGACACTCTGTACACCACTTTTCTAAAATTCTGGAGACATTACGAGTTAAGAGCGGAACTCAACGTCGCTTTTTGCCTCGTTACCAGTCAAAATATTTTTTTTTCTCCTGTGGAAGTTGAATCCACGACATGTCGCGTGTACAGCCGTTTTATGTATTATAGGAAATTTTGACCTAATATAATTTATTGAACTTGTAGAAAATGTAAATATTTCCTACAGAATTGTAGTTTTCTTGAAAAATCTTCTATTTTGCAAAATTTTAACTTTTTAAAATTTTAACAGCTGAACGTTCTACCAAGTTGAACCAATATAATATCTCATGGCATTTTTTTAATAAAGTATTACACTGGTTTTAAATAACAATACGAACTACATTTAAAATTATAACGAAATTTTGTATTAGTTTTTTCATACCTACGGACCGTTCAAGTAGTTACGTGAGCAGTTCTTTTGCATTACTGACCCTCCCATGGCATCAAAAATAAGCAAACCCATGTGCGAATAGAGCCCACAACAATCGTGTTACAGCTAGACGGCTTCACTTCACTAAATACACACAGTGGAATATATTATTATTATCTGGACACCCGAAAAAAGCATCCTTTTTTGGAATCATTTTGTAGTATTTTCGTGCCCTTATTGGAGAATCCCTGGATAGATATAGAGCTTTTAAATCTATATATCGTTTTCTAGTACGCTATATAAGCATACACCACAACTACCAATTTTTAAACTTTGCAGGTCATATATTTCCAAAGTTATGCGAAAGCAAATTGTCACTATTCCTACACTGACTCACTTACTCACCGATCATCAAAATAGAACTTGTACTTTCCACAGACTTAATGAGCTAAAATTTTGTATAGAGGGAAAGGGGCTTGGTACTTGGCTGTGGACTTGTACACGCAAGTATTTAGGCTTAATAATATTCAACGGTCGATCACAAAAAAAAAACTTTATAAATAAAAAAATCGTAAGGAGCCTTAGTTTTGGATTGGCTTTACACAGTGATTTAATTGGTTTTTATAGAGAAAAAAAAACAGCTTCTTGATGAAGCTGCTTTTTGGCTGGTTGTTTACTGGATGTGTTTGGTGGGATAATTATTTTTTTAATTTTTTTTTTATCTTTACCCGCACATAATACAATAGACAGAGGGACATCCAGAATTATGACAATCAGTTCCCATTAAAATACTTATCTTTAACACTTTGCGCCAAATTCTAAGACATTGTGTTTTGAGACGGGACTCAAGACCCCGCTTCGTCACGTTACCACAGCGAGAAAATTAACGTTTCATTTCCCCAAATGGAAATCGTACCCGCAATTGTCGCATTTGCACTCACTACGGCGGTTATGCTATAAAATTAAATTTTAAGCAAAAAATATATACAAAACATATCCTAAAAGAAACCTGTTTCAATTACCCGCTCGCGTCCTCAAGTAGGTAAGTTATATTGAAATCAAAAGCAAGGTCAATACAACGGACATACATAAATGTTCTCTGAATTATTTTTAACAAGAGTTTATTCTATAGTAAAATATTTTTAATTTAACGCTACTGCTTCACGCTGTATCCCGCACATTGCAAGGTAGGCAGATGGAACATAGTGTTAAGACACTCCGTTCCCCACTTTCTGCCGAATTCTGGAGGTATTGCGTGCTGATTGGTGGAACTCAACGCCGACACCAGAGCGAAGAAATGAAATATAAATGTAAATAAATACTTCACGTCTCCTCCTTCAGGTCTCCTCGACCGGCCTTATATATATTTAAGCGGGCGAAGCCGCAGTTGGATCGCAAGTCAGTTATGTAACCAAAAACACAATGCACACAATCAATTATTTCTCACGTTATCGTTTATCTCCAATGAAATTATTATTTTAAAATAGGTTGTTTTAAAATAAATACAGTATACCACTACACTGAACAGTATTAACGAAGTTTATGCGGGATACATACAGCGTGAAGGTGTAAACATAAAAAACGACTTATATGCGAGATAAAGCGTGAATAAAAAAAAAGGTTTGTTTTAAATTTTATCCGTAATCCTATTTAATTTAGTTAAATAGAATTACGGATGCTACCAACAACAGTTTAGTTTTCTTTATTGTAATTTGGTATGTATAGAATTTAGTTTCAATATTACGCCACGTATAGGAAGCGACCGTGGCGCAATAAACAAGTATAATTATCCGACTAACTTGAAAATACTTGAAAAGTAGCCTTCTATATATATATATATATATATATATATATATATATATATATTTACTTGTGATATATACATATATATATACTTCTTAATATAAGAAATGTTTTTAATGTTATTATTGATTACCAGCGAAGTCGAAATTAATAATTTAATACTGTATCCAGCATATAGTCGGGTTGACAGAGAACCTAGTGTTAAGACACTCCGTTCCCCCCTTTCTGCCGAATTCTGGAGGTATTGCGTAGTGAGTGGCAGAAGTCCGGGCTTAGCCTCGACACCAGAGCGAAGAAATGGAAATATACATTTAAGTAAATATTTCATCTCCTCGAGTGAGGATCGAATCTACAACCAGTCGGTTTTACAGTCACATTTTGTGCCCCTGCGTCACGACTGGCCTCATAATATTTACTTTCTTTTTAATTTCAGAGTGATAATTCAATAGCAGAATCAAGTAACAGTGTTTCAAGTAGCACAGTCAATTACGATTTGCCTCCACCAATACCATACAACCATGATGATGATGAAGAAGATGATGATTTAGACATACCAACTAAATATCCATCAGACGGCGGAGGTGGAAGCAACGTTTTCAGTCTTCTTAGGCTTGTAACAGGTCTACTCCCTGGATCGAGTAGTTCCTCTAGCGTAAGTGTGATTTAGATGATTTTTTGTGATTTTCTTCTTGTTTTTCTTCGCGTGTTTGTTTGATTGCTTGTTTGAAAGTTATGGATTCGGTTTACATCGGATATTTTGTGTGATTTATTAATTAATTTATGTTTTGATGTACTATTTTACTATGATATCTATATATGTTCATATATGTATTTACATAGTTTGGCGTGGTGTAATAAGTATTTAAATATAATTAATTTGTTAAATCTAAATAGTAATATAATATATAGCAGTGAAAATTATAAAGTTTATATTTTAACTTTATAATATTCACTGCTGCATACTTTGTACTAATAACACGATCGTTTTGAGTCTTTCACGTTTTAATAAAAATAGCAAAATTTTAAGTGTGCTACTTCACTGCACTGTTTGGATTCTACACTTTGCATTATTTAAGAGGTAAGTTCCTTTTAATATCTTAAGCAAAATGTGTCAAATATAACTTAAAATTAACTATGTTACTTTTATAATATAGTATAAAATGATAATTTTTCAGAAAATATATCAAAGAATAATTCAGGAAATTATGAAACGTACCAAATCAAGGATAATAATTAAAAGAAGTAATGTTGCTGATAATGTGATAGACATAGATTTTATTTCTGGCTTAAGACCACCTCCACTCCAAAAGCAAGAGGAGAAAGAAAGTAGTGAAAGTAAAAGCGATTCTAACGAATCTGATAATGGAAAAGAAGAAAGTTTAGAGATCGAAGAAGAGAGAAATGGTTCTGAACAAAATTCAGATTCTGATTCGGACGACGATGATTATGATGAGCCACCAGGAGGAGGAGATGGTGAGGGAGGTGGTCTCCTAGGCCTTCTCGCTGGCTTGAGCGGCGGTGTAAGTTCATCCAAAAAAAATTAAATTAAAATAAATTAGCTTCACGCTATATCCCGCACACAGCAGGGTAGGCAGATGGAACCTAGTGTAAGACACTCCGTTCCCCACTTTCTGCCGAATTTTGGAGCCATTGCGTGTTGAGTGGCAGAACTCAACGCCGCGCTTTGCCTCGACACCAGAGCGAAGAAATGGAAATATAAATTTAAGTAAATATTTCATCTCCTCGAGTGGGGATCGAACCCACAACCAGTCGGTTTTCAGTCACACTTTGTGCCACTGCGCCACGGCTGGCCTCTCACGGCTTATTGTATGTATGTAATATTAAAAAGAATATAAATATACTATTAACTCTCTAATATTACATTATACAGGAAGATGGACAGTCCGATTTGGGATCATTACTTGCAACAGTTGGCGGTATAGTAGCAAATTTAAGTGTAAGTAGATGCTTTGTCAATGTTTTTGATTTAGCGTAGAAAAATTTAAATATTTAAAAAACCATATAAAATTTTCAGGGTGATGGAATCGACCTTAACGCACTCATAGCATCGGGTTTGGGACTTTTCGTGGGCCTATTGGTATGTTATAATGAATGGTATTTACAACGATAATATTTTTACTTCGCAATTCTGAGGCCAGTCGGGGCGCAGCGACACGAAGTGTGACTGTAAAACCTGACTGGTTTTGGGTTCGATCCCCACTCGAGGAGATGAAATATTTAGTTAAATTTATATTTCCATTTCTCTGGTGTCGAGGCTAAGCTCGGCGTTGAGTTCCGCCACTCAACACGCAATGCCTCCTGATTTCGGCAGAAAGTGGGGAACAGAGTGTCTTATCACTAGGTTCCCTCTGCCTACCCTTCTGTGTACGGGATACAGCGTGAAGCTGATTTGATTTTGATTTTTTATATACTTATTTAAATTCACGCTTTATCCCACCCCTACGGGGTAGTCAGAGAGAACGGAGCCCCAAACGCTACGGTGACGATATTAAGGATGATATGATTATATATTTACAAATAAATATATAATAGCTTTAAAATAGACGTTATTTATTTAAAAATCCATTTTCAGTCAGAAGGAGAAGAAAATCCAGGCGCTGTAATAGCAAGCTATCTTTTAACGTCATTAGACACAATAACAGGCGGTGGTGCGGTATGATATAGTACTATTTATACATAATTTTAAAGTAAATATTACCAATTTCATTTGTTTATGATTTTATGTGTGATAATACTATTATATGATGGTATTTACAGAAAAACAATGGAGCATTCTTTGGGAAATTTTTGTCAAAACTAATTAAAGGAACAAGTGCAGTAAGTGATTGTTTAATTTCTATCAGCTTCAATCTGTATCCCGCACTCGGCAGGGTAGGCAGAGGAAACTTAGTGTCGAGACAGTTCGTTCTCTACTATCCGCCGAATTCTGGAGGCATTGCATGTTGAGTGGCGGAACACAACGTCGCGCTCTCGATTCCAGAGCGAAGAATATTTCCATAAATATAAATTTAATAGATACTTCATTACCTCGAGTGGAAATCGAACTAACAACTAGTTATGTCTACACTCACAATTTGTACCCCTGCGCCACGAATGACAATTAATTTTTAATAACTTAAAATTAACTGAAAGCTTTTTGAGTTCATTTTCTACATTTGATCTACTTAATCAAATAATTCAGTCTGTTATTTTCACTAAATCTAGACGGAGATGTACGTACCAGTATACTAAAATATCCAGTATATTAGTGAAATTACTATCGGTTTTGACAAATTGTACATTAAATTTGTAAATATGAATTTTCATAAATTTCAAGAAATGAAATGAGGCCAGTCGTGGCGCAGTGGCACAAAGTGTGACTGTAAAACCGACTGGTTGTGGGTTCGATCCCCACTCGAGGAGATGAAATATTTACTTAAATTTATATTTCCATTTCTTCGCTCTGGTGTCGAGGCAAAGCGCGGCGTTGAGTTCTGCCACTCAACACGCAATGCCTCCAAATATTCGGCAGAAAGTGGGGAACGGAGTGTCTTAACACTAGGTTCCCTCTGCCTACCCTGCTGTGTGCGGGATACAGCGTGAAGCTAATTTAAATTATTTAATTTCAAGAAATAAGAAATTTTCTTATAAATATAAAATATAAAATACATTTTAGGGAGGAGACCCTGACGCCAGTTCAGAAGAGAATAAGGATAGACCAAAGGATTCAACTGGATTTCTCCTTAGTTTGTTAATGGCATTGTTGGGAGACATGTCGAAAGGCAGTTCTGGACCGCATTAGGAGAATATCTGCTTTATTTAAATAAATAAGATAAGATTGCATAAACTTAATCATTAGTTTCCCAGTGGACAATGGGATATCGAATATAGCGTATCGAATATACAAATATTACATTTTATAGATTTATTAATTATATTTTAAGCAGTTGTATTTAAAATTTGTATAAAAAATCAATAAAACAAAAAAAAACTAGTTGTTGCTCTTTAAATAAGATTTACTGCTTAAGAGATTATTTTATTTCAGATGGACAAAAAGGTAGAAGCACCAAATTCATGTGTATAAACGTAGTGAAACTAATTTTTATTTAATAAATTCTCTCACATTTCACTGTCCCAATTTGTTCTTACTTTAAGCTTGTACTTATATATAAATAAAATATTACCAGACGAGGTCAGTCGGTATAAAGTGTGACTGTAAACCGACTGGTTGTGGGTTCGATCCCCACTCGAGGAGATGAAATATTTACTGAAATTTATATTTCTATTTCTTCGCTCTGGTGTCGAGGCAAAGCGCGGCGTTGAGTTCTGCCACTCAA
Organism: Heliconius charithonia; assembly: GCA_030704555.1. Lineage (NCBI taxonomy): Eukaryota > Metazoa > Arthropoda > Insecta > Lepidoptera > Nymphalidae > Heliconius > Heliconius charithonia. The sequence goes on from CM060810.1 coordinate 3,546,880, forward strand.
CACGCAATGCCTCCAGAATTCGGCAGAAAGTGGGGAACGGAGTGTCTTAACACTAGGTTCCCTCTGCCTACCCTACTGTGTGCGAGATACAGCGTAAAGCTGAATTTTGATTTTTTTTTAAATATTACACAAATTTTATTAACAAAAAAATTTGCACATCGTATTCCTTTTTTTAACAGTTTAGTTAGTTCAATTAAACCTAAATGTACTTTAACATTAAAAATGCTTAAATGATTTAGAAATTTTATGTCTAGTAATATTATAACTAATTTATTCTCGTTTTTAATTACATAGAGTTCGGGCACTGAGAAGTCTTCGGGAGAACCAGCACCGTCACCGCTATGGACACTCAAATTAGACATACTAAGAGCTCTCCTACAATTTGGAACGTCGATACTTGGTGTAGCTTCGTCAGCTGTGTTCTCTTCGTCATCGGGTTAATAAGGGTCATAATAAAAGTTTAAAAAGCTATATTTTGCTTTATTTTTTTATGCTCATGTTGTATAAATAGGTATAATTGTTTCTGTCAAGTTCGTTACTCTTAGATATTATTCGGCATTTTGGCATTTTGGCAAAAATGATTTTGAATCGCTTAAATCGAAATGGAAAATATGTAAACTGGGTATTAGTCGCCATAATATAATAAAAAGTAGTAGATATATATATATATATATATATATATATATATATATATGAATTACAGAATTTCAATGCTGAAAATATTGGCCAACTTTATCTTGTGTACTAAAGTGTGTAGTACGAGTGGGAAAATGAAAACCGTTTTAGTTAATATTATTATATTCCAGCCAACAAAAAAATAGATTTTGATAAATTTCTTTCCTTTATAGTCTTCTTTCAGACACTGGTTCAATGCCCAATTCGTTAATCTGAAATTATAAATTCTATTTTAAATAAAACTATTTTAACCGGATTAATCGCGTATATTTAGTTTTTACATTTTTGGAAACCCGACGTCTAGTCTAGACTAGTCTACCCGTGACCACGGACTACTGCAAAGTGTTCGAAACGTTGGGTTTCCAAAAATGTAATGTAGCCTATAGCACTTCTGAAGAATGCAGCTTTCATACAAAACAAAAAGAAAGTACATCGGACCAGTAGAACCAGAGATCTTAGCGTTTAAACAAACAAACTCTTCCGCTTTATTATATTAGTATAGATTCTTAATATAAAAATATAAAAAAAAAACTTTTGAATAGAGGTGTCAAAAATCACTACTTTCACTGAAGTTGTGTCATATATCTATTACTTACGTTTATTAGATAAGCAATTTGATTTTTCTTCTTCCTGGTAAAATTCCAGCCTAATTGACAGAATCTGCTTTCAAACTAAACCTTCTCCAATATTTTGTAATTTGGTTTGAAAATTCAATAAACAAAGTACTTACATTAACGTTCGGTGGTGTAGACAATACAAATACAATAGACTCTACGACGTCATCAGGCTGTAGCATCGGTAGCTCATTTGGAACGTTTTCCGCCATTCGTGTTTTCACTAGTCCTGGTGAAACGCTCTGAAAATGTTGATGTTATATAGAACAAAAATAATCACAGTCACCACGTGATTCTAAATTAATATATACAGGATGGAAGTGTCAAGTCGTATTTTAAGAAATTAATCAAGATACCTCAACAGTTTAGACGTAGGATTTTTTTTTCATATTCGGCAGAAAGTGGGGAACACAGTGTCTTAACACTAGGTTCCCTCTGCCTACCCTGCTGTGTGCGGGATACAGCGTGATGCTGATTTTAATTTAACTTTTTTTCATTCACGATGTTTATCCATACCTGTATTTCGTGTGACGCAGTTACGTATAGATACCAATAACGTAAACACACACTACTACAAAAATATTACTAAAGGTTAAACAACTTTGAACAACGTAATGTGAAAAATTGTTAAATATACAAAAATTGTTAAATATATAAACATTCGCTTAACCTTAGATCTAAGTAAAATTTTGTAAAATAATGTAAAGGTAAAAATAAAATTTTCCTATTATAGGTATTAATTGTATGTAAACGATAATGTAATTAATATATTTGAAAAGGAAATTAATTATAATAATACATTTAGAAAAGATACGGAAAATAAAATATTGTATTAGGCTTTTATATAGTAGTTAAAACTGGTTTCATTTATAGTGGTGCTGACACTTCCACCCTGTATATACAGGTTGTAACGCAATCGATGTATCAACAATTGCCAATAGGTAGGGGATGTTCAGCGATTTTTATAAGTACAACAGATATTTCTGAATTTGTGTTTTTTTGGAAAAAATCTGATATTATTATCTTATTATTGTTGTATGTGAAAAATATTAAATATTTCATTTCCTCGAGTGAGAATCGAACCCGCCTTTTGCGTTTACAGTCCCATGCAAGCGCTACTGTGCTTCGACTGGCTTCAATCTTATCTAATATATATAGATTTGAACTCAAAACTCTCTACTCAAAAAGATTATATTGTACGTGTATTGTTAAAAACTTACCGTGACTTTAATTTTGCTTTTGAAAGTTGCTACTTCATTCAATAGAGCAGAAGTAAAAGCCGTCACCGCATGCTTAGTGGCAGAGTACACGTTGTAACTCGCACTGAATGGGATGTAGTGGCCCGCTATGCTAAAAATAAGAAATATATATATTTATATATATACATATATGATATAAACCTGGACTACCGTTGAGGCCGTCGTGGCCGAATGGCACCAGAGTGTGGGGTCGGTCGGACGGTTGTGGGTCGATGCCCACTCGAGGAAATGCATTATTATTTCTTAATATTTTTTATTTCTTAGTTCTGGCACCAAGGCAAAAGTTCGATGTTGAGTTTCGCCACTTAACAAGCAATGCCTCGAAAAATTCGGCGAAAAGTGGGGAACGGAATGTCCTATAACTATGTATGTCCCCTTTGACCCGGCAACAAGGCAAAGCGTCGCACAAAGCCTCGAGGTTTCGGCAGAAAGTGAGAAACTGAATTTCTTAATGGGAGTGGAGTGTCCCAACATTAAGTTCCCAGGTTCCCTCTGGTTAACTTACTATGTGTAATGTGCATGATACAGCCGGAAGCTAAAAAAATATTGTTTTCATTTATTATTTAGATTTATTTCTCAATTATTTTTGTAAGAATTATAAAACTCATGACACAATTTTTTTACTATCATAAATAAATGAGAAGATGACTGCAAAAGGCCCTGGAACTTCCTGTGTCTTCGTCAAGGAATCCAATAGGAGATGTCTCTCAAACAGATGAAAATTTCTATCAAAAACTAATTTATTTTTATAAATAATAATTTACCTGTTCACATTGATAATGTGGCCATTGAACAATCTCTTTTTCATAGACGCGACAGCCTTACGCGTGCACATCACCAAACCTCGGAAGTTTACATCGATTGTTAACAAGATGCCGTCGTCACTCACTTTATTATTTCCCACGTCTAAACAAAATTGAAATTTTAATTTTATATATAATTGGGTTTTGGGATGGATTACAAGGGCATAGAAATGTATATGACTTTTATTTCACTTACATATTGCTATTAAAATAAATCCCGCACACATCAAAGTAGGCAGAGGGAACCTAATATTAAGACACTCCGTTCCCTACTTTCTGCCGAATTCTGGAGGCATTGCGTGTTGAGTGGCAGAACTCAACGCCGCGCTTTGCGTCGACTTGCCAGAGCGAAGAAATGAAAATATTAATTTAAATTAATATTTTATTTCCTCGGGTGGGGATCGAACCCACAACCAGTCGATTTACAGTCACACATTGTGCCTTTGCGCCACGATTGGCCTCGAATATAATATTGCTATTATTATAAATTTTTATGTTTTCCAATTTCAACAAAATAAGATATTTTTTTAACTGACTTCTTATAAAAAAGGAGGCTAGTCAAGAAAAAAATATAGTTGGCACCATCTCCATACATAACAGATTTATATTTTAAATAGTGAATGAATATAATATATAATAGTGAAATATATATATAAGTGATTTTATTTGTTATTTTTGAAGTAATAAAATGTTATTTTCGTATTTTTTTTTATAAATAATTGAAAATTTTCAAAGCAACGCGACCATGTATGATTTTTTTCATGTTTCCCATATATATAGAGTTACTTGATAATAATGTCTTAATAATAACAACTTTAGGCTTTCTTCTCAAGTCTTATATATCATATCCAGTTGTGAAGCATTGGCAAAAGAGTGCGACTGTAAACACGACAGATTGTGAGTTCGATTCCCACCCGAGGAATTGATATATATTAGATATTTTTATTTTCTCACTCTGGCGATAAGGCGTAGCTCGACATAAAGTCTCGTCAGCAATTCAGGATTTGGCGGAAAGTGGGGAGCGGAAGTGTCTTAATGGGAACAGATACACTAGGTACCCAGGTTCCCTCGGCCTATCTTGCCATGTGCGGTTTATAGCGTGAAGCTAAAAAACATGTTTCACGAATGCATTTGCTTAAAAGTTGCTAAATCAAATAAAATAAATCAACTAGTTACTATACCAGTAATATTTCCTTCATTGAAAATTCCAGCGTTATTGACAAGTACATCGACGCCCATAAACTTGTCCTCAATCCATTGGAAAGTTGCTTCTATTTCTCCTATTTTGGAGATATCGCATTGGCGTGCATGGATTACACCTTTACCGCTCACTTTCGATGCTATTTTCTGAATAAAATTATAAGAATTTATAAATTTTAAAAATAGTTTATTATAACTAACGTTTTAACCACTACATTTAATCTGGGAGCATTGTGTTAAGATTTTAAATATTTAATTTCCTCTTTCTTCTTGTCTCCCTGTGCCACGACCGACACGAAACTTGGCCTCAAATAAGGCCTTATTTAAATAACTATGTATGTATGTAAGTACAAATTAATTTATATCATACTTCGACCAATTCAATTCTCCTCGCTAGACCAATCACGGTCATGCCCAGGTTAGCCAGACGCAGGGCGAGCGCTTCTCCTATACCGGAACTAGCTCCCGTGACCACCGCAACCTTGCCTTGCCAGCGCTCCATCTGTGTTAAAAAATTATTTATATATATATATATATATATATATATATATATATATATATATATATATATATATATATATATATAATTTTATTATAAAGTTATATATGTATATATAACTATAAATAAACGGTATATCTTGTGGGTTCGATCTCGTTCGACGAGGTGAAATTCTTAATTAAATTTATATTCCCATTTCTTCGCTCTGGTGTCAAGACTAAGCGCGGCGTTGAGTTCTGCTACTCAACACGCAATGCTTCCAGAATTTGGCAGAAAGTGGGGAATGGAGTGTTTTAACACTAGGTTCCCTCTGCCTACCCTGCTGTATGCGGGACACAGCGTGCAAAATATATATGTGTTTTAAAAAATATTTACTTGTATATGAGTACAAATAAACGCTATATATAAAAAGTTGTCGCCCGCAATTTTGTTTCTGTGTGTGTATTCAATAAACAGTATAAAGTTAGTAAACTTATTTGCCTTTGTATATGAAAATTATTTATTGTCAACAATTTTTAAAACAAATCAAGCGAGCTCGTGACATTGTTTAAATTATTTATATAAAAAATAAATAAACATTTACTGGAATGCATAAAGTTTATGAATACTTAGACTCAACTTTAATGTAGAAATTTTATAACATAAAAAATAATGCGAAGGTCCGTCCAAATTAAGCTTAATAAATTAAAAAAGTAAAATAAAAACCTTTACAAAATACTCCTTGCTGTCTTAACCGTAGAAACTCTTCACTTTACCAGAGCGAGGAAATAGAAATATTATTATTATTATATTTATTTCTCAGAGCGGGAATCGAACACACAACATTTCTCATTTATAGTCTCTATAAGGCCTCACCTATTTAATGTCTATGAATAACGCATTTAGTTATACAAAGGAATGTTTATTTAATACATAACCATTAGCAGTTTATAGATATCATTTATAAACGACCTACAATACCTATTTATAAGTTAATATTACTGTTGTTTGCAAATGCATTAAATATTTACAATACAAAGTTATCATTGAATGAACTTCGTCATAGTGCTACCCTTTATTATCCCGCACACAGCACATTAAAAGAGGGAACCAAAAGTTAAGGCACTCCGTTCCCCACATTCCGCTGAATTTTGCAAGGCATTGCCTGTTAGTGGCGAAACTCAATACCGGGTTTTTGCTTTGGTGCCAGGGTTAAGGAAATTAACATATTAATAAATAATAATACATTCTCCCGAGTGGATATCGAATCTACAACCATTGCGTTACAGTCACATTCTTGGGCACATGCACCAAAACGGTCTCTTAATTCCTCGATAGTGCTAAAGAAATACGATTTTTAATTTTCCATACATTGACACATTTTTTCAATGAAATTATTTTAAGTGGATTGTTTATACAGTCGTACTCTCGAGCCTCTGTGCCACGATGGCCTTTACATATATCTAATATAAAAAATGTACATACATATATTTCTATATATAATATATATTTACATATAATGTAGAGGCTTCTTTGTTTTACATGCCCGTACCTAAGAGGTCACACTCAAGATATAAAAAGTATTAATATAAAGCATAATTATATGAGGCCAGTCGTGGCGCAACGGCACGAGGTGTGACTGTAAAACCGATTGGTTATGGGTTCGATCCCCACGCGAGGAGATGAAATATCTACTTAAATTTATGTTTCCATTTCTTCGCTCTGGTGTCGAGGTTAAGGGCTGCGTTGAGTTCTGCCACTCAACACGCAATAGCTCCAGAATTTGGCAGAAAGTGGGGAACGGGGTAAATAAATAAAATAAATAAAATAAATAACTCTTTCTTGAGAAACTCTTTCTTGATATTCCTTTCTAGTCGGTGGATAGGCCAGTCGAGGCCAGTCGTGGCGCAGCGGCACGAAGTGTGACTGTAAAACCGACTGGTTGTGGGTTCGATCCCCACTCGAGGAGATGAAATATTTACTTACATTTATATTTCCATTTCTTCGCTCTGGTGTCGAGGCTAAGCGCGGCGTTGAGTTCTGCCACTCAACACGCAATGCCTCCAGAATTCGGCAGAAAGTGGGGAATGGAGTGTCTTAACACTAGGTTCCCTCTGCCTACCCTGCTGTGTGCGGGATACAGCGTGAAGCTGATTTGATTTGATTTGATTTTAGTCGGTGGATCTTGAAGCTTCCAGCTTCTTATGCGGTAATTCGACTGCAAGTCTGGACACCTCGTGTAGCTGCGCCAACCCCTTATTCTAGCAACGACTAGATAATGGTCTGTTCCCAGATCAGAGCCCCTAAACACTCGTGTATCCATGACTTGTCTTCGAATACGCTGATCCACTAAATAAATAAAATAAATAACATAAATAAAATAAATAAAATAAATAAAATAAATAAAATAAATAAAATAAATAAAATAAATAAAATAAATAAAATAAATAAAATAAATAAAATAAATAAAATAAATAAAATAAATAAAATAAATAAAATAAATAAAATAAATAAAATAAATAAAATAAATAAAATAAATAAAATAAATAAAATAAATAAAATAAAAAAAAATAAATAAAATAAAATAAAATAAAATAAAATAAACGGAGTGTCTTAACACTAGGTTCCCTCTGCCTACCCTGCTGTGTGCGGGATACAGCGTGAAGCTGATTTATTTATTTTATAATCATAACTACATAATAAAAAAAGTGATAATAGATTTAAAAAGACAATAGATTGTATGACAATGCATTTACGGAAGCTTACTATGTACTATGCATAAACATTGCCGCTATTAAATACTCATTAGGATTCAAGAAGTAATCACAATTGACAGCTAATATTTATAACGTTTTATAATTTATAGATGCAAATATGGCGGATGAGGACGTTTATCACAACCAAGAGCGTTTTGGTAAATTCTAAACTAAGCCTGTATTAACAAAGCGCTCTCAACTTTGAGATCGATCTGGAGAGCGATCTCAGAGTTGAGAACGGTTCGTTAATACGGGCATGAGTCTTGTTGATTTTTATAAATTTGTATGTCACTTGTAATATCTAAAGATAGCCTTAAGTATAAAATATCACAATACGTACTAAAAATACAATAAAGAAAAAAAATGCAATAAATTTACGGAAACTTAATATGGTTGTTATACCCCTGCTGCTGCTGCTGTATCCCGCCCGTAGCACCGCAGGCAGAGGAAACCAGGAAACCTAGTGTTAAGATATTCTTTTCCCATTAAGATACCTAAGTTTCTATTTTTCATCGAGTTCTGGCTTTGCGTGTTCAGTGTATTCGACGAGGACTACTTCGACGAGCTTAGCGGGCGTATGAGGCGTACGAGCAGGTAAGCGGGGTAGTCAGAGAGAATGTCTATCCAGTATCATTTATTTTCGTCTCACCGTACTCCATACACTCCCTCGTAACCGTCCCACCCATCCGTTGAAATCACCGCATATTATTAATTATTCACTCACTCTAACGCTACCTAGAACGTCCCTGATAGTTGAGGTTAACTTGTTAACCCCAGCTTGAAGTAAACCCAGCACTCTCGTGTTTCATTGTACCGCTTGTATTCTACCGCTGCACTAACCAACCGAGAGGACAATATCACACCTACTAGGCCCGGTAAAGCGGTCGTGTCATTGCCCTTTCGCTAGGTCTCAGTCACACAAACGACATCCAAATCTCTATCATCCATCACATCTAATAATTAATTGATCTTTCCTCCCATCTCTCCTCTTACATTCCACGTAGATGAAAGGAGGATGTAGAAGGTAAATGGAGGACTTAGATTTGTAGCTAAGTCCTCCACCTATGTTTTTTTATTTTAATGTATTTTTTTTTAGTTTCACGGTGTGAGAGAAGGTGAGAGAGATCTATATTAGGAAATAAAAATATTAATAAATAATAATTAAAATAAAATTAAATTAAATTAGCTTCACGCTATATCCCGCACACAGCAGGGTAGGCAGAGGGAACCTAGTGTTAAGACACTTCGTTCCCCACTTCTGCCGAATTTTGGAGGCATTGCGTGTTGAGTGGCAGAACTCAACGCCGCGGTTTGCCTCGACACCAGAGCGAAGAAATGAAAATATAAATTTAAGTAAATATTTCATCTCCTCGAGTGGGGATCGAACCCACAACCAGTCGGTTTTACAGTCACACTTTGTACCACTGCGCCACGAGTGGCCTTAAAATAAATAATAATTAATGTCACCAAAATGGGATCGAACCCACAGCCACCGCGTTACAGTCACACGCTTGTACAAATTATTTATAAGACTCATTTACATGATTTTTTTGTAGGAAGCCTTAATGGCAATTAAGTCTTTACATATGTTTTAACCATTTAAGATTTATTAAGTAAATAGCTTTAAATAATATTTCTTTGTAACATACTTATAATATAATAAAAAATATACGGTACATATTTCTATAATACTCTTTTTTTCTGACTGGCTGACTGATTGGTATGTCCAAGATCATGGTAGAATAGACCATGATAAATGTCCCACATAAATATTTTTTGTCAATATCTTTAATTTTGAGGCCGTCGTGGTGCAAAGTTGTGGGTTCGATCCCCAATGTCTATTATATATGATATTTAGTATTAATTTTAATCCTTCGCTGATGCCTAAACGATAGCCAGGCGTTGAGTTCTAGAGTAGCTCGATAAATTCGGTGGAAAGTGGGGAAAGAAGTGGATTAACGCTAGTTTCTCTCTGCATACCCTGCTGTGCAGGATACAACGCAAAGCTGTTTTTTCGTTCTATATGCACACAGCGTTCAGTTACAATTTATTGTAATATGTATAGATATAGATTTCTCATCCTAAATTAACAACTTTTCTTTACAAACTTAAGAGAAATTAGTTTTAAAAGTTAAAAATATAAGTGTTTCGAGTTAAAAACCTCTATGAGAGATATGAGACTATCACTGTATGCATAGATAAGGTTAAATCTTTAAGACAACCTTGTAAAATTTTAATTGGTTGAAGAAAAGCTCCCAACTGTTAATTGCATTTAACAATTGCGCTTGTTTCTATTCTCGTTTGTTTTATGCAGCCGGATTTTATTATTTTTATAATATTTTATTACAGAAAAACAGAATTTTAATCGCAAATCATCATCACAATGTCCCAAAGAACATAAGTTGTTTTTGATCACTTCAGCATCATGCTGAGATAAATGGAGAAAAATAAAATTAAACTTTCACATATTTTATAAGTGAATAAACAAACCTACTCCAAAACGTAATAAATACCAATACTGTTCTATCATTATACGGTATGCCTTTAATTTATATTTTTCCTAATAATAATTATTATTATTTAAACAAACAGAATTTCTATAATATAATATAATAGTAAAAGAAACTTACTTTGGTAATATTTTATTAACTTTCACTCTTTCGTAACACGGCAACACCGCCTCTCGCGTGTCTCGAACTATGAATGAATCGAGTTAAGAATCAAGATATTATAATATATAGCGTTTACACCTGTTCTATTGCTATTGCTTTACTTGTTTTTTTTTAAAATAAATTTAGTAGTATTTAAAAGACGGCTTTTTATTCTTAAAAAATATTTTTTAGACTAACTGAACTTAATTTTAACACACTGCATACTTTGTATATTACAATGAGTTGTAAATTATTCCTATTTGGAGGAATAAAATATTCAATAATAATGATAATAAGCCCGCAGGGCAGCTTGTGGCGAGCTGTTGGGGAGTGGCGACCCCTCGGACCTGAGTCCTCCGGAGGGGAATTGTAATCTATCCCCCGCCTCTGGCTTGCCTCTTTTGGCCGGCAGAGTGGAGCGCAAGAGCTATATGCTGGAAAGGGTGGAAGTGCTCAATCTGCGTAATAGCGGGGAAACCTGCTCACGAGCTCCTCGTGGTGGTGGACCAGGTTCTTTTAACCCGTGAATTATGAAGGAGAAACATAATAATATTCTTTATACAACAATAAAATAAGTAACAAGAACGAAAATGTACAAGAGGCGAGCTTATCGCTTAAACTAAGAGGAAAAGATTTGGGAGTGTAAACAATAATTATAGTAAATTTATACAGCAAACAGTATACATGCATTATTAACTATATATAAACATATCGTCATTTATCAAAATATATTTATATAAATAAATACCTACCTAATTAACCATACAAATTTTACACTTATACACATATTTAGATAAATATATAAATAAATAAATAAATCAGCTTCACGCTGTATCCCGCACACAGCAGGGTAGGCAGAGGGAACCTAGTGTTAAGACACTCCATTCCCCCACTTTCTACCGAATTCTGGAGGCATTGCGTGTAGAGTGGCAGAACTCAACGCCGCGCTTAGCCTCGACACCAGAGCGAAGAAATGGAAATATAAATTTAAGTAAATATTTCATCTCCTTGAGTGGGAATCGAACCCACAACCAGTCGGTTAGATAAATAAATATATAGATAAATATATATTGCAATATATAATACATATTGCATAAGTATTGGTGGCAATATAAGCATTTACAAGACGTTCAGTGGGCGTGAAAATGTTGTTTAAAATTATCATTTCCACTGTCAACGAGGTAAAACGCGGCGTTGAGTTACTCAACACGCAATACCTCGACGATTGGGTGGTGGGGAAAAGTAGGGAATAGTGTATCCTAATCCTATTCTGCTATGTGCATGATACAGCATGAAGAATATACTGTCGATTTCGATTGTAAATTTTTTTACAATTTTTACGACTATTTAGTTAGACAGAGAATTTTATATGTTTAGTGAACACCATATAAATATATATATTTTTGGTCCAATTTTAAACTAAATTAAAATAACAAAAATTTGTTAAAATATCAAACTTGATGACCTTCAATATATTAAATTACTTCATGAATATGATCAATACATCGAATTACTTTATTAAAAAAATTTATATCAGAAGCAGTTAAAAAAAGTTAATTTAAAATTTTAATAAACAATAGTTCGAAAAAAAAAACAACAAAAATAACATGTTTCAAGGTTACTTTTCTGGTCATCGTGATTTTCCGACTTCATATAGTATACAAATATTTTTCTGAAGTCTGTCATCAGTGAAGTCTTTTTTAATACTTACAGTCTATATGGGCCAGTTGCAGTTCTAAATTATTTTATGATATTTGTATGCATTCCACTAGGGCCCATCCATTATGAAATCAAAAGAAAATAAAAGATATTCGAAAGATTTTTTTATTAGCAGAATTGACTATTACTGAAATAAAAATAAAAAACAAAAAACAACATACGTTGTGCGTTTTAAATCTTTTTATTAGTTTTACTTTTTCTTACAGCCATCTATTAAGGATGTGATGAAACCAAAAACAATTCTGTTTATATAATAGTTTATTAATTTATTCACAGATGGCGCTGGTGATTCGCACAATCAATTTAGTACATAGCAAAGTGGGCAGAGGAAGACTAGTGCTAAGACGCTCCGTTTTCCACTTAAGACTGAGTTCAATATCGGCATATTTAAATTAATATAAAAAATATATAATGAAAAGCCAATTGTGACGGATGGGCACAAGCGCGCGACTGTGAACGCGACCGATTGTGAGTTCGATCCCACACGGGGAAATGAAATATTTAATATTTCTAATTACCCGTTTCGGTCTTAACACTAGATTTCGAAAAGTGCGGGATACAGCGTGAAGCTGATCATTTTAAAGTACGAAGTTCACTGTATATTAATATTATGAGTCATATTAGTACTGTTATCTTGTACACGTGAAGTAACCCACATTACAAACAGCAAAAATCATGACTCACTCCTTACAAAAACAATACATTCAAAATACATACCGTAAAATGTTTTTCAAATAAATTAATTTGACACCATTGTGGCGCAGCTAGTAAATGTTAGCGATGCGATGATTGTGGGTTTGTTTTGCAAGCACATTCACAAAATTGAGTCGTAGGTAATGGCGGTGAAGTTGAACGTTGTTTAAGTCTATTGTAGATAAAGTAATTATTAACAAAAGAAAACCGACTTCGACGAATACATTAAAATGTGAAAATAAATTTACTTAACATAAAGCAGAACGTACTTGGATATGGTTAAACAAAATATAATTTTAAAAAAGATTATCTTTGTTTGATAAGATCAAAGTACGTTCCACCTTATGTTAAGTAAATTTGTTTATCACCTTTCAGTGTATTTTTAATTTATTTTACGATTTCAAGAGATGTGTAGACTTTAAAAATATGCTTCCTATATAAAACTTGAGTCTGAATTAGGTAAGATTTTTGTGCAAACTAACATTTTCGCATATTGACAGGAATATGAATAAAAATGTTCGTGCGAATTGGTAACCTTTTTCGTTTTTGAAGTCAGTTGAAAATGAGAACATTCTTTTTTTAAAAGTTGGTTGAAAAGAAATGCAACGATGAGGAATCTCCCTTCTGACGTAAAGTAAGCCAAGTAAGTAAGTAACAATGTTTTTCTAGGCTATTAACAAAAAAAACAAACTTATTTAATTTCAACCGGATCCTATAATCTGAACCTAACTAAACTTTTACGAAACTGCCCATAAAATGTATCTTTTTACCGTTTAAGACTGCGTTATGTGATTTTCTCACAGATTATCACAAATGGATCAAATTAAAATAGGACTACACGGGAAAGCTTCAAAATAAAAAAAAATTAACCTCTCAAAGAAGGGAGAGGAGATAAAAAAAATTAGGGAGACTTTTACAAATTTACCCAAAGACTATTAATTACTAAGAATTATCGTCTGGCAAGACTACCCTACAGAGATGCTAACAACATAAATAAGTTGTAACAAGCGTATAAAAATTTCGACGTAGCTTGAAAAGAACGTATGACTTACTGGTCAGAGCACCTGGTCGGTTTTTAAGTGTGGAGTAACATTGGAAAAAACCTTCACGCTATATCCCACACACAGAAGGGTAGGCAGAGGGAACCTAGTGTTAAGACACTGCGTTCCCCAGTTTCTGCCGAATTCTAGAGTCATATATCTCAATACGCAATTGAGTGGCAGAACTCAACTCCGCGCTTTGCCACGACACCAGAGCGAAGGAATGGAAATGTAAATTTAATTAAATATTTAATTTAATTTAATTTAATTTATTATTCTACTCGAGTGGGGATCGAACCCACAACCAGTCGGTGTTACAGTCACACTTTGTGCCTCTGCTCCACGACTGGCTTCAAGATATGGCTTTATAGCATGTATTATTGGGATATCAGGGACATAAATGCGGGAACAGAGCCGCCATCTCAGTACAGAGTAACCTTTAAAGATTAAAATTATGTAGTATAATTAAAGAATAAAAAGAATGTATTGTTGTAATTCCTCTATAGCAGCGGATCTTAACCTTTGTGGCTGGTGACTCAAAATATTTATATATTCGACGTCCGCGACCCTAAGGTTTTGCTTATTTTCTAGTGATAGTAAAATAACAACAAAATATAAATAATAGTATTTTATTTATTCAAATCTATTTTTTTACAATATGCTCTATATGACGTAAAAGCTTTCCCAACAATGACAACAAAATCCCAAACCAAACCCAGGAAATACCAATCTTCCCTGGTACATTATTATATTCAAGAATGTCATGATAATTGAAATTATTCTTGAATAATTTATGGAGTCTATCTTTAAATTATCATCCATATAAGTAAACAACTTACTGCGAACTACCATCCTATCGGCTAAATCAGGGTTTCCCAACCTTTTCTTGATCAAGGACCACTTTTATATCATTCTTGGTAGCAGCGACACGACACACAGCGAGCATGTAGGTATAATAAAAATAACTGTGATAATTACACAGAAACTTCGCCTCACCATTCCCAGTCATAAAATTAAAATCGCTCGCGGATCAATTTTAAGCTTCTGCGGACCACTGGTGTTCCGCGAACCACTGGTTGGGAACCACTGGGCTAAATCTATCAACGTAGATGCGATAAGTAATGGTACTTTATTAAAAGTATCCTTTAAATATGATCACATTCTCAGTTTTTGAAATACTTTCAAAGCACAAACGTACTAAAATGGAAAATGTTCAGGTATTTACAGAAAATTAAAATTAAAAATTAAATTAGCTTCACGCTATATCCCGCACACAGCAGGGTAGGCAGAGGGAACCTAGTGTTAAGACACTCCGTTCCCCACTTTCTGCCGAATTTTGGAGGCATTGCGTGTTGAGTGGCAGAACTCAACGCCGCGCTTTGCCTCGACACCAGAGCGAAGAAATGAAAATATAAATTTAAGTAAATATTTCATATCCTCGAGTGGGGATCGAACCCACAACCAGTCGGTTTACAGTCACACTTTGTACCACTGCGCCACGACTGGCCTCAGGTATTTACAGCATCTAGTATATTCCTATATTATCCAACCATCAAAATTTATCTAATAATTCCCTTCATAAAAAGCTAGTATATATATTGTTTGAAATCGGAAGCGGTTAATGTTTTAAAAAAACACATATCGTCTACATATTTTTAAATTATTCGAAAAGAGATTCTACGTAACTTTACATGAGTTTCCTTCCGATAAGGGCCGTTGCCTACTAGCAACTGCCTCCAATTGACTTTTTTTTTCAAATGAACTTTATTGCTGTTGACCTAGATGGGTCTTGACAGCATCACCGGGGAGGAGTGAAAGTAGCTCGCCCCTGAAGGAAAATACGAACTTTGATAGCTCGCTCGTTAAGGGTTGGCGATCGCAGAGAGATCGTACCCTCTTTTACACGAGTTCATATACAGGATGGAAGCGTCTGCGCTCCTTTTACGAGAGCAGCATATAGGGTAAAATATTTCAAACACTTATGATTTTTTTTTCATTTTACGATGTCTATCCATACTGTATTTCGTGTGACGCAGTTATAAATAGATACCAATAACGTGAACACCTACTACAACAAAAATGCTACTAAGCGTTGCCGATCTGCCGCTTTTCATTTTCAAAAATACTAGAACGTGAAGGGCATATCTCTCTTCTTATTTTGCGCAATTCAGCATCGCCGCCATTACCTACGACTTGATTTCGTGAATGAGATTTTGATACATGTGGCGTTTTATTTTTTGCAACGATAATTTTAAGCTTTAAGAGCGTCGCCTGAGAAATTTTGGCGGCGTTACGCGCCGGCTTAACAACTATGTCGGATGCAAGTTCGGATGCCTCAGACCTCTCGGACCCAAGAAAGCGCTGATTGGATATGGGAATGCAGGATATGAGAGCCAATGTTCTTTCACCGACAACGGTAAAGATCGTGCAAAGTATAGTAGATTGAGTAGCAAGACGGGCCATGGCAATAGCCGAGATTAATGCCAGGAAGAAGAATAAAACACTACTGAATTTGCGTTTAAAAGATACTTTAAAAGTAAAAATATTAATTATTATTGTACAAGCAACCCTGATATTAAAGTCAGTGTCGTGGAGAGATTACAGAGAACTCTTAAAATGAAAATGTAGTGTTAATATACACACAAAAATATATATAGGTACATAGAAATTTACAAGATTTGATACACTCATATTGTGACTACAATTATCATTCTAGTATAAAAAATGTGTCAAAACAATGTAAACCTGAAACAAGTACTAAGGTTATAGGTACTTTAGTACCAAAATTCCATGTAAGAGGTTATGTTAGGATTACGAAATATGCCGTATTCTCCATGCCGACAGCTTTATGCCGGCGTGTTAAGATCCATGGCTCTGTATAGTGCCTCGTGTGGACAAATTCCCTACTCGGTCGCAATAAGACTCAATTGCGGAAAGCACAACGGGTCATAGCGATGAGGGCAATCCGGGGGTAACGCACGGTGTCCTGGACGGCGGCAACTCTCTTGGCAAGCGATCCGCCTTGGGAGCTCCAGGCGGAAGTGCTTGCATTCCGCGCAAGCGACTATTCGCGAGGCGTGCAACCATCGTAGGAGGATATCGCGCGGATCATGAGGAGAGCGGAAGAAGATTTGATTGGGTAGGGACCTCTCACTGCCCAGTGTGATGGGGGCTATGCTGGATTGGGAAAGAAATTGGTCTGCTTTGGTCTCCTTCTGCGAATCGGTTAACGCACTGAAGGAGACCGCCAAGCGGGTTCTTGCGTGCGCGAATGCAGACTCGCTCCGCGGCCAGAAGAAGAAGAAGGCGGTATGCGCATCTCCAAGTCCTTTACATCCGTAAGGCATTTGCCTGGCGGTCTGCGCAAATGCATTTCCCAGCGATAAAAAAAAGGATTACGAATGATATACATATATTTCAAAAAGGTTACGAATCTATCTGGAGTGATGAAGTATTAATTATATCTTCAGTTATAGATCGATCACCGTGGGTAGTTTATAATTTGAAAGATTTGCAAACTTAACTAATCATTGAGATTTTTTATGAAAAGGAATTATAAAAAGATGCTCATGACCCCACTTCATGTTATAAATCGATAAAATGTTTATTTCTCGTTTAAATGGTAACAGAAAATAATTATTAGTCAAGTGAAAAAATTATCAATCTAAATGTAACTGTTGGATTTTAGTTGAATCGAGGGCAGTACGCGAGGCAATTAAGAAATCGTTGACGGTAGTTTTACATTATATTTTTATATTTACACAATTAAGTTGAACAAAATTAAATTGTAAGCTAACACCTTTGTATTATATATCTTACTACTAACCCTCTGTGTTATGTACATAATGTATATATTCATTTTATCTTTTTTTTATAGGTGAAGGCAATTCTTAACTGGATTTTTTTTAAACATGAATTCTCCTTTTGTGTAACATTTTTTCTTTTTCACCGTACAATCTCCTTCGTGTTTTCTCCACTCAACGTGACTGACATTGGCGAAGTGATATGAGCTCTACTGGCACGCTCGAAACGCCATAATCAAAGAACCAAATCAAACCTATGGTCAAACTGAAAAATAGTCAACTAACTATATACATACGTCAAGTAGGGTGTCGTAGAAGAGGTATTTAACAAGCGCGAGTCGGGGTCACCCACCGATGGTTCCGTACAAAAATTGCAGGGGTCGAACTTTATCTGAAATTCAAGCTCAGCTCAGCCAGAGCCCATTCATCTGATTTTAAGGCTATTATTTTTAAGACTTAACCACAAATCTATAATTTTCATATTCTTTTCTAGAACAACGGACGGACTGACAGACGGACGTATGGACACCGGACAACAACGTGATCTTATAAAGGTTCTTTTTAGGGCTTACGTTTTATACATGACTTTTTTTTCACTAATAATTTAGAAGATACATATAAAGAATTAAAGTTGTTTTAAACTATCATTCTTGTAAGTTATTCATACTTATTAACATGTACGTGTGTACATGTTACATGTAACTTTACTATTACGTCAATCTGCACTTAAAACACGTGTTTTAGGAGATAGCAGCAGTGACTGACAGCCTTCTGTACTCCGGATAAGCCCACTATGTTGATTTGTTCGTATAAATATGTAATTTTGTTAATATTTTCCTTATATAAAATGTATATCGACATTTTTTTTCATCCGCTTACCAATATTTTTATTCGATTAGGTTTTAAATAAATTCATACATTTATGATTGGGAAAAAGGCACATAAAAATACCCCAAAGTAATGTTTTTAATGGATAAAAAGAACAAGACCAGTCATGGCGCAGGGGCCCAAAGTGTGACTGTAAAAGCAATTGGTTGTGGATTCGATCGCCACTCGCATAAAATAAATATTTAATTAAAATTATATTCTCATTTCATGCTCTCGTGTAGAGGCAAACCGCGTCGTGGAGTTCGGCAGAATTCAGCGGAAACTGGAGAGCGGAGTGAGTTAACACTAGAAGGATCCCTCTACCTACCCTGCTGTGTCCGGGATACAGCGTAAAGCTGATTAAAACATCAATGTACTATTATAAGCTATATTATCTTTTAAATAATTTTCGGCCATTGTCGTCAAAATTTAAAGATAACACTACCGGTATTACAATACAATTATACCAGTATTTAAATGAACATTTCCTTGCCGATAAGTTATTATGTATACGTAAGAAGTTGACGTTTTTTTTTGCAGGGCAAGTATCTCTGCTTAATAAAGTGTTTATCGACTGGACTGGAACTGAAATGTCTTTTTAGACTGAAAAAATGAGTACAATTTTCAATATTATTTCAATCAATCGTATTTCATATGTACCTATTTTCCAATTCAAAAATATGCAATTAATTTAGTTATAATCCAGTAGAATTAAAAAGAGATTTATTCCAGCTGTTTTTTTAGATTCACGCCGATTTTTTATATAGCAGGGTAGGCAGAAGGAACCTAATGGAATTAAGACACTGAATGAAAAAGTACGTATTTCGGCATGGTCATTTCGGCATCACCATGCAGTGGATGTACGAGATGATCCGTGTAATTAAGACATTTTTTTTATTAAATTCAATCCAGATCTTGAGCCAGTCGTGGCGCAGCGGCACGAGGTGTGACTGTAAAACCGACTGGTTGTGGGTTCGATCCCCACTCGAGAAGATGAAATATTTACTTAAATTTATATTTCCATTTCTTCGCTCTGGTGTCGAGGTTAAGGGCGGCGTTGAGTTCTGCCAGTCAACACGCAATGCCTCCAGAATTCGGCAGAAAGTGGGGAACGGAGTGTCTTAACACTAGGTTCCCTCCGCCTACCCTGCTGTGTGCGGGATACAGCGTGAAGCTGATTTATTTATTTATTTTATCCAGATCTTCTATCGAGATTCTATAAATTATCACTTTTCGAAATTATTCCATTTGTATTGTAAATTCTTACTTTATGCCAAGTTCCACGCATACGCATAAGTAAAAGTTTGATCCTTCGAAGAAAATTATTCAAATTGTGGTCATTGTGGCCGTGGCCTTTCATTCGCTTTTGCGTAGTTGCGTTTATTATCAAAGAAAAAAATAAGAGTTTTAAATTTGGAATAATAAGCAAAAAAATTAAGCAAATTATTATACCGCAGCGACATGGTTTTTGTAAATCAAAGTCCACAGCTACTAACTTTGTTTCTTTTCTTAACAAGATATATGTCTGTTTTGATAAGAAATCGTGTGTTGATGTCATAAACACGGACTTCTGATAGTGTCTAACAGTGGCCTAATAGCGAGTTTATTTAATTAGTGCCATTCTTATCTTAATTCTCGTAAAAAAAGTTGTACTTAAGGGATATCAGTCTGATTGGTTTCCTACGTCCTCTGGTGTTCCGCAAGGTTCTCTCAATGCCATTGGATGCTGCTTCTTACATTCAGATTAATATCTATTCGCCTATGACGTTTTTTTAAAACCGTCAACAGTAACCGTACAGTTCAGTACTGCGGTATAGTTAGGGTTTAATTTATTTCATTTGAGGTACGGAGTCCTAAAAACTAAATATATTTTTTTCTCTGAGTGGATATCAATACATTACAATCGCAATTACAGTCAAACAGTTTTGCACTTAAATTTTCCTACTATCTTGAACAACGTTTGCTAAGGTGACATTTTATTATATTTTATAATTTTGCTGAGTTGTTCTGGTTATTCACCACATATCTTTTTTTTATATATCAATGTAAATTACCTATAACGTCGAACGTCTTTCACTAAGGCGGCATTTCATTATTATTTATGACTTTTACGGTTATTCATGAGATTTTCCAGACCTTTGATTTTTATATGTCAATAAAAAAAAATCTATCATGCTAAACAAATTTTGTGAAGACGGATTTCATTATTTCTTACAGTTGAGCTGAGTTGTTATGGTTGGTCCTTCTGCGAGGCAGTGGTGCTCGAGAAGGAGGCGGCGGAGCGAGCGAGGGAGGCTTCGGCCAAACTCGCCATCCGCCGCAAGAGACCGGGTCGCCGGAGGGCGGCACACGATCGCCGCCTTCCGCCCTAACGAGCCAGAGGGCGGTCAGCTTGGGGAAGCTGGCCGCCTACTAACCTGGCACGAGTAGTCGCGCGCAGGTTGCTCCCGCGTGCTACTCCGAGCAGGCCGTCGAGGGTGCCCACACACCCTTGACTCCGCGACGTGCCTTGCAGGCTCCCGCCGCCGCGTTTCGCGGACGACTAATGTCCCCGCGTTTCGCGGCCAGTGGCGCTCGAGGAGGAGCACGTGAGGTTTTAGTGGGCTGTTATGGTTGGCATACATCTGATTACTACTACTGTGAAACCCAAAAGGTTTATGTTTATAGCACATATGCACATATGTATGTATAGGTATGCCCATTCTTTTTTCCCTTGTAATTGTTAAACCAGTAAATTGATTTTGATAAATGATACGTCGTCGTTGGAATCTTTATAAAGGCGCGAGTATTACTAAATATATTAATTTCGTTTATGCAGTAGCGTTTTTTGTTTTGTTTATAATTCACTTGTTATGTATGTGAATGAAAAATAAACTTCGCGCTTATCAGCTTTTGTTAAGGCGGCATTCAATTATTTCTTATATTTTAGTTTAGCTGAACCACTACGGTACGGTGTAAGGTGTGTAATTCAAAATCAAATATAGCCTAGATCCTGCTAAGACCTAGATAGTGTAGCTATTAGGTCTTAGCAGGATAGTGTAGCTATTAGGTCTTACAAAAACAAATTCATTCAGACTTGTCACTAGTTCAGAAGATGTGCGCGTGCAAACCGACAAACAGACAAAAAAAATATAAAAAATCGTAAATACTTACAATTTTTATAGTACTCTTAAAATATTCTTCTTAAAAATATTAAATAAAAAATACAGACACATTTTTTTACTGTTTTTTTTATGCTTAGTACAATTCAATAAAATATGTAAATGAATTGAAAATATCTATATAAGACGTACATATATTCTACGGACTGTAATTATTATCCTACAACTTGAGTTGACAACAGACTTTGGCTTGTTTCGTGTCTGTGTCTATATATTTTACTTATTTTTGACTATGATGTATGTTGTTAGGTTAAAATTATTTATCCTACTTTGGATTGGGCGACAAGTTGTGGCTGGTAAGTAAGTCTTTGTATAATTAACTAACCCTCTCTTTAAATAAAATTTAAACCATTCGAAGAAGAGACAAAACGCATACGCAAATTATTGTGTAGCCATTTAGCCAAGCGTAGGTAAGCGTAGGTAAGTAGCAAGCCAAGATGTCAAATGTTGCCCTTTTTCTTTTTTTATTCAAAAAATATTACCTATTAAATATAGAAGTTATAATATTTACAAAATATATTAAAAAAATGAACGCAGCGGAATTTTTATATATTTTCTATAAATTATTCTTCCCTAAGAATAGAATAACACTTTTTAATTTATTAATTACTATAACTATTATTTTCAATTTTATTATTTATTTATTTATCTTATCTTTTATTTAGTACTCAATGTACACATACATTATGTCCATTTTATTATAGTATACATGGTTGCTAATTGTATTTTCATTTGATAAGTATAATCAATAGGAATATAAAATTTATATTAAAAAAATATATATAATCAGATACACCGTGCGCTGAACGCGTCGTTGGAACATCAAGAATATGTGTGTGCAACACTACTTACTGTGACACTTTCAACAGAGAAGTACCCCAAAAAGGACAGTTCATACAATATACTACCTCTAAGGTATACATTTATTTTATATTATAATATTTTCATATTGTAATTAATTAATATTTACATATTTTATTATCTTAGACGTTCTGTCAACTCAATCAAAAGAGGCGAGCATTTATGCAGCGTTTTAAATGCATTTTACAGGAAATTCGACCCGCAATCAAAAGTTACAAGTTACTTTATGTGGACATAAAATTATGAAAAGGGGTCAAAGTTTATAAAAAAAAATCTTAACTTAAAAAAAAATCAATTACGTCAACGTTTGAATGTTCGAATTTTGTATCTATATACAACAATCTACGCGCTTTAATTATAAACATATTAATTTTATATTTATTTGGAACAGAAATTATTTTGGACCTATTTTATTTCTAGATAAAATTATAGTATTAATTTGAATATATTTGAAAAATCAAACCAGCTTCACGCTGTGTCTCGTATGCAACGCATACAACCTAGTGTTAAGACACTCCGTTCCCCACTTTCTGCCGAATTTTGGAGGCTTTGTCTGCTCGAGTGGAATCGAATCCACAAGCAGTCGGTTTTACAGTCACACTTCATGCCGCTGCGCCACGACTGGCCTCTTGAATATATTTACTGTATAATATATATACCTCATCGTATATTATAGGCAGGATCAAGATTTAACAAAGCTTATGGCGACATTGTGATTATAGAAGATAAAAAAAAAACAGTTGGTAAGTAGGTAATCTCTTTTTTTAGAAAACATATTTTTTTTCCACGAAGTCATACATTATTAAATGTTTCCTATTCTTAAATTTACAAGCTTTTTATACTTTTAATTTTTTCAAATTCTTCCTTTTCTTTCAAAAGACATAGAGTGTGAGATGAGAGTTGACTCTAATAGACATGTCTAATGCCTTCATTAGATCACAATATATTTCTCTTCTAATTTCTAAGTGATTTCGCTGGTACCTATATGGCCGCGTCTAGTGTATTCGAATAAAAAATATATACTCTTTCTTTTCTTATCTTCGAGCTGGTGTTCTCCAAGGTGGCATTCTTTCCCCTCTTCTGTTTTCCTTACCTCCATTACTATATCTCTCACTTTACCTTTTCGTCTTCATGCTGTACAAATTTATATCACAGTATCCATTAATGGTCTCCAGAAAAAAGGAACCCTTATAAGATCATTTCTTTGTCCGTCCGTCTGTCTGTCAGTCTGTGTGTCTGTCAAGAGCTTTTATCTCAGGAACGCTACGGCCCCATGATTTCCTGTAAAAAAAATATATTTGTATATTTGTAGATTAACTTTTAAAAAAAGATACGATTATATTGCAAAAGGCGTGTATTTTGCCACTATCAATGGAATCAAAATTCATAGGATACCTCCGGTTGACCTAGAATTAAAAAAATAGCAGCTAGCATCTACAGGTAGTAGTAGTTCAGGAAACAATTTGAAAACTATACATTTGTGGTTAAATCCTGTAAAACAAAACCAGTTTCACGCAGAGGGAACCTAGTATTAAGACACTCCGTTCCCCACTTACCGCTGAGTTCTGGAGGCATTGCGTGTTGAGTCTCGACGCCAAAGTGAAGAAATTAAAATATAAATGTAAATATATAACGAATAAGTAACTAAAAAATATAAATATTTCATTTCTTCGAGTGGGGATCGAATCCACAACCAGTCGATTTACGACACACTTTGTGCCCCTGCGCCACGACTTGTCTAAAAACTTATAGCCTTAAATAGTAAAAAATGCGCATTTCAAGAATATAAAGAAAATTAAAATTAATAAGGTGAGGCCAGTCGTGGCGAAGCGGCACGAAGTGTAACTGTAAAATCGACTGGTTGTGGGTTCTATCCCCACTTGAGGAGATGAAATATTTACTTAAAATTATATTTCTTCGCTCTGGTGTCTAGGCAAAGCGTGGCGTTGAATTCTGCCACTCAATACGCAATGCCTCCAGAAGTCGGCAGAAAGTGAGGAACGGAGTGTCCTAGCACTAGGGTCTTTGCCTACCCTCCTATGTGCGGGATACAGCGTAAAGCTGATTTTTATTAAAATTAATAAGGTACTTCCGCTTAACCTAGAATTATGAATTTGGCATCTCGTATCTCTACATCACGTACTACTTACTTTATTTGCGAAAAAATAATGACCTGAAAAGGGGGGCAAAATTTGGAATTAAGGCCGCTAGTTTAAGTGAAGTATCAGATGAAAGTGCTCTTTATAAGCAAAGCATGAGGTTTTTCTGATTCTGATTTCAGAAAAAGCTCAAGACTTTTAATTTATGTACGGAACCCTCAGTAGGCGAGCCCGACTCGTGCTTGTTCGTTTTTTTTTAAATATCTTTTGCACAAACTCTTCTTCACTCTCTTATAGTAGGGAAAGTGAGGTGACCTTGCCCCGTGTCAATACGTAAATTCTCCAGATTTTGGCGCGTGGGGAACGGAGTAATTAAAAAAATTATGTTCAAAAATCTGTTTTACCAAGTTATGGAGTATATTATATTTTATAATATTTAAAGTGTTATTCGAATATTAAAATAGAAAATGATATATTTAATATTTTCATTACCTCGCTTTGGTAACAAGGCGAAGCTCACCGTTGAGTTCCACCACTCAACACAACTCGAGAATTCGATGGGGAACAGAAATGTCTTAATTGGAAAGGATTGCCTTAATACTGGGTTTCCAGATTCGCTTTGCTTATTCTGCTATATGCGGAATACAACGTGAATATGAAAAAAAAATGAGAGTAATATGTCTTATAAGTAATCGTTATTTTTTAAAATTAGATTCTTCATACAAATCGCTACTGTGGCTGAAACCCAGCAGGATATATCAAACAATTGAAGGTTTCGGTGGAGCCGTAACTGATTCCGCAGGACTTAATTGGAAAAGTCTACCGCCAGTGATGCAACAGTCTTTGATAGAGTAAATAATTAAATATTTATCCCTGTTTTAGGTTTTCATATCTGAAAAGAAAAACAGGAATCCCTTAAAGGATCTCTTTGTTTTGCCTCTGTTTCAAAATCGACGGGCGGTATTAAGCTAACACTAATAACAAATATCCATGTCTACGGTTAATTAGAAAAAAATTGGCAATTTGTTCTGTGCTCCAAGGGACTGTACCTTGAAGCATTTCTAAGCCTTCTAAGTAGATTTGTAGCTTTTCGAAGTCAACCCAATTAAAAGACTAGAGTTTTTTTGACTAGACCAAAAATTTTATATGTAATATATGGAAGTACAAAAAATACATTAAGTTAAATTAAATTTGGTTTTCTCTGTTAACATGTTGTGTCAAGCCGGTCTAGGTACACTACGTTTCCCAGCCAATTTTAGAAACACTATGAGTTGCGCGGCGGATTTTAACGACGCGTTTTGTCTTCTTACCCGGATGCGAATAAGAAAATAATTAATATAATTTCCTTGGGGATCGAATCCACACATCAAACTCTACTTATACCAATAAAAAATATATTTATATAAATACTACTGTTTTAGAGAACAAATGAATGTCGCTTTGATTCTATTCTATTAACTATTTCACAAAATGCAAGGGAACCTTGAATATAACAAATTATAATTTTTGAAGGTCATACTATGGCAGAAACGGTATAGAATTTAATATGCTTCGAGTACCGAACGGCTCAACTGACTTCTCAACACGCCGATGGACTTACAATTCGGAACCTGTCAACGATACAAAGTTCACAAATTTCACTTTGTCTTATGAAGATACTGAATATAAGGTTTATTTATTTTTTAACTATCACTAATTAAGAGATAACTAAATTAAACCCAAAATTAAAATTTGTAACCAATGAGGCCAATTCCAACTAGGGGGAATGAAATATTTAACATTTTCATTTCTGTCCATTATGATTCATAATATTTTCTTCTATAGGTAAATAAAGTATAAACCCCACACAAATGCAAAGCTCAGCTTAGACCTCGCGGACTTTAGGTCACTTTTACAGTCAATAGAAGACATTATAAGTAGTGTTTTGATTTCTTTTCCATCAAAGTAAAAAAAGACATAAGTAGAGAGTTAGGTAAGACAAGAGATCAGAGGAGCTTAAAAAACTTTATTTCATTACAATGACCAATCAATACAACTAGTAGCTTACAATTAACTTAATACTTATTTACAATATGGCCTACGGTTATGGCGAGTGTACGGTGAAGAGGCGCAAAAACTATTTACACATCGTTTATTTAAACCACTTCACTTCGTTGTGTGTACCACTGTATTTATTTAAACCACTTCACTAAGCACTTCACTTAACGATCGTTAGATCGTATCGTCTTGAGTTCGTAGAGCTGAACAATATTTTTTTATTTATCTTGCAGATTCCTTTCATACACAAAATTTTAAATACAGCTGTAGAAGAAGTAAAAGTATTGACATCAACGTGGTCACCACCATCTTGGATGTTACAAGTGAATGGACCATCCGGTATCAAGAGCGTAAAAAAGGAATTTTATCAAGCCTTTGCCGATTATCATTGCAAGTACGTGTGTTTTGTATAAATTTATGATTTTCTTTATATGTTAAAATATGATTCCATCGTGATATTGTGTAGATAAGTCAAATTGAACGAGATGATCGTAAATTTAAGTTGCATTCACAAGAAAACGCTATATCCCGCACATGGCGGAGTATGCTTATGGAACCTGGGAGCCTTGTGTCAAGACACGTCTTACCCATTATGATGAATATTTCTTTAACGATGTATATCCTTTCGAGTACAAAGGAACAGATCTGAGCGTAGTCACTATTTATTACTAGTACAACGGTAGTCTATCTACACACTTTCTAACTCTCTATCTTATAATTAAAGAGTCACAATTAAATAGACAGTTCGCACAAAGACTAAGCTACGTTTGTTACAAACATTCATGCCTAAAGGATATGATGCCTATGTGCTCCACATGACTTCCCCCTTTTTTTTAAATGAAATTATAATAAACACAAAAATGTTACACATTGCACAAGAATATTAAATTTATAATCGGTTCATAATAACTAGAATCAAAATACAACATGTATTTTGATTCTAGTTATTATGAATATGTAGTATTCAATAATATATCTAATAATAATTCTAACTTACAAGAAATATATAATTTGATTACTAATTTATTATTATTACAATTCTAATTCTAAACAGTTTATTTATTATCTTTAATTATATAACTTTATTATTACAAAAAATATATATAATTATAATAATAATCTAAAATCGCCCCTATCGATGTAAGATACTACAGCCAAATCCTGCGCATATAAATCAAGCAAATATCCAATAACCACTAAGATACAAATTGTTATGTATATTCAATGTTATATTATATAATGTAAATATTAAATTTGAATACTTATAATAAATAGGTTTCGGTATCCGCCGAGATGTAGCGACTAAACTAAAATTCTTTTTCGCTCATCTTGTAGGAATATTTCTTTATTAGAAATATCTATAGCAGGTGGTAGAAAAAAATTGCTTGTTAGTCTAATAGCCTCTCCATATACTAACTCTGCCACTCTGATTTGCGTGTCGTCGCGTAAACACGCTCTTAAACCAAGCAGTACGTGAATAAATGGAAATTTGTGCCAAATTGTAAAGGCGTACTAATATGTGTGTTGATATATTCTTATTTTCCTAGTTAGTATTTGATTCGAACTACCTCTAGATTTGCAGAGCTCTACAAGAATAATGGCATCAACATTTGGGCAATGTCACCGGTCAACGAACCTCTGATTGCCATAATGGCTGGTGTGAAAAATGAATCTACAGGTTGGATAGGCCCACAAATTGTAAGTTCATATTTATTACTTTGATTTATTTAATTTTTACTTACAGATTATTATTTAATTTTTCTCTTTATATAACCAGGCTAGAATATAGGACTAGGACCAGGGCCAGCATAAAATATATGAACATCGTACTGAGTTTTGCGATTGATAAATTAGTAAAATATAATAAGTTCTTTGATTTTCACGATTATTATACATATGTTGATCGAAGTATATTTAAGGGTTCACACCTCCAAAGAAAAAATATGGCACCATTATAAAATCACTTGTTTGTCTGCCTGTCCGTCAGTCCATCTGATTTTTCATAAAAAAAATATATGATCGCGTTGTGGTAAATAGTATCCAGCTAAAATTAATATCCAATATCCAGACCTACAGTCCCCTCGAGTACAGATATTAATACTTCAAAGTCAATTGACTTTTTTGAATTAAAATATTCTTTCGCTGCATTACGTATGAAATTCAATAAATAAAAACCTTTATCGGACTCCCTGAGAACATACAATTATGAAACATGGAAAGAAGTGAGAACTTTCAATACTAAATTAAAAAAAAATGTAATTTTATAATAGAAAATATCTTACTCACATAAGTCTGTACCTTTAAACTCTGTACTTGGTAGTAATTTACAAATACAAAATTGGAGTTCGTTTAAAAAAAAAGTGCATAACCCGCTATTTTAATTTTCATTTATGTTCATTCTTATAAATCGTGACGCTCGCGTTGACCTATAATAATGAGATCGACAGTTAAGCGTTAGTTCTATGAGCGAGTCCAACTAACGCTTAACTGGTAACTTATGCAATCTCTGGTGAAATGATAGTCTTTGGTATCAAGTTGGGTATTCAGTTCTATTTTAATTTTCAGGCAAATTTTTGGACTAATCACTTTGGACCAACAATTAGAAATTGTTCAGTACAAGGAATTAAGATTCTAGGTGTTGAAGACCAGCGATTCACAATTCCGTTTTGGTTTAATAAGGTAAAAATATATGTTGATATATGATTAAGATAAATTTAAATATTTTACGCAAAGGTAAGTAATAATAATACAAACAAAATTTTATTTTTTTTCATCATAGTCTTTTAGATTTCGATTGAAAAATTTAATAAGTATAAAAAAGAGATTTTCCTTCAATTACAAAAAGGGTACATAAATTTTTCAGATAGCAACATTCGAAAAAAACATTATGGACTATATAGACGGTGTTGCAGTTCACTTCTACACTGACACCATTACAGCGCCGGCTGTCATAAAGAGGTCTTTGAAAGATTATCCCGATAAATTTATCATTGGCACTGAAGCAAGTGTTAGTAAGTGTACGCTGTTCACAATTCTCCTCACTTATATATATCACTAATAGAGGGAGCCTAATATTAACCGTAGAGGTCTTCACTCCTCGCGCATTTTTTTTAAATGTGGATTCGCAGAATTTAATTCCCGCCCAATTTTTTGAAATGCGCGGAATTTTATGCAACGCTTTGTTTTTAGAGCGGGAAAATTATAATAATTTCAAAAACTTTATCGTACCTTCAAAAAGTGCGTCATCTCCAATATCTCAAAGGCCGGCAGTGCATCTGTAGCTCTTCTGGTGTTACACGGGGTCAAGGACGGCGGTGGTCATTTCATGACTCATACGTTCGTTTGCCTTGTCTTTTCCATAAATAAAAAAAAAAATAATTAGTCTAGCCATTCCTCCGAGTGGGGATCATATCTAAAAAACACCGCATCTACGACGCCTATTCGAATTAAAAATGTAGAGTTGAATTCTTGAATGTTTTTTTTTAATTATAACTGAATAATATTTTTGGTGATTTTGATTGATGATGATCTTCAAATCTATCATCAAGCCAAACTACCTGAGTTACCTCTTGCTATAAAAGCAATAAATGAAAACTTGGAGAACATATACACATGGAGTAAGGCATTTGGTTTACGACTGAATCCTATTAAAACGCAGCTTGTTATAGTTGGCAGTGCAAAACTTATATCCAAAATAGATCTCTTAACTTTACCACCTGTATTTCTTGACGGTGTTATTATACCTTACAGTAAATCTGTAAAAGATCTGGGCATCATCTTGGATCAAAACATGTTCATGTTTCAGCATGTTCTTATATTTGTATTCTATTATTTCTTTTTGGGTGTACAATAAAGAGTTTATTATGATTATTATATATTATTTTTATCGTATTTAAAGTTCTCCATGGCAAGGAAGTGGACTTAGGATCCTGGGATAATGCAAAGATATATGCCAACGATATCTTCGAGGTAAATTCTTTATAAATGATACATCTATTTTAAATTTTTATTACCTAATTTTTATTAATTTACATGTGAATTTTACAGGACTTAAACTACAATTTAGTAGGATGGGTAGACTGGAATTTATGTTTAAACGAGAAAGGAGGTCCAAATTGGTTGAAAAATTTTGTCGACTCACCTATTATAGTGAACGCGGAAAAAAAAGAATTCTACAAGCAGCCCATGTTTTATATCTTGGGACATTTCTCTAAGTTCCTCACAAGAGGCTCGCAAAGGATAAAAGCTGTTAAATTCACCCCAGGACAGAGCAATGAAATCGATTGGTAAGAAATATTGTCGTGTTAGTATCGTTGATATATTTTCAGGCTAAATATATATATTTTTAAATGAATCTTTATAATTTTTTTAAGACAACAACAAGTATGATTAAATCTGATATTCTTCCCGTTCTTCACGATATGGGTTGGACGTTAGAACAAAATACTAATTAACGTCAAAATTTTAAAAATTCTTTTAAGTGGAGCTGAAAGAAGAAACAAATGAGCCACCCCCCGAGTCTGTCGAATCTGAACGAATTCGAACCAAATATATAACAGATGCTACTAAGTAAGATGTAACATCTATTGTATATTCGATTCATTCAGTGTATTTTATTTAGACTATAATTATATATATATTTTAATTTCCAGTCAAGATATTGAAGCTATGGGACAGGAGTTTTACGATCATGTCGCTTTTTTGACCCCACGTGGTACAGTTGTCGTAGTCGCACATAATGAGTAAGAAATCTTTACATATTTTTTTACTTTCACGCTGTATCCCGCACATAGCAAGGTAGGCAGAGGGAACCTTGGAACACAGTGTTAGGACACTCCGTTTCCATTAAAAAGTATTGTGTGGCAGAACTCAACTCCGGGCTTTCGAAAAGATAATATTAAATATTTGTTATTTTAATTTCAAAGAGGAGCAATTAAATAGGCTTGAGCGTCTCCAAATTATCTGCATAAGGTTCGTAAATATATGGACTACGCAAATATTACCATGTTTCCGAATTTCGTACAAAGCTCAAGTGGCTCCCAATTTGACTTTGCCGGAATACATACGTTCTTCGTCTTCCATATAACATTCTTTTCAATCAGTTTTCCCGTTCATCAAGAACGATACAAAAAGTTTTTATGTGAATCACATGATCTCTCTCTCCGCTCCAAGCATACCTTATCCCTAAAAACTCCTTGCCACTCTTCTTCCTTTTACACAAATTCTTTTTCATTCAAATCTGTACGCTTGTGGAACTCTCTACCAGTAACAGTCAGACAAGATAAAAACTTAACGACAATTAAAAAAAACACTTAAGGAATATTACATGATACTAAAAACTTAAGTATAATTAACAAATTATTTTTTTTATATTTTTGTACCTATGTAATGTGTATTTATAAGTATGTATGTAGTTCATATCCGTATATATATGTATGTAACAATATGTGTAGGTTTATTTTTATAAGTGTATGTATTGTTGTATTTATATATTATTTATATACTATTAATTGATGATGGCCAGTTGTGGCGCAGTGGCACAAAGTGTGACTGTAAACCCGACTGGTTGTGGGTTCGATCCCCACTCGAGGAGATGAAATATTTACTTAAATTTATATTTCCATTTCTTCGCTCTGGTGTCGAGGTAAAGCGCGGCGTTGAGTTCTGCCACTCAACACGCAATGCCTCCAAAAATTCGGCAGAAAGTGGGGAACGGAGTGTCTTGACATTAGGTTCCCTCTGCCTACCCTGCTGTGTGCGGGATACAGCGTGAAGCTAATTTAATTTTTTTTTTTTTTTTAATTGATGACATACTCAGTGCACCTCGTGCCATTTAATTTATTATCTCCTCTACCACAAGGTTGCCTGGAAGAGATTGCTCATTTGCAATAATTCCACCTATTGTACTCATGATGAAAATCCTTGTAATGTAACAATCGGTATACAATAAAGAGTTTTTTACTTCATTTTTACTTTACCTACTTAGTTAATTCCTTTTTCACTTTTTCATTCCTTTTCACCCTGTGGGAGTCGACTGCATAACCGTCGCGATTACAGTTGCACATTTGTGCCCCTGCGTCACGACGGCTTCATTTGATTTTTCCATTTCTTATAAATGTATTTTTTTTCTACGCTAGTGGTCCCTCACAGAAAATAGCGGTACAACTGGGTAACCAACTGATAACGGCGGTGCTGGAAGCTAATTCTATCTCAACTCTGGAATTTCTTCATACGCATTAAATTTTAAAACTGCATGTTTTTTTATTATTTATGGAATTTAACATTTTTTATTGTAATTTTTTATTTATATCCCGCGATACAGTTCCCGAACATAACAGGGGAACCTCCTTTCCCATTAAGCCGCCGGCTATTATAATTTTGTAAATAACTAAATATTTTGGAATAAAATTTTATGTTCTTAATCAGATAATATCCTATTTTTTAAATAAAGAAAAATAAACATATTGTAGGTATACTATTTTTATTTACAAATAAATCATTTAAAAAATGATGGTCAAATTTTATTTCATACTAGCGGCCTGCTTGCGGCTTCATCCGCTGAACTACGTGATTATTCATTCAAGAAATAAATATCTCCATCTCCATATATAATAAAAGGATAGAAAAGTCAATTCTGTACATGAAAGATATAAAAAAAATAAAAATTAGGTCGGTTAATATGTCGATTATAGAACCTAAAAAACCACTCAGCAGAATTCTTGTCTGTCTGTCTGTCTGTCTGTCTGTCTGTCGGTTTGTTTGTGCGTCAATCACGCAAAAACTACTTGACAGAAATTGATGAATTTTTGCATGGTGTTAGCCTAGGGCCTCAAGGTACATTTTTTTTGGGTTTCATTCCGAATTTCATGATAGTTTTCTTTAAAAAAAAACAAAAACTGAAAAATATAAATCACCTAAAATACCGATAACTACTGTATGAAATTAAATTAATTTTGGCATGGTAATAGTTCAAAGCCTAATGTCACTTATAGGATAGTTTTTATCATGGAGTATAAAGAATTTTTTGTAGAAAAAATTACATAATTATATTTTTTAATAAAAAAAATCGACTTCTTCAAATTCAACCTGATTTCACACTCTGAACTTAACTAAACTTTCACCAAACTACCCCTTATATGTACCCTTTCTAATAAAAAAAGAATCATTAAAATCGGTTGAATTGATATTGACTTATACGTTCATTTGTCGCGCATATACTTAATGTAAATTTGAGATTTATATGATTTTCTCATAGATACCATTGTTGGATATAAACTAAATTAAAATAAGACTACACGGGAGGCATTAGCTTTCAAATAAAAAAAGAATCATTGAAATCGGTTCATACAATCAAAAGTTCTAAGGTAACAAGGCTAAAAAATACAGCCCAATTGATGACCCCTTTTAAGAAGTCGGTAAATAGTAATCTGACATAATTAAATTACGACTATTTCATTTAACCACATTTTAAAAGAAGAAAGTAAATTGAGGCCGTTCGTTGCACAGGGGCACAAAGTGTAACTGTTGTGGGTTCGATGACCACGCAAGGAAACGAAATATTTATTTAAATTTATATTTCCATTTCATCGCTCTGGTGTCGAGGTAAAGTGCGGCGTTGAGTTTCACTACTCAGCACGCAATGCCTACAGAATTCCGAGAAAAGTAGGGAACAGAGTGTTGTTGTTAACACTAGAGGTCCTATGCCTACCCTGCTGTGTGCGGGATACAGCGTGAAGCTAAAAAAAAAGTATAATCAATATTTGTTCAGTCTACCATAATTATTATTTCAAACGTCAACGTTGGTGATATTAACAAACATAATAAAGTAGGTATATTTTACGGAATTAGCTCATATGGCGATGTGTAGAATAAAAAGTATATGTATTTGGAAAGTAAATTCTGATTGTGAGTTCATAGTTTATAAAAGTTTATATTGTGTTTAGATGGATCACGTGGTGATGTCAATACGTTTTAATGTCATCTTATGTTATCTGTTAAAATAGCGTGAAGCTGATTAAACTTAGTGTTATATTCAAAAGAAATTAATTGTATGTAATACATAATATGTAATTTATTAATACGTTTCAAGTATGAAAAAAAGAAAAAATGCAATATAATTGCATTTGTGTTTCCTTCCTATATTTTGTATTTCTATTATTTAAATCGATATATCAGGAACGTAAATGTGGGAACAGAGTTGCATGCCATTTTAGTACAGAGTAACCTCTAAAAAATGTATTTACTAAACTGAATAAAAAGAATGTGTGATTCCTTTATACAATATATTATTCTATATTATACATAAAACAGGTTAAAACAGTGCATATGAAGGTCCTCCTGTAGTATAACTATTTTCAATTACTATCAACACTACATTGTCGATACTAATGTGGTATTACAATATGAATGAAATTTTTCCGCCATTATGATGACATAGACAATTTTTTTAATTTGGAAAAATAATATATTAACTATAAGAACGTTGGTAGTTTTTTAAAAGGAATTCTTATAGAATAAAAAATTGCCTAAACTATGCTTCTTCGCAAGTGGTTGTAATAACTATTGGTATCAATTTTCCAAAAAATCACTATAAATATTAAATATGCTCAATTATACAGAGTTTTTTTGTTAGGACCACTTTAAATGAAACCACAGTTTAACTACTCTATAAAAGCCTATTACATATTAAATTAAAAACCCGAAAATAAAAAAGTTATTTTTTCAAACAAAATCTCCATATATAATAAAAGGATAGAAAAGTCAATTCTGTACATGAAAAATATAAAAAAAATAAAAATTAGGTCGGTTAATATGTCGATAAAAAATTAATATGTTTAAAGTTAATATGTCGACTAAAACTTGACGCTATGACGGTACAGTTGAGAGAACTGAGATTTCTGGTTGTAGCACTAGTTATATTTTAATTAGGTTAAATTCCCACTAAGTGGAAGAATATATTTATTTTTCTGCCCGTAAAAACAAACGAAGCGAAGCCTTGTGTTCCGCTATACTATCTAAAGAAATTGGAAAGTGCAAAATTGAGTAAGTGCACCACTATCTTATTTGAAATTCTTTCTTCTCCCCATTATAAATTTTCATAGGATTGAAATGTAATAGTGACGTCTTTGAACAATAGTATATGTTCATAACTGTTAAAGTTAATTATCGAACAAATGGTTTACAACTCTGATGATACAAAGACATTCTGCTTCAGCTGATAATTTAATTAAAATGTCTACCGGATGATCAATTAGCCTGCAGTTTACGTTTTAATTGTTATTATGTATGATGTTACGTAACGTTTCTTTACGTTTATTTATTTATATACATATTACATTTAATGAATTAAATATATTTTATAAAAGGTTCACATATGTGATAACATGTTCACACATGTGGTCCACATATGTGACCACATGTTCACACATGTGGTCCACATATGTGACCACATATTCACACATGTGGTCCACACACGTGACCACATATTCACACATGTGGTCCACATATGTGACCACATGATCACACATGTAATCTTCATATGTGACTACATATCACACATGTGGTCTACATATGTGACTACATATTACACATGTGATATGCCCATGTGAATACTTATTCACACATGTGGTACACATATATGACCACACGATGCCACATGTGGTCCACATATGTGACCACATGATCACATATGTGGTCCACATATGTGAGCACATAAACACACATGTGGTCCACACACGTGACCACATATTCACACATGTGGTCCACACACGTGACCACATATTCACACATGTGGTCCACATATGTCACCACATGATCACACATGTAATCTTCATATGTAACTACATATCACACATGTGGTCTACATATGTGACAACATATCATACATGCGATCTGCACATGTGAATACTTACTCACACATGTGGTTCACATATATGACCACACGATGCCACATGTGGTCCACATATGTGACCACATGTTCACATATGTGGTCCACATATGTGAGCACATATACACACATGTAGTCCACACACGTGACCACATATTCACACATGTGGTCCACATATGTGACCACATGATCACCCATGTAATCTTCATATGTGACTACATATCACACATGTGGTCCACATATGTGACCACATTTTCCCACATGTGGTCCACATACGCGACCACATATTCACACATGTGGTCCACATATGTGACCACAAATTCTCACGTGTGGTCCACATGAAAGACCACATATTCACACATGTGGTCCACATATGTGACCACAGGATCACCCATTTATCTTCATATGTGACTACATATCACACATGTGGTCCACATATGTGACCACATTTTCCCACATGTAATCCACATACGCGACCACATATTCACACATGTGGTCCACATATGTGTCCACAAATTCTCACATGTGGTCCACATGAAAGACCACATATTCACACATGTGGTCCACATATGGGACCATATATTTACACATGTGGTCCACATGAAAAACCACATATTCACACATGTGGTCCACATATGTGACCACATATTCACACATGTGGTCAACATATGTGACCACATATTCACACATGTGGTCCACATATGTGACCACATGATCACACATGTAATCTTCATATGTGACTACATATCACACATGTGGTCTACATATGTGACAACATATCACACATGCGATCTGCACATGTGAATACTTACTCACACATGTGGTTCACATATATGACCACACGACTCCACATGTGGTCCACATATGTGACCACATGTTCACATATGTGGTCCACATATGTGAGCACATATACACACATGTAGTCCACACACGTGACCACATATTCACACATGTGGTCCACATATGTGTCCACAAATTCTCACATGTGGTCCACATGAAAGACCACATATTCACACATGTGGTCCACATATGGGACCATATATTTACACATGTGGTCCACATGAAAAACCACATATTCACACATGTGGTCCACATACGCGACCACATATTCACACATGTGGTCTACATATGTGACCACAAATTCTCACGTGTGGTCCACATGAAAGACCACATATTCACACATGTCGTCCACATATGTGACCACAGGATCACCCATGTAATCTTCATATGTGACTACATATCACACATGTGGTCCACATATGTGACCACATTTTCCCACATGTAATCCACATACGCGACCACATATTCACACATGTGGTCCACATATGTGTCCACAAATTCTCACATGTGGTCCACATGAAAGACCACATATTCACACATGTGGTCCACATATGGGACCATATATTTACACATGTGGTCCACATATGTGACCACAAATTCTCACATGTGGTCCACATATGTGACCACATTTTCCCACATGTGGTCCACATACGCGACCACGTATTCACACATGTGGTCCACATATGTGACCACACATTCTCACATGTGGTCCACATGAAAGACCACATATTCACACATGTGGTCCACATACGTGAGCACATATTGACACATGTGGTCCACATATGTGACCACATATTCGCACATGTGGTCCACATATGTGACTACATATTCACACATGTGATCTATATATGTGACTACACATTCACATAAAAAATTTTTTACTACACGAATAAACTTCAATTAAAGTTTTATAATTTAAAAAAGTTTATTTTTTATGTAGGCTGTCTCCTATCTGAAGTGTAGTTAAATGGAAAAACTAGGAGGACCAGTGTGTGTGTCAGTGATGACCTATTGCGTTGAGAGACAAGGTCCTTCATCCTTAGCCTCATTCGCAGGCTCCAAGTCAGCTATGAAGACAGCTATTTCTCTAAGCTACTGAATTAGAAACGATGGTACGACGAAAGAAGGTTACCGACACATTGTTTCGGTAAATGAGCGATGTATAAATGCACTTTGTCACGAAAGGTATTTTAAATTTGTATTGAAACGAACTGAAAAGTCAAAAATTAAAAGGAGTTATAAAATGTAATTTATCACATGAATTCACAAAACAATCTATACCTATTTTTTATTTTAAGAATTAAAAAAATGATGTTAGTTTTGTCTTGCCTGACCTTGTCGCACTCATTATCTTATTAATGTGATTAATCTCCTCTCCATATATAATAAAAGGATAGAAAAGTCAATTCTGTACATGAAAGATATAAAAAAAATAAAAATTAGGTCGGTTAATATGTCGATTATAGAACCTAAAAAACCACTCAGCAGAATTCTTGTCTGTCTGTCTGTCTGTCTGTCGGTTTGTTTGTGCGTCAATCACGCAAAAACTACCTGACAGAAATTGATGAATTTTTGCATGGTGTTAGCCTAGGGCCTCAAGGTACATTTTTTTGGGTTTCATTCCGAATTTCATGATAGTTTTCTTTAAAAAAAAACAAAAACTGAAAAATATAAATCACCTAAAATACCGATAACTACTGTATGAAATTAAATTAATTTTGGCATGGTAATAGTTCAAAGCCTAATGTCACTTATAGGATAGTTTTTATCATGGAGTATAAAGAATTTTTTGTAGAAAAAATTACATAATTATATTTTTTAATAAAAAAAATCGACTTCTTCAAATTCAACCTGATTTCACACTCTGAACTTAACTAAACTTTCACCAAACTACCCCTTATATGTACCCTTTCTAATAAAAAAAGAATCATTAAAATCGGTTGAATTGATATTGACTTATACGTTCATTTGTCGCGCATATACTTAATGTAAATTTGAGATTTATATGATTTTCTCATAGATACCATTGTTGGATATAAACTAAATTAAAATAAGACTACACGGGAGGCATTAGCTTTCAAATAAAAAAAGAATCATTGAAATCGGTTCATACAATCAAAAGTTCTAAGGTAACAAGGCTAAAAAATACAGCCCAATTGATGACCCCTTTTAAGAAGTCGGTAAATAGTAATCTGACATAATTAAATTACGACTATTTCATTTAACCACATTTTAAAAGAAGAAAGTAAATTGAGGCCGTTCGTTGCACAGGGGCACAAAGTGTAACTGTTGTGGGTTCGATGACCACGCAAGGAAACGAAATATTTATTTAAATTTATATTTCCATTTCATCGCTCTGGTGTCGAGGTAAAGTGCGGCGTTGAGTTTCACTACTCAGCACGCAATGCCTACAGAATTCCGAGAAAAGTAGGGAACAGAGTGTTGTTGTTAACACTAGAGGTCCTATGCCTACCCTGCTGTGTGCGGGATACAGCGTGAAGCTAAAAAAAAAAGTATAATCAATATTTGTTCAGTCTACCATAATTATTATTTCAAACGTCAACGTTGGTGATATTAACAAACATAATAAAGTAGGTATATTTTACGGAATTAGCTCATATGGCGATGTGTAGAATAAAAAGTATATGTATTTGGAAAGTAAATTCTGATTGTGAGTTCATAGTTTATAAAAGTTTATATTGTGTTTAGATGGATCACGTGGTGATGTCAATACGTTTTAATGTCATCTTATGTTATCTGTTAAAATAGCGTGAAGCTGATTAAACTTAGTGTTATATTCAAAAGAAATTAATTGTATGTAATACATAATATGTAATTTATTAATACGTTTCAAGTATGAAAAAAAGAAAAAATGCAATATAATTGCATTTGTGTTTCCTTCCTATATTTTGTATTTCTATTATTTAAATCGATATATCAGGAACGTAAATGTGGGAACAGAGTTGCATGCCATTTTAGTACAGAGTAACCTCTAAAAAATGTATTTACTAAACTGAATAAAAAGAAT
The DNA here is from genome assembly GCA_030704555.1 of Heliconius charithonia. Lineage (NCBI taxonomy): Eukaryota > Metazoa > Arthropoda > Insecta > Lepidoptera > Nymphalidae > Heliconius > Heliconius charithonia. The sequence goes on from CM060810.1 coordinate 3,587,350, forward strand.
GTGTGATTCCTCTATACAATATATTATTCTATATTATACATAAAACAGGTTAAAACAGTGCATATGAAGGTCCTCCTGTAGTATAACTATTTTCAATTATTATCAACACTACATTGTCGATACTAATGTGGTATTACAATATGAATGAAATTTTTCCGCCATTATGATGACATAGACAATTTTTTTAATTTGAAAAAATAATATATTAACTATAAGAACGTTGGTAGTTTTTTAAAAGGAATTCTTATAGAATAAAAAATTGCCTAAACTATGCTTCTTCGCAAGTGGTTGTAATAACTATTGGTATCAATTTTCCAAAAAATCACTATAAATATTAAATATGCTCAATTATACAGAGTTTTTTTGTTAGGACCCCTTTAAATGAAACCACAGTTTAACTACTCTATAAAAGCCTATTACATATTAAATTAAAAACCCGAAAATAAAAAAGTTATTTTTATAAACAAAATAAATAATAAAATTATCGTTGTAAAATAAAATACAATTTGTCAAGAACGACGCTTGCACATAAAAACCTATCAAAGGGAAACCGCCGCATACGCCTCATTGCGAAATCGAGTCGTAGGTATTGGCGGCAAAATTTAAAGTTCTAAACATTTTAGTACTATTTTTGTAGTAGTATGTGTTTACATTATTGGTACCTATGCGTAACCGCGTCATACGAAATATAGATATGAATAAACATTGTGAAATAAGAAAAAAAACCTACGTCTTCACTGTTGATGTATCTTAAAAACTATTTTACCCTATATGCCCAATTGTAACTGTAACGTGACGTTGTGGGTCTGATCCACACATGCAGGATTGAGTTATAATTTAATAATATTTTAATTTCGCACATCAGTCAAACATTATACCCAATATCTTTAGCGTGATAAAGCGTGGATCTGGTTTTAACTTTATGTGAACCGATTAAAATAAAGTCCAGTCCAGTTGAGGCCAGTCGTGGCGCAGCGGCACAAAGCGTGACTGTAAAACCGACTGGTTCTCTGAGTTCGATCCCCACACGAGGAGATGAAATATTTACTTAAATTTATATTTCCATTTCTTCGCTCTGGGGTCAAGGTTAAGCACGGCGTTGCGTTCTGCCACTCAACACGCAATGCGTCCAGAATTCGGTAGAAAGTGGGGAACGGAGTGTCTTAATACTAGGTTCCTCCCTCTGACTAGCATGAAGCTGCTTAAAATAAAACTAATGCTTAATATTTAAGGGCAGTTTGCCAGAATACAAACAAAAAAAGTATTTAAATCGGTTAAGCCGTTTTTGAGATTATCGTAAAGAAACGCACATATAGTAAGTATCGATAAGTTGTGTTTTTATTTCAAACATTCAATTGAAGATTCTTATGGGAGGTACGAAAATGCGACCTAAAGTTTTAACAACTTTCTTATAAAAAATCTTCATTACATTGCAAACATACATTATAAGTATATCAAGACACGAACATAATTCAGTGTGTTAAGTAAATAGTTCTGTGGTTTAAGCGGGCGAAGCCGCGAGCGGGTCGCTAGTAGATAATATAACAGCTTTAAAAGTATTTATTATATGGGTGGCCAGCCGTGGCGCAGCGGCACGAAGTGTGACTGTAAAACCGACTGGTTGTGGGTTCGATCCCCACTCGAGGAAATGAAATATTTACTTAAATTTATATTTCCATTTCATCGCTCTTGTGTAGAGGCTAAGCGCGGCGTTGAGTTCTGCCACTCAACACGCAACGCCTTCAGAAGTTAGCAGAAAGTGCCTTAACACTAGGTTCTCCCTCTGCCTACCCTGCTGTGTGCGGGATACAGCGTGAAGCTGATTTGAGTTATATTCCTATGAATATAACTAAAAGATCTATATCTTTTATTCCTTTAATATCGATAATATAATTTTAATAATTATCACTGGCTACCAATATGCATAATACGTTTTATTTACTTTTAATTTTAAAGTACGAAGTTCACTGTATATTAATATTATGAGTCATATTAGTACTGTTATCTTGTACACGTGAAGTAACCCACATTACAAACAGCAAAAATCATGACTCACTCCTTACAAAAACAATACATTCAAAATACATACCGTAAAATGTTTTTCAAATAAATTAATTTGACACCATTGTGGCGCAGCTAGTAAATGTTAGCGATGCGATGATTGTGGGTTTGTTTTGCAATCACGGGAATGTTTTAAGAAGTTTTGTAAAGTTCTTTTATCAATTTTTTACATCAAACTTTTTGTTAGTAAATATTCTGGGGTTTGCCACGTACCTCCCGGATTCCTGTTTTGTGTTTTCGTTTCTTAAGCAACACGTTGTCTTAATAACAAACACCAATATATGACGATGATCCCTCGGTAAACTATAGAAAGTGAAAAATATGAACTTACCATCTTAAATTTGCGGGCATATCCACTTATTTTGTATGAAATGTACTACAAATATAAGTTTGATTTTTTTGGATGAAATATCTGTAAACTTTCACTTTTCGGATTACTTTATTTTTTGTTATTAGTTCTCACTTCGTGACCAAATTTCATAACTGTAGGTAAACGGGAAGTATTATATAAATTTTGATTCCGCAGGGAATTTCATACCAAGTGCCTTAAAAACGTTGACTAGGAGCTTAATTTTTTTTGCGCTTCAAAGAACCATAAAGTCTATGGTTATTATTAATATTTACTATAAATTTTAGCCTGTAACATCCACGTGATCTCGAGATATACAGGATGAGCGTCTCCGCTCCTTTTACGGTAACAACAAAGATAACAAAAGGTAAAATTTCAAACTCAACCTAAAGAAATTAATCAAGATACCTCAACAGTTTAGACGCAGGGTTTTTTTTTTCATTTCACGATGTTTATCCAAACTGTATACTACCGCTACCGCTTCTCAATCTCAAAAGACATACTAGAACGAGAAAGGGATATCTCTCGTTCTATTTTACGCAATTTAACATCGCCGCCATTACCTAGGAATCGATTTCGTGAATGAGGCGTGTGCGGCGTTATCGCTTTAAGAGGTTTATGTCTGTGTGCGTCATTGTTGACAAATGGCGTTTTATTTTAAAACGATAATTTCCTTCGTATTTATCTTATACTAGTGGGCACGCGCAGCTTCACCCGCGTATTTGCACCCTTCGGGGTGACTTCTAAAATAACTATTAAAATATTTTTAACAATATGAATTTAAATTTTTATAAAAATCCGTAGCGATTTAAAGATTTTTCCGTATAAACTTTCAACCCCATATTTCAACCTTTACGGGGTGAATTCTAAAAAACCATGAAACACGTGTTCAATGAAATGTTTTTGAGTCTGAATTTCAATTTTATAAAAATCGGTGCCGATTTAAAAAAAATTCCATACAAACTTTCAACTCCAATTTCATCCCTTTAGGGTTAACATTTTTCAAAATCCCTTCTTAGTGGATGTCCAGATTATGTAAATGAACATCTGTCTACATTTCACGTTTCTACCATCAGCGGTTACGGCTGTGCGTGCGTCTTACCTCAGTCAGTCAGTACATGTCATTTTATATATATAGATTATAAAGATTTATAAAAATAACATAATCAAACTAATGTGAAATGATATAACCCGTAAGTAACTAAGTAGCCTACTATGTCTGACATTCAACGTTAATTTAAATACATAAGACGATTGAGAGTTAGCAATTGTGAACCGACGACAGGAAGAACGTGTCAGTAGAGATTGTTTAAGTGACTAAAATTTAATTGAAACAATTTTGAATCATCGCTTTATGCTTATAAATAATATTTAAGAAAAATTGTGGGTACGATTCCATTTGAGGAAATCAAATATTCAATATTTTAATTTCTTCGCTCTGGTGTCGAGGCAAAGCAAGAATTCGGCGGAAAGTGAGGCTGCAAAAAAAGGAAAAATACAGGAAACCAAAATAAAAAATGCTTGATATCTGTAACAGGTACCTATATTTTAGCCACTCAACACGCAATGCCTCCAGAATTCGGCAGAAAGTGGGGAAAGAAGTGTCTTAACACTAGGTTCCCTCTGCCTACCCTGCCGTGTGCGGGATACAGCGTGAAGCTGATTTATATTTTAGCAAGCTTTTATAAAATTTCATGAAACTACCTACTATTGTATTTACTATGTAGGAAGATTAGGAAGTACTAAGACAGGATTTCTAAAAATTCCGTCTACAATAGGAATATTTATTTAACGTTTTAATGTCCATACAAGCAAAGTTATACTTCTTTCTTTCGCTCTGGTGTCGAGGCTAGGCGCGGCGTTGTGTTTGCCTACCCTGCTGCGGGATACAGCGTGAAGCTGATTTATTTATTTTTATATTTATCTACATCACATTTTTATTCTAAAAAAAAAAACAAAAAAAAATCTCGCATATTTGTTACATACTTTTAACAGAATATTTACATATAGAGGTCAATTTCTTTTTCTCACTAACAACTAACTTCCTTAGAACGTATTCATACATAATAAACATTACTAGGAAACAGATTACTCACTCAACAACGTTGGACACTAAAACCAATCATCCACCTACGTAAGAGCAATATCTTTTTATATCTTCATATATCTTCTTAGCGGGACTGGCTATAACTCCTTTATATCTTTATATTAATAACCAAAAAGAAAGAACTTTGTTTTAATAAATTTTACATGTAACTAAATATACAAATAATTGGTCCTCTTAAATAAAAACTAACGCTTAAATACGATGTTAAATAAATTAATAGAATGAATTCAATTATTATATAAAATATTAAAAAATACGTACGTTTTTTTGTTCATACATTTTTAATTATGTGAACTCAAGTCTTTTTATGACTCATTTGCATTGGTTATACTATGGATTCACATCTTACATATCAGTGTCTCACAGTCGTCTAACTGGTCAGTTGAGTTGAAACTGTGGAGCGTCGAACGCCTGTGACGGAATTTATTAAATTAAATTATTAGAAAAAATGTTAGGTATATCCATTTTAGCCGTCCTGGCTGTATGTGGACGTGTAATGTCCCATACTTATCACTTGGGAACATGTCCTGTGGTAGAACCAATGCCTGGATTTGATATGAATCGGGTAAGTTTTCCTCATTGTTTTCGTATTAAAAATGGCTTTGTCTTTTATCATCTGCTCCACTTACGGAGTAAAGTTAGCAGCTTGCTTATTGATTTAAATGTTTTTGTACATTGCACTCAATTCACATGATCTATTTTTAACTTTTTTTAAAGTGTCAATCCACACTTGGTTGGCGTCTGATAGGTTTCCAGGACGCGCGGGTTAGAGTCCCGCTACCTTCAAATGTTAATACTTTTTCTAAATAAGTATTTCTCTTTCCCAGGCGTTGATTAACACTTAAAAAAATGTTAAAAATATTTAATAAATAGCATTCTTTCTTGGCAGACGATAATTCTTAGTTGAGTATTTTTCTGTAGCGGAAATTTCTAAAAGTCTCCCTCCCTACAGAGATGCTAACAACTTAAATAAGTTGTAACAAGCATATATATTTCGAGAACGTATGGCTTAGTGGTCAGAGCGCCTGGTCAGTTTCCAGGAGGCGCGGGTTCGAGACGCGTTACGTTCAAATTTTTATACGTTTTCTAAATAAGTATCACATGATCTATTTTGTATTTGTTCTTAAGGACCTTGGCATAGCTACAAATATATGTGGCATGTGCTGTCATGTAAAATTTTTACCTTAAGATAATAAAATATGTTAAGAGCGTAAAGTGTATAAAAGATTAAAGAAAGAACATCTTATGTAGATATTCGGTACATGGTTTTTGTTTGAAACATGATTCATCTACGGAGATAATAATTGAACTGAGCTACCATAAATATATTACTGTAAACAAACATCCGGGCAACTTGACCCTTCTCAGTATAAGCGATAACTTTCAATACATCCATGAACTCGACACATAAATATTATGAAAATATAATAAGTAATTTAATCCGCATGTTTTACTGAATTTTAATATAGATTTAGTCAAAAATATGTAAGAAAACAAAGCGATTATTGTAATTTCTGGTATATTATTATTAGATGGCTATCTCTCGACTTAGTCGAACATTCTACTTACTTATTTACTTACTTAACTTCACGCTTTATCCCTAGCGGAGTAGTCAGAGAGAACGGAGCACCAGACGCTACGGTCTCTACATACCTCTTTCGCCTCGTCCACTGTCATCAACCTCTTCTTACATGCTCCCTCCGGAGGAGTCCTCATGCTTTTTACGTGACCCAGTCCATTATCTTTGATATTGTGTTTTCGAAGGTCAACCGAGGTCTTCCTCTGTCTGTCCACTCACTTTTCCATCGTAAATCTTTTTTGACATTCTTTCATCCCTCATTCGTTCGAAGTGCCCAAGCCAGCTGAGCACGTTCTTCTTCATTTTCACCGTGACATCCTCGCTAGTTTTTCCATTCTGTGTATCTCTTCATTGGGGATTCGATAAGCTAAGCTGACCCCGCATGCATATCCTACGAAGAAATCACATTTCCACCGCTCTCATCTTTCTTTCATTCTCCTTCTGTAATACCCACTGTCTCCGTTTCGCTGCCGTATAACAGCGTCCGCACTAACACTGCATTGTGTACGGCCAAACGCGCAGCTGTGCTTACGTTTTACAGCTAACGCTCCGTTAAACCCTGTTACCGGCAGCAATACGCCTTTCCACATCCATCTCGTAGCTGCCATCCCTACTGAACATACTTCCCAAATATACCACTACTAAGAACTTCGAAAGCACCCCTTTCATCCGGGTTACAGCAACCTCGAGAAACACTAACTTCTGACCAGAATTTCGTGTTTTCTCTGAAGTTGTTCGTTAACCTATCGTCTCTTTCGATCTCTGCCTTTTTACCTTTCCTCTTTATAAGTACTTTCATTTGGTCAAACATGTTAACTCCAAAATAATTTAAATCTATAACGAATAGGTGAATAACATGAGAATTTGAACTAAAATTAAATATAATTATAGTTTCTACTTACTTTTGTAATTTCTGAGTTAGTAATGTTATATTACTTGCATAAAATCTTTTTTAACGATCTATATATATATATACTTACAAAATGTGTTAATTTTTTTAATTGAGAAAATATTATTAATACACAAATTTTTATATTCAGATGCTGGGTGTATGGTATGTAATTCAAAAAACATCAACTGCCTCACATTGTATCACCTACAACTTCACTAGAACTGACGAGCCAGGTACATACCAACTAGAGCAATTATCTCAACATTTCATCCTGGGACTTACACCACTGAAACATGACTATAGGTAAATTATATCATTACATTATTACAATATTTTAATATATTTTAGATTTCATTGTAATGTATATTATTCTCTTAGATATACTGGCATCTTAACTGTTCCTGACCCTGCTGTTCCTGGAAGAATGAAAGTACGATTTCCACTGAGTAAGTAATAAGTTTCAAAAAGTTTTTTTTTAAGGCTAGTCGTGGCACAGGGCCACAAAGTGTGACTATAAAACCGACCGGTTGTGGGTTCGATCCCCATTCGAGAAGATGAAATATTTAATTAAATTTATCTTTCCATTTCATCGCTCTGATGTCGAGACAAAGCGCGGCATTGAGTTCTACCACTCAACACGCAATGCCTCCAGAATTCGGCAGAACGTGGAGGACGGAGTGTCTCAACACAAAGTTCCCTGTGCCTACCCTGCTGTGTGCGGGATACAGCATGAAGCTGAATTAATTATACTAACAATTTTACTATCATTCAAAACTTTATTTGGATTTAAAAAAAAGATTTAAACTAAAAACTAAACTAAACTAACTTCACGCTTTATCCCTAGCGGGGTAGTCATAGAGAACGGAGCGCCAAACGCTACGGTCTCTACATACCTCTTTCGCCTCGTCCACTGTCATCAACCTCTTCATACATGCCCTCCGGGGGTCCTCATGCTTTTTACATGATCTTCCTCCAGTATCTTTGATACTGTGTTTTCGAAGGTCAAACGAGGTCTTCCCCCAACTCTCTTACTACACGCTTTTCCATCATAAATCTTTTTTGCCATTCTTTCATCACTCATTCGTTCGATGTGCCCAAACCAGCTGAGCACGTTCTTCTTCATTCTCAACGTGACATCCTCGCTAGTACCTCCCATTCTGTGTACCTCTTCATTGCGGATTCTATCAGCTAATCAAAATTAGCAAAAAAAGATTTAATTTAATTTAATTTGGTTCAAGGTGTAGCAGGTTCTGCTAGCTATACTGTGATGGCGACAGATTACAATACATACGCTGCCATATTCACTTGTCAAAAATTAGCCTTCGCGAACCGCCGCTCCGCCACTATTCTATCAAGAAATAAGGAATTAGATAAAATGTACATCGACAAGGTCAGTATTTAGTAGTCTATTTATTACTCAACGTAGGAAATATTTTGATTTGTTATTTGAATCAGGAAAACATCTAAAAGAACACGGCTATCTTTACGGTTCCGTGAGCAATATTTGGTCAATTTGTAGCTGCTCTCTATGTTAATAATTTTAACGATACTAATGTCAGAACGTGCCTATAGCCTAATACATTCGTCCGTCTCCTCATCTTTTATTAGATAAATGGCACTTTCCTGCTAATGATATAACTATGTAGTTTAAAAAAAATGTGATGAGGGTTTATAATATAAGTGACTGTGATTGGACTCCTGCACAATTGCTTCAATTGTATCATTCAATTTTCAATGGTTCCTTAGATTAAAAGTATTCACACGTATTTACGTGTTTTTTTATCAACATAACTAATATTGAACCGTCGCCGCTCACGGACATAAATGTTTGGAAAATAAAATATTTAATAAATTCATATCCTCACTTTAGTAACGATTAAAAGTGCGACATTGAGTTCGGCCACTCAACACGAAAGGCGTCAGAAATTCAGATTATTTTTAAATCACCCAAAAAAGTAAAATAATTTACTATTTTAAAGTTATTTTAAATTAAACTTGTAAACCATACAATTTTATTTTAATTTACAGATGCGTACTAAGTTATCATCGTACGGTGTAGATCCATATGATTTGTCCATCATTTCACAAACTGAATGTCCCAAACATCCAAATGGAACAGCAAATGGTGTAAACATTAATATTGATCCTGAAACATTCTCATCTCACAACATTGGAGAAGCTGTTAGGAAAACTGGAGGCGTTATTGGTATGCTTTTTTACAATGAAAATCTAAGGTATAAGATTCAATTAAACTTAACTATAAATTAACTATTAAGTATAAATAATTATTTATTATAGCACATGTTACGATAAATATTATACGTACAGTCCATACATACTCTTATATTTATAGAATGGTAATGTAATCCTTTGTAACAGATATAAAATTTAAATTAAAAAAATGTTCTTATTGTTATTCTTTACAGCTGATGGTGTGGAATACGTAGTAGAAGCTGGTAAAAAAGTATACCACAAGGTAGCAAACAGCAAGGAAGATTTAACAGAAGCACCTACACAACCCATTCGCAACTTAGATTCTGATGCTGAATGGTTACCATAGAACAAATACTACCATAGAACTTATGAAAATGTACCATAGAACAAATACTTTTAACTAGGTATATTAAATATTATATATTGTTTAGTAAAATTAATAAATAATCTTACTAGAATAATACTCAAATTTACTATTTGTAAAATGTGCCAAATATATTAAGCATTTACAGCTTTGGATCGCCGCGCCATGTCTTGGGTGGGTGTGAGCTAGCTTTATTATAAAATATATTTTTCGAAGTGCTGCAGAGTAGAAATCTACTCAATCAAACCTATGGTAATTAAAATTCATCATAGATTTATTTGTTTTTTTATTTATTGATCACCCTCACATCACATATTCCATTAATTATGTATAAATGAAAAATTATATTTTACATAAACATAATATTTTTACTATAGGTGTTTATTAAAAATGATAATTAAATATGAGACCAATTGTGTCCCACAAATGTAAACGCGACTGGATCTGGGTTCGTTCTCCACTCAAGGAAATTAAATATTCATTTAAATTTATATTTTCATTTCTTCGCTATAGTGTCGAAGCAAAGCGCGGCGTTGAGCTCCACCACTCAACAGTGTCAAAGTCAAAGTGGGGAACAGAGTGTCTTAACACTAGGTTTCGTCCGCCTACCTGCAGCGTGAAGCTAATTTATTTTCACTGCATTACACTAATTAATATTGAAAAAAAAAAGATACACATGGTACCTGCAAAACTTATAAAATAAAAAAATAACAAAAATGAAAATGTGTTTTTCAAACAAAATGAATAAAAAAAACTAAAATAAAAATAAATAAAAAAAATAAATCAGCTTCACGCTGTATCCCGCACACAGCAGGGTAGGCAGAGGGAACGTAGTGTTAAGACACTCTATTCCCCACTTTCTGCCGAATTCTAGAGGCATTGCGTGTTGAGTGGCAGAACTCAACGCCGCGCTTAGCCTCGACACCAGAGCGAAGAAATGGAAATATAAATTTAAGTAAATATTTCCTCTCCTCGAGTGGGGATCGAACCCACAACCAGTCGGTTTTACAGTCACACTTCGTGCCACTGCGCCACGACTGGCCTCAAAAACTAAAATAAAAGGATTATTATAGAAAAGATCGTTCTGATATGTTTTTTGAAAATGAAAGTGGCAGATCGGCATCTCTTAATAGATTTTTTTGTAAAGGCCTGAAATATTTTCCGCTATGTGCTGCTCCGGTAAAGAGCGCAGTCGCTTCCAGCCTGTATATATATATATATATATATATACATGCATACACTGATTAACACATTATCCTCCTTTCCATCGCGCAATCGGGTAATTGAAATAAATTGCACTAATAATAATTTCTCTTACTAATGTAAGTCGTGGAAACTAGCCAAGTAGTCCATTGGCAATGGCACAGTCAGGTCACCTGCTTGCTCTATTACTGGTGACGTCTCGTTTATAATGGAATCGACCATAAAAATTTCTAATATTAAATATTTTTCAAAATAATATAAATCACAATGATTACAATGTAATAAATTTTAATTATTTTGTTATTTTGTTTTTATTTTATCTAAACGTTGTATCTCGCATTTAGAAGAAGAGAAGAGAAGCTTGAGAACTACCCAGGAGGCCTACCCACTCAAAGGCGGCACTTGACAACTACCACTACGCACAGGAAAAGACATTATGGTCCACACGGCAAAATAGAAAGCCGATTTATGGGCGTTCTCTTTGCCTCGAACTCGAATTTGGATGACCAAGGGAAAAGGCCGCCAACCATCCCGCTGTGCCAGAGCTCAATGCCTGAGATTAAGTTAACCAAACAGCCGTTAGACTAGCTCTGTCCTCTTTGGACATCCAAAAATCAAGCGGGCCTGGATCGATGGGCGGGATGGGATCTCTTCCTTTATGCGCCGTTCTTGTGCTTCTGAGATAATACCAGTGCTTACGCGTTTGTTTCGGCACCCTATCTCAATCGTTCCAGACTAGGGATAAAGCGTGAAGTTAGGTTAATTTACAATTAACATTCTACGTTCTAGTTGACCATCATCCTTTATATAGCTTAAAATTTGGCTGTTTTGCAATTAACATTCTACGTTCTAGTTGACCATCATCCTTTATATAGCTCAAAATTTGGCTGTTTTTTACCACCAGGTACAAAGTTAAATTTCAAACTGATAGTCCAGTACAAGCTGGAAGTATACTTATTTGTGAATATAATAAACCTGTACGTGAAAAAAAATCTAGTCAAATTTAGACCTAAAATTTTATTTGGTTAATTTCGGGATAAATTCTCAATCTGTGTTCACTCGGGATAAATTCTACTTCTACTAATACATTACTTAACTTGACTCTCATTTCACATTAATGTTTTTGGTGGGAGTATGTCTAGTAAATAAGTGTATTTAATAAGATTAAGACAAAAAAGAATAATTTAGGCATCATTTAGCCTAATAGTTAAACACGGGACGGATCATACCTTATGTTACCAAATTTCAAATAATAATAAAAAAAACGTCGTTGCTGCGAACTGCTGAGCCAAAGAAAGGTAGTAGAAGAAGGCAGTGTTGAACATAAAAAGCACGCGATCCTGAAATTCATTACCTTTATATGTTTTTGTATGCCTTTTGGAGTATTTGTTGTCAATATTTTTTTAATACGGCGATATTTCAGTTTTTTATATTAAAGAAAAAAAGAACTTAAACAATTTTTAAATAATATTTCGACATTAATCATATCGCTAATAGGTAAATATAAGTAGGTGATAAATAAACTTGGCTAAGGTGATAATGTGTGTCGAACTAAGAGCAGTAAATAGTTTGGCTACGACCGCACGCTGCGCATTCGTTCTCTTTGTACATACAATAAAAAAATAATAATACTAGAACAAAGTATTAGGCAATTATAAGTTTAAAATAGATAGCAAAAATGTTAAAGTTGTCAATAAAATTGATATACTGAGATAGATACTTAAAACCAAGTAAAAAGTGTGTGAGTCTATATGAAAAAAGGCACGTTAAAGTCAACAATGCGAGGTGCGTACAAATTATTTATTATTTATTTGATATTTTATAATATTTGGCCGTTATTTAGGTAACCTTGTTTTTTGCAAATGTTCTTGCATGTGGTGAT